>JARPMR010000010.1:6463638-7063638 GCA_029955525.1 Oeneis ivallda | reverse complement strand
TGTCAAACATTTGACGTTCGTCCCTTCGGTACGGAAGACTCTGCGGGGCAACCGGCTAAGAAATATATCAATCATTAAAGGACAGCATCAATGTCAAAACATGGTTTTGGCTCCACGTATCATTGATACAGTCCATAGAGGATCGTTGAGGACAAAAAATTATTTGACATTGATGCAGTACACTATCGATACAATTTTTGTATGAACATTGCTGAAAATTGGTTCCACGTAAGACTTTTGAAGGAAGATGTCGTTAAGGACTACGACAAAAGTTACGTCAAACTAGGCTTTCATTGATACAAGCCGTAAGGTGTTCTTATCGGTGACATAAGGTGTCCACTAATCGTTTTACTACTCATATTTTCTGTTAAAATGTTTTAAAAAGCTTTATTAAATAATAATTTGATTATTATTTTGATATTACATTGATATTATTTAATAATTATTAAGCAATGAGTAGTATTTTAAGAAGTATGTTTAATGTTAAAATCATTGAAGAATAATTTTAGATTTAAAGGTTACTTTTTGACACTTTCGTATGTTGGATAGTAGAGCATGGAACTAGGAATTACGACTACGTCTAATTAAAGAGTAATCTCTGGTTTGCCGTCTGAAAGTTTGTTACGAAGTATAAAGATAGAAAATCTGAAATCATAAAAATAGTTTGGTGTTTGGGTGGCATCAAACTCGCAGTTGTTATCATTGTTGGATTAATTAACGTAGTCGTAATTCCTAGTTCCATGAACTAGCCGCATATTACGTATGATTTATGTATAAACCTACATAATATTCAATAATAATTTGCGCCTGGGTAAATTCTGTCTGTGATGCGGGAATAAGTTTTAGTTTTCGAAATAGAAATAGAAATGTTTTATATTCAAATAAACTTTTTTACAAGTGCTTTTGAATTGTCAATGAGTCTACCAAGTTTTATATGTGTTTATGTGTAAGAAGTACCATCCTACTTAAATACTTAAATATTGCATAAATTATTTGCAGATATTAAAGATTTAATTCAAAAGCAATTATTATTAACTATGGCAGTTATTAATTATTTCAATTGGGATAACGCAGTAAAATTTGGAAGACTGCTGTGGCCGTATAGATTGTTAGATTATCATAGATGTTCAAATTAGTCGGATTATACGTATGACCCACCACTAAAATATCGATAGTCACGTGATAGTCACCTGATTGCGACCTATTGCTACACTCCTGAAAAAGCTTACGCGGTACCGGTTATAAGGACTGTAACGATAACGATCCTTATGGATATTTTTGGATGTGAGATGTGAGACAATAGTTACGTGGTCGACCTGCGGAATAACCATTGAAAGCTGGGGCTTGAAAGTTTTACAATTTTAGCGTAATATCATGTACTTGAACAACAAATACTAAAATTAGATAAATGTAATAAGGAAACTAAATTATTTAACTTTTAATGAGCAGCAACAACAGAACTTCACAATGATGTCAATAGATGGCGCTCTCATCTCATATAGCAAATGCAGCTTTATGTAACATACCTATTATTCAATTAAGATTATTATTTAGTCATTTAGCAAACATCAATAAAACTTCACGTTGCAGTTTGTTTTTACATATTTCTGATCGTGTCAATAGTTGACGCTGTGTACAAGTAATTTAATTTGAATGTTCCAAAAAACTATACCTAAGTTTGATTGAGGCCTTGAGGATTTCACTATAACAGTTCCCTAACCTTTACGGGCTACCTATGTTAAGTTAGTTGACACTTTCTGTCAACTTTGTTATTACGAACCTCTACGGGACAACTAAAGGTGAAAATGACATTGGGATGTTAGAATTGTATTTAGGGGCTACCTATGTAAAGAGACTTCTACAAATGGGATGATTTAGGTATGGTTGGTGAAAACGGGCATAATAATAATGTCAATTTTGATCGTCAATTATGGGAAACCGTTACCGCGAGGTCTCAGTTCGGGGCGAACCACTAGTATATCTAAATTTGAAGTAATTACGTTCAGTAATTCAAAAGTTATAAGGCTCTGACAGACGGACGGACGGACGGACGGACGGACAAGTGCAAATCTCGGTCAATTATTCAATAATAATTTGCGCCTGGGTAAATTCTGTCTGTGATGCGGGAATAAGTTTTATAGGTGTTTGTGTGTAAGAAGTACCACCCTACTTAAATAAATATTGCGTATATTATTTGCAGATATTAAATATTTAATTCAAGAGCAATTTATTATTAGCTATGGCAATTATTAATTATTTCAATTGGTATAACGCAGTCAAATAAGGAAGACTGCTATAGCCGTATAGATTGGTAGATTATCATAGATGTTCAAATTAGTCGGATTATACGTATGACCCACCACTATAGTATCGATAGTCACGTGATAGTCACCTGATTGCGACCTATTGCTACACTCCTGAAAAAGCTTACGCGGTACCGGTTATAAGAACTGTAACGATAACGATCCTTAAGGATATTTTTGGATGTGAGATGTGAGACAATAGTTACGTGGTCGGGCTGCTGGTTCACTCTAATTGAAGCACGTATTGAATTAAGGGTAATTTGAATCGACAACATGCATATATTATATCCATATTACTCTTCTTGCCATTTAATAAAATAAATTAAAATTAGTAATCATACTATCATACTTCATACTAATATTATAAATGTGAAACTGTGTTTGTTTATTGGTTTGTCCTTCTATCACACCACAACAGATACGGATCGGCGTGACTTTTTGAATGGGTATAGTTGAGGACCTGGAGGGTGACATAGGCTACTTTTTATCCCAGGAAATCAAAGAGTTCCCAAGGGAGTTCAAAAACGAAATCCACGCGAACGAAGTCGCGGGCATCAGCTAGTATTTTATAAATTTCAGATTTTAAGTGAAGAATGGAAGCATAAGGGCATCTGTGTTAACTCTCTGCATCCCGGTAACATGGTCTCTACAAACCTTCCTAATAGTTGGTGGCTGTACAAACTACTATTCTTTATAGTACGCCCTTTTGTGAAGTCTCTAGTAAGTGTGTTTCTTTTTTAATTATATATAGACTAACTAAACTGCTATCACATTTGATGGTAAATGATAATGCAGCCTAAGGCTTGACCATTTTGGGTGGCAGAGGTGCAGAATCTTTTAGTTATAATAAATAACTTAGTTTTATCTACTGTACCATGTATGTAGTTCAGTTAGGTATAATGAAAACAAAACTGCTAAGCCTCAATTCATCCTGAACGGATTTTGATCTAATGGAACCAGTGCGTACCTAGATTGTTTTGTAAATAAATTATTTATAGCCTCGAAAAGCCTATCCTTAAGCTGTTAGACTATAATCTTAATTGACCGAGCGAAGCGAAGGTCTCTGAGTCTACTTGCGTGAATTTGCACTTGTCCGTCCGTCCGTCTGTCCGTCCGTCCGTCCGTCCGTCTGTCAGGGCCTTATAACTTCTGGATTACTGAACGTAATTACTTCAATTTTGGATATAAACCGATGGCCTCCAGCCGAAAATGGCTTAAAAAGTTATATATAAAAATCTTTATTTCAGGGGGGCTCTCCTAGAAGGGAATGCGAAGTAAAATATTTTTTTTTGCGTTTCATAGAATTGCAGTATATCATTTTAAAGATAATTTGGAACAGAGTACAAAAGTTTTTTTTTATTTTTCCTAAAATTGACGAAATGGGGGCTTTCAAAGTGGAGATTATATTTGACCTCAGAACGGATTTACCATTGAAAGTCCGGGCTTGAAAGTTTTATAATTATTAGCGTTATATCATGTACTTGAACAACAAATACTAAAATTAGATAAATGTAATAAGGAAACTAAATTATTTAACTTTTAATGGCGCTCTCATCTCATATAGCAAATGCAGCTATATGTAAATTCTTATTATTTTGTATGACAAGTACTAATACAAGTACAATAACATATTATTCAATTAAAATTATTATTTAGTTATATATCAAACATCAATAAAACTTCACGTTGCAGTTTATTTTTACATGTTTTCTGATCGTGTCGATAGATGACGCTGTGTACAAATAATTTAATTTGAATGTTCCAAAAAACTATACCTAAGTTTGATTGAGGCGTTGAGGATTTCACTACAGTTCCCTAACCTTTACGGGCTACCTATGTTAAGTTACTTGACACTTTCTGTCAACTTTGTTATTCGGAACGGCATTCCGAACCAGTGGTAGACTCATCGACGATTCAAAAGCACTTGTAAAAAAGTTTATTTTAATAAAAAACATTTCTATTATATTCTATTCTATTCTATTACGAACCTCTACGGGACAACTAAAGGTGAAAATGACATTGGGATGTTAGGATTGTATTTAGGGGCTACCTACGTAAAGAGACTTCTACAAAGGGGATGATTTAGGTATGGTTGGTGAAAACGGGCATAATAATAATGTCAATTTTCATCGTCATGTATCTATTGAATGAATAAGTAATTATGGGAAACCGTTACCGCGAGGTCTCAGTTCGGGGCGAACCACTAGTTATAGACTATAAAATTTTTCGTGCACTGAATAATTTTATTTTCTTTCGTTTAGCAACAAGCAGCTTCAACAACAGTTTACGTGGCAACTGCCTCCGAATTGGACGGAGTAACAGGTCTTTACTTCAACAACTGTTTTTACTGTGAACCGGCCAGCTTAGCCAAAGATAAAGAAATAGCGCACGAGGTGTTCTCGATATCCCTCCGAATGATACAGGAGAGGATGGGTTCGGATTTGATTCAGATGTACTTCGACAAATATTGTGTAAAGGAGGAAAACAGTAAATAACATACAATGTACACCCACAGTGAAGAACTCTTGCGACAAATCTATATGGAGGAAAATATTACTTCCAAGTATTATGGAGAGTTGGAGAATATTTATGTACATAAGATTTAAATCTGTAATACCTATTATGTTTAGCGTTATGTTCAGCGTTTCGAACCGGTTTAATATTGTTCATTAATTTGTTATTTATGTATACCTATCCGTTCCTTGATCAACCAGTTGAATAACGAGGAACAGTTTCAACTAAGCCCAAGAAATTTGGAAAATTGATCGCTTACAGACCCTGCATGGGCTTTCTTTTAATAAATGTATAATTGATAAAACATAATATGTTTTATTACATATCTATATATATAAAAGAAAGTGGTGTTAGTTACACTATTTATAACTCAAGAACGGATGAACCGATTTGGCTGAAAATTAGTGGAGAGGTAGCTTAGAACCAGGAGACGGACATAGGATACTTTTTATCCCGTTCGACCGCGTTTCCGTCCTGTCACTATAAAACGTGGTATAAGAAAAACGCATCTGACATGGAATAACAAAACGCAAATGACCGTGGAATAACAAAACGTAAATGACAGCTAAACGTAATTTTGTCTTTGGTTAAGTATGGTAAAAAATTTGACAATTATAAAAAGTGTTATAATAAAGCATTACTGATACCTATCATAAATGCGAAAATGTGTTTGTTTGTTGGTTTGTCCTTCAATCACGTCGCAACAGAACAGCGGATTGATGCGATTTTTTGCATGGGTATAGTAATGGATATAGTATTGGTTCCTCAGACCGGGAGAGCTACTTTTTATCTCGGATAATGAAAGAGTTCCCGCGGGATTTTTTAAAACTAAATCCATGCGGACGATGTCGCGGGCATCAGCTAGTATCTATATATATAAAAGAAAGTGGTGTTAGTTACACTATTTATAACTCAAGAACTGATGAACCGATTTGGCTGAAAATTGGTGGAGAGGTAGCTTAGAACCAGGAGACGGACATAGGATACTTTTTATCTCGTTCGACCGCGTTTACGTCAAGTCAATATAAAACGTGGTATAACAAAAACGCATCTGCCATGTAATAACAAAACGCAAATGACAGTGGAATAACAAAACGTAAATGGCAGCTAAACGTAATTTTGTCTTTGGTTAAGTATGGTAAAAAATTTGACAATTATAAAAAGCATAACTGATATTATAAATGCGAAAGTATGTTTGTTTGTTGGTTTGTCCTTCAATCACGTCGCAACAGAACAGCGGATTGATGCGATTTTTTGCATGGGTATAGTAATGGATGTAGTAGTGGTTCCTCAGACCGGGAGAGCTACTTTTTATCTCGGATATTGAAAGAGTTCCCGCGGGATTTTTAAAAACTAAATCCATGCGGACGAAGTCGCGGGCATCAGCTAGTTATGTAATAACTAGTGGGTATGGGTATGGGATACTTAATTATTATAATTTTACATTTCAAATATTGTTTACCTACTGTGCAGTTGGTTATTCATACAAACCCCATAAATGTATTGTGATTTGTGTCCTACCAGTATTATTTTTGTACCTGTCCTACATACTTTATATTAATAGAATTTTCAAAATTAATTTATCTACATGCTATGAAGTTTTATTTTAAATCTAACCCCCATCGAGAAATTAAAGTCAACCCTCTATCTTGGTATAAAGTTTAATTAATGTACATATGTCCCAAATCCCAATAAGAACTTTAGAAACCCTTTACCCTCCTCTTGATTCTTCCATACGGTCTGCCGGTCAGAAGTGCATACCACCATTCACCAGTCCAGTTTTTGCCACCAGCTTTGGGCTGGGATGATAGGAATAGGGAGGGAAATGAAGTTATTTTTATCACATGCTATGAGGAGATTCCAGGGACCAGGAAATTAAGATAGATTTATATCTGTTAGTGTTAACTATCTATGGTAAATGTAGTAAATTGGAAATAAATATCATTCGTCTATGATTGAAAATGGTTAATTTATTAATAATTACCAAGATTGATTGTAAAACACTTGTATCGATTCACTTTTATCGATTATTATTAATAATTACACCTTACTTTTGGTGAATGTAATAAACATAATATTGCATTTTCTGAATGGTTATAAGAAAGCAACCACGAAGACTGGCGGAACAGAGCGGAGCGCAGCTCCCGCCACAGCCTCCGATAGTAAGGATTTCTTACTGACTGGTGACTGTTGGTTAGGTTGATTTTTTTTTTATAACCACCCAGAAATACATGCACCCGGAAATCCTCACTGTAGGTTAGCTAAGAAGCGCAATTCCCGCCACATCCCTCGTGCTTATTTTTTATAACCCAGCAAATCCTTACTGTTGGTTAGGTTAGAAGCGCAGCTCCCGCCACAGCCTTGGCTTCGTGGTTGTTTTGTATAACTGCCCAGAAATGCTTGTACCCGGAAATCCTTACTGTTTCTTAGGTTCGCCACAAATATCTTCTTTATTAACCGATACACATCCATTGCTGGACAAAGATATCTCGATATTGCATGGACGGTCGGTCTTCGGCCTGTATCCAGCTGCTCCCTGCGACTCGTTTGATGTCATCGGTGCACCCAGTGGAAGGTCTGCCAACACTGTGCTTCCCGGTGCGGGGTCGCCACTCCAGCGCCTTAGGACCCCAACGACCATCAGCTCTTCGAACTATGCGCCCGCCCATTTCCACTTCAGTTTCGCGACTCTTTGAGCTGTCGGTGACTGGTTCTCCTACGGATAATTGATTTCGCAGGGACACTCGCTAACATAGCTCTCAAATAAGTTATTTTTTCATAGGTAACCACGCAGAATATACGTGCACCAGTAACTATTGTTGGATATTTTAAAGGGTGGCTCCATGGAAGTAGGAATTACGACTACGTATGGTATCTCGGTGGCAGGAGGCTTAGATCATAGATAAGAGGAGGGAGGAGTTGGGTGGGGGTTAGAGGGGTTCTCAGTTCGCTAATCTGCATAATATAATTCCGGCATTCTATAAACCTAGTTATACACGGTAGTAAATATAATTCGTCTATGGTTTATACCTAGCTATATGCCGGAAGATAGCTATACGAAAGCGATTCATAGCTATCTGACTAGGAATATAGCTATAATACGAACGCGATCTAGTAATATAGCTATCTGACTAGACTAATCTAGTAAAATGGTTATAGAAATCCAAATCGCATCAATCCGCTCTCGCATCGCATCGTCCAGCATATAGCTATAAACCTAGATTTATAGCTATAACACTGCTTCAACTATCTTACTACGACATATAGGTACGCGGTTGGGAGTTCTATTATATATAATAATCAACGAGTATCCCCAGAGTCAGTAGCGTAGTCGTAATTCCTAGTTCCATGGTAGTATGAATGTGCTTTTCTCTATGGTCTGGTGCATTCATTTTATAATTCTGCATTTGTCTGAGGCATTTATGATGTGTGTCAAGGTAATTATTTCTATTTGTCAAGTGTAAAAAAATTAAAAAAAATAATTGTGTTTAATTCCTATTTCATCCAAAAAAATACCAATTTCACATTTCACAAGATTAAAATGTTCGCGTTGTAAAGTTCCAATATTGTAATCAGACGTACCTAAATCTCGCTAAATCGACTTTATATATCCTTCTCTATGATCGACTTCATTGAATCTTTCCATGATCAAACAATGCTTGTTCGGACGCTCCCAATGGTTAATATAAAATGATTATTGTAATTTGTAAGGAAATCTCTTCCAGTTCAAGCGTTTGGAATCTTTTTACAATGATATTGACACTGAAATGATACAAGTGAGTGTTAACTGTGTTTGGATGTTGGTGATTTCGACTTCATAATGGGTGAAAAAATGAACAGGGAATATTTCGCACCAGACGCTGCAGCCTTCAACTATAACAATGTGGTGAGCAATAGTTCTAAACTTTCATTTTATAAATGTACACGTAATTGTTAATATTCTTCAAACCAACATGATTTAGTTTGTCTGTAGGTACTTCTTTTTCTTTAGGTGTTCTATTATTATTATGTTTTAGAATACCTACTGAGTACTGAGGTACCTATTTTACATTAACTTGATCAATATTATTATGTAGATCTACCCAGGTTCTGAAATTATACCCTGGCTCCAGACATTAGCACCAATGTTCGATGCAATACTTTTTGTTTAATGTGTGAATGTACCAAATGTTTTAGTTTCTATTAGCGCTAATTCAGTTGTACATAATCTCTGAACTTATATAAGTATTTATCTCTAAGCTGAACTGTCCTTGCCAGAAAATAACAAAAGAAGGCTGTCTTTTTCACAATGTTTCTGTAGCAAAGGATAGTAGGTTAAGACTTGTCAATATACTTAGTTTAGATTAGTTTGTATACAACTGAAACAGGACCCTTGTTGTAATAATTAGTTTTACTTGTGTTGGCTAATGATGGTACAGTCTGTGCCCTAAAGGAGGTGCCACACTCTCTGCAAAATTCAAAATTATTTATTTCACGTAGGCCAACCTGTGGCTCTTATGACACGTCATGACTCTACCACCGGTTCGGAAAGGGGATTCTCCTGAGAAGAGCAGGCAAGAATCTCAGCAGTTGCTCTTTTCAAAATAATCATTTAACAATATTATTATGTAGAGCTATTACATTGTAATAAGTTTCTTATACTATCTTGTGGCCAGCTGGATGCCAAGCCAATTTAACCCATACAACTTTGTTAGAATAGCATAGAATATTTCCACAATGAGGGGAAGTTCCAAAAATGCATACTACAATTCAACACAGTCATGTTAAGACAGGCAGACAGAAAGCAGCCCCATTCCAGTGGCACCCGTTCTCGAGCATGACACATGATCCAGCTTTGCTCGACCATATTTGAGCCATTAGCTATTTATTCAGTTAGACACAAAAGTTTGTTTTTGTTGCGAGTGCTGAGTAAGAATCTCACAAGAAAAAAGAACAAGCAAGGATTCTTTAATTGATTACTAGAGACCCGATTATATGCAACATAAAAAATTGAAAATATGCATGCAAATATGCAAGAAAAATGCTTGAAATATGCACAAAAACTGATAGAATATGCAACATTAAATGATAAGTTTTAGGAACAAAAAGAAAAAATCTGCTAAGTGCGAGTCGGGCCTCGCTCTTTTAGGGTTCCGTACAT
Source organism: Oeneis ivallda (assembly GCA_029955525.1). Lineage (NCBI taxonomy): Eukaryota > Metazoa > Arthropoda > Insecta > Lepidoptera > Nymphalidae > Oeneis > Oeneis ivallda. The sequence goes on along the minus strand of JARPMR010000010.1, from coordinate 7,053,681 downwards.
ATGACCAAATCATTTTTAGGGTTCAGTACCCAAAGGGTGCCAATGCGACCCTATAACTAAGCCTCCGCTGTCCGTCTGTCCGTCCGTCCGTCTGTCAGCGGACTGTATCTCGTAAGCAGTAATAGATATAAACAGTTGAAATGTTCACATATTGTGTATTTCTATTGCCGCTATAACAGCAAATAATCAAAATTAAATTAAATTACAAAATAAATGGGGCTCCCATACATAGAAAAGCTCTTTCATTTTATTATCCTACCAAAAACAATGACGCGCGGCTGCTGAATGTGCCGAAAATATAGCGATAATATGCATCTTATCTAGATTTTACGGAAAATATGCAATTAGCGCTGAGGATGGCTTAAATATGCAAATGCATATGCAAATATGCAAATGCATATAATCCGGTCTCTATTGATTACTCTATGCTTGTGGCTCTAAGTTAGAATACTGAGCGTATTGAGGTATACAAAGACACAAGAAAGAATTTTTTTGGAGTTTACTCCTTAAGAACCCACTAGTCGGCCGCACGAACTATTTGGTGGGCGGGGTTAAAATGCATGCTATTTCATCCGACATCACGCGCGAAAAGGATAGACGCTGTGATGAGCAGTAAGAAACTAGTGCGCGTACACATACACACTCCTAACGCTGAGTGACGCATACATGCGCGAAAAGGAGCGCGCAAAATTTTATAAACAGACCTTTGGGAATCTGGATATCATGAAAAATCTATTGAATGTATCTGTTCAAAATAAAATTATTTGCATTTTTGAACAACTAATCTATCCCTGTATGGTAACTATTTTGCAAGTTTCCTTCTTCTTATGGTATTTATTTCCACCCAAAGATGCGTTAAAATTAGTGTAAAAATATGGAATTTTCGACGCTCATAACTTTCAAATGTATGTTTTTTTTACATTTTTGTTTCCATAGAGGGCTAGATAATGATGAAATGAATTAATATCATTTTTTATTTTGAACGTACACCATCAAACAGTGGAGTAATCGCTAGACTACGTTTGTATGGAAGAATGGCTGACTAGGGCAGCCTTAAGAATCGATTTTAGGCGCCCGGTATGAGAAAAATTCGAGGTGTAAAATCTGCTTATGAATGACCTTGTTACGTTTTTATGACAGCGTTACTACAAACACGTAGGTCAGCGCCATCTTTCGGCTTATGTGTAAACTATTTCGAATAGCAACTCTGTTGTACTCCCTAAAACCCTGCATGACAGCACTGCTAACATAATAGTTCGAGCTATTTACAATAGATGGCCGTATTTGATATTAACTAGCACAAATACTACTGAAGTATACACTATAAAGTAAACTCCAGTCGTGCGTCGTAGCTGACACACACACTTTTTATTAATTTAAAGAGGCTTCCACTTGAAAACAACCATGTTCAAAATCAATGATGAGGTCTAGGTTGGAGTACTCATGCCTATAAGATGCCGATTCACTCTTGCCTTGAAGGTACTCAAGATGAACATGGCAGGAAATAATAAATATGGATGCTGGGAGAGGATTCTACACCTAAGTGTTTCATGCAAGTAGGTTTAATTTCAACCATGTAAATATGCCAATGCTCTTAATTTCTGGCAGTTCTATGGTAGATTGGTAAAGGTGGAACAAGGTTGTGAAGTTTCTAAGCGCACTGTCTTTGATTTCTTGTGAAACATTGGCAGATGGCACAGTGTGGAATTTTGGAATTTTTTCAGACATTTTTGTGACAATTTTTGAAAATACTGTTTTTTTGGGCGAAAAGCTTGCCTTTTTATTTTACTTTATGATGTAATTCGCACATCTCGACCAAAAGGGAGACAACCAAAAAAAGACAACCTTTTAGTAAAGTTTAAATTTATAAATTTGTTATTTCAATTACTTTTAGCTCAAATTTATTTTAGGTCATGTTTCACAACATATTTATTTATGATATAAAATAAAATCAAGTTACATAAGTTTACTAAAAAGATTCAGAAATAGGGGAGAGCGGGGCTAAAAGTTCCGATTTTTAGTTAACCTCAAAATTTGTTATGAAAACTTTATTTTAGAATTCATACAATGCAATCAAAATCAACTTACATATGTTACTTTGATATTAAGGCAGTTACTTGGGTCATTTTTTGCGAGATTTATTTATCATTAATTTTTTAATGCGTAAAGTCAGAAAGTAACAACATACCCCGACTTGGGGCAAGTTGTTAACAAGCTGGGGTAAGTTGTTATCACGTCCTTTAATGCTATTATTGGAGAAATAAAAAAACAAAAAAACATTAAACCAAGTGTTTTTATTAAAGCAATAATCAACAAATATTACAAATCATCAGATAAACATTTTTTATATGTTTTGCCAAGTAACTATAATTTGTACTAAATATTTTTAACCATTGAGCAATTTACAGCTTATCAAATAATTTGCAGCTGATCAGCCTTGATAATTAATTCATTCTTCTATAATATTGCCTTATCTCAAGCTGAAAACATTGCCATCATAGGCAGAAAAAATATATAGGTACTTATAATTAATCAATCATCAGAAACTATACCTATTCGGGCATAGGTAGGTTAAGTTTTGATTTTGCCTACATCTGGACTGGGCCCAGTTCTTACTTATTTGACATTGAACCCATTCTTCTCCAGAACTTGAATTAGAGTAAATGTCACAGCACATTAGACAATAATACTTTAAACTGTCCTCTTCACAGTCAGAACTTGCACTACTCATTTGTAAAATATGCCGTTTCACAGACTTCCCCTTTCCTTTGCCTTTGCTTTTCCCATTTCCTTGCTTTGTTTAACCCTTCCCTTTTACTTTACCTTTTTTGTTCTTCTTCATTGTTAATGCTCACTTTAACAAATATTCTGCTAATTTATCTTCCTGTTCTTTAGTAAAGACCAATCTTACTTTTTTGTAGCTAACCGCGATACTTTCTACACCAGACCTTATCTTTTTGGCAAATCTGTACAAAGTCAGAATGACAAATATCTAACTCTTTAGCAACGGTTTTTATTTTCCTTCCATCTTTGATAACTGCATCTACTGCTTTTTGCATGAACTCCTGTGACACAGAACCTTGTGTTAATTTTCGGATAAAAGTCCGCATTCTACAAAAGATAAAAAAATGTATTCTATTGTAGGTAAAAATGAATTGGGGCAAGTTGGACCTCGGAACAACTTGCCCCCGAAAAAAGGAACATCTAGCCCCAATCACACGTGTTTAAAAAAAACAAGATATAGGTTAGGTTACGAAACATACGTAATTTACGCCTAAACTAGCGGCACGCTATGATGGCCGGTTTGACGTTTGTCCGCTCATGAAGTTCCGTATTAATTGATAACGACTTTGAAGGAAATAATTGTATTACTTTATTGACGATAGTGATGTGCAGAGATTCATAAATTTTATCGAATGTAGTTTTAGGTTTAGGACTCAAAATGTATTTATTAAATTGATTTCTAAAATGTATACAAGTGTAGAAAAATCAGTTTGCACCATTTAAGGGGTGAATGTACTTGTGAATATGAACAATTTTCACTATGTGGACAAACCTCTGAAATCGCAAAAAAATATCAGCTGTTTCATACAAAAGGTAAAATTTTTATTTTTATATGATATATACCACAACTCGGCATTTGGTTTTCTAAATTGAAAATTTTTAAAAATGGAATCTAATACGATCGTCACATAGGATCGCTGGCTAGCACAACTACTACCTCCGGCAAACTCGCGTCAATGCTCAATGCAAAACAAAGCAGTTTCGAATTGACGTTGCTTCGAAAAGTATAAACTGTCAGTGCAATGCGATTGTGATATAGTTTTGACCTGGCTTTGGATTTCAAATATTGATACTGCATTACTGTTGACCCTTGCTCGTTAATTTGGACAACGCCCCATACCACTCGATGCAAATTGACAAGCCACCTGCCCAATCCCAAAAGAAAGCTGATATCGTCGCATGGCTTCGTAAAAATGGCGTAGATGCAAACATGAATATGTTAAAAGCGGAATTAGTACGTCTTTTAAAAGAAAACAAACCAACCAAGATCCGATACGTCATTGACGAAATAGCATTAGAACATGGGCACAGAGTTATACGGTTACCGCCTTACCATTGTGAGTATTATGCGATTGAGTTGGTGTGGGCTCAAATTAAGGGATATGCTGCAAGACACAATACAGAACCCCCATTTACCACAAAAAAAATGCTAAAATTATTAGAAGAAGCTTGTGAACATGTGACTAAAGGAGACTGGGAAAAGGTTGTGAATAGAACTGTTAAATTAATAAGGGAAGATTATGAAAGAGATGTGAAAATAGATAATATTATAGAAAACGAACATATAATTATTAATGTAGGTGATGATAGCAGTGACGACAGTGAAAATAGTAGTATGGACGAATCTGATTAATTATGGCCTTTTGTGGCACCTTTTTTGGTATCTTTTGTATTCATATGTTTCTTGTGTGCATATAAAGTATGTATATTCATTTTCATTCAAATATTCAGTTCGTTCAAATAAATTAAATAAACATATACATTTTTGTTTTATTAAACCTATTTAATCAGGTACAAAAACAAAACTTAATTGTTTTTTGTTCGAGAATAAATTGACATTCCACATCACTATTGTAATGTGTCAAACCGGCCATCATAGCGTGCCGCTAGTGTAGTGTATTAAAATAGTAAATAAAGCCTTACATAAAAACACTAAAACACTAAAGGCTAATTTTTGAAATTCGTGAGATAGACCAAAAATACCAAATGCGAAAATATTTACTTTCGTGACCCAGCGACACACGTACTGTCGTTCTGATGTTCCGGGTGCCGCTGGCGTACTTAAGACGGCTGCCGTCGGTGCGCTGTGGCATTTCATTTCACAACGTGTTTACTTAATATTATTATCACTTTTTCTCGCAGAGTTATTTCCATCGGAACAACTTACCTCGGTAACTTTTAGCCCCGCTCTCCTTTTTTTTGACTAGGTGGAACAGAGAACTTTTTTTAGTCATCCCCCTTTTGTGCGTGCGATTATGATAAATGAATGATTTGATTTATGGAATAAGAATGATCAAAGCCATCCAGACCCAATTCTAGGGGGTTGTGGTTGTGGGTTTTTCGTTATTATTTTTTCCACCTGTGAAATCTTTTTTTAAACATATAAATGTAACCTACTTTTATACAATACTGACAAATACTTAGTAGTTTATTTATGGCAAGAGAATCAATCATTTAAGTGGTCTCTTAGTTATAAGGAAAAGGTTAAGAACCCCTGATCTGAAGGATACAGCTTTAGGCAACACAATGTAACGCAAGTTAATTTGGTAAGTGCACTGACTGATTGTTTTACGGCGGGAATTAAAAACGGGCCATTGTTCACGATTTTCTATTTTACCGACAATTTGCTCGCTCGATAAACAATACGAGTAGTGTCTCGACTCTCTATCCCACGCGCATACAATGCTATGTGGGGCAGGCATTTGACACGAATTAATTTGCGCGAAACAACTACCTAGCCGTTCTTTGATGTGTTAATTACTAGCTTATGCCTGCGTGGAGTTGGATTTTGAAAAATCCCGCGGGAATCCTTTGATTTCGCGGAATAAAAATTATCCTAGACGTCACTCTCCTGTGTCGATTCTCTAAAAATGATTGCATCAGTTATACGATCGCATAGGTTACCTCTGAATGGTTGAATTTATTTATAATTCTTGCTGCATCAATGCAATTTAACCAATAGTGTGAGAGTACCAAGTTACCAACTAATCGGAGGCCATTGCACTGATTGTTACACTGATGCAATTTAGAGAATACTACATTTATTATTATTTTCATGTTAAAATCACGTCGATCTGTTGTTCCTTTGCTGCGTGACTGAAGGACAAACAAAAACCAACACCTTTCTCATTTATAATTATTGATATTGATGATATAAGTTACCTGTATGCCAAAGCCCACATTAAGATCTGTGGTAAAAAAAAGTTACCACACAGACCGTTGAAACCGTAAACCGTTGACCGTATGAAAATATTTGATGGCAGTATGGATTCTTGATTCAGGTAGGTACAAAAAGCCTGTGAGTTTCGAAAACAGTTTTATAGCCGTCAAAGGTTGCATGTTCAAGGTTTACCCCGCTATACCAGGGTACCAGGAGCGGCCTGGCGCTTGCGTGTTGTAATATTTAATAGATGACACAAAAATTCTATCGCTGCTGCATCGTTTTATTTTAATCATGTCATACTGGTGTTTCACCTTTTAAGGATCACGACGACACTATAATACCACTAGACTGTAGAGTGTAGACACTAAATAATACTATTTGCTGATTATGTACATTGTACAGTTGTACACCACTGCGACACCTTAGGCGACGTTTTCGCATAGGCGTGGCGTCGCGCGTCGCGTGCGGCGTCGAGTCGCGCGTGAAGCTCAAACATATGGCGAAGTATGAGAGCGTTTACAGAGAGGCGTCGGCGTTGAACGCGGCGGAGCACGCGGCGTCGCACGCGGCGGGCGCCGACGCGGGCAGCGCGGCGGGCACCGCGGCGACGCACAGTGGGTCGAAACAGCTATATGAGGGACATAGGATTTTTTGTTACAAATTCCATTTAAAAAAATACTCATCGAAAGACCTTGTCATTCTAATGAATAATTGTTATTAAACGTTTTTCTCTAAAACTGATAGTTTGCCCGGAAAAAAATATTTTCAGTTTTTGTTATATGGAATGAAACAGAAACTGCTAAAATTTGGCCAAGTCTTGAAAGGTCTTGCTTTAAAACTACTTTATTCTTATTCTTTGGCTTATTGGCTATAACTCTATGTTATCAGCTTGCACCCAAACTTGCCCGTTTAAAAGTTATTAGAAACCGAAATTTAAAAAAAAAAAGATTTTTATTGATTTTATAATGTCGTGGATTATCAAATATTTGACCAAAATAATGTGCTGCATGAAAATTCTATGAATAAATATTGAAATTAACTTTAAATCACTAGTTCATCGAAGAGAAACTTATAAGTTAAGCACTTAAAAAAGGATATTTCATAGATTAAAACTGTAAATTATATTAAAATAACGTGAATTCAAACAAAGGATCTACAAAAATAAAACATTCAAAATATAGCTTTCTTTATTTCTTTTTAACAATTCATTTTATTATGTATCTAATGTATCTCCTTAGCTAAACTGTCTTTGTTGTTGGAAACTAATAATTACAAACAGTGAAAAATTAGCTAATCATACTTAATATTATAAATGCGAAAGTGTGTTTGTTGGTTTGTCCTTCAATCACGCCGCAACAGAGCTACGGATCGACGTGATTTTTTACATGGGTATAGTTGAGGAACCAAGAGTGACTTTTTATCCCAGAAAATCAAAGAGTTCCCGAGGTACTTCAAAAACTAAACCCACGCGGACGAAGTCGCGGGCATCAGCTTATTATTAGCTTTTAGCAGTTTCTGTTTCATTCCATATACAACAAAAACTGAAAATATTTTTTTCCGGGCAAACTATCAGTTTTAGAGAAAAACGTTTAATAACAATTATTCATCAGAATGACAAGGTCTTTCGATAAGTATTTTTTTAAATGGAATTTGTAACAAAAAATCCTATGTACCTCATATAGCTGTTTCGACCCACTGTGCGTCGCCTCGGTGCCCGCCGCGCTGCCCGCCGCGGTGCCCGCGTCGGCGAACGCCGCGGTGCCCGCCGCTACACGACGCCGCACGCGCCGCGCGAAGCCACGCCTATGCGAAAACGTCGCCTAACGAGTTAGACCTAGCTTCGATAATGCTCATTATCGCAAGCAATTGTAATTTTGAACTTTTGCTAGAATAACAATATTTTAATGAACATGTCAATGCGAACTTTGTCAGCGGTAAAAAACTGAGTTTAATTTTGTGTTATGAAATACGAAATAGGTACTACCAGAAACATCGAGTGGATATTATGGAACAAAAATTGCAGACAGACAGCAGAAATTGATAGTTTGTAAGAACTAAGAAGGAAGTTTCTGAGTTTCGAGGATATTATGGAACAAAGAAGACAGTAGAAATTGATAAGTAGTTTGTAAGAACTAAGAAGGAAGTTTCTGAGTTTCGATAACGGTTAATTATTTGGTCCCTAGCTTGTGCTCCTCTTGTCTTCAATCTTTGCCCCAAAAACTTAATTTCACAGCGAAGGCTCTTAATTGAAGTGGGAGAGTGGGAGCAACGATCGCAGCAGTACGTCTATCTATGGGGTCGGAACTCGGAATGCACGAGACTGCATTGAAACTGTTGTCTCAAGTCATCGTGTAGACAGACTCGCAGGCTGAGATCTATAGATCGTACTCTTGGTCCAAGATCCCAGTGCCGCCAGACCTAAGTTATTTTCTCAGCAATTATTTGTGTACGATAGAGTACTGTTCGAATGTCCTTTCAGTGTATGCGTACCAGCTAGAGTGTGCCGACGGCCAACTTCCAGATACCAGGTGCTAAAGGTAGGTAAAAACTAGAATAACTTATCTTAAATTCTCAGGGCTGATTTTCATATATGTTTTAAAGAATATTGTAAAAATTAATAAATTAATACTGCCAGACGCTTACCGCCGGCGGCAACTTTTGCCAGACGCTTTGAAGCTCCCAAAAAATAATTTAAGTTAACTTATATTCTCAGTTCTGATTTTTATACATGATACTCAGGGAACTATTGCGATATTATCTGTAAGCTGCCAGACCTATTGGAAGGGTCAAACATCCCCCCAGACACACATTATGCGTCCCCATATGTATGAGCGCTAGAACATGATTCACTTGTTTAAGTGTGTGAGAGATAATATCATCATACTATAATATTATAAATGCGAAAGTGTGTTTTTTGGTTTGTCCTTCAATCACTCTGCAACAGAGCTACGGATCGACGTGATTTGCCTGGGTATAGCTTAGGATCTAGAGTGACATAGGCTACTTTTTATCGGGGAAAATCAAAGAGTTCCCGAAGGACTTTAAAACTAAATCAACGTGGACGTGGTCGCGGGCATCAGCTAGTCATCATAATCTTCATCATCAACCCACTACCGCTCACTACTGAGCGCAGGTCTCCTCTCAGAGAAGGGTTATAGGCCATAGGCCACCACGCTGGCCCAATGCGAATTGGTGGACTTCACACACCTTTGACAGCATTATGAAGAACTCTAAGGTGTGCAGGTTTCCTCAAGATTTTTTCCTTCACCGTTGAAGCAAGTGATATTTAATTTCTTAAATGCACTTGACTTCGAGAAGTCAGAGGCGCGTACCCGTGATCGAACCTGCGACTCCCAAATAGGTAGGAGACCCCAGTCCAAACCACTAGGCTATCACTGCTTCAGCATCACATCAGCTAGTGTCATATACTAATCATACGAATATTATAAATGTGTTTGTTGGTTTGTCCTTCAATCACGCCGCAATAGAGCTACGTATTGACGTGATTTTATGCAAGAGTATAGCTAAGGAAAGGCCTATGTCCAGCAGTGGATGAATACAGGCTGATGGATGGATGGATGGATAGTTAAAACCCGAAAAATATTTATCTGTAAGTATTTATATAAAAATATTTAACTTTAAGTACAAAATTCTCATTAAAAATTTAAATATTTTTAATTTCTATAATTATTATGTGAATAAATAATCAAAAGTTCAGACTATTATTTAATTACTATTTAAGACTTCTATAATACCCGTATGGAGCGAGCTATGTTGGGAATCTCTCTCTGGGATAAAATCCGGATAATGTCGCAGAACCTATGGCCGATGGGGCAGACGTGTTCTGGATTGGAGACCGCGTACCGGCAAGCGCAGTGTAGGACGCCCTCCAGCTCGCTCGACCGATGACCTTAAGAAGGTGGCGGGAAGCGGCTGGATGAGGAAAGCGGAGGACCGTGTTTGGTGGCGCGCTCTCGGAAAGGCCTATGTCCAGCAGTCGATGAATACAGGATGATAGATTGGATTGGATTGGATAATACCCGTAATAAAGTTTAATAAAGTTATATTATGTATTATAAAACCATCAAATCACTCTCGCACTCATACTCGTAGGGACACTTAATGTGTGTCTGGGGGGATGTTTGACCCCTCCAATAGGTCTGGCAGCTTGCAGAAGATATTGCAATAGTTCTCTGAGTATCATGTATAAAAATCAGAACTGAGAATATAAGTTAACTTAAATTATTTTTTTGGGAGCTTCAAAGCGTCTGGCTAAAGTTACCGCCAGCGGTAAGCGTCTGGCAGTATTAATTTATTAATTTTTACAATATTCTTTAAAACATATATGAAAATCAGCCCTAAGAATTTAAGATAAGTTATTCTAGTTTTTACCTACCTTTAGCACCTGGTATCTGGAAATTGGCCGTCGGCACAATCTAGCTGGTACGCATACACTGAAAGGACATTTGAACAGTACTCTATCGTACACAAATAATTGCTGAGAAAATAACTTAGGTCTGGCGGCACTGGGATCTTGCTCTATCTAGCTCGGCTCAAGACTCAAGATTGAGTTAAAATGAGACAAATATGTTCCGATATAAATCTGTCTCGTTTTAACTCAATCTTGAGTCTGTCAGTCTGAGTGACATTACCCTCAGTCTCAAGAAATGCACTTGACACTTGACAGGGATACTAACTAAAATGATTTCAATACCTCAAAATTGTTTGATGTGTAGATGATATCGAGCCGCTGCACTGGATGCAGGCGGCGCAAGACCAAGGCATGACAGTAGAGGAATATGCATGAGGCATGAGACCTATGCCCACCGGTGGATGTCTATCGATTTATAAAGAATATATTAAAATAATGAACGTAAGTGTTGTTCGATTTCGATGTCAAAATTAGAAACAAGTTACTCGTAGTAATGTAGGTAATTATACGGACCTATAAAGCCTATTGTTTCGTGAATATTCGATATTAAGTACCTTTATACATAGCTAGTTACGTACAAACTACACAGATCGCGTGTCTGTGGCAAAACCTATCTACCTATTTTGCAATATTCAGAGTTCATGTTAATCCGTCAGTAAATTTTGGTCTTGCGAAACAACAGCTGTTTTGTGACCTTAACTTCTCTCATTCATATTAGTTAGTTGCGGAATAGTTCGATAGTTAAGTTTAACGTGTTATAGTTAGTGTGTTAATTACCTATATTAATTTTTAACTGCAATGTAGTGGCATAGGTACATTACCATTAGGCACCTACCTAATTAGAAAAAAAATATATTTTGTCCCTTAAGTTTTAGTAACTCCGTTTTTTATTATTTATTTTTAAAAGTGCTAACTTTGTCGGAATCGCCATATTCACAGGGAACGTGTTTTTCTTCGGGTTGAAACTTTTTCAAAATATTATCTAGATCAGAGGTTCCCAAACTTTTTTTGCTCATAGACCCCTTTCAAAAGTTTGCTGGTTCCGGTGGACCCCCTGCAGCTAAATTTCTATCATATTTCCAGTCGACAAAAAATGTGAAGATAAATTATGAAAATTGGCGTTGCGAGTGAGTTCCAACCACGAAAACAACATTCTTTGAAAAAAAAGAGAATTGATTGGTAAATTAATTAATTGATTGTGCTATAAGTGGATGTCAAAAGTAAAGTTGACCATTCAAAAAGAAGTGATTCCATCTCAAGCTTACATTTTTGACATCTACTCACAGCACAAAAACCAATCAATTCTCACTTATTTTATTTAGAAAACTCGGAGTGGTAAAAATAAAAAAATAGTATATTTTCTTGTGTTGTATTTATTCAAATACTATGTAAGTAACTATTAATTATTATTATTGTTATCATATTTTACAATATTATATTAAGTAAGTATAGTAAATCAAAATATAATTGTACCTGCAATCAAAATTAAACATTAATAACGTACACGTAACACCTGAGAGTTCTCCATAATGTTCTCGAAGGTGTGTGAAGTCCACCAATTCGCATTGGGCCAGCATGGTGGACTATGGCCTGTAACCCTTCTCTTAGAGGAGACCTCGCTGGGTTGATAATAAAGATGACTTATATTAGTGAAACACCACACAGTCGGGAAATAAACAATTACTAATAAATTAGGGACAAAAAGTTCTACCTTTCTCGGATTTCTGTTCTAAATAAATAAATAAGTAATAAATAAAATAAAAGTATGTATAGCAAAAGGCAGCTTACTTTTTCCGTCGCTGGCAATCACTAAGATCGATTCACTTTAGGTACTTTTCTCTCCGAAATTCCGGGAACAAATGAGTAACGTTTATTCTTGGCATTCGTATTTATATTGGTGAAGAATCAAACAAGTTCATGCAAGATTGCAAGCACACACACCACCCACAAGTCGTATTTGGTCCCTTTGCACGTCTGAACAAGCGTTGCAGACGGCGCGTCGGCGGCGGCTTCACTATCGACCCCCGCTTACGAATTGTGAACCCCCATTTTTCTGTCACGCCAACGTAGACCCCCGTCGAGTCTCCCGTGGACCCCTGGGGGTCCACCTGGACCACTTTGGGAATTACTGATCTAGATTGAGTGTGTTACATGGTAACAATAATGTGATCTGTATAAAGTACAAAAATGGAATTGTTATCTGAACTATGAAAAAAGTTTGGCGCCCAAAATGGAAAGTTATAAAAATGGTACGTAGTCAAATGACCTAGAAATAGATTAAACTAGCTGATGCCCGCGACTTCGTCCGCGTGGATTTAGTTTTTTAAATCCCTCGGGGAACTCTTTAATTTTCCGGGATAAAAAGTAGCGTATGTCACTCTCCAGAACCTCAATACCCATGCAAAAAATCACGTTGATCCGTAGCCCCGTTGCGGCGTGATGAAGGACAAACCAACAAACCTACAAACAAACACACTCGCATTTATAATATTAGTAAGGATTTTATTTTTATTCCAATGATGTTGGACCGACTTAAAGTCAAAATAATCGCACGTAGCTCACAGGAATTCCGGTGAATAACGTTACTCACAGGAACATAGGACGCATTCGGATTTAAACAAAAAAAACCGGCCTAGTGCGAGTCGGGCCTCGCTCTTTTAGGGTTCCGTTAAAAAAAAAAAAAAAAAATATTTCCATGTACCCATAGAAATATTTTAATTTAATTTTTTTAATTTAATTTAATTATTATTATTTGTTGTTATAGCGGCAATAGAAATACATAATATGTGAAAATTACATCTGTCTAGCTATTACGGTTTACGAGATACAGCCCGCTGACAGACGGACGGACGGACGGACAGCGTAGGCTTAGTAATAGGGTCCCGTTGGTACCCTTTGGGTACGGAACCCTAAAAATGTAATTATTATCGTATATAAATAAAAATGTATATTCTCTATATTCCGTGGTAGAAACATCACGCGTGAACGGCTGGACTGATTTTGACGCGACTTCTAATGACAGATAGCTGATGGTATAAGCCTAGCATAGGCTACTTTTTAACTGATTTTCAAAAAAGGATCAAAAAAGTATTCTGTTTTTTAACCTAAAAATATCAATATCTCCATGATTTCTAAACCGATTTGCCTGAATTTTTTTTAATCGATACAGAAACTTTGCGAGATGGTCCCATAAAAGTTGTAGTTGTAGTTGTTGTAGTAGTTATAGTAGTAGTAGTTGTAGAAGTAGTTGTAGTAGTAGTTGTAGTAGTAGTAGTAGTAGTAGTAGTAGTAGTTGTAGAAGTAATTGTAGTAGTTGTAGTAGGTAAGATCTGGGAAGTATACCTTTTGAAACATAAAAAGAATTTTCCAAATCGGTTCAGGCGTCTTAGAGTAATCGGTGAACATACATAAAAAATCGGCCAAGTGCGAGTCGGGCCTCGCTCTTTTAGGGTTCCGTTCAAAAAAAATTAAATTAAAATATTTTCATGTACCCATGGAAATATTTTTATTTAATTTTTTTAATTTAATTTAATTTTTATTATTTGTTGTTGTAGCGGCAATAGAAATACATAATATGTGAAAATTTCATCTGTCTATCTATTACGGTTTACGAGATACAGCCCGCTGACAGACGGACGGACGGACGGACGGACGGACAGCGTAGGCTTAGTAATAGGGTCCCGTTGGTACCCTTTGGGTACGGAACCCTAAAAAGATTCTGTTGAATTGAGATCCTCCTCCTTTTTTGAAGTCGGTTAAAATAAGAATAAAAATTAGTTTAAATTTGAAGAAGTTATTGAGTAAAACAGTCAAAATAGTTCAACCCCTATCTCAGAGAACATACATCCATCCATACATCCCATCCATCCATCCATCCGTATACTAAGTACATCTATCCATACATCCATCCTCACAAACTTTCACATTAATAATATTAGTGGGATAAGTAGCATAGGATATAGTTAATGTAGTTAAAGTTAGTAGCAGGAGGATACAAACATAAATACGTACATGCATACACACATACATACATGCATGGATACATATATACATACATGCATTCATGCATGCATACATACATACATACATGCACTCATGCATGCATACATACATACATGCATGCATTCATACATGCATGCATACATACATACATGCGTACATACATACATACATACATACAAACATGCAAACGAATATCCCGCGATAACTGTCTGTTTTCCCGGGATAAAAAGTAGCTGTTGTTACTTTTCCGGTCCTCAACTATGGCTATCCAAAAAACCACGTCAATATGTAACTCCCTTCGCACATAATTGAAGGATAAATATATGAAAAGTAGTATACTAATATCGCGCAGGAACCGTTTGTTTTCCCGGGATAAAAAGTAGCCTTTGTCACTTTTCAGGCCCTTAACTTTACCTGTGCTACAAAACCACTTCAATCTATAACTTCGTTGGCGCATAATTTAAGGATAAATATGTGAAAAGTAGCATACGAATATCCCGTGGGAACTGTTTGTTTTCCCGGGATAAAAAGTAGCTGTTGATACTTTTCCGGTCCTCAACTATGCCTATCCAAAAAACCCCCTTCAATATGTCACTCCCTTGGCACATAATTGAAGGATGAATATGTGAAGAGGCATACTAATATCCCGCAGGAACTGTTTGTTTTCCCGGGATAAAAAGTAGCTGTTGTTACTTTTCCGGTCCTCAACTATGGCTATCCAAAAAACCACGTCAATATGTAACTCCCTTCGCACATAATTGAAGGATAAATATATGAAAAGTAGTATACTAATATCGCGCAGGAACCGTTTGTTTTCCCGGGATAAAAAGTAGCCTTTGTCACTTTTCAGGCCCTTAACTTTACCAGTGCTAGGAAAACCACTTCAATCTATACCTCCGTTGGCGCATAACTGAAGGATAAATATGTGAAAAGTAGCGTACAAATATCCCGCGGGAATTATTTGTTTCCCGGGATTAAAAGTAGCCTTTGTCACTTTTTAAGTCCTCAACTATGCCTATCCAATAAAACACGTCAATCTGTAACTCCGTTGGCCCATAATTGAAGGATAAATATGTGAAAAGTAGCACACTAATATCCCGCGGGAAGTGTTTGTAGGAACAGTTACAGTTTTATTATACGTATAGATAGATATTAATTAAATTTTATGTAACAATGTCAATTTTTGACGTTCGTAAGCGTTAGGATATGCAGTCGCTTGTGCTTGAAATTTCAAAAACTGATGCTTGCTATGGTTTTTTGAAACCGAAGCTTGCTTGCTTGTTTGCTTGCTTGATTTCTTGCATGCTTGCTTGCAGGATTTAAAAAAACCCGAATTTCGATGAAAAAATCGATGCTGCGGATAATGTAAGCGTGATTTAAGTACAATCAGCGCCATCTATCCGTGGTTTTTCAAAATCCCGCGGGAACCTTGGATTTTTCCGGGATAATTTGTAGCCTATGTGTTATTCCAGGGAATAATCTATCTCCATTCCAAATTTCAGCCAAATCCATCCAGTAGTTTTTGCGTGAAAGAGGAACAAACATACACACAAACTTTCGCCTTTATAATATTAGTAGGATTATTTAAAAGTAAAGTTTTCGTTTTACAAAAAATATATGTAATTATAATATTTAGTTGTGACATATTGTGTTAGACGAGTCGCAAGCAACGCAATAGTTAAACTAGAAATACGTGATGTCTGATGGATGATGAAAGGAGTACCAACTGGTTGTAAAAGAAATGAAATTAATATCGGAGACGTCGTGTTTAATTTTTCCGCATACCGGTGCATGCACTTAAAGTGTGCAAAAATTTAGGAGAATGCATCCTAAACTTTTGTTTTGTTGAGGAATCAAGTCCGAGACCTCTCCCTTCATCAAGAACAACCCTTTAACGTCTCACTACAGAGCCCAGGTCTCCTCTCCGAGAAGGGTTATATATAGGTGATAAATATAGGCCATAGTCTACCACGCTGGCCCAATGCAAATTGGGAAACTTCGCAAAACTTTATAAATATTATGGAGAACTCAGGCCTCAACTCAGGATGGAGGTTTCCTCACGATGTTTCGCTTAGTACTCCTAGAAAAAACTTATTCATAATTATTATTTATTAGGGAATATACTCCATGAAGTATAATTAATTAAAACTATTAACACGAACAGTTTCATGCTATAAAAGAAAGATTAGGATCATAGAAATCATCCATCAATTCCGCGTCTGTCTTCCTGCTAGCTTTATTTCATTACTAGATGATGCCCGCGACTTCGTCCGCGTGGATTCAGGTTTTTTGATTCATATGCCTATGTGTTAATCCTGGGTATGAGCTATCTCCATTCCAAATTTCAGCCAAATCGGTTCATTAGTTGTGGCGTTAAAGAGTAACAAACATCCAGCCAAACATCCAAACATCCATCCTCACAAACCTTAGCATTTATATTAGTAGGATATTATATTATAGATTATATTAGTAGAAAGTAGGATTTTCCGCGTTTGTATCACAACCAGGCGAAATCTTATTTCTGAACAGTACCTACCCTGCAAGTCCTCGTTACGACCCTGGACTTGTACTTCGAATGGATGATCATGGGTCTCAATAAAACCATGATTTGCCTATTTTTTTATTATTTGTACCTTTAAACCTTGTAGTACCTAATTGAAATTGATGGTATTTTTTAACCCCCGACGCAAAAAGAGGGCTGTTATAAGTTTGACGTCGATGTCTGTCTGTGTGTGTGTGTGTCTGTCTGTCTGTGGCATCGCAGCTCTCATACGGATGGACCGATTTCGATGCGTTTTTTTTCATTTGAAAGCCAGTTTCCTTTCGGTGGTTCTTAGCTATGTTTGGTTAATATCAGTCCAGCAGTGTAAGAGTATCAGCTCTTTTTCAAAATGATGTAAGGCATTTTTGGCGTATGATTACTCGATTATGTGCTTCACGCGTGCCAGTATAATCGTTTAATGACAATTAATTGATAACTTCGAAATTCATAGATTCTCATGTCGGGGATGTTTTAAATTTTCAATTTACACTTGTATTGTATGAAAATCTCAATAAGCACTTCTCATTTACTTCATTGGTGATTTGCACCCGTGAGAACCTGGGCGGGTGACTCGTTAATCAAACTTTCGTATTTATAAATGCGAAAGTGTGTTTGTTTGTCCTTCAATCACGTCGCAACAGAGCTACGGATCGACGTCATTTTTTGCATGAGTATAGTTGAGGACCTGGAGAGTGACATAGGCTACTTTTACCCCGGAAAATCAAAGAGTTCCCGAGTGATTTTAAAAACTAAATCCACCCGAACGTAGTCGCGGGCATCAGCTAGTCAAAAAATAAATCGACAGGTGTAAGTTTAGGTAAAAGTTGTTGAATGAGAAATCGGCCATTGCAGATTTTGTAGGCGATTATGTCATCGTACCTTATATCGCGAAATACGACTTCTGTTTAAGGCAATCGTGTTCAGCGACGACCTTCAATTTGAAAGCTTGTAGGTTTCAGATATATTCCTCCTACGGATTACATCACGCATAAGTATTTTTCAAAGGCGGTGTTTGAAGAAAAAAGAACGTGACTACAATAATGAACAAGTATTGTAGAGCCACTAGTTCTAAAGAAACTATAAATATATCTGTATAATAATGCCGATAATATAATAATATAGGAGGAAGTCACGCAATTGTCTTATTAACGATAATATGCAAGGCACACGTATAATCATACCACATAGCTGATCGCCATCAAGAGATTTTTTATCTATGACTAAGTGATCATTTAAAAATAAAGGTATTGTATTATTTAAGACTTGTTATTTGGACCGGCTCATCAACGCGTTCTTTCTGACTATCTAGGCACATGATTTTGTGACCGTGAGATTTTATCTTGTGTTTTATGAACTCTTCCTCAAACGCCGTTCAAACTCCACGAGCACATAGATGGAGTTTCAGTTGATATTTATTACTTGTAATGCCGTCGTAAAATCTAAACGGTACCTTAACATTCTTATGATATGAGTAGATTTTAAGACAACAAATTCAGACGTTATACGTCTGAATTTGTTGTCTTATATCCTTGATGACTTCTTACTTGGAATAATTCTAGACTCATAAACAAAGCAGGGTTCGAAAATATCCGATGTTTATTATAAATATCAAAATATCGGATATTTATGATATACTAGCTGATGCCCGCGACTTCGTCCGCATGGATTTAGTTTTTAAAACTCCCGCGGGAACTCTTTCAATATGCGAGATAAAAAGTAGCTCTCCCGGTCTGAGGAACAACTACTACATCCATTACTATACCCATGCAAAAAATCGCATCAATCCGCTGTTCTGTTTTTTTTTTTAAAGTATCCTATGTCCGTCTCCTGGTTCTAAGCTACCTCTCCACCAATTTTCAGCCAAATCGGTTCATCCGTTCTTGAGTTATAAATAGTGTAACTAACACCACTTTCTTTTATATATATAGATATCCGATATATATCAAGTTTGATATATATCAATTTTGTATGAAAGCCATATTAATATTTTATTGTATTATTTATGAATACTATTTGCATATGTGCATAAACATACTAAAATTATGAAAAAAACTAAAATGTTTTAATGTTTTATTTATTTAGGTACTTAAAATCAGACAAATGAAACCAAAACATGAAATTTTATTTGAGATCAGGTAAAATCAACTAAAAACATAAAATCTTATACATGTATATCAAAAACGCAACTCAAAAACATAAAAACTTTTTTTATAAATTCTAATCAGTCAATGGTCATACCTACACTTATGTAACAAAACAAATTAAAAAAATCCATTGATATATATCATCGAACCCAGTTTGATATATATCGGATATATATCGTGATATATATCCATTGATATATATCCTCGAACCCTGAAACAAAGTATCGAAATTCCAATGGGTTATGTTATTTTAATACATAATAGTTTTCGTCATAATTTGTGCTCTTCGGAAGAAAGCTTTCCGATTTCACTAGTGGCTCCACACCTAAATTAGGTATTGACCTTAAAGTAGCCCTTAAACTTAACGATTTGGTTTGAGTAGTTAAAACCAAACGTCATTAGTGTCACCTAATTGGGCTTAGATGGTTATTAGGGATTGTCGATGAAAACGGCTGTGAGATTGTCTTAAAATGATTGCTACAGTGTGATGGTAGTAGTCACCTCTGATTGGATGAATTTATGGCATTCTTGATGCACCTATGTATAACAACTTGCTGGTATTAGAATAAAACTCAGTATCACTCAATATATGTCTATTAACCATTTCAATTTACATCGGTAAAGAAACACTTAAAAAAACTTATGTACAGAGTGGCAATAATAACGGAGATGTGAAATCAACAAAAATAGAGAACGCGGAGGTCTTATTACTGCGAGCCGCGAAGATGGAATGACAAGCCGCGCATAAATGTTGCGCAACGTCGCGCCTGCTTCTAAACTCAAAATTAGCTTTTTAATCTATTATAATATATATAGCTCGATTACCACTGACTGACTGACTCACTGATTGACATAATTGTTCTCCTAGAAAGAGACAAAAAACGATAAAATGATGTACGGGAGATATGTTCGGGTGGGGGATTCGAGTGGGGAAAAATTATGACATTTCGGAAAAACAAGATGGCGGCCGACGTGAATCTTGCAACTCTTTTGTTTTCCAACCGATTTCTTTGAAATTTTGGATTATTGTAAAAATTAGTAAACGATTAACAGAAAAAGTGAAAAAAATTAAAAAAACAAGATGGCGGCCGAGCTGTGACGTCTCAAATTTCCACCCCTCTCCTGTAAAATTTTGTATGAAAAAAATTTTTTTCACCCATGGTGTCGTATAGAGCTCAAAGAATGTGACTCGGAGAAAGGTGGCGAGAGCTGATGAGTGAGGAGTTCGGAGACGGGCGAGGGGCACGGCCAGGGTATAGTACATAGGTGGAGGGTGCTCGACCAAATGTCATTCGAAACCTCGAGCAGTTGCCAGTGAGTTGAAAAAAAATTCCAAAATGGCGGAAAAAAAATGGCGGCAAATTTTGTCCGTCTCTCTCTCGGAGACTATAAAAGATGGAGGAGCGGTTTCTCGACAAAAGATGATCAAAACCCGGAGGTCTACCTGGTGAGTGGGAAAAAAATTCAAGATGGCGGATTTTTTTTTTCCCCATACAAAATGTATGGGGAATAGGGTAGGCTGGTCTAGGAGCACGCATTCGATAAGAGTACGCAATGCCAACACTCGTGACGTTGTTTACGATACGCGGCTAACTTCAGTGTTATTTTGAAGTGCAAGCTATTGGCAAGTGCTGTGCGAAAAAATAACAAAAAACATGCAAAAATACAAAAATTACTTAATGTTAAACATTTTTACCTATTTTCTTAAATAGTTTTAGCATTTTGGGAGTATGTTTGTGATAAAACTACAAAATTTTAAACAAAAACGATAATGGTGCTTGATCGGCAAGGAATTCCCCTAGAGGTCACAGCGACAATGATTCCGGTCGATGCTAATGGATGACGTTGCACTTCGCTCGATTATAAAATCGTTAATGTGCGAAAGAATACGCACTTGAGTACGTTACAAGAGTACGCGCGTACTCTTACACACATTATGTTATTTTTATATTTTTTACATGTATTTTCATATATTTATATGTTTAAATCCGCTTTCCGATGTAGCTCCACTATCACGAGTTGAAGTAATCTCAAGATCGAACCGCAAAAGAGCCAAGTTAGACATTTTGAGTTGACCTCCGTTCTAGTTGGCTCTCGATGAGGATTAGGCCTCAAATTAAGCACCAATGAAAAAAAGACTGCGAAACCTATTATTAAAAGTGATATAAAACTAAAAAAATTTCAAGTTATCAAAGAATAGACCCAAAAAGAAAATGTGGGGATGTCCCTCATGACGTGGTACCTCTAAATGAAGACTGAATAGGATGTTCTAAATGATGAAGTGGCATGAAGCCTGTATGAGCTATGAAGCTGAAAATATGTGTATTTGTGACATCTGCAAGTAGCATGGACACGAACTATGAGATAATTTTTCCTGCGTACTCTTATCAACTTACATGCGCACTCTTATACAATAGCTCGTGTAAGAGTACGTATTTACTACTTTTGTTATTTTTTAAATTTTTAAAAGATATGGCACATTTTTGTTACATTTCATGTTACTTTATGAAAGCTGTGTAAGCTGACTACAAAATAAAAATTAAGCTGATTATCTACAGTTAGTGAATTTTATTTCAGAACAGTTTGAACCTTAAGTGCGTGCTCCTAGACCAGGCTACCCTATTGAAGGGACTAGAAGTTGGGAACTATGCAAGACATTGATTTCGATAGGTTCATAGGGCTTTTTTTCTTTTTCTTTTTTTTCATTTTACATTTGTTTTTTTTTTGTTTTTTTTCATTTTTTTTTTCTTTTTCTTTTGTGAATGAGGAGCACGACCAGGTTATTGCAGATAGGTGGGGTGTGCTCGAACAAATTTTTTGGCAAAAGATGACCAGAATCCGAAGGGCTACTTGAAGAGTAAAAAAATCGCGGTCCGCTTTAGCGGGCCGCGCACCCACGCGCCCTACTTGTAGCAATAACACTTCCCGCGAGCTGCTTTAGCAGCTCGCGCACCGAGCGAAATAAATAAAGCCGAACAATCGCGGTCCGCTTTAGCGGGCCGCGCACCCACGCGCCCTACTTGTAGTAATAACACTTCCCGCGAGCTGCTTTAGCAGCTCGCGCACCGAGCGAAATAAATAAAGCCGAACAATCGCGGTCCGCTTTAGCGGGCCGCGCACCCACGCGCCTTACTTTTAGTAAAACACTTCCCGCGAGCTGCTTTAGCAGCTCGCGCACCGAGCGAAATACTAGTTTTATAATATATATAGCTCGATTACCACTGACTGACTGACTCACTGATTGACATAATTGTTCTCCTAGAAAGAGACAGAAAACGATAAAATGATGTACGGGAGATATGTTCGGGTGGGGGATTCGAGTGGGGAAAAATTATGACATTTCGGAAAAACAAGATGGCGGCCGACGTGAATCTTGCAACTCTTTTGTTTTCCAACCGATTTCTTTGAAATTTTGGATTATTGTAGAAATTAGTAAACGATTAACAGAAAAAGTGAAAAAAATTAAAAAAACAAGATGGCGGCCGAGCTGTGACGTCTCAAATTTCCACCCCTCTCCTGTAAAATTTTGTATGAAAAAAATTTTTTTCACCCATGGTGTCGTATAGAGCTCAAAGAATGTGACTCGGAGAAAGGTGGCGAGAGCTGATGAGTGAGGAGTTCGGAGACGGGCGAGGGGCACGGCCAGGGTATAGTACATAGGTGGAGGGTGCTCGACCAAATGTCATTCGAAACCTCGAGCAGTTGCCAGTGAGTTGAAAAAAAATTCCAAAATGGCGGAAAAAAAATGGCGGCAAATTTTGTCCGTCTCTCTCTCGGAGACTATAAAAGATGGAGGAGCGGTTTCTCGACAAAAGATGATCAAAACCCGGAGGTCTACCTGGTGAGTGGGAAAAAAATTCAAGATGGCGGATTTTTTTTTTCCCCATACAAAATGTATGGGGAATATTGAAGGGACTAGAAGTTGGGAACTATGCAAGACATTGATTTCGATAGGTTCATAGGGCTTTTTTTCTTTTTCTTTTTTTTCATTTTACATTTGTTTTTTTTTTTTGTTTTTTTTCATTTTTTTTTCTTTTTCTTTTGTGAATGAGGAGCACGACCAGGTTATTGCAGATAGGTGGGGTGTGCTCGAACAAATTTTTTGGCAAAAGATGACCAGAATCCGAAGGTCTACTTGATGAGTAAAAAAATCGCGGTCCGCTTTAGCGGGCCGCGCACCCACGCGCCCTACTTGTAGTAATAACACTTCCCGCGAGCTGCTTTAGCAGCTCGCGCACCGAGCGAAATAAATAAAGCCGAACAATCGCGGTCCGCTTTAGCGGGCCGCGCACCCACGCGCCCTACTTGTAGTAATAACACATCCCGCGAGCTGCTTTAGCAGCTCGCGCACCGAGCGAAATAAATAAAGCCGAACAATCGCGGTCCGCTTTAGCGGGCCGCGCACCCACGCGCCTTACTTTTAGTAAAACACTTCCCGCGAGCTGCTTTAGCAGCTCGCGCACCGAGCGAAATACTAGTTATAATATATATAGCTCAATTACCACTGACTGACTGACTCACTGATTGACATAATTGTTCTCCTAGAAGGAGACGGAAATCGATATAATGATGTTCGGGAGATATGTTCGGGTGGGGGATTCGAGTGGGGAAAAATTATGACATTTCGGAAAAACAAGATGGCGGCCGACGTGAATCTTGCAACTCTTTTGTTTTCCAACCGATTTCTTTGAAATTTTGGATTATTGTAGAAATTAGTAAACGATTAACAGAAAAAGTGAAAAAAATTAAAAAAACAAGATGGCGGCCGAGCTGTGACGTCTCAAATTTCCACCCCTCTCCTGTAAAATTTTGTATGAAATAAATTTTTTTCACCGATGGTGTCGTATAGAGCTCAAAGAATGTGACTCGGAGAAAGGTGGAGAGAGCTGATGAGTGAGGAGTTCGGAGACGGGCGAGGGGCACGGCCAGGGTATAGAAGATAGGTGGAGGGTGCTCGACCAAATGTCATTCGAAACCTCGAGCAGTTGCCAGTGAGTTGAAAAAAAATTCCAAAATGGTGGAAAAAAAATGGCGGCAAATTTTGTCCGTCTCTCTCTCGGAGACTATAAAAGATGGAGGAGCGGTTTCTCGACAAAAGATGATCACAACCCGGAGGTCTACCTGGTGAGTAGGAAAAAAATTCAAGATGGCGGATTTTTTTTTCCCCCCATACAAAATGTATGGGGAATATTGAAGGGACTAGAAGTTGGGAGCTATGCAAGACATTGGTTTTGATAGGTTCATAGGGCTTTTTTCTTTTTCTTTTTTTTCATTTTACATTTGCTTTTTTTCTTTTTTTTTTCTTTTTCATTTGTGAATGAGGAGCACGGCCAGGTTATTGCAGATAGGTGGGGTGTGCTCGAACAAATTTTTTGGCAAAAGATGACCAGAATCCGAAGGTCTACTTGATGAGTAAAAAAATCGCGGTCCGCTTTAGCGGGCCGCGCACCCACGCGCCCTACTTGTAGTAATAACACTTCCCGCAAGCTGCTTTAGCAGCTCGCGCACCGAGCGAAATAAATAAAGCCGAACAATCGCGGTCCGCTTTAGCGGGCCGCGCACCCACGCGCCCTACTTGTAGCAATAACACTTCCCGCGAGCTGCTTTAGCAGCTCGCGCACCGAGCAAACGCTAGTTATTATAATATATATAGCTCGATTACCACTCACTGATTCACTCACTCACTCACTGATTGACAGGGTTGTTCTCCTAGAAGGAGACGGAAATCGATATAATGATGTAGGGGAGATATGTTGGGGTGGGGGATTCGAGTTGGGGAAAATTATGACATTTCGGAAAAACAAGATGGCGGCCGACGTGAATCTCGCAACTCTTTTGTTTTCCGACCGATTTCTTTGAAATTTTGGATTATTGTAGAAATTAGTAAACGATTAACAGAAAAAGTGAAAAAAATTAAAAAAACAAGATGGCGGCCGAGCTGTGACGTCTCAAATTTCCACCCCTCTCCTGTAAAATTTTGTATGAAAAAAATTTTTTTCACCCATGGTGTCGTATAGAGCTCAAAGAATGTGACTCGGAGAAAGGTGGAGAGAGCTGATGAGTGAGGAGTTCGGAGACGGGCGAGGGGCACGGCCAGGGTATAGAAGATAGGTGGAGGGTGCTCGACCAAATGTCATTCGAAACCTCGAGCAGTTGCCAGTGAGTTGAAAAAAAATTCCAAAATGGCGGAAAAAAAATGGCGGCAAATTTTGTCCGTCTCTCTCTCGGAGACTATAAAAGATGGAGGAGCGGTTTCTCGACAAAAGATGATCACAACCCGGAGGTCTACCTGGTGAGTAGGAAAAAAATTCAAGATGGCGGATTTTTTTTCCCCCCATACAAAATGTATGGGGAATATCGAAGGGACTAGAAGTTGGGAACTATGCAAGACATTGATTTTGATAGGTTCATAGGGCTTTTTTTCTTTTTCTTTTTTTCATTTTACATTTGCTTTTTTGTTATTTTTCATTTTTTTTTCTTTTTTTTTCTTTTTCTTTTGTGAATGAGGAGCACGGCCAGGTTATTGCAGATAGGTGGGGTGTGCTCGAACAAATTTTTTGGCAAAAGATGACCAGAATCCGAAGGTCTACTTGATGAGTAAAAAAATCGCGGTCCGCTTTAGCGGGCCGCGCACCCACGCGCCCTACTTGTAGCAATAACACTTCCCGCGAGCTGCTTTAGCAGCTCGCGCACCGAGCGAAATAAATAAAGCCGAACAATCGCGGTCCGCTTTAGCGGGCCGCGCACCCACGCGCCCTACTTGTAGCAATAACACTTCCCGCGAGCTGCTTTAGCAGCTCGCGCACCGAGCGAAATAAATAAAGCAGAACAATCGCGGTCCGCTTTAGCGGGCCGCGCACCCACGCGCCTTACTTTTAGTAAAACACTTCCCGCGAGCTGCTTTAGCAGCTCGCGCACCGAGCAAACGCTAGTTATTATTATAATATATATAGCTCGATTACCACTGACTGACACACTCACTCACTCACTCACTCACTCACTCATTGACAGGGTTGTTCTCCTAGAAGGAGACGGAAATCGATATAATGATGTAGGGGAGATATGTCCAGGTGGGGGATTCGAGTTGGGGAAAATTATGACATTTCGGAAAAACAAGATGGCGGCCGACGTGAATCTTGCAACTCTTTTGTTTTCCAACCGATTTCTTTGAAATTTTGGATTATTGTAGAAATTAGTAAACGATTAACAGAAAAAGTGAAAAAAATTAAAAAAACAAGATGGCGGCCGAGCTGTGACGTCTCAAATTTCAGACCCCTCTCCTGTAAAATTTTGTATGAAAAAAATTTTTTTCACCCATGGTGTCGTATAGAGCTCAAAGAATGTGACTCGGAGAAAGGTGGCGAGAGCTGATGAGTGAGGAGTTCGGAGACGGGCGAGGGGCACGGCCAGGGTATAGTAGATAGGTGGAGGGTGCTCGACCAAATGTCATTCGAAATCTCGAGCAGTTGCCAGTGAGTTGAAAAAAAATTCCAAAATGGCGGAAAAAAAATGGCGGCAAATTTTGTCCGTCTCTCTCTCGGAGACTATAAAAGATGGAGGAGCGGTTTCTCGACAAAAGATGATCGAAACCCGGAGGTCTACCTGGTGAGTAGGAAAAAAATTCAAGATGGCGGACTTTTTTTTTCCATACTAAATGTATGGGGAATATTGAAGGGACTAGAAGTTGGGAACTATGCAAGACATTGGTTTTGATAGGTTCATAGGGCTTTTTTTCTTTTTCTTTTTTTCATTTTACATTTGTTTTTTTTTTCTTTTTTTTCATTTTTTTTCTTTTTTTTTCTTTTTCTTTTGTGAATGAGGAGCACGGCCAGGTTATTACAGATAGGTGGGGTGTGCTCGAACAAATTTTTTGGCAAAAGATGACCAGAATCCGAAGGGCTACTTGATGAGTAAAAAAATCGCGGTCCGCTTTAGCGGGCCGCGCACCCACGCGCCCTACTTGTATTAATAACACTCCCCGCGAGCTGCTTTAGCAGCTCGCGCACCGAGCGAAATAAATAAAGCCGAACAATCGCGGTCCGCTTTAGCGGGCCGCGCACCCACGCGCCTTACTTTTAGTAAAACACTTCCCGCGAGCTGCTTTAGCAGCTCGCGCACCGAGCGAAATACTAGTTATTTTATTTTATTATAATATATATAGCTCGATTACCACTGACTGACTGACACACTCACTGATTGACATAATTGTTCTCCTAGAAAGAGACAAAAAACGATAGAATGATGTAGGGGAGATATGTCCGGGTGGGGGATTCGAGTGGGGAAAAATTATGACATTTCGGAAAAACAAGATGGCGGCCAACGTGAATCTTGCAACTCTTTTGTTTTCCAACCGATTTCTTTGAAATTTTGGATTATTGTAGAAATTTGTAAACGATTAACAGAAAAAGTGAAAAAAATTAAAAAAACAAGATGGCGGCCGAGCTGTGACGTCTCAAATTTCCACCCCTCTCCTGTAAAATTTTGTATGAAAAAAATTTTTTTCACCCATGGTGTCGTATAGAGCTCAAAGAATGTGACTCGGAGAAAGGTGGAGAGAGCTGATGAGTGAGGAGTTCGGAGACGGGCGAGGGGCACGGCCAGGGTATAGAAGATAGGTGGAGGGTGCTCGACCAAATGTCATTCGAAACCTCGAGCAGTTGCCAGTGAGTTGAAAAAAAATTCCAAAATGGCGGAAAAAAAATGGCGGCAAATTTTGTCCGTCTCTCTCTCGGAGACTATAAAAGATGGAGGAGCGGTTTCTCAACAAAAGGTGATCACAACCCGGAGGTCTACCTGGTGAGTAGGAAAAAAATTCAAGATGGCGGATTTTTTTTTTTACATACAAAATGTATGGGGAATATTGAAGGGACTAGAAGTTGGGAACTATGCAAGACATTGATTTTGATAGGTTCATAGGGCTTTTTTTCTTTTTCTTTTTTTTCATTTTTTTTCTTTTTTTTTCTTTTTCTTTTGTGAATGAGGAGCACGGCCAGGTTATTGCAGATAGGTGGGGTGTGCTCGAACAAATTTTTTGGCAAAAGATGACCAGAATCCGAAGGGCTACTTGATGAGTAAAAAAATCGCGGTCCGCTTTAGCGGGCCGCGCACCCACACGCCCTACTTGTAGCAATAACACTTCCCGCGAGCTGCTTTAGCAGCTCGCGCACCGAGCGAAATAAATAAAGCCGAACAATCGCGGTCCGCTTTAGCGGGCCGCGCACCCACGCGCCTTACTTTTAGTAAAACACTTCCCGCGAGCTGCTTTAGCAGCTCGCGCACCGAGCGAAATACTAGTTAATATATATATAGCTGCTCGTGCTGATTCACTGATTCACTGACTGATTGATCACCTCTCCTGTAAAATTTTGTATGAAAAATTTTTTTTCCACCGATGGTTTCGTATAGAGGACAAAAATTCATTCGGAGGAAAATTATGGAGAGAGCTGATGATTGAGGATTTCGGAGACGGATGAGGAGCACGGCCAGGGTATTGAAGATAGGTGGGGGGTGCTCGAACAAATGTCACTCGAAACCTCATCCAATTCGCAGTGAGCTGAAAAAAAATTCAAAATGGCGGAAAAAAGATGGCGGCCATACAAATTTCGTCGGTGTCTATCTCGGAGAGTATAAAAGATAGAAGAGTGGTTTCCTGGCAAAAGCTGATCAAGACCCTAAGGTCTACTTGACGAACAGAAAAAAAATTCAAGATGGCGGAATTTTTTTTTTCTTCATACAAAAATATATGGCGAATATTGAAGAGACTAGAAGCCGGGAATCATGCACGACTTTGATACAATTCCTTTTCAAGATTTTTTTTTATTGAAGAATTTTCATTATGACAAATGATGACATATGATGATCGAGGGTTTGGAAGGTGGGTGAGGAGCACGGCCATGGTAATGTAGATAGGTGGGGGTGCTCGAACAAAAGTCACTCGAAATCTCATCCAATTGGCAGTGAGCTGAAAAAAATCCAAAATGGCGGATTCAAGATGGCGGCCATACAAACTTCAACGGTGTCTATCTCGGAGAGTATAAAAGATGGAAGAGTGGTTTTGTGATAGAAAATGATCAGGAGCTGAAAGTCTACTAGACGAGTAGAAAAACCGCGGTCCGCTTGCGGGCCGCGCACCCACGCGCCCTACTAGTCTATATATATAAAAGAAAGTGGTGTTAGTTACACTATTTATAACTCAAGAACGGATGAACCGATTTGGCTGAAAATTGGTGGAGAGGTGGCTTAGGTATAACCAGGAGACGGACATAGGATACTTTTTATCCCGTTCGACCGCGTTTCCGTCAAGTCACTATAAAACGTGGTATAACAAAAACGCATCTGACATGGAATAAAAAAACGCAAATGACAGTGGAATAACAAAACGTAAATGACAGCTAAACGTAATTTTGTCTTTGGTTAAGTATGGTAAAAAATTTGACAATTATAAAAAGTGTTATAATAAAGCATTACTGATATTATAAATGCGAAAGTGTGTTTGTTTGTTGGTTTGTCCTTCAATCGCGTCGCAACAGAACAGCGGATTGATGCGATTTTTTGCATGGGTATAGTATGGTAGTAATGGATGTACACTAGCGGCATGCTATGATGGCCGGTTTGACACATTACAATAGTGATGTGGAATGTCAATTTATTCTCGAACAAAAAACAATTAAGTTTTGTTTTTGTACCTGATTAAATAGGTTTACAGTTCTCTGCGTACGTTCGGTCATATCGACGAAATCCACAACAAAGGGCTTGAACAGAGTCCAAATTAACGAGCAAGGGTCAACAGTAATGCAGTATCAATATTTGAAATCCAAAGCCAGGTCAAAACTATATCACAATCGCATTGCACTGACAGTTTATACTTTTCGAAGCAACGTCAATTCGAAACTGCTTTGTTTTGCATTGAGCATTGACGCGAGTTTGCCGGAGGTAGTAGTTGTGCTAGCCAGCGATCCTATGTGACGATCGTATTAGATTCCATTTTTAAAAATTTTCAATTTAGAAAACCAAATGCCGAGTTGTGGTATATATCATATAAAAATAAAAATTTTACCTTTTGTATGAAACAGCTGATATTTTTTTGCGATTTCAGAGGTTTGTCCACATAGTGAAAATTGTTCATATTCACAAGTACATTCACCCCTTAAATGGTGCAAACTGATTTTTCTACACTTGTATACATTTTAGAAATCAATTTAATAAATAAATTTTGAGTCCTAAACCTAAAACTACATTCGATAAAATTTATGAATCTCTGCACATCACTATCGTCAATAAAGTAATACAATTATTTCCTTCAAAGTCGTTATCAATTAATACGGAACTTCATGAGCGGACAAACGTCAAACCGGCCATCATAGCGTGCCGCTAGTGTAGTAGTAGTTTCTCAGACCGGGAGAGCTACTTTTTATGACGGATAATGAGAGTTCCCGCGGGATTTTGAAAAACTAAATCCATGCGGACGAAGTCGCGGGCATCAGCTAGTATAACATGAAAATTAGTCTTGATAACGAAGGTTTCGGATGAAATCTCTGGCCAGCGAAGGAGCGAACAATGGTGTGATGCAAACGCCGCACATCTATGAATTTTAGCTAATAAGGAGAGAGTATCTACCAGCCAATTACAGGTGCGGTTGCGATCGTCACACTTGCTACGTCTGCAATCGTTATTAAACAATCCCACAGTGGGTATAAGCAAAATAAATATTCAATTTAAAGTCAGGTCGCCATATCAGCCTCTATAAAGTTCATATCAGTCTCACGAGAATATTTACTTACTTATCTTCATTTTAATCGGAATATCAAAAACTTATTTATGATGTAACAAATTAAAAGTTGCGACTAATGAACCGATGCATATCCGACAATGCGTTAAGGGGATGTTGCGCAACTGTCCGATGCATTATCTCGATCAAGAGATTTTATCGCATCCGATGCGCTACTAGATGATATTGTTTTTGTCTTCGCTTCAACAGATGAATTAACTCGAACCGACGTGATGACTGGAGCATTTCCGGAGATAACTTTTACTGATCTCAATTTTTAGATTATATTTTAAAAAATAGTGAAACTTTTGTAGGTCCTACGTGACGAATTTAATTCCAATTGCAATACTCTATGCTAAACTTTGGGCCGATTTCACTAACGTGAAATGAATCTTATCCGAGCGTTTTGATATTTTGACAGTATTTTCAATACAAAAACTGTTAGAACGCCCAATTTATTCGACGTTGGTGAAATTAGCACTTTGTCAAGTAATATGGTATAATATAGTCTATACTCTATAGAAAGGGACAGGAAATAATCGTTTGCCTAAAATACTGCAATTCACCACAATGTGGCCAGTGCCCATTTTCACTAACGTTCCATAACTTTTACGGGCTACCTTAGTTAGTTGCAAACAAAACTATCTATAATATAAAATAATCGCTTACGATGAAATGCCTCCACAATTCATTAGCTCTGGACATTGCCTCGCTTCTACATTTAAACTTTCGCATAGCTAGAGGTAAATCTATTTTATCTCTTTTACGCTAAACCACAGAATATATAATAGTACTACGTACCTAAACTATGAGAGTTTTTTTTGCAAAATCCAAAGAAAACTCAATCCATTGATGCTCAATATTTTATTCTTACGTTGCATTTTACGCATTAGGCATTTAAATGATCTCTATATTCTACTTGTTCCTGCTATATAAATTTAATATGAACAAACGTCATTGTTCCTCCATAATCAGTATAATTTATATTATTTATTAAAAGTAAAAATTTGTTACCGTCTGCTGTTAAGCAGTGACCCACTTTTTCTGCGACGAATCGTCGCTCGGCGTGCCTTGGTTTTTTTGCCGTGATAGTAATGCAAGAGTACAGTCATTTTAGGATTGCAGTCTGCGCAATCCTCGGTAATTATCCCAAGAGCCCAGCTAATCTGCGAGGATTTCAGGTATGCAAAATCGAGATAAACGATGTCTCATTTTACCTACACAATAGAAATAACTTTTCTTCAGATTTCTGTTTTAGCATGCTATTCAATTATTTAATGACTAACGATCCGGAAGTCCTACATAGGAGAAAGTGCTCAGATTAAAATCCACTTTATGCAATCTAACGAAAATCTCCATAATAACTATAACATTTATAAAATCTCTTTATTCATGCCTTTGTGTGTCCTCATCTTCATTGCTTTTCCTCCATTTGAAGTAGGCCGCCACCACTTCGCAGTGCGCAGTGTTGGCAGACCGACGACATCAGACGAGTCCCAAGGAACCGCTAAATACAAGCGGCGCAAGACCTAGGCCTGTAAAAGTCCATGCAAGAGACCTTTGTCCAGACGTGTGGACTTCTGTTGGTTGACGATGAAGAAGATTTTAATGAAACACAAATAAAATATAATTCAATCCTTGTATCAATCATATCATCATTCATCACTGCAATAATTTTAAAATCCATCATGAACTGACGTAGAAATAGATCATCAAGGTGGAGTGTTTTAGCGCGGAATGTTCGTCGCATGTGTAGGGGATAATCTTATAAAAATCTCGTGTCACGATGTATGTTCGGGATAAACTCTGAAACTGGTGAACCGATTTTGATCAAACTTCGTAAATATCTATGATTTGGTCCAACTTGAAAGATAGGATAGTTTTTTGGAGTAGGATAGTTTATTTGTTTTATTTATATAGATAAGGCGGCGGTACGAAGTTCGCCGGGTCAGCTAGTAAATTAATATTTCTTTCATTGTGGTGTTAATTTTGCTTAACATTTTTATTTCTTATCTTGCTACTCTTCATCCATGCATTTGTGTCAATGCAAGCCAAGGTTTGCATTTTCCGTCCTGGACGCACGATGGACGATCCGTCTTTTTTTACGGACAATACGATCTTTTAATCAAACAGGTACGACAGTCAGATAATTTGCACTTTTGCAACGGTCCAAACAGAAAGTATCACATCAATCTTAGAACTAAACTAGTAGGACGTTTATTTTATCCACAATCTCGTATCTCCCAGTTTATCTCAGTCTGTTACTTGAACTTGCTGTAACAAATATCCAGCGAGGTGTGGTTATGTGGTCCTCGAGCGGTTTCTAATGTGATATCGGTTGGTAGTCTAGGTTTCATTCGTTACAAGGCTGCCGCGCCCAGTTTTTTCTAGCCATGGAATCGTTTATCTATAGAGCAACTCAGTTTTTAAAGCAGTATTGCTTAGTAGTGAAATTCCACGTTAAAAATGTGTTTCGTAAGAATCGTAGCACTTTTGGTTCTTAGTTTTTAGATCACAGGGTATTGACATAGTTTCCTTACTGATTGGGCTATTTGCTTATTACTTATACTTAACTTATTGGCTTGTTGAACCTATTTAGAAAATACTTGGAAAGTTGATAGCTTGCATCCTGAGGGTGGGTCCAAAGGGTACTTTTTATCCTAGACAATCAAAGAGTTCTCACGGGATCTTTATTAAACGTAAATCTACGCCAATATTTCTAATTTTATAATACCTAACTAAGTATCATAATGGCGTAATGGTCAGGAATTGGACTGAAAACCGAAAAGTCACCGGTTCAAATTCAACCCGTCGCAGTGTTGTCGATCTACTTTATACTAAATTGGAGGTGAAAAATAAATATTAATTAGGAATACTTAATGACCTTACTTATTGGAACTGAGAGAGTTGGAAAGTGGTATCGCTGCGAGTTTTGCAAGCTCATTAAACTTTATCGATATTAAATGGTTCTATAAGTTTTCATACATCCTGCCGAAGCGCAGCTATATTATATAAGCGTTGAGAACATTTGTGGATACAAGATACTGATAAAAGTAAAATGGGAATACATTTAAAATCAATCTTATGATATTGACATTGGGGTCCCAAGGTGCTTAAATCGTGACCTTGCACTACTAAACGTAACATTGGCAGACACCTCACAAGGTAGACAGACTATACCTCAAGCAAGTCGCATGAGAGCCGCTGGTACAAGTAGCATATGATAGTTTTCTGTGGCAATACTTGGAAAGAGGTCTATGTCGTCTTAGACGACGACGAAAGTCTAAGTCAAAGTTTTCACAAAATTTCAGCAAAGAATTTTGGATATAAAAAAACAGACCCATCAGCCACGATAAAGTAATTACATTTATGAAAGAGCGAATGACAAGGCATTAACCTATAATATAACATCGAGCAACAAACCCACTCTTGGCATGTTTGTCCATGAACCACCACACCCTAAGACCAACCCTTTATTGTCACGCAATTATAGCTGTCTGATATTTCGTTTTTTACATGCAAAATTCGATAGTCTGGTGAATAGTCGTTATCGTTGTTATTTATTTACATGCCATAGAATAAAGACTATCCGCCGAAATTGTTTGTGCCAGTTCAAACTACTCTCTACTAGTTAACTCAAATCTACTCTAGGATATACACAGTCTAGGTCCTCAAATACCCAAATGCAAAATATGTTATTCCATCATGGAAGGACAAACCAACAGACACTTTCGTATTTATAATATTTAGTAAATAAGGATTCTCAAAACATAATTATTGTAGGTCCGGATATTTAAATAAACATTTTAAATTTAAAAAGAGCAAATCTTTTTAGTTATTTTAAATAGTGTGTATCATTTTTGTAGTGTGTTTTCTTAAACTGAGTTTTCTGAATATCAAGATTTACCATATTTACGAGTACCTCGATGCAAACATTTGATATTTAAACTTTCGCAACTTCAGATCATTATCATCGTCTTCATTTAATTTGCATGATAAACAAGACGAAGCTAAAACCGTACATTAAGTAAAAATACTTTACACACGAGTGAATATTATTAGTCACGGCACAACTCGATTCGTACAGTTGAAGTCGCTGTATAGCATAAAATGAGTTCATTTTTTATATTTATAGCACTGGTTATTTATAACTTTCAAGTTATAAGTGGTGTTATTTTTGTAATGTGTTAAAAAAGTATTTAAACTCACCATTTAGGTTTTACTAGCTGATGCCCGCGACTTTGTCCGCGTGGATTTAGTTTTTAAAGTCCCTCGGGAACTCCTTGATTTTCCGGGATAAAAAGTAGCCTAGATGTTGACCCGAGTAATAAGCTACCACGGTATAAAATTTTGTAGAAATCTGTGCGGTAGTTTTTACGTGAAAGAAGGACAAACAAACAGACACGAATTCGTCCAGTTACAGTTTTATTATAAGTAGTATATAGATGCACCCCTGTCGCAGTGGTTTTACTAATGGAATGGGTTAAGAGTCCTCAAAAGGTACTCATGCAAAAACACGTCGATCCGTTGCTAGCTTACAATTTTCATGATTGAAGGACAAAACCAACACACTTTCGCATTTATATTATTTGTAAGGATAGAATTATCTGTAAATTACAGACGATCTATATCCGGCGTCGGCTAAGAAAGTCGATTTCTCAATCTTCCGGTTCAATTTCACCGTGCATCGAGTACCTACGTTCAATAAATTGACCAGCCTCCGTGTCATGCGCGTGTCAAATTAAAATTTATATTTATGTATCGCGTCCCTCCGGCGACGATTTGCTCTTTACCGATTGATAAATCGAGTTTTTTCACCTCCGACATATTTTATCAGAGAAAGTGAAATTATCGATATCCCATCAGATTATTTATAGTTCACGACGATGACGACGCATGCATTGATTCGACGTGCGTCGACCTATAGGAATTAAATAACACCCGGTTATGATATTCAATCGATCTCTAATCCGTCGATGAGTTCCTTAGCAACGTTCTTACTTATTATTATCAAAACTGTCCATACAACTTTGTCCAGTTACCTACTTATCGACACATTACCTACAGATACAGTAGGATACAAAGGTTTTGTGCGAATACTTTCAATTTTACTAGTTTGTCGTTTTTATTTTCTTCATTAATCTGATTAAACATAATAACTAAACGGAGTAACTGTTTACGACTATTTTTAAAAGCTAATTTCTTTTGTGTCTACTGTTATTTCTCTTTAATAAGTTACTCAAGGAAATTGTTAAAATTGTTAAGTTTCATATCTTCTCGGTGCGTCACCTCACATTTTGAGTATATCAGATCTACTTTAAATTAATGCAAACAGAATCACGGCGGTGTGCCTAACGGTAAAAATGTTAACGTGTCACCGGCTTCAATTTGTTGTCAATATTGCTTGGAGAAATTAGAGAAAAATGGTTGCGGTGATTTTGTACCGCAACCAGCCAGCTCCCGCGCAAACTGAGTTATTTAATAAAACCACTTGGTTAAAGATGGAACGTTTTAGAGGCCAACGAACGGATTGCGGTAGTAAGTAGAATTTCTATTCTACTTATGGCGAACTACTACTAGTACCTAGTTGTATTCTATTCTTAGAATACAACTAGGTACTAGTAGTAGTTCGTCGCGAACTGCTTGGTGTCGGTGCTAGCTATCAACAGATTTGTAAAATTTTGGTTAGGTTTTTGCAATTAAAAAGTGTAATAGCTTTATTTATCTAATACATAACTAACAGATTTCAGTATTTTTTGTTTGACTACAGGGTATGACTGAAATCAAGACACGCGGTAGCGTGTCAAGCCAAGTTCAAGCCAAGAGAAAGGAACTGGCGACGCAGCAAACGTGTGTAGAATTATTAACAAATAGCAGATTACTTAGGATAAATTGAAGTTCAATATTTAACTTGGCTAGTTTTTATCAGCAAATAAAACTTTTAAAAGAGTAAAATATGTTGACCTTACAATGGAAAAACAGTAACTTGCGTATAACATAAAGATGATAAATTGACTGGCCCATTATAAAATAACTTGTATGTGAAAACTAGCCAAGTTAAATATTGAACTTCAATTAATCCTAAGTAATCTGCTTGTTGTAACTAATTCTAATGTTCAAATTTAAGAAGTTAAATTTTTGAATAGCAAACATTGTTGTAGCAGAAAAAACAAGAAATTGTGTTTTGAATTATTAGAATGTTGTTCGTTCTTACAATTAAATTTCAGGATTATCTACAGAACTTGGCACTCATTTAGATCTCAATTGTTTTGTCAGCGAAGTCGACAACCACCCATATTCATCATATTGAACTGGGCTCTCAGTTATACATATTTATGTTTTTGATTGTACATTTAAGTTTTAGCTTTTGATGTTAAGCCTTAGGGCCGCGGCGCGATTTCGTTGAAACAAACTCCTGTAAACAAATGGGGGCGGCCGCACGTTCAGATCTTTAATATTTAGTAAATAATCTATTCCTAATTAAGCTCAGGTATAGTAAGTAAGATAGTACCATATAAATTGACGATAAAAAATATGGACTTAGAACTTGGATCGTGTCATAAAACAAGTCAAAGGACAACTTATAACGAACAAAGTTGCTAACGATCATTACGAAATCTACAGCAGTAGTTAATTAGGTCACCTCGTAAAATAATTTATTAAGTTTCATAAAACTTTATAAGGTAGAGATAGTTATTATTTTACAAAAGACACAAAAATAATAATAAACAAGTAGTGAACGGTATGAACACAGAAATTAAATGAAAAATCAGATAACGCGAAATATTGAAAATTCCGCCACTTGAAAACTATAAAGCCTTCTATATTGAAATAAAATATGCTTTTTGGGTCTTCAATTTAAATTAGTTTGGTATGTATTAGAAAAGAAATTGGAAACATTCTCAATAGAAAGTTTTTCCGCTCTCGTACAGCGTGCGGAATACTCGGCGGAAACGCGTTTCTAATACGCCTTTAATACAAAAGTCCCTTATATACCTGTACGGTAACAGAGCTGAAATACTTAGAGCGTTTATCAATACTGTTTTAACGATTAAGTGCCGATTTCAACAACGTCGAGTGACGTTTTACCGAGGAATAAATTGGGCGTTATGACAGTTTTTGTATTGAAAATACTGTCAAAATATCAAATTCACGCTCGGATAAGACTTATTTTATGTTGGTGAAATTGGCCCTAAAAGAATTAAGGATTCATGCGTGCCCAAAATTTCTGTTTCAGTCTGAGGAAATATTGTTTTTGATAAAAATTTACTCTTTGTGAATTGAAATGCCTTCTTTTTTGAGATTATACTTCCAAACTTTTATTTACATAGCTAGGAAAGCATTTTCTCGAGTTTTTATTTTTAAAGACTCAAATTCAAAAATCGAAATTATTTATTTCATGTAGGCCAACGGCCAACCTGTGGCTCTTATGACACCTCATGAATCTACCACCGGTTCGGAAAGCGCATTCTGAAGAGAAGAGCCGGCAAGAAACTCAGCTGACTGACTGACTGACAGCAGCAGACTGTTGCACTATATTGCAAATTGTTGTGTTGCGTACCTCGCCCACTTTGCTGTTCTGTGTTGGTATACGAGTATACTTAGCTGTGCAACTGGATTATCTAATAAATTTAATTATCACTTTATAATTTCGGCTAGATTATACTCTATCATAATTTGCTCTCGCGGTGTCATTAAGTACTGCATTTACACAACCGATTGTCAGTTCGTGTTTCGAAAGGTACCTACCTCGTGAGGTGAAATTGCTTTTCATCATATTGTGACTCGGTAAATACGGTACGAATAAGTGTGAGGAAACGTTGCACGTATTCGTTTTGTTATAAGAAACCGAAGTAATATAACTAATACGATCATTTTGTTTCTAATTTGTAACTATTTTTTCATAATAAGTGCCAATTTCGCCATCGCCGAGTAACGATGTAATATTAGTCTTATATATAAAAATCAATTGCTGTTTGTTAGTCTGGCTAAAACTCAAAAACGGTTTGAACAATTTGATTTTTTTTTTGTTTTGTCCGCCCTAATACAGGGGTGGTTTACAAAGAATATAGGGGAACCCGAAAAGAACAGCTGAAAAATCTATAAAATCTATTTGGTAATTTTGTATGGGAATCATTACTTCGGATTACTTCTAAATTTTAATAAATGGTTAATGGCGAGACCAAAGCCGCGGGTAAAAGTTAGTAATTTATGTTTCATCGACATATACAATGTGATAAAGATGTCCTTTGTAATACGAGTCATACAGTATTAATTACGAGGTCTCAGTTGGATATCAGGTGGACACAACCGCATTGACTATCGGTGTCTATTATATAGTATACCTCTATTCTCAATACAAATCTCCGATCACAGTGCCAATACTCCGCGGTACAGCAAAAAGTAAAATTAAGTACCGCATTGCTAAACATAGGTGATTCAAGGACCATTGAACAAATAAGTTCTATCTAATAGCCCTTTGCTTCGAATTAGGGGCTTAGCGCACTACGTGGCTACGTGACTGCAGCCAATGGCCGCAGCGTCCAGATAAAATATCTTAACCCAATACGCATCCGTGCACTTGGCTCCAATAACCACCTGGCTACACGACGTGCCATAACTAGTCCAATAGGGTCCAGACAAGGATTCACGGGAGAATGAAGGGAATCTCAGCTGTGGTATGGCGTCCAGCCCCGGTATGGAGAGAGTGACTAAAAAGGACAAGAAGAGGATAAGAAAATAATTTGTTGGCAGTCAAGTAGGCACCCAGGGAAAGGGCTTTCCGAACAGGTAGTGGATCCTCGAGTTGTCATAAGAGCCACAATTTGGCCAACATGAAATAAATAATTTTGAATTCTTTTGACAAAAAAAAAGTCGCTAAGAGCAATGGCGGGGCGCCCTTCCGAGATTCGGTCCATATAACTGCGAGGTTGGTGAGGCCACTGGAGGTGGCGGGTTGGCCATATCTAATCGTTGCGACCAAACTTTTTTACCTTTGCTATGAGCCTCCGCGTGATCGAATGACGATTGAGTCGTGATCGAGGCCGAGTCGTTTGCCCGAGATATCTTAGTTGTGTTTTCAGTGGCATAGTTTGAACCCATACATAAGTATAAGAGCAATAGACGAGTGCAGCGAAGCGTAACTGCAATGGTAGATACGACCATATGTATCAGTGTGATACATCTGGCCGTATCTACCAAAAGCGTAAACTATTTGTTACAGGACAAAGAACGGCGCTGCGTCATAAAGCGAGACGCTCCTCAGTTCTTACAGTTTCTTTTATCACGAATCGTACACGTCATAGTTGTTGAGTCAAACCTTGAAACGTGGAAACATAAGAGGTCGTTGTACCCCTTGATGACGACATTAGCATTTTCTTTACTGCAAAATGCATTTCGTTCAATGCGTGCTGCAGCTACACTCTAGAGTTCAATCAGTTTAAAAGCCATCTGAATCATTTGAAGACGACCCTGATAGAATACGTAATTAGAGCTATGCTGTAGTGCCTTCCGTGACTGAAGCCAGTTTATCAGAGCTAATGAAATGAATTTCTACATTTCGTGTAGACAAGGCATGATGCCATAAATATAATTGTTATCATCTTTCAAGAAAGACGGATTTCGTTGAAATGCTCTGTTACATTTAAAAGCTCCAGATTTTTCGTTGACAAGTAAAACTGCGATCCTGGCGACTACCACCTGGTGGTCAATGACGCTGCAGTCTAAGATGGCAGCGAGTTTACAAAACGGATGTGGTAGTTAAAATAAACCCATACCCCTTCCCTACATGCCCTAATCGGTTTCCAAACTAACGGTAACAATAGTGGTTCATAGGGTAACTTTCTATGTAAATTGACGTGTGACATTCACATGTCCATACAAATTCGTCAGATTCCCGTAACTCCTGTGTCGCCTTTATATTGATCATGTAAACTAACTATCGAGACCTAGGCCACTCTGTAATTATTCAAACTTTCCAGAAAAATCTATTTTAAACTTTATTAATGAAAACGGAAATTACAGACTTATTTCTATTGGCGGATTATAGCAAAATAATTCTAACCTTTTCTTGCTAAAATGGAAATTTATAGTCAAACAAGGAGTATAAGGCATCTAAAGGTCATCCGTCCATTTTTTTGCATGCATCTATCGACGTGCTCTCAGCATTTACTGGCGGATGCATACAGGTTTTCGTGTCGCTTTCTTCATTCGCCAGCAGCAAAACTACCTCCACAAGAATCAAAACAAGATTTGCATATGTTTTACGTCTAATAAAAGCCTTTTAAAACAACGCGGGTACCATCCGTAACAAAACAACTTTTGCCAGCATATGAAAGGCATCACAAAATTACCTTTTATTTAAAAGCGTTTGCTTAACAAATGGTGTGTGTAATGTGTAATGCTTCAAATTACTACAAATCAAAATAATCTTTCTTAGTACATAATAACATCGAATTTCTCTATGTGTGTCCTTCACTCGACTAAGTACAATAGCTGAGTCAGTATTTTCGTCTGCAATTTTTGGCTTTCTTTTGTGTGTTTGATTTGCATTCATTAACTCTACACTTGAAATAAAGTTAATGATTTAAAAAAAATATCAGCGGCTTAAATCTGAAAGCGATACTAAGAGACATGTATGTAAATGGATGAGGCCCCACTTTCATTTGCAAAATAAAGAAATGACTACTTAATCTCTTGTGAAATCGGAAATCATGTGCGCTCAAAATAATTTTAAAAATAGTTAAAAATGTTAATATGCTTGTGAAAGTCTTCACATCAGCACTTACATCTGTCTAGATACTTTTAAATATATAAAAGGAATATTAGGTGACTGACTGACAGACTGACTGATCAATTCTATCAACGCGCTGTACAAATCATTAGACGTATCGGGCTGAGAGGCATACAGAAAGCTATAATATTATGACGTAGGCATCCGCTAAGAAATCATTTTTGAAAATTCAACCCCTAAGGGGGTAAAGTAGGGTTTGAAAAATCGAACTTAGCGTAAGTGAAGCCGCGGGCAAAAACTAGTGTGCTTATAAAATCTGTCTAAATGATGGTCGTTGTGATACCAAGATGACCCAGCACAGGAAAGCGCAGTGTTGACAGACCCTCCATTAGTTAGACCGACAGCTGACATCCGTAGGGAGCTGGTGGATGCAAGCGGCGCAAGACCGAGCAGCGATTGTGGAAATCCATGCAAGAGACCTTCGTCCAGCCGTGGACGTCGGATCGTTTGATGGAGAAGAAGACATTGATTATCTCTAAAGCAAAAGCTTTTAGTAGTAACTACTTTGACCTTGTGCTTTAAGCTTGCGTGTAGACTTGTCTGAGTGGTGTTATGTTTAAAATACATAATCGTGTGCCATTAAGTATTAAGTTCTTTAAATATCAAGTCACGGCAGATGTTTGTATCGAGTAAATAAATAGGGTATTTTACGCTACTTCGTAAAACCTGTATGTGCAAGTAATTAATTATGTCCACAGTTCGCTAGTGGATAAGGGCATGCGACAACAACCTGAATAACTGTACCTAGTGCCTTCTGTGACTTGACGTATCTAAATATATAACAACATTGCCTACTTTAGAATTAGAAATTCGTAGTGAAATTTAAAGTAGGTAATCCAGAGTTAATAAAGTTTTGTAGGTAACAATACCTATTATAAATGCGAAAGCTGTGTTTGTTCTAAGTTTAGTCCTTCAATCACGCAGCAACAAAGCAACGGATCGACGTTTTTATATAATTGATGAGTATAATTGAGGACTTGGAGACTGGCTTCCTTTTATCTTAGAAAAACAGAAGGTTCTCGAGGGATTTTAAACAATCTCCTCCACGCGAGCGAAATCAAGCAAGTCGGTACGTTTACCTAAAAAGTAAACTAGGTCATTAACAATTTCCTCGTGTGTTAAGTTATTATCAACTTTACGTATACTTCTAAAGCAAATCATATTAGGTAGGTATAATAGTTAGTTTAACGGGATGGGATT
The DNA here is from genome assembly GCA_029955525.1 of Oeneis ivallda. Classification (NCBI taxonomy): domain Eukaryota; kingdom Metazoa; phylum Arthropoda; class Insecta; order Lepidoptera; family Nymphalidae; genus Oeneis; species Oeneis ivallda. The sequence goes on along the minus strand of JARPMR010000010.1, from coordinate 7,010,855 downwards.
TGATGTCACCACTTGAAAACTATGAAAACATTGAATTGAACATAAAATTTGCTTTTTGCGTGTATAATCTAAATCCGCTACGAGGTAGAAAAGAGATCGGTATTTGGTAACTATTTTATCGATAAAAAGTAATTCCAAAAATTTCCATCTCGTCCGAAAACTTTTAACAGCTTACCTAGAGTTTGTTGTGTGTGTTGAAATTGAATGAATTTCGGAAATCCAGTGTTTCGACAGATTGCTCTTTAAAACTCAAGCAAGCAGAATAATGGGTGCAATTAATATTTATCGTAAATTACATTGATTGTGATTCTATGTGCGCTCGCGTAAAACTAGATTACTAGAGTAATATTTGGTCGAGTTACCGTTTTTATGCGTGTAGTTTCATTTTATATTACTAGATTTAGATATCCCGTAGAAACTCTTTCATTTCCCAAATGCTTTTTTTCAAATGCATCCACTGTTGGACAAAGGCCTCGTAGTTGCCAACGTTGGCAATGCCAAAAAGTTTAGTCCCAACAAATTGATAAAAAAAAAGCATTTAGAAAAATCATTAAAAATAGAGTAAGATCCCAGAGCCTTAAGACGTAACTTATTTTCGACGAAAGAAAAGCGTCTGACAAAAGTTCTGGCCCATGGAAAGCGTCTTGACACTTTTGATATTACTTCAGAGTAATATTGTACAAAATATATATAAAAATCAGCCCTACTTTCCCCTTTCTCACCTGGTATCTGCCTAGGTGTCACAGAGCGAACTTCACAAGCAGGCCAGGTAATAAAAGTACATGAGACACTAGTCAGAAGCTAAGGCTTTATCTTTTTGAAAATAAGTTATGTCTTGAGGCTCTGGAATCTTGGACCAAAAAAATCATAATATTATGAGCATTGAGAAGTAGTCATTTCGAAATCACAGACAGAAACTTCAATTTAATTTATTTACACTGGTAGTACAGTGGATAGAATGTCGTTGTAACTATAAGCATGTGTGTCAATGTTAATACTGATTTGTGAACGCCCACTTTGACTTGAGGTCGATGCTTAGGTGTAGACTTATCGCTGACCTTCAGGTTTTCTTAAAAGTACTTGCAGTATTCTCACCCACATGCGATTGTGCACGAGATACAATAAGTTCTGTTAGTATTTTAGATGCTTTTCGTAATCCCTTTCGAAATGCGTAAATCTTTTACTTCGAAATCATGTAGGCAATGCTTCTTATCGTGTTTCTACGAGTATTTGTTACAAACAAGTAAATGTGGATTTATATCATCATACCTAAATGTTTGATTTCGTTGTCATTTTCGACGCCAAATCGCTGAACTAATCATATCGTTTAGCACAAAGATAACTTGCATCACTGAGATAGGTAGGTTACATTTCATCCTGGGAAATCATCTGAATACAGGCAGAAAGTCGCGAGCATTAGTTTATTTGTAAAATGAAGCGTTATGCTGTCGCCAATCAAAGTCAATTGGGTTGACACTTTTAACGATTTCTAATAACATAGTAAGCATACCTACCAGAAAACAAAACAAGAGTTAGTAATAATAACGGACCTAAACTTTCACATTATTATATCATTGTCCCTGCGAGATTCCCATAAAACAGGGAAAGTGTATAATCGCCGGTCGACCAGGCCGAGCACGGACACGCCCAGCCTGCGATGCAGACAGACAGAAAGTGAAAACGAACGGAGTAACTCTTGAACTGGTGAGTGATGACATTACAAAGGAACGAAAGACGAATACTGAAGACTGGCTCTATATTTTCATCATCATCATCATCATCATCATCATCATAGACTACAATCTATTGTAGTGCACGGCAGGACATGAATTCACTTAAACACGTCATTGTTAATCCTAATTTAAAGCTTGGACCTTGGGGTAGGATAATGAGACTTGGGGCGAAAGGGTTTGTTGGACTAAACTACAGACATTAAGAAAGTGAAAACCGACTCGTAAATATTCCATTAACTTAACAGGCAATAACACGTAACTACAATTTTACACTGTAAACGACAATTGCTTACTTGGGTACATTTGCTTACGGCTTACTTGAATAGAGTACTTTTATTGCTTATTATATTTTACGTTACATTACATTTTCTGTGCGATTTCCTATTTATTGTGATGAAAACGTTTACGTGCAAACTAAATTAACTTAATGCATAGCTACTTGCTTTGTTACTTTTGTTACTTGAAGCTATACTATTCTGCCCGCGGAATTCAAATTTAATTTGGTTTTTCGCAATTTGTAAACTAATACGACAAAGTAGGCTTATGGCATTCTAATTGCGACGATGGCAGTATCATCTTCACAGGTTTATATAAAAATCTTTACTTGAAAGTGTCCAGTTTAAGAAATTAAACAGAATATCGAGTTGGACGTAAGTTACTCACAAATTATTACCTAGTTATTATGTTTGTCTAGACTACTTTTTACTGGAAGGAAACTTAGCTTAATGCATATTCTGAAGTGCACTTGACCAGTTATTGTTTGTAGTGTGTTTAACTTGTAAATATAGCTGTTTGAGTTTTCCTGTAGAAAAATCTAATTTAGCATCATTAAGTTTTTATTTTACCATTAGTCGGTACTCGGTAGTACAGTTCATAAGTAATAGAAGGGCGTTTTTTCTTGGTAGATTTTTTTTATTCGGTTGGCTCGTTAGGCCTTCACGGTTGGTGAACTTACACCCTTGGCTGTCGCACCTTTTAGAAAAACGCAGTATATAGTTGTAGGTTAAAGACCAGCAGAGTAGGTAATTAGTTACTGGCTACAGTTTCACAGAGATATTTCATAATTGAGATTGTGTTGAGTAACAAGTTTGTAGAAACATTGAAATAAAACTGTGAATAGATCTCGATTTTTCTACATTAATAAACGTTCCTTTGTACTCGTATCTCAATTAAAGTCGAAAAATATGACCTTTGACCTCAAAGAGAGACAATTTGCCAGCCATGGTTCCGTAGAAAGTTGTCACCCATACTTTTACGACGTTCTTTAACTGCCGGGTACTGAAACTATGTATCACCTGTGCTTTGAGCCTATTATTATTTATTAGCGTAACTACTAAATCATGAAATCAAAGCAAGCGTAATCGTAACATAGATAGATCAGCAAATTGATTACAAACTGGCATCCATTATTGCAAAGGTGTAATCCAAATCGAAGATAGCACGCGTAAATTCCGAAAAGTCAATTATCCTTGAAAGTTTCGGTGTTACGTAAAATTTATACTTTTTGTGATCTATAAATCAGGCTTGGCTAAACGCGATTCAGTTTAGATACGCCATGTTTAACTTTCTTTTATACAGCGCAATTCGGATGCAAAAGGAGATGTTATTATTTCAGCCAAATCACGTACCTTGTCACGTATACGTGTATAACTACTCATGTAAGAAAGAAAGTTTTTTTTATTTGAGTCAAGTCGACTAAACTTCAAAACCACGTTAACCGTAGTTACCTAAACCTAAATTTGATTTTTTTAAGTAACGTACGTAATAGCAAACGCTGATTTGTGCAGTCAAAACATCGCTTCATCGCCCATCGCCCATTATTACATAATTAATTACGATTGAAATAGCATTGTCTGTCGCTAGATCAAGTGATACTGAAGAGAACACTCTTGTCAAGTTATGACCACAATGCATTTAAAGAACCACCAACTTATCTGTTTAGTTGACGGGAGTCGCTGTTTAAGTATTGCCACAGAAATTATACGAGGAAATCGGTACTGCATTTTCATAACATTGTATGGCACGCGCACTAGAAAGAATTGACGGCAGCAAAGACCACGAACACTCGAATAGCGGAATGCCTATTATGGCGGCCTTAGTTCCTAAATTTGTCCACATGAACAAATGATTTTGTGGCAAGAAAGTATTTTTGACGCTTTATGCTGATGCTTGCAGCTCAAAAGGACCAGAAATAATAATTAATGTTTGCAAGTATCTAATTACTAATTACAAACTTTGCAAGACGTTATGGGTGGTGTGCACAAAAGTATCTAGAGCTACGATTTTTAGCTGTATTTTTTTTACCTAATATTAGTAAGGTTAGGTACAGGTCCGAAGTTGTGAGGAATAAGTAACGGATCCTATCCAGCCTACTAATCACAACAACGTGAACTATAGGTTAAAAAGATTTCTCGTAACGATTTTAAATATAATGTACTACCAGAGAAACATTAAACACATTTGCATAATATAACAAAGGCTATTTAATATAGGTGTTGAAATAGCGGTTGGAATTTTACACATTATTTGCATTGCGTGGCATTGCATGTTAGCTAACTAGATGTTGGGACTGAAATTTAATAGTCGATGATGTTTCTACACCAATAAAATATTATGAAAAGGTGATTTGTGATGTTGTTATTTTGTATTGTAACCTTTTCACGCTTAAACAGCTGAATCTATTTCAACTTAATTTGACAAGGCCATAGGTTGCATCCTGAAGAAGAATTTAGGCTACCTCACCTAAGCTTTTCATACCGGGACATTAAAGATGGCTTTAAAGTCTAAATCCACATCGTCGTGGACATAACCTAGTATCTACTCGTATATATTTTGAATCTTTTTGAATGTTTCCCGAATACTGGTCAGTGATCATTATTCTTGTTCATGTCTACTGCTTGTAGATGTTTGTAGATTACGTGAACGTGCGGATATAACGCAAGCTTTGTCAATAGCGTAAAAATTCACTTTCGGCATTTGTTTGAATCAGCGTCAGCCTTTTGTTTGGCAATGATTTACTTTAAATTTTTTACGATGATGATTGCTACTCTTGCAATAGTTTTAATTCTTTTGCTCGTTAATTGAGTATATTATAATTTCTTAATTTTAGTCCTAAATCTGTGAAATTCAGGTTGAAGTGTTTCACTTTCATCTGTCTTTTAATTTTCTTCGCGCGCAATTTTTTTTATAACTGGTACCTACCAAAGAGCATAAACTATTACTGCGTACAGTAATTTTAACGAGTGCCTGCTGCGATTAAGTCATGGTTTTCGCACAATTAAGCAACAGAATTTACTTCTCATAGACAAAAATTCGAGTAATTTAAACATAATTTGGCCGGAAGATATTCGGCTGTTACCCAACGACCTACCTTGTTTAGACCTCGTCGGGTTGCAACATCTAACTGCTTGTGCCATCCGAACAGATCAGGATTGCAGATAGCGAGTGGTAACATTAATGTGCCTGATAATTAATTAATCCAATTTTGAATTAATTGTGTATTCTATGCCCGGTTCTCACCTTTTTAAAAGCAATTTTGGAACCTCTATCGAATAGAGAATACTTTTAAACTTAGTATAAACCTTTTTTTATAAAATTGTTTGTTTATTGTTTTTATATTGCAAAATACAGTAATAAAGTACAAAGGCGAACTTAAAAGCAATATAGCAAATATTTAGCGAATACCTACCTAATGCATAGATTTAGGAGTGTAGAGTACTACCAATCCTACATCTATGTCTATTAAAGTTATTCTTGTCCCGTTAACCTTTCTTAATGTGGACAGAGTAAAAGAAATATTGCGTAGATTTGTAAATCAATTATAGCCTTAATATACTTAAATATAATATAGTATTAAAATATGTAAATCATATTTAAAAAGAATACAGGTTATTAAAGAATTAATAGTTCATAACTATTGAGGGTCAAATTTTTACATTAGAAGGTTAATATCAGCGCTGACGACTTCTATATGATGCTAATTGCAGGTCGTTATCGGATTGCGTTCTTTCATCTGTTTTAATGATTCTCAACCGCAACATCTAAAAGAGTTATATCCACTTACCGTAACGTAACTTGGCACTTACACAGTGTTGAAATAAATTGAAACACTGTAACAAACGCTACTAGCAATAGAACTTTGGCAAAAAATTGTAATTCTCATCATTACATAAATACAAAGTATGACATGACGAGGTGTCTTACAGTAAAAAAGGTGTGCCACATCCATTCCACGATTTGTACTCGTGATATCATTACACTTCCCTTAAAAATTATACAACCTACATTTGTCATGTTGTATAATCTTATTGTTATTACATGTGTTCTTATATGTAATCAGAGCTAGCAAGTGTGGTCTTTGTAATGGTCCTAGTTCACGTTGGACATAGGCGTGTTGAGACGATGCATTGGACCAACGCGTACCCATGACCAAACTCCGCTAAAAGTGCCAATTAGTGTGTCCAAACGTGGCAAAACTATACGGTTTTTAAAGTTTTTAAACTTTTCTTTGCTGCCATAATTTAACGTCAGTTTCTTATTTTCAGTCCATCAATATTAATATATCTGTTACCGTTAATTTGCGTAAATCAGTTAGAGTGCAGATTAACGAGGTATTCTGCAGATTATCTGGCTGAGTCCGTTAAAGTGGAAAAAAATAATTGAGTTCTCACATTAACCTCCTTAATTATTCCTTCCCTCCGGATATCTGAGGAGTTCAGACGTGCCAAGACAAACAGCGATATTTGATTTATTTGTTTATAAATAATATTTTAATAGTTTTAATACGAAATAAATAATAGGAGTGCATAAACCACTAGCCAATTCGACGCATCGTTTCATAGCCGTCAGCCACACACTGAGTGAGTCATACCACATTATGCATACAATTGCAACTTATATCCGCTAGCTGTGTGTATCATTGTATTATTACACGCCGATTCTGATTGGAGAAAGCAGGACGACACTATTTCTCATTACTACGCCCTGCAACCGGTTTCTTCAAGTGATACTTAGCTCATCGCGTCGCGTCGTGCGTAACTACTCCTAACCTCTTCTGTCAGCCTGGTACTTTTGCCATCTAACTATGCCGCTAAGTAGAAGCCCTCCTCGAGGGAATGCACCTACTACATCTCGTCGCTCTGAGATCGCTTCGGCCTATGAAAGAACCCCAAGTTTTCGCATTAAACGCAAGCGTCCGGAGGACTTAAGCGCTGAATTACATAGTTTCATGACAGAAATGAGAAATTTATTGTCAGAATTTAAGACGGAACAAGATACGAAATTTAATAAAATGTACACAAAAATGGAGGAAGTATTAAAACAAAATTCCGAACTGCGAACCTCAGTGGACTTTTTATCAAATACCTGCGACAGTCTTAAAACGCATATTGACGCACTAGAATCGGAAAGAAAAAACTCCCTCCAACAACTTCAGTCAATGTCAAACAAAATTGAATCTTATGAACGGCAAATAAGGTCTACGTGTTTGGAAATTAGAAACATACCTCAGACTAACTCCGAAACTAAGGAGAATTTAATCAACATTGTGATGAGCATCAGCAGAAAAATTAACGTTGACATGCAACCACACGAAATAAGAGACATTTTTCGTTTGAATTCTCGAGACCCTAACCGGAAAACAATAATTGTTGATTTAACAAGTGTCCTCCTTAAAGAAAAAATTATTAAAATGTATAGAGCCCACCACAAGCGACAATCATTTGACACCGAGTTTCTAAAATTAGGGGGCACTGTGAAACCAATTTTTATCTCCGAAAATTTAACGTCAAATATGAAAAAAGTTTTCTTTTTGGCCCGTGACTTTGCAAACACAAATGATTATCGTTATTGCTGGATTTCGAACGGTAAAGTGTTCACTACGTAGGAGAGAGGGAGAGAGGTACATTCGTATAACTGACGAATCTGGACTTTTGAAACTTAAAGAAACGGCGTGACTATCGAACTCTAAATTATATAACTCAATGGCTGGGTTTAGTGTAATCAAGCCTGTTAATTGTTTTTTCTTGGCAGTATTTTATAATTTTGTTTTAATCTTAGAAAATTGTAATAATTTTTCAGCTATGTATATAAATCGTACTATTCCAAATAATTTAACACTACAGTACACATACATTCACTCACAATACTCAAACTACCCACAAACCACACAAATATGGAAACAATTTTGCGATGTTTTCTGTGTTTTACAGATTAACGATCGTTGTTTTAACTTTATACCTGTCGTAATTTATTTTATAATTATTCGTTTGAGTTCAATGACTTCTTACAATGTTTCTCATAATAAATGGAAATTTTTGGTTGTTATTACTAAACTATTTGAGGGTGATTTGTTGAGATTTGGACATGATTTTTACGCTCATGTGTTATATACTTTATTATTTAATGGATGACATCAGCCTTATTATGAAGGATATAGAACAAGTAACCACTTCGAGATCCTTAGTGTGCTCCCCCGAAGACACTGTACTGCACGTAAATAAGCCGAACGAATTTTTCAAAGTTATGCATGTCAATATACGTAGTATAAACTGCAACTTTAATAGCCTTTTAGTCTTGTTACATAGAATTAAACACCGGCTAGATTTAATTGTGTTATCAGAATGTTGGCTTAGTAAGTCCCCATTTATTCCTCCTTTGGAAGGATTTATTGCCCACGCTTCATCGTATAACAACCAAAATGAAGGTATTGTTGTTTACATACGGTCTGAGATTAATTACACAATAGAATCTACTGATGTCACCGATGCTAACAGTTTAGTTGTAAAATTATCAAACTCTCTTGTTGTAATGGCAATTTACCGCTCTCCATCTCATAAAAACACTAAACCTTTTATTAATAGCCTGGACTCTATGATGAAGCTTTATAGTTCCTACAAAAATGCAATAATCGTTGGGGATTTAAATATCAACATTGCAACTGGTAATTGTGATTCATCTACTGATGACTACCTTAGTATGCTTGCTGCGCATGGAATGCTTCCCGCCCATAATTTACCCACTAGGCTCAACAACTGTCTAGACCATATAATGTTCAGATCCACAAATCCTGTGACCACTTTGGTCTTAGACTCCTACATTACTGATCATGCACCTATTATTTTTTATTGTGATACAAAAATTAGAGCTCAAATTTCTATTCGCAAATCTCTGAAATTAGATATCCTAGGTGTGGTTAACTATTTGGAAAAATCAGATTTTTCCCCGATTCATAGTTCTTCTGATCCTAACAAAGCAACTGATTTGCTTGTCACTACACTTATGGAAGCTATAAAAGTCAATAGTCACTTTGTGGTCATTCCCAATAAAAATAGAATTATTAAACCGTGGATTACACCTGGCCTCCTCAGGTGCATTCGACATAGAGACAATTTGTACAGAAAGTCAAAAAAACAACAGGATAATTTAGTTCTTAAAGCTATTTTCATTCGCTACCGCAACTATTGTAATAATCTCCTTAAGAAAGTGAAACAAGAGTATGAGCGTTGTGAGTTTCAGAAGGCCAAAAATAACCCAAGAAAAACTTGGGACTTAATAAAGAAAGTCGCTAATCTCAAACAGAAAGAGTCTAGCTCTTCTGAGTTGCTAAATCTGTGCAGTCATCCAATTGATTCTGTTGATACAGTAAACAGCTTTTTCTCCAGTATAGGAAAAAATCTTGCACAGAGTATCATTGTACCACCTGAAGACTCACTAAATGATTTCTGTCCTCCCACTCGCAGTGGCTTGAATGCAATGTCTTTACTTACGGTTGAATCTATTGAAATTGAAGATGCAATCCGTAATCTTAAAGACAATTGTGCCGTTGGCTGGGACGGTATCCCCACTTCAGTTGTTAAAGCCGGTGCACATGTTATTATACCTATATTGCAACACATATTCAATTTATGCATTTCCCTAGGAATTTTTCCTCGTGCCTTTAAAAAGGCTGTTGTGCACCCTATTTATAAGAGTGGAGACAGAGGCAGTGTCACAAACTATAGACCGATTTCCGTACTCACAACTCTGTCAAAAATATTTGAAAAGATTCTTAACAAGAGACTTTTAAGTTACATCAATCATAACGATATATTATCAGAAAACCAATTTGGATTCCGCAGTGAAAAATCAACGGAAGATGCAGTATTAAAACTTTCACAAATCATTCTAAAAAATATTGATAATAAATTAAAATCTGTTGCCATTTATCTTGACCTTTCTAAAGCATTTGACACTGTCTCTGTTCCCAAGTTGCTCAATAAGCTCGAGAAGATAGGTGTTAGAGGTTTGGCTTTTAATATTTTTGAAAGCTATTTAACTGATCGTACCCAGTGCGTAAAAATAGGTAACTTCCTAAGCAAAGAGGTCCCAATTAATTACGGTGTCGCACAGGGTAGTGTCCTTGGGCCTACCCTTTTTCTCATTTACATAAACGAGTTGTGTACCATAAACCTACCTAACTGTAAGATTATCATGTATGCGGATGATACAGTACTCCTTACCCATGAGAAAAACTGGCAAGAAGCGCAAAATCGCTCTGAATCTTCTTTAAGATCCGTGCTGATATGGCTAAAACTGAATTTGCTAACTCTTAAAGTTGCAAAAACAAAATTTATTACTTTTGCATCTTCTTCACCCTCACAAGCTCCACCCTCTTTTATCATACGAACCCACTGTTGTCTCAATATCGATGCTTGTAACTGTCCACTCTTGGAGCGCTCACTAAGCACCAAATACCTAGGTGTAACTATGGACGGTGCTATGACGTGGAACCAACATATAGATTCATTGGTGTCTCGACTGAGGAAACTTATCTTTGTCTTTAAGCGACTGAGGAATGTGGTTGACTTGGCTTGCTTAAAGACAGTTTACTACTCCTTGGCTCAATCGATTCTGTCGTACTGCATTGCCTGTTGGGGTGGCTCAGGAAAAACGGCAATGTTGAGAATTGAAAGGGCGCAGAGATCAGTATTAAAGGTCATGTGCAATAAACCCATATTTTTTCCTACTGTCGATCTTTATGCATACACTAAGGTCTTAACAGTGAGACAATTGTTTATTTTGTGCACAATTCTACGTAAACACCTTGAGCTACCCTATGACCCAAAAATTTGCTCCAAACGCAGATCCTACATGGTATGTGCAATGGAATCGATTCGAACGGTAACTTCAAGGCGCCATTACCCGTTTTTAAGCTGTTTACTGTACAACAGAATCAATAAATTATTAAATATCTACCATTTAACAAGTAATTTATGTAAATCTAAATGTTTCAAATGGCTAAAATCACTCTCCTATGAAGAGACCGAAAGACTTTTATACACAATTGTTAGCAATTTGTTTTTCAGTTTACCTCATGAAACAATAAGTGTAACCATGTCAACATACCTTTGTCAATATACGTTTCATGACGTATATTGACGACATTTGACTTCGACAGCGCAGGCGCGCCATCTTGAAATATTAGTATAAAACGTCTGTTTTGACGATACGACTTCAGTCTCTGCCCAGAGACTCATTCGACTAGTAGATGCCTTCGCGTCTAGGTCGTTCTTCTCGGTTGAGGGATTGCGATAGCAATCGCTCCCTAATCGATTAAATATTGCCAGTACGCTTAGATTAGTTTAAATGATAAATTAATACTTTGATATTTTTGATAACTACCCTCACGTTTAGATGTTGGTTTGATTAATTAATATTTTGATAACTACCCTCACGTTTAGATGTCGTTTTGATAAATTAATACTTTGATATTTTTGATAGTTACCCTCACGTTCAGATGGTGGTTTGTCTGTCGTGCTGTGGTTATTAGCTGAGTGGAAAGGGGCCGTTATTGGGGATGGTGGCGACGGCTATAGGTAGGGTTTTAGCGTTTTAAGAGATGTATTCTCTTAAGGCGTGATTAGTTTTGAGTGATAAGTTCCACTTCTGAATCTATGTCTTACACAATCAAACACACACACACACACACACACACACTCACACAAACGCACACACACACACATACACACACACACTCACTCACACTTCCTGCATGCTGCAAATTTAATTTAATATTATATAAATGGATAAATTGAATCGTGTTAATATTTCCGTATATAAATAATTAAGTCTCGGAGGTGGGCGTGACGACTGGAACGCAGTTTAAGTTTCCGCAGTTTCCAGTCGTCAACGTTCATAGATTTTAAGCACCTATGTAATCAAAGAAAGGAAATAAATAATTCCAATTTCAATTTCAACTAGGTAATCTGCAGAATTCCTAGGTAATCTGCAGACTAACGACCATGCATACGGTAAATTCCATAAAAAAGGTTCTTGTTTGAATAAAACATTTTAATTAGTTGTAGGTAATTACTAACCTTTTTTTTTTTCGTGGGTAAATCCTCATGGATACCTTTGCATCTGGGGAAATGCAAAGGTTATGTCGGACTCCTACCGACTAAAACGCCACGGTGTTCCGTCTCATCACTGTGATTGTTGGGCCCAGGGTCGCTCGCGCATTCAACTGTAACCCAGCCGTGGTGCCCGCTACAGCAGGCCCTACTGTCGGACTAAATGTCTTTTATTTTCAGCGTAAGGTGGCACGGCGTGCCTTCCATCTGGAGGACCTATACTCCTGCGAGCGACAGACTCCCCACGTCTTTCGCCCGGAGGTCCTGCTTAAGGAGGCAGGCGACGATCATAGACAGCTCGCCTGCGCCCAATTCTCTTCCGGCGGATGGGATGAGAGTCCACGTCTTCCTCTCTCATCCGCTCTGCCAACTCCTTTTCCCTCATCACTTCCTCGCTGAAGGAGAACACTGCCTTCCAAGCCGTCTCACTGCCCACCATGGCTTTAACCACTGTAGGCAATGAGAGGTCCTGTCCCAGAATTGCCACGAGAGACCTGCGTGGCTCCGTCCACGCCGGACACTCTACCAACGTGTGTTGAGCCGTGTCTGTGGGATTTTCACATTGGTGACACTCCTCTCTGGGCTCTCTTCGTGCCACCTTGCACAGATACTTTCCAAAGCAGCCGTGCCCCGAAAGAACCTGTACAAGGTGGAACGTAAGTGCACCGTGCCTCCGTTTCGTCCACTCCTCTAGGACAGGACGGACTGCCACAATGGTCATGTGACCGGCAGTAGGTGACTCGAGTCTCCGCTGCCACTGGGAGAGGAGATGAGCCTGCGCATTTCGCCGCCATTCATCTACTTCCATCGGAGAAGGGTGTTCGCCCCGTGTACGGGCATCCACCTTCCTCTGGTACACATAAGCTAGTGTCATAGCATCCAAGTCCGATGGTGGGGTTCCAGCCAAGACACATGCTGCCTCGTGGGATATTTTACGGTATCCTCTTATTACTCTCACCGCCATGACGCGCTGCGGTCTCCGCAGCAGAGGTCTTGTTCGGACGGTCAGAGCGTCTACCCAAATAGGTGCCCCGTATAGCGCTATCGACCGTACAACACCTGTGTATAGACGACGGCAGCCAGAATTTGGTTCGCTCACGTTTGGGAGGAGCCGACTAAGCGCCCCAGCTGCTCCAATGAGCTTGGGAGCGAGTCGCCGGAAATGTTCCTCGAACTTCCATCGGCTGTCAAGGACGAGTCCGAGATATTTCATAGTCGACTCGACAGCGATGGAAACTCCATCCACCACCAGGACTGCACCAGCTGTAGGAGCCATTCTTGGCCCGTGGAAACACAAGGCTTCCGATTTATTTAGGGCTACCTTTAACCCCAGCCGCTGGATTCGTGCCACGATTTGGCCAACGCCCGCTGTAGCTAGTTCACGCGCTTCATTGAAGCTGTCAGCTTTCGCAGTCACAAGGGTGTCGTCTGCGTAACACGGTACGTCCACATCCTGTAAGTTAACACCCCGCAGAACCCAGTCGTACCCGATGTTCCACAGCAGCGGTCCTAGGACTGACCCCTGTGGGACATCGCGCGACACCTCTCGCAGAACCCATTCATCATGTGCGGGGTACTCAACAGCTCTCTCTGACAAGTAGGCTTCTATTACGCGCCGCAAATACGCAGGAAGTGCATGGAATCTCAACGCCTCTTTTATGGTGCCCCAGGGCAAGGTGTTGAAAGCGTTAGCGATGTCAAGGGACACCGCCAGAACAACTTTACCATGGGACGTTGCGTCCTCCGACAAGGCTCTCACTCGAGCGATGGCGTCGACTGTGGACCTGCCCCGGCGGAAACCAAACTGATGCTCACTTAGGTCCGGGCCAGTCTCCTCCAGGTGGCGGACGATTCGAGCTGAGATGACTCGTTCGAATAGCTTGCTCAACTCATCCAGCAAAACTATTGGCCGATATGCCGATGGCGAGTCAGCAGGACGTCCCTCCTTTCGCAGCAGGATCAGTTTTCCCGTTTTCCATGGATGCGGAAACTGACCCTGCTCCAAACAAGCACTAAATAACGCCGGAACCTGTGGCTCCAGCGGGCCAAGAGCCAGCACCCATGCACGTCCGGGAATGCCATCTGGCCCCAGAGCAGCGTTCTTAGACTGGAGTCGCAGCAGTGCTGCGTTCAGCTCGCCTTCAGAAACTACAGGAACACTCAAACTGGGCAAGTCCACCTCTCTGGATGTGGTCATACACGGCGGATCCTGTTCAGCCATGTTCGGAAACAGGGCCTCCACTACCGAGTTCAGCAGTTGGGGCTGTAGACTTTGGGCCAAAGGTGGAACCCTTGGCCGAAGCTTTCGCATAACCATTTTGTAGGGCCTACCCCACGGATCATTATTGAGGCTTTCAAGCATGACCGCTTCAGCTTGATCTTTTGCTATTTTAATGGCCATCTTAAGTGCTATTTTGGCATTCTTATAAATAGCGTACAGGCGCTCCTCCTCAACTTCATCACGAGGACGGCGTCTTCGGCATCGTGTGTATGGGCGCCTCGCTTCAATACAAGTTCTGCGGAGCTCTGCTATTTCAGCAGACCACCAGTATACCGAACCGTTTGGTGTATGAGGGCCAACACGAGGCATGGCTACGTCACAAATTTGCGTCATGGCCTCATGTAGCCACACGACCTCTTCATGCACCTCCACCAGAGTTCTCGTCGCGGCTTCCCACGCCTGGACTAACGCCGCCTCGTGAAGAACTTCTCTGTTTAGTCGCTTCAGTGACCAGCGAGGTCTGCTGTTTCGCAGGGCCCGGATCGGGCTATTCGCAGATGTTGGGCACGAAGAAACCTCAAATCGAATATATCGGTGATCCGAAAGCGTCTCCTCATCCACCAGTACCTCCCAGCCTCGGATACGGCGCTCCAGGGCAACATCAACAAAGGTAACATCAACTATAGAGCCGCCCTGTTGACGAACGCATGTGTAAGCCGTTCCTCGGTTTACGACAGTCAGCCCCACTGAAATCGCCCACTCCTCAAGCTCAAGACCGCGCGCGTCAGTTACCGGTGATCCCCACGTCGCAGACTTGGCGTTAAAATCACCAGCGACGAGTAATCGGTTCGAGCGATTCCGGTCTATTAGAGCTCCGAGCTCTAATAAAAATAGCTCAAATTCGGCTAGTGTGCGGTTAGGTGAGAAATAGACCCCTATAACTGTTATTTCTCCCACCAATGCCGAGACATATCCCCGGCCCCTCACTACTCGTTCGAGTGCCGGAGATCCAGCAGTGATCCGGGTGTGATAGCTACCAGGCCATCACGGTCTCCAGCCCAATCGTCACTCGAAGGAACATAATAAGGCTCTAAAACCACAGCCACGTGTATCAACCACTCCGCCATACTCTGGAACAAGAGGTCCTGAGCTCTTGCAGAATGGTTGATATTCGCCTGAAGAAACTTAAGCTCCATTATTTATCCAACGGCCATAGGAACCTCCTCAGTCCGAGTACTTGTGGACGGGCCAGTAGGCTGCGAGGAGACCCGGGGGCCATCGTCAGCTATGCCACTCTTCTTGCTTTTAATAGGTTTCTTGGGCTGCTTACAAGCTCCACTGTCACCCCGATGGCCCGCTGGTCTGCCAGCCGCCGCACATACGGTGCAGTGAGGTGTGGCCAAACACCCCTTCGCTTTATGGCCAATCTGTCCGCAGCGATAGCAAATATCGCTGCGGTCGACCTCGGCAGTACATTTAGCCCTCAAGTGCCCTCTTTCAAGGCAGCGGAAGCACCGCTTAGGCCTGTCATGGAGTAACTTTACGTGGGCCGAAACCCAGCCTACCATAAGCCTCCCACCAACCACCACCTTTTTAGCAGCAGTGACTGGGCAACGCAGCCACACCGTTCCAAGGCCTGAGAAATTATGGGTAACCTCTCCGGCACGCACTTGTTCCACGGCACAACCTCCAATACGTGCCACAGCAGCCACCACGTCACCGCTGGTAACGGAATCGTCCAGGCCTGAAATGCGCATATCGACACACTTGGTAGGCCTGGAGACTCGCATAATTTCTTCGCCAATAACCTCCCTTAACTTCTGGGCGAGGGAATCCGCCTTCTCACCACCAGTAGCTCCAGCGAACTCCAGTATTCGACCTCCTGTTGCAGCTACCTTAAACTTCACAGCGGTAATGCCAAGGTCAGAAAGTGAGATTCTATCTTTGGCCATCTGGAGCACTTTGGCGTATGTAGCCTCTTTCTCCTCAGCTTCAGGCTGCAGCGTTATAACCACTGCTGCAGAACGAGGAGGGCGGAGTCGCTGTGCTTTCCCCGTAGGCTGTTGCGACGGCTCTGACTGTTGCTGCCCTTGCTGTCGTGGTTGAAGCTTTGACTGTGCTTGTGTTCTGTTCCGCTTCCTCTTCTTTTTTCCCTCCACTTTCTTCCATTGACCTTCGTTGGGAGCAGAAGGTGGAGTGGGCTGCGTCTCATCTTCTGTTGTCGGACGCTTTTCTTCGGCGGACCGGCTTGGGCCCGGAGCTTGCTTAGGCGCGGGGTTCATGTGTACCGTACCCTTGGCTGGCGCCTTCCTTTTATCTGCCGCTAGAGGGGGACGGAGTTGCTTCTCCGGGAGAAGCCTATCCTCGAAGGAGGCCAGGCGGGCATTCAACATTTCTCCGACCTGGACCATCACCGTACGGCATATCTCCTCCATTGAAGAAGCAACTGAACTGATATCTTTACGTCCCTTTGCTCCCTTGCCTCTTAGAGGCTGCGGTTCAGGGGGCAATCTCTCGGTCTCTTCCGGTGGAGACAGTGCGGAACCCAGCTTCCTCGTATTCCCCATGTCGTTTTTCATAATGGCCATTTCCTTACGGAGGCTGGCCATTTCAGCCTGCAGGCGTGCGTTATCAGCCTGTAGCTGGCGCGTCTCATCCGAAATAGTGCGCAAGCTGAGGACTTCCACAGCCTCTTTAATAGAGGCCGCAGCATCCTTTAGCGCGCGCACAAATGTGCCTTATAGATGACCAGATTTAGTAGCCACTTTTAGAATGTTTTGCACGTTTTCCTCCACCTGTTTTTTTAATTTGGTCTACGTTCTTGCCATCTAATGGGCCAGTCTCCGACTCGGCCGATGACTCGGATGCAATCGGACACTTTCTTGCTTCCCGCTTATACTGAACCACGAGGGAGTCCCTAAGCAGCTCCTCCTCCGCCTGATTAGCGGCTTCCTCGCGCTTTTTTCGGGCTAAGACCGCTCTGGCATTGCCAATCCCTGAGCTTTTTCCCGTTGTAGGGGGATGCCGCGTACTTCTCGTCTCTAGTGACTCGGACATTTCCTCATCCGTCGTCACTGAACCACCTTCATCAAGGCGTGGCCTTTTTACGCCTTGACTCTCACACTGGCGGTATGGATCGGATGCAGCCACAGAGGACTCCGAGCCCGACCTGGCTTTTCTCTCTATATTCATGAGGCTGCAGTCCAAACCTGACAGCGCCTCTCCACACGGTCCCATGGACCCCATCTCTCCTCCTTCTTCCATCCTCGCATCATCCAAACATTCCCCTTGCACATTTCCATCTTCTTCCCTACTCATTCCATCCCCACCTACCCCCATATAGCGTCGGTTGGCCCTCCCGTATACGACTGGGCCGATGCGCCGGCTGTCCGGCGCACCAAGGGATTCTCCACCGGCGATGCCAGCGGGACCCTCCCGGGTAGTTTTATACAACGGCGCTTTTTCCATTATTTTTTTTTTTTTTTCATATTTATTTTTTGTTGTGGGGCGCCCTAGCGACTGAACACCTATCAGCCACGCATCCCATCAGCGGGCGCCAGACCTTGGGATTAGGGAGCGTTCCCGCTCTCTTCGGTTATTTTTTCAAGAGGTTTTCTTCCTCTCAGTGCCATAGAAATCCAGGCAACAAGTGGGCGTTCGCGCCCTCTTCGGTTATTTTTTAACGAGGTTTTCTTCCTCGCTTACGGCGTTTCCGCCCCATCCCCCGAGGCATCACACCCCAGTTCCATCAACTGTGCCCTCTACTGTTTAGAGGGACACGCTGAGGAACCCCCTCCTGCCAGGTCAATTAGCCATGGCTGACAATATCCCATATAGAGAAATTATCAACCAAGTTACCGGAGTGCACCGGCCCAAATGTTGCTCTTCCCCCGGACGTATCCGAAAGGAACCGCAGCACTCAGGCACACGGGGAGGTTACCTGGCTGGCACTCCAGGTAATTACTAACCTAACCTAACCTAACATAACCAAACTAAACCAACAAGTGCTATATACATATTTTGGCAAAATCTAAAGTTAGGTTAGGTTGGGGTTATACATGAATAGCCAGGGGGCACTTAGGTTGTATTGGGTCAATGTACCCAACTTAAGTTTAAAAAAACTGAGGGGCGCGGGAGGAGCGGGTGAGCGAAACAAAAGTATTTCGTTCAGTGTCTTCCGCAATTTAACGATGTACCATTCGTTATTGTGCAGACTAACTAGGTAAAGTGCAAATAAGACCTTTTTTAATTCAAATTTTGCACTTTAACGCATCGTAACCGAGGATCTGCAGATTACCTAGTTAATGTGCACGTTAACGTATTATGCACTCTAACGGTAACATATCGATAAGTTAGACAGCATCATTGTTTCAACAATTGAATGGACATTTTTTGACGATACAGATGTTTCTGAGGAAATCTATAGATTACAGAAAGACTTAATAATATAGGAATTGGTCGTAAGTCATAATATTCCGTAGCTAGACCATAAAATACGCTACAGATAGAGAATATCTAAGTTTAGCAAATTTTTTTGCCCACTCCAACAGTCAGTTGCAATTATTGCTTGTGCCCGTTAGCAATACTTAAAAGGAAAATTAATTAATTCAAACACAACATTTCAATAGCATCGTACAAGTATGTAACCCCACATCTAAAGAAAGAAGTGTTAAGCACTTGTTAGCTTAGTGAATCCTCGATACAAGTATAAACATTTTGCGTAAAGGAACACCTTAAACCATAAGTTTTATGATCTCGTATACTGTGCAATGCCCGGCATGTCAGTGTTCAAAGGGGCGAGGTCCTGTTACTCATTAATAAACATTGTCGTGCATCAAAGGAACAATTCCTAGGAACGATCAAATGTCTAATGCTACGTTGGAGCTAAGAAATGATAGCTTGTCGGAACTTTGTTCTTACCAAGTAAATAATCGTTTCGGCTTTACATTACTGTCAAGGTCTAGATCCAATCATGTGATCCTTAGATTTACTTCCTCATACAATGGTTAATCGATTTCGATTATATATATATATGACGTCATCTTTGAGTTTAGACGGCTTGGCTTTGCCAACAGATAAGTGTTTGAATCTAGAAAAGAATGTGTTTAAGCTTCAATTGAAAGATTGAAAAAAGTCTTTTTCGTTATGAACGATCCATTTCTAACTGACTCTTTTATGATAATATTTTATTGGCCATGATAAGCGTGACTTATACTCTTCTTTGAGTAAGAACGACAGTATACAGTATATCAACTCTCCAGTGGGGTTTAAACCGTCATGCGTGGAATCTTGGAATTATGTACAATTGTTAGGCCGCTATTTGACCAGTGAGCCATGAGCTTAGCAAGCGTTTTTAGGTCTACCCTCACTTCGTCCTTTTTTATTTATATACATTAGGCGAAATATTTATGGTAGAGCACTGAGTAGTGCCAGGCTCTAGACGTGTGCGCCGCGCCGACCCGCCGCCGCCGCCGACATTCTTTTAACGCCGCCGCCGCCCGATCGCCGTCGGCGTAAAATCGGCGCGACTTCTAAACTTATTTATTATTATTATCGAATATTATACTACGTAAACTACGCATGTATCTGTGTTCAGTTCCGAAGGAGACCGAGCGGGGAACTCCCTCACATAGATACGCTGCGCAGACACCGCGCTACTTTGATACGAGTACCGCACCGCGCATTTGATTCATGCCGCCTTTTGAGATCGCACTCGCCGCACACCCCGCCCGTTCCACCCGCTTCCTTCATTTACTTGCTCTTTGTGTTACGTAATAGACGCGTTTTTAAGTACGTTGCAATTGCTTATCAGCTAAGGAAGAAAATAGCGATAAAATTGATATAAACAAAGTAAAAATAAAACATTTTACTGTAAATCCACTATTTTCAAAATCAAAAAACAGTTTTTCGTGGAAATACTTCGGACAATTAATACTTGAAAACGAAGGCAAAAGAAATTATGTGTTTACTGAACAAGTTTTTTGCTCGAGCTGTCTAGAAAATGCGAAAAATCAGGCTCCTGACAGTCCGTTTGGATGGTGAGTAAAAATTTCGAATTATTTTCGAATTTCAATAATGTTAAGTAGGTACTACATATAAGTTGTTGTTGTTTTTCTGATTGTGGAAATTTTAACAAAAATTTTATATTTGTTGATCATAATTACCGCCGTTTATTTTTGTTTGTTTTTATTTTTGGCGTTAGTAACAATTACTTACTGCTATTTTGCTGATATTTGTTGATTGTGCAATTTTATACCAATGTTTATGCTAGAGATATTGGTAAAAACAAGACTGTTTCTCTAATAAAAATAAATCTCAAATCAAATTATGCAGTTTTATTTCAATTCTTCACGCCGAAATCACGCCGAAATCACGCCGAAATCACGCCGCCGCCGCCGATTTTTGACCGGCGCCCGCCGCCGACGATTGAAGCTTCGGCGCACACGTCTACCAGGCTCTATTTAATTTAAATTGTCTTAGATTTTTCTCTTCTTAGTCCTTATAGTTATTTGTGTTATATGGGGCCAAAGGAATTTTTTGTTCCCCGAGGGCGTTATTTTGAATTCAGAGCGAAGTGAAGGATTCTATAGTAGACTCCCGAGCGCAGCGAGGGATTCTAAAGTAGAATCCTGAGCGTAGCGAGGAATTCAATATACGCCGCCCGAGAACAAAAAATTTTGGCCCCGAATGACACACACTATTTTTCATCATTACCTATGAGAAAAGCTAGGAGTATCAACCTACTATGTATAGAGTATAGACATTACCAATACGTATATTGAAAGTTTAAATAAAACACAAATATTTTTTATGAAATAATTAAACATTAATATTTATGTTGGAAGTATGGGCGTATTATATCTAATCGAAAAATTTGATCACGTGACTTATCGAAGACAACAGCTTCTCAAACATTTTTGAATTTCGACACACTTTTGAATTCTCTCTTCTGATTGGTCCGCGTTAGTGCTTTAGTATGCTAAATCACGAACGCGGACCAATCAGAAGAGAGAAATGAAAAGTCCCATGGGGTTAAAATTAAATTTTGCTCCCGCTATCCTCTGAAGCCAATATTCGTTTTTCGAATAGGTATGATGAAAAATATATTTTCTGTTTAGATTGTGACAAACGTCTACTTTTCCTCCTTTCCCAATATTGTATGTATTAAGTTTTCTGCATATTGTATGTGTATCCCCTTATCTCGATCCTTGCTAAACATAATCTTGGTTATGTTTAGCACCCTTATTACAAACAGAAACCAGTGCTTCAATTGCAAAACGTATTCAATTGTATATCACACGACGTAGCGAAAGGATGTGTGCAGCTTTGCATTACAAATAAATGTCGTGAGCGTTGATTCGTGCACCTACTGATCGTTGATGCTTCTCATTTTCACCAGTATTGCGTAATGTATGCTCAGTTCAATATTATTGTATGTATGTATGTATATACTTTATTGCACAACAAAACACAAATGAAAAACACAGGTTACAAAAAAGAAAACTTAAAATGTAGGTACAAAAAGGCGGCCTTATCGCTAAATAGCGATCTCTTCCAGACAACCTTAACGCTAGGGATGAAAATGAACAAGTACAGTGGGAGGTGGTGTAGATAATATACCTAAATACTAATAGCTAAATAAACTAAACCAAATAATATAATAATAATAATAACATATTATTACACTAATACAGGGTGGCCGGTCAATTGACGTCACAAAAAAAATTTAGGTCCGGTATGTTGTGGGGTATCCGAATCACCCCCATGTATGTTCTGCGATTGTTTATAGTTTTGGAGTTATGATTTTTTTTTGATTTTTTGAGGACTTTCGACATGACCATATTAAAAAAATCCTAAAAAAAAGCAAAAGACTTTTTAGAGATTTTTTTTTTGCAACTGAATTTTCATAAGTTGTACTTTTATGTAATAAAATAATCAGCTTCGTAACTTTGATGAAAGTTATGAAAATGTAGGTCTAAAGTTAAAAATTTACGTTCCGTGAATTATGACCAAAATTTTCAACTTTAAATTAAAAATCTAAACAGGTGACCTTATGATTTCTTAGTTAGTCTTAAAAGTGCGCCAGACTATCAGCTTTCATAATAATAATAATAACGTGGTACTTAATGGGGAGAATTTGGCTAAAATCGGTCTTCAAAGACAGCAAGGTGAAAAATTCTTGAAATTAGCCAACTGATTAAAAAAAAATTTATCATTCCTGTGGCTAATTTAATGATTAGAGAATGCTGGAAACCTGTCGTGTTGATTGGATAAGGAAAGTTGGTGGTCTTTCGGCTGTAAAGCTTGGACTCGTCGTAAGTGGAACGCGTGGTATCCTTCATCGTGAAGAATGTCTTGGATAGAAGTCCTTGGGATGTCTAAAGAACGAGCCATAGCTCTCGTACTCGTAGACGGATTTCGCTGAACCGCTTCCAGCACCACTTCTGTGCGATCCGGGTCTGCTCTAAAGATTCCCTCACGATTGCCGCGTTGACCAGGAATCATTCAAGGATTTACATTATGATCTACTTCTTACTTAAAACTTTCGTCATCCAAGCAACACGATAGGTTTCCAGCATTCTCAAATCATTAATTAGCCTTAGGAATGATAAAAAAAATCAGTAGGTTATTTTTAAGAATTTGCCACCTTGCTGTCTTTGAAGACCGATTTTAGCCAAATTACCCCCATTAAGTATCACTTTTTTACTATTATTATGAAAGCTGATAGTCTGGCGCACTTTTAAGACTAACTAAGAAATCATAAGGTCACCTGTTTAGATTTTTAATTTAAAGTTGAAAATTTTAGTCATAATTCACAAAACATAAATTTTTAACTTTAGACCAACATTTTCATAACTTTCATCAAAGTTACGAAGCTGATTATTTTATGCATAAAAGTACAACTCATGAAAATTCAGTTGCAAAAAAAAAAATCTCTAAAAAGTCTTTTGCTTTTTTTTAGGATTTTTCTAATATGGTCATGTCGAAAGTCCTCAAAAAATCGAAAAAAAAATCATAACTCCAAAACTATAAACAATCGCAGAACATACATGGGGGTGATTCGGATACCCCACAACATACCGGACCTAAATTTTTTTTTGTGACGTCAATTGACCGGCCACCCTGTATATACAAAATAAATATAATACACATACATGAGACTATTATATAATAGACATACATATATATATATATATATATATATATATATATATATATATATATATATATACATATATATATATATATATATATATATATATGTTACTGTAAAAGCCCGTTTGTTGGTAAATCTTAGGTTTTACTGGTAAAACCTAAGATTTACTAACCCTTAATGGTAAAAGTCCGAATAGTTCTGTGATTATCGTTCATTTCGAACTTTTACCACCATTCACTTGGCAAATCTTAGGATTTACCTCTAGGCATGGTAGATGGCAAAGCAAGTCATAACGTGTTCAGCGTATCAAGAGGAGGAGAAACGGAACAGAGGTAAAGCTTATAAGAAGCGAGCAAAATTTATACCTATTTTGGTAGGGTTG
Organism: Oeneis ivallda; assembly: GCA_029955525.1. Lineage (NCBI taxonomy): Eukaryota > Metazoa > Arthropoda > Insecta > Lepidoptera > Nymphalidae > Oeneis > Oeneis ivallda. The sequence continues at coordinate 6,986,974 of JARPMR010000010.1, read as the reverse complement.
GCACAGGAGGATACAATTTAATAAACAATAGTTATTTGTTCAACAAGATGGCAAAGTTTGTTTTTGTTGTGATTGCCTAGTTTAAATCCCGAGCTAGTGAAGGATTCGAGCTAGGAAGAATTAGGTAAATTAGAATTTCAAAATGGCGCCAACTGTTTTAAATTTTGGTAACAGTTTCCTGTTTTGTGATCCTAGGGATCCTCAAATATTGATTTTGAACGAAATCGGTACAATCACAAAGAATTTCAAAATGGCGCCGACTTTTTTAAATTTTGGTGACAGTTTCCTATTTTGTGATCCCAGGGAGCTCTAAATATCGATTTTGAACGAAATAGGTCAATTAACAAAGAATTTCAAAATGGCGTCGACTTTTTTAAGTTTTGGTAACAGTTTCCTGTTTTGTGATCCTAGGGATCCTCAGATATCAATTTTGAACGAAATCGGTACAAAAACAAAGAATTTCAAAATGACAACGACTGTTTTAAATTTTGGTAACAGTTTCATAATTATTTGTGATCCCAGGGAGCCCTTAATATCGATTTTATATTATAATAATAAATATAATTTATATTCATCAAAATACATTACAAAGTCACAAAAAATAATTATTTTCTACAATAAAATTTTGACAAGTGCTGGGAGCTGGGCAAGATAAGTTGCGCACGAACCGTAACCGAGAAAGTTTGATAGTCGAATTAAATGGATGCGGCTACAGAATATCACAATAACATCTAATATGTATGAGGTATCTATATACTATACATTAAAAATAATAATCAAGTTAGTACTACTTACCTAGTAGAGTCTTTGGGATAGCTAAAAAATAATGTGTTTTTATTCTTTCTATTATTGTTCATACACACTGTACAGTAAACCATATTTACACTTTTATATTAAAACACTAGGGTATTATAAAATTGCATTTAAACACTATTTAAATTATTAAATTACTATCATTAACATTAAATTAAATGAAAACACGACGCGCGACGTGTACTGCATCCCCTGAGCTTGAGCACAGGCCGAGCCGGTATAAACCGATTTCTCTCCGTACGCGACGTAGCGCCTGTGCTCACGCACACACGCGCCTCTAGCTTGTAGTAGTGTACCTATCGTAGCGCGCTTGTATGAAGCTTTGCCTCTGTTCCTCTCCTCTGTGGTATTGTCCCCGTTCCACCTCCGCGCCTCGGCTCCGCTTGGCTCAGTCGATCGTTTGACACGTTTGAACACGCACGCTAATTAGATTTCTATCTGTGTTTTTGATAACTTAAAGTATTAAGTGATTCATAATGAGTGTAAAACATAGATTTTATGAAATAATGGACAAACTTGTGGCTAGCAAGAAAGACAATAACTTTTATTTCGTTAAGGGCAAATACGCAAAGTGTTTAGAAGAAGTAAAAACTGCAAAAAACGTGAAAAAGAAGGAAGCAATTCATTACAGGCGAATAAAGCGCTATGATATTTTGACTATAGGCGGTGAAGAAAAGCTAATTGCGCCGGTGAAGAAAGAGAATGAAGAAATCAAGTATTACGTTTGTTACGATGACTTATTTAACATTATCGAAGAAACACATGTTGCTGTTGGACATAGAGGAAGGACAAGAATGCTTAAAGAATGTAATCGCAAGTATAAAAACATAACAGTTGAGGCTATAATGACATATTTGAAGCTATGCCAACCTTGTCAAAAAAAAACAGAAGACTTTGAAAAAGGGCATTGTCATCAAGCCTATACTTCATAGTGAAATGAACTCACGTTGTCAAATAGATCTCATAGACTTACAAACTAACCCTGACGGAAATTATAAATTCATATTGGTTTATCAAGACCATCTTACTAAATTTGTGATCCTTCGTGCACTTCAAACTAAACGCGCAGCTGAAGTTGCATATCATCTCTTGGATATTTTCACCACATTTGGAGCGCCGAACATTCTTCATTCAGATAATGGTCGAGAATTTTGTAACCAAGTAATTGAAAACTTATGCTCTATGTGGCCAGATGTTAAAATTGTACATGGAAAACCAAGACATAGCCAGAGTCAAGGATCAGTAGAGCGTGCCAATCAAGACATCGAAAATATGCTCAGTACGTGGATGGAAACCAATCAGTTGTCCAAGTGGTCAGAGGGCTTGAAATTCATCCAAGCGATGAAAAATAGAGCATATCACGAGGGAATTAAATGCTCCCCCTACGAAGCAATGTTTGGCAGTCCAATGAAAATGGGCATTGCGACGTCAGCAATTCCTAAAGATATGATTGGTTTGTTAAGATCTGAAGAACATTTAGAGACTTTGTTGCATTCGCAAAAAAATACAGAACAAAATACTAATGTCGAAGACATCATTGAACAGGACAAAGAAAACAAAGTTGTTGAAAATGAGTCAGAAGAAGACTTAAGCAGTGACGATGTGGAAAACAAAATACAAAGGAACGAAATGATTGTAACCGAAAACATGAAGGAGAAGCAAATAACTAAGGATACCGATGATGTCAATGTACCCATCCAGAGACATACTGATTCAGAGACAGAAAGTGTAACTCAAGCTGAAGAAGATCTAATAACGAAGAAGATAGAATCTGTTCAGATGATACGAACAAAAGCAAAATTTAATTTGGAAAACCAAGCTGAAAAAATGAAAGCCATGTCGGCTGATAAATATCCAAATGTGAAAGTTGGTCAAAATGTAAGACTGAAAGTACCTGACATTGACAAGAGCTAAAACAGACCCGAAAAACATTATTGCAATTGTGATTGATGTAAAGGACAACGAATTTTATCAACTGGGTACCAAAATTGGAGTACTTAAGCAACTTTACACACAGAATCAGTTTACCTCTTGCTCTGAAGATTTTATAAAGATAGAAGAAGTTGTTAAAGATAAAGAAGTGAGTCTTCGAGAAGTTGTCGGAAAATTGTCGTTGACTGGGGGACAAGGATTTAAAAAATGCTTGTCGAGGAAATGCGCTTGCAAGTCATCAGGATTACTTTGTAATTCTAAATGCCACAACAGCACTCCATGTTGCAACAAGTAAATTTTTTTTTGTTTATTAAAATGAAAATTGACTGTCTTTTTTCTGTTTGTTAGTAAAATACCAAATAATAAGAAAAATAATGTGTTGTGTTAATTTTTTACTTTCAAGGAATATTTAACGTGTGTCTTAAATTAATAAATAAAAATACCAAATTAAAATAGTAAGAATTTGACTGATAAGTAATATAAATGATTAATAACTACTTTCATATAATATGATATTAAGAGCTCCCTGGGATCACAAAATAGGAAACTGTCACCAAAATTTAAAAAGTCGGCGCCATTTTGAAATTCTTTGTGATTGTACCGATTTCGTTCAAAATCAATATTTGAGGATCCCTAGGATCACAAAACAGGAAACTGTTACCAAAATTTAAAACAGTTGGCGCCATTTTGAAATTCTAATTTACCTAATTCTTCCTAGCTCGAATCCTTCACTAGCTCGGGATTTAAACTAGGCAATCACAACAAAAACAAACTTTGCCATCTTGTTGAACAAATAACTATTGTTTATTAAATTGTATCCTCCTGTGCCAACCCTACCAAAATAGGTATAAATTTTGCTCGCTTCTTATAAGCTTTGCCTCTGTTCCGTTTCTCCTCCTCTTGATACGCTGAACACGTTATGACTTGCTTTTCTCAACATATACCATGCCTAGAGGTAAATCCTAAGATTTGCCAAGTGAATGGTGGTAAAAGTTCGAAATGAACGATAATCACAGAACTATTCGGACTTTTACCATTAAGGGTTAGTAAATCTTAGGTTTTACCGGTAAAACCTAAGATTTACCAACAAACGGGCTTTTACAGTAACATATACATTACTGATTTAAATCGTAAACTATGTCGATTGATGATAGCAAAGAGATAGGTAATCATCTTTGACGTCAGTTTTAAATTTATTAAGGGATTCAGAACGATGAATTTGCGAGGGAAGCTCGTTCCATAGACAGATAGCCTTGACCGTGAAGGATTTACTGATTTAAATACTTCGTCCTATGTGTAGGTGTCACTAGCTTGAGTTTTCCCGCTGACCGTAAGACTCTATCTGCTCTGTCATGACCACGAAATTTAAAGTACTCCTTTAAATAACTTGGAGTCATAGGATTGAACAATACACAGTACAGAAGAGAAACAATATGCAAATTCCGGCGAAAGCGAATGGGTAACCACTTGAGCTTTGAACGAAATTCGGAAACATGGTCAAATTGCGCAAGCTAAATATAAACCTAATAGCAAGGTTTTGAATTCGCTCAAGTTTATTAAGTTGGTCCTCGTTTAAATCAATATAGCTATATAACTTATATATATATTTCATAAAATTTTCGAGCATAAATTACATATTACCTATAGCAGATTGTAGCAAAATAAATTGTTCTGCTCTTTGTGTATCATGATGGATTTCCCCTATATAAGTACACACATGATTTTTTACTAAGGCCGTCTTTCTACCAGAAATAAGCGAGGATTTTTTTTTTCACCTGATGTTAAGTGCCGATGCAGTCGTGGTAAGGTGCAACGTGGTAGCGGGTCAACTTAGAGGAAGGTATGGCAAAGTAAATTAAATCTATACCCCTATAATCAGGGGTGCGATTGTCTAAAAATTGCCGATCAAAATCTTATTCATTTCATGGCATTAGCGTCAAAGTAAAATATTCCTTGACTGTATTGATTTAAAGTTACAAATTCAGTACAACCGATTCTAACATGGAGCGTTATGGAGCGTATCGTACATACCTAAACATATGAGAATCCATACACGAAAATGAGCTCTAATTTAATGTTGTTATAGTTTATTTTACTTTGACGCTAATGCCATGAAATGAATAAGATTTTGATCGGCAACTTTTAGACAATCGGGGGCCAGTTTCTACACGCCATCGTGCAAGAACGCTAAATCGCTTGGCGGCACGTACGGATGTGTAGCGTCGAATGGTGTATATTTGTATTATAATCCACCAAAGAGATTGCTTCATTGTTTTTAACTTAGTACACTTAACTCTTGGTCTATCACAGCTAAGACGAGCTCAGAAAATTAAGCGGCCTCATTGGATGGGATATAAACCGCCAAGCGGACAAAACCGTGGGTTTGTATTTCGTAGTGGGGCACCCACTACGAAAGACATACCCGGATGCAACAAAGCTACGGATTGACGTGATTTTTTGGATAGGTATATTTCAGAACCTAGAGTTCCCGCGGGATTTTAAAAACTAAATCCACGCGGACGAAGTCGCGCGCATCAGCTAGTATATTATGCAGATATATTTCTCGTACACCTCTGTAAAAATCGCCTTACAATCGATGTACGTGAATATTTAAATTTCATTTCGTTCTTCCATCATATTATGTTCATTAACGTTATATGTTTGCCAGAGACATGCTATATTTTCTAGAGGTTTTATAGTCAAAGTTGTTTGCAGTTTGATGGAATACAGATTACGGAATGCTTGGACTATGATCTACGTTCTACTTCATTCGGCTGACTGGTCTTATAAAATTATGCTTGTTTGGTTCAGTCATGCAATCGTTCCTTTCTAAGTATCATGTGCAGTTACTACTCTGCATTGCAATGATTTTGAAATGGTTGCCGTTAATTTGATGTAATATCATAATTATTATATTGTGAAGCAGTTTAGAATCTAAGAATCTCGCACGTATAATTAATTCTTCCAACTTTAATTCTACCAAAGAAAAAAAACGGTCGTTCACAACCCACACAGGCCACAGAAAATCAATTAACAAAGTCCCAACCCTTGTAGAAAATTTAACTTTGTCCTTTATATGGTTTCATGCCGCGTTATACAATCATTTACCGTGGCAAAGATAGAGTTACACTGGCCTGATTCATGATTTATTATTCGTCGTGTTGAATTGGTACCAGATTTTGAGAATAATATCAAATGCTTAAGATAAGAAATACAAGACTGGCTTAGTGATATTATTATACATGTGACATGCACCGTCTGTATTTCAAAGCTATTTTATTCAGAAAGTATTTTGTAGGGAGAGAATTCAGCAAACTGTTGAAAAGGTATTCAAGTCTAAAAAAATAAAAACATAAGTATGTACATAGAATATGACTATTCTATTACCTACTAGAAGTTCATTACTAAAACTTCGCGCATCCTCCAAGTTTGTAGTTAGGTACCTCAAATTGTATAATAGGTTTAAAGCATCGATGTATAGTTTAAAGGTATGTTTAATTTTTGGGAAAGAGAATTAGCAAGAAAAGCTCCTGAACAAAAGAAGTTCAAAAACGGTGATTTTGATAATTAACCTTCCATCAAATAGGTATTTGAAGCAAGATTAGACAAAAAATAATTTCGGACACTTTCTTTAAAAAAATTCTAAGGTATCCAACACAAGTTAAAATTATGTATTGTGTTCCGTGATCTCGTCCTCACTTTTGTACTATGTAGTTTGTGCGCTGCGCTGCCACAATCTTTAAATGTAAGACCATTGATAAAGTAAAAAACAAAGCACCCTAGTCTATGCTCGCGGGGGCAGGCCACCACGCTCGCCTGTCACCTGTCCATGTCATTTGTGCTTTTTTGTGCATTGCGCTGTTCACGTCTGCTCCTTTTCTAAATTTAGATTTAATTTTTTCTCGTGTTTTTACAGTTATTTATTTCTTTAATTAGAACATGGGTAAGCGGAAACGCAAATCTAGAGATGATTTTGATAGAAGATTGGAAAAGCTGGAAAAGATGTTGTATAAACGAATTCGGCGTGACAGTAGCACGTGTACGTCAAAAAATCTTATTACGTGTTAATGTTATGTCAAAGTCTGGTCAAGTCTCTAGAGTTTTCACGAGAGGTTAACCATGAGAACGTTTAATGACCATACTTTCGTAAACTGAGTAACACTACACATGAGCTTTCACGAGAGGTTAGCCGGTAGTAATTAAAATATGTGCTCACTTTACGAGACATACATACATACTATTTACGCAAAGAGGGCGTTGACTGTTTCTTCTTGGAGCTTTCACGAGAGGTTAGCCGTAGAATTTCCACATACATAACAGTCCGAATCGTAAAACTGCCGAATTATTTTTAGGTGATGAGGAATCTTCCAGCGACTGTAGGTCAAGGAGACGTTCTCCCCTTGCAAACCGGCCTAGTTGCGCTAGAAGCCGCCATAAGAGCCGTCGCTACCTGTCATCCTCACCATCACCCTCTCCTACTGATAACAGCAACGATCTTGTTGAAGAAACAAGAGGGGGGCATATTGAAGAGCCAGTGCCTTCAGGAGAGGCAGCAGTGTCTGAAGAAGTAGTAAAAGTAGCCACGCCCTCCTTACGAGCCGACATTGAGGGACTTTTGGGATTGGAAGGTGCTCCCAAAATCAGTAATGGAATCGAGTTACACGAAGGTCTCAAACAACGGTGGATGGCGATTCTACAGAATGGCCTTACAGAAGACACTAAATCCAGCCTCATCAAGAAATATGACCCACCTAAAAATTGTTGCATATTAGTGCCACCGAAGTTGAACGCAGAAGTCACTGCGGCTATGAGTGAAAGCGGAATCAAACGTGACAAACGTATTGCGGACCAACAAACAGTCCTAGCCGCAGCCATTTCAGCCATCGGCAAGGTTTTAAACGACATGGTCTCATCGAGCCAAAGTAATGCTGAAGTGGAAACCCTTAGTGATACCGCCAGACTGTTATGTGGTTTATACCATACCAACACAGAAACTCGCAGGAGTCTTATTCTCCCCGGGCTCAACAAAGATGTTAAAGATACAATGACACAGAGCCCGATTTCAGAATACCTCTTTGGGGATAAGCTACAAGATAAAGTGAATGCATGTAAAGCCGTAAAGAAATCCGCAGAAGACTTGAAAAGTACGCCAGCCCAAAAGCCGCCAATAAAAAAGGCTTTAAACTTCAAGGGCCCACAACGATCCCAGTTGCCACGTCCGAATGGGCAGAAACAAAAGCTCAGGCAACCAGCGCACTGGTCCACGAAGCCAACCATGAGTCAAGCGAGGCGATCCCCGCAGAGGCAGCGGCATTCGCGGCGCCAGGATCAACGTCGCCGCTGATGCAGGTACAGACTGGCAGACTAAAATATTTTACTGACCGCTGGGCTAGTATTACTTCTAACCCAACTATACATAGGTGGCTCAAAGGATATATAATACCTTTCTTTGAAGTTCCTATACAGGATACTATCCCTAAAAATAATACGTTCTCACCTAAGGAATCTGAGCTGATGCGAAACGAAATTAATAAATTATTAAAATTAGGTGCAATAGAAGGTTGTTCCCCAATAAATGGTCAGTACTTATCCAGAATATTTTTGCATCCGAAGTCAGATGGGACTTGGAGATTTATACTTAATCTTAAAAAACCCAACAAGTTTGTTAATACTGTTCACTTTAAGTTGGAAGATGTAAGGACTGCAATAAGACTTATGACCCCTGGGTGTTTCATGGCCACCATAGACCTAAAAAATGCTTACTATGTGCTGCCAGTAAATAAGTCACATAGAAAGTATTTACGTTTTCAATTTCAGGGATCTTTATTTAAATTTACTTGCCTTCCTTTTGGACTCAGTACCGCACCATATGTTTTTACAAAAATTATGAAGCCGGTCATTTTACACCTGAGATCTCAGGGTTTTTTGTCTGTCATATACTTGGATTATATCCTCTGTCTTGCTGACAGTTACGAGAAGTGCTTACAAAATGTCACCACCACCATAGCCTTTTTGAAACATTTGGGTTTCACAATTAATACAGACAAAAGTGTTTTGGAACCTAGATAGAGTTGCCAGTACTTAGGTTTTGTCTTAGACTCAGTCCAGTCTTCCATTGCATTACCCCAAAAAAAGAGAGAATCTATCCATAGGTCCATTCTTGAGTTGAAAAAAAACAACACTGTAAAGTTATAGATCTTGCTAAGTTATTAGGCCAGTTAGTAGCAGCATGCCCAGCCATAGCTTATGGATGGCTCTATACAAAAATCTTAGAAAATCGTAAAACTACAGCATTGCAGGTTAACAATGACAACTATAACAGTAACTTACGATTATCAAAGGGATGCCTATTAGATTTAGAATGGTGGTGTCTTCATATTCAGACTGGTCTTTGTAGGATAAAACAATACAGTTTTGAAATAGAGATCTTTTCAGATGCTTCCCGAATTGGCTGGGGTTTAGTCTGTAATGACATCAGAAATCATGGACAGTGGACTGAGGATGGAAAACTTTTTCATATAAACTACCTTGAGCTATTAGCAGCATTCATAGGACTTAAAACTTTTGCATTTGAACTAAAACACTGTGAAATTTTGTTAAGAATAGACAATACAACAGCTATTGCTTATATCAATAGAATGGGTGGTACCCGTTTTCCGCATCTTAACAGTTTAGCAAGGGCTTTGTGGCAATGGTGTGAAGACAGACACCTGTGGGTGTTTGCATCTTACATAACTTCTAAAGAAAACAGTGTCGCAGATAAAAAGTCAAGGCGCTCACATTCTGAGATTGAATGGAGTTTGAGTGATAAGGCCTTTCATAATATAATAGATGAGTTAGGGCCTCCTGAGATTGACCTTTTCTCTAGGAGCTATAACGCTAAGTGTCTGAATTATGTATCTTGGTTTCCAGACCCTAATGCGAGTGCTGTAGATGCTTTCACTTTAAGATGGGATGGGTCCTTTTTCTATGCATTCCCTCCATTTTCACTTGTGAGTAAAGTGTTACAAAAAATTAAAAAGGAAAGAGCTAGAGGCATTGTAGTAGCCCCATTATGGCCCTCACAACCTTGGTATCCTCTTTTTAATTCCATGATGGCATCCCAACCAATAATACTAAACCCTTGCTGTTATTTATTGTCGTCTCCTTCCAGCAGTCCACATCCACTGCACAGGAGCCTCAGGTTGATAGCGGCCACCTTATCAGGGTAGCATTCATGAAGCGAGGGGTACCACTTCCCTCAATGGACATTATGCTGAATTCACTGTCAACCAAGACACGGAAACAATATGAGTGTGCCCTTAGTCAATGGCTTCTTTTCTGTGAGACTCAGGAGAAGGATCCTCTTTCAGCTTCGGTACCCACAGTTATCTCTTTTTTTAACTAACAAATTTAATGAAGGTTTGTCATATAGTTCACTCAACGGCATAAGGTCAGCAATATCTCTGATTGTAGGACCTCAATTAGGAACTGATGTAAGAATGACCAGATTTTTTAGAGGAATTTATAGATTAAGACCAAAAAAGCCTAAATATGAGGATGTATGGAATCCTAGTATAGTCTTAATTATCTGTCAAACTTATTTCCCAATGAGTCTCATGGATAACATGGACCTACTTACTAAGAAGTTAGTTACTCTGCTGGCTCTTGTCACTGCACATAGAGTCTCTAATATGCTTAGACAGTATAAACATTAATGATGACAATATTAATATCAGGATTCCGGCCCCTATCAAAACATCAGGTCCAAATAGACCTCACCCGAACCTAATCTTGCCATTCTTTATGGATAATGTCAGTATATGCCCTGCAACCACTCTGGTATATTATCTTTATGCAACCAAGGACCTCAGACAAAATTGAAGAAGACAGAAAACTCTCATTCTCACAACAAGAAAGCCCTACCATGCTGCCTCTACTGCCTCGATAGGCAGATGGATTAAACAAACCTTATGCGACAGTGGTGTGGATGTCACTAAGTTCACAGCACATAGCACCAGACATGCATCCACTTCTAAAGCCAATTTGGCAGGTATTAATATAGAAGTCATTAGAAAGACAGCAGGTTGGACCAACAACTCGTCTACTTTTGCTCGTTTTTACAACAGACCCATTGCTGATGATGTTAATAGTTTTGCGGAAGCAGTGTGCTCTATAAGCAATAATACTGATAACAATGATGATGAGTGAATGAGGGTTTACTTAATTATTAATTAATTGTACTCAATTAATGATATCAAGTTTACAATATTTTAATTTAACTGTGATTTAAAGACAGGGAAGTTTATAATTTGTGTGAAATAAATAATACTGTTGATTTACCAACACAACTTTCTTCTTTGAACATCTACATAGTACAAAAGTGAGGACGAGATCACGGAACACAATTTAATAGATCGGACTAACTTACCTAGTGACGTCCGATCCCCAATTGTGTGAAGTGATCTCGTCCTCACTTAGGCCCAACCCTACCCGTCATGGGCCCTCGGGACCCATAAGGCATTTGAAGTCACCCCAGTGAAAGTTGTGTCTAGTATTCTTTGAAATAATGACATGGACAGGTGACAGGCGAGCGTGGTGGCCTGCCCCCGCGAGCATAGACTAGGGTGCTTTGTTTTTTACTTTATCAATGGTCTTACATTTAAAGATTGTGGCAGCGCAGTAGTGCAAGTGCACAAACTACATAGTACAAAAGTGAGGACGAGATCACTTCACACAATTGGGGATCGGACGTCACTAGGTAAGTTAGTCCGATCTATTAAATTTGCTTCCATGGGCGTCCCCCTAGAAAAAGCTTTAAATGTTTTTTCACTTTATGCCATAGTTTTACCTACATATTTTTTGTGAATTTGATGTAATTATGTACTTGTAAGCAGTGATAGCCTAGTAGTTAGTACTGCGCTGATAGCCTAGTAGTTAGTACTGCGCTCGCCTATTCGGGTGATCACAGGTTCGATCCCGGGCACGCACCTCTGGCTTTTCTAAGTTAAGTGCGTTCAATAAATTAAATATCACAAGCTTCAACGTTGAAGGAAACCATAGTGAGGAAACCTGCACACCTGAGAGTTCTTCTCGAAGATGTGTGAACTTGTGAAGTCTGCCAATTCGCATTGGGCCGGCCGCTGCGTGGTGGCCTATAACCTTCCTCTGAGAGGAGACCTGCACTCGGTGGTGAGCCGTTGATGGGCCTGTGATCACGATGTACACTAATTCAGAAGTTTTATGGCTCGGACAGGCATAGTTGCTCGGACACTTCGCTTCGCTCGACAAATAAGGTATCTAAATCTATTGAATACGGTCAAGCCATGTTGCACTTGCGATGGCGTACCTATATCAAACGCTAAGCGCATTAAGCAACACTCTCTACAGTTGGTAACCGGAAGAGTTGCCTGATTTTGGTGGTAAATTGAGACACTAGTTTTATCTACAAGCCTTGGATAGCAGGTTAAGCAATCGGGTCCATTACATACCTATCAAACGCATCTGAGATAGTTATCTTGAAGACGCAAACAAACCATTGGCCTTGAAGGAACAGAGGTTTAAATAATGCAGCAATAATTAAAAGGTACGTCAGACTCTGCCTTTTGACTTTTACGACTCTCATAGCTCTGCCTACCGATTGTTCTTATTTATTAATTAGGAGTGAACCCATAAATCCAAGCTGCAATAGTCTTATGAGCTGAGCCTGAAGATGATAAGCAGTGATAGCCGAGTGGTCTCCTATTCGAGGGGTCGCAGGTTCGATCCCGGGTCGATGTCGACCACTGACATTTCGTAGTCAAATGCGTTTAAGCAATTAAATATCACTTGCACCTGAGAGTTCTTCATAATGTTCTTGAAGGTGTGTGAAGTCCGCTAATTCGCATTGGGCCAGCGTGGTGGACTATGGCCTATAACCCTTCTCTGAGAGGAGACCTGCGCTCAGTAGTGAGCCGTTGATGGGTTGCTAATGATGATGATGACATCATAAATCCAAAAAGGAGTGCTTTTTTCATAGTAAATGGTTACATTAAAAACGGTATTGATTTTGAACTAATATAATATAGAGAATATTAGCCATGCGTGCTTAACTTGACTTATATATTGTACTCTTTAATCTAATTAAGTGGAAAGCTTGTATTGGGAGTGGGTGCGACAATAGTGCAACGGATCTAAGGATTGAACCTTCGATCTTTCAGTTTGCAGTACGCACCACCATTTTTGACGCTGATAAAATAAGTTGCAAGATAAGTTGATAAAACATGTCCATCAGCTTATTATGAGTACCTATACCAATAATATTACTATATATCTTATATAAAAACTGTTGATACTCCGAATAACTGTTGTTGAATAAAAACGTACATCAATGTACATTTCAGAAATTTTTTCGACGTAATAATGTTTTTTGGAACCATATAAGCTGTTCAAATATGTCTTCTTCTTTCCTCCTTTGTGATTGTAAGTACAGCTTTCGTATTTTAATTTTTCCGTCGAGAAACCAGAATACCTACCGCACGTAGTCTTGTATGCAAATGCAAATCAATTCAACACTGCCATCTCCGCTTATCTGAAATGCATCTTACAAACTGTCACAATGTCCAGAATTCTAACGACTCTACTGCGAGTTGCGGCTTTTCAAGAGCTTGAACAAGCAACAACTTTCTTTATCGGACGAGTATTATTATTATTATAAGTCAAGTAATGTGTATCACATTAAATGCACATTTTCACTTAAGTAATGTAATTGTAACGAAGCAATTATTCCAATTTCGTATTTAAATAATTATTTATACGTTCATGTGTTGCACAAGTTATGAAATACGTTAGGTATTATTTAATTTTAAGGCTCGCTATATAAATAATTACTTAATTTTCATTATGATTATATCTTCTGAGCGCAATTAAGACGTAACATACCTAATGGTCTCCATTTTTTTGTGACCAATTATGGCCAAAGCAGACAAGAACCAGAAGAACCGAAGACTTCTTCCAAACAGTATCTTCCCTTAGAACTAGTTAGCACATCTCGAAAACTGATGGTTTATATTGAAATTCAAAAGTGGTAGAATATAATTACCGATTTTATTTTCAAGAGGCTTTCTAAGGCTCTAGTGTAACTTTTTAAGAAAGCTATAAGCTTTGAGTAAATCTATCATTTAATATAGATATTTTGTGAAAGTGATGATTTGTCATAGCCTACCATACTATTTACGCTTAAGGTGTGGATATATGTGACTTGCGCTTAATTAAAACCTTTTTTCTCCGTAATCATTATCGAAAAAGATTTGGAAAAAATATATGTTAATCTATACTATATATGGAATGTCGTCTTCTACTCCAAAAAATTAAAAAAAAAATTGAAATATCATAAATAAATACGCAAAGTAGCCTCTGTTTTTGAACTTATTACCGTTTTACTCCTAAACTATCAATCACAAAATTTTTTTGTTGCCCTCATAATATTTAATAATACAATATCAATGTAGCCTTCTGCTTATTTTTGTAAATAACTTTTCTAATTACTTGTAACGATTTTTTTCCGTAATCGATACTCGCAATTCGCGTGGACAACCCCTCTGTCGCCCGATAAATCAGTGCGGGACGAGACGTTGTGCTGAGTGGACCTGCGCACTTTTCAGCCCTAACAGTAGGTACTTTCGACTTTCAATAGTGGCAGATCAATTTGCAAAATATTGTATAGTTTTAGCGTTTCATAATAGTAGGCGGGATTATTTGTGAGTGTAAATATTAAACCTTTTTTAGTGTGTATATTATAGGTAGGTATCTTATTATAAGGCTGTACATAATAATTTGTTATTATTGTTATTAATTTTGTTACTGTGTGCATTATAAGTTTCAATCCATAATTGTTTTTTATTTTACTTTAGCTATTGTGCAATTCGTAAAATTAAAAATACTACACTGCTACACACACAAATTTACACTAATTTCTCTAAATTTTATCTTTATTATATACTGGCTGATGCCCGCGACTTCGTCCGCGTGGATTTTCGTCCGCGTGGATTTAGTTTTTAAAATCCCGCGGGAACTCTGATTTTCCGGGATGCCTATGTCACATTCCAGGTTCTCAACTATACCTATCCAAAAATCACGTCAATCCGTAGCTTTGTTGCAGCGTGATTGACAGACAAACCAAGAAAAACACACCTTCGCATTTATAATAATTAAAACGGGAACTAAGAACTAGGAATAGAAAACTTATTAGAATTACAAACAAAAGATAAACAAAATTATTATCAAATTAACATTGCAAATTAAAAAATTAAGAGCTAGGAATTAACTTATAATAATTATATTTATATTTATAATATATTTCGTCGCTTCATTCTTCAGATATAAAATTTACCAAGTAGTCCCTTTGACCTACAAGCAACGACGCACGCTTTAGATACTTCTTATTTTAGTATAATGACAAAATTCTCCCACTATAGTATCCCCACTCCTCCACCTGTTTACCTGTTCACCATTCTTTCGTCATTCCTTTTTCGTGCGTAGCAACGATCGGACGTATAAATGAATTTTAAGTGAATATATTAGTGAACTTCAATTCAAGATAATATAATCATGCCGGAGCGGTCAGCAGAAGAAAAAATAACATATTAAAAAAAAAAATATCAAGAAAATGACAAGGAAGACGTCGGAAGATTATATCGGAGTCGGACGACAGTAAGTCTTATAATTTAATTAAAACTATGCTGCAAAATAGAAAAGGTTTACCGGCGGACTCCATAGATCTAATGCTTGCATCTCTTTTGATAACACCAAAAACAATATAATGTAAACCTTTGGTGGAATTTTTGTCAAGGAAACAATTCAGATAGCTATAAAAGTACAGTGGCTCAGGTTATTTCATATTTAATGCAAGAATTTATAAAAGGAGCTAGTTATGGATCACTTAATACACACAGGTCAGCTCTCTCCTTATTATAAGGTAAAAATAATTATAGGTTCTGATGAGTGTGTAAGTCCTTAAAGGAGCTTTCAAACTCAAACCTACCACTCCCAAGTACATATATACATGGGATCCTAAACTAGTTCTCAATCATATTACAGATTGGTACCCTAATACAACACTTAGTCTTGGAAAACTGACTAAGAAAGTGGAAGCTTTGTTGGCTTTGTGCATGGCCCAAAGAGTTCAAACCCTATCACTCATAAAACTTAGTAGTATCCTAAGTCTTGTCCAATGGCATTAACATAACAATAACGGATATAATAAAAACGTCTGCTCCAGGGCGAGAACAGCCCCTTCTATTCTTGCCGTTTTTCAAGGAAAAATTCAGTATCTGCCCGGCTACTGTGCTTTTGGACTATATGTCTTGCACCGAAAAGCTTCGTAACGAAAACTGTACGAAACTTATTATTACAACTAGACGGCCCTACAAAAATGCCACCTCTCAAACCATAAGTCGTTGGATAAAGTTGGTGTTGTCAGAAAGTGGTGTAGACGTAGCCACTTTTAGGGCGCATAGCACACGACATGCACCCACCTCAAAAGCCAGTTCCATAGGTGTATGCATCGACACAATACGCAAAACGGCTGGATGTTCAAATTCTCGTACTTTTGCGAGATTTTACAAATTAAATATAGTTAGTAACAATCAATTTGCCAAAGCAATATGCTCTGAAAATTACGAATGTATTCACTTACTTTATATTTGTTGATTCTTTTAACCTAATGTTGTATAATTTGTAATAATAACAAATTATTTGCTAATTTATTCTTCCATACTTTATAATACATACATATACTTGTAGATACAATTCTTGCAAAAATTTAGATCTCTAAACATCTACTTGGTAAATTTTATATCTGAAGAATGAAGCGACGAAATATAATATATGATCAAACGAAATTACCTGTACGTGAAGTTCGATCATTATTATATGAGTCGCTTCATTCGAAGATATAATAACCCTACCCACCCATCCCGAAAAGTATTTTTTGCAAGAACACATCTCTAAAAAAATGACGAAAGAATGGTGAACAAGTAAACAGGTGGAGGAGTGGGGATAGTATAGTGGGATAGTTTTGTCATTATACTAAAATAAGAAGTATCTAAAGCGTGCGTCGTTGCTTGTAGGTCAAAGGGACTACTTGATAAATTTTATATCTTCGAATGAAGCCTCATATAATAATGATCGAACTTCACGTACAGGTAAGTTCGTTTGATCATATATTATGTATTAGTAAGGGAGAATTAAAACTACGATAATAATGGCGATCTAATTAAATTTTAGACCACAAAACCTACTATTGTGACTTAAATATGACAGTTAGATGTATTCCTTCAGGGACTTTTTTGTAGAGAATAATGAGTACTTTGATCATGTACTACATAATTTTTATGTATCATCAATAGTTTTCTCAGCACACACCAAATAATGCATTTTATAGGCAAAATTTTGCTACTTTGGGTTACATTATTGCAATTTTCTTAAGTATCTCTAATTTTTTGAAAATAAATTATAGTCTATGTTACTTCCTGATAACTTAGCTTTCTATTGGTGAAAAAATGGTTAAAATCGGCCCAGTAGTTACAGAGCCTATTCGGTACAAACAAACAAACAAAAATATCGTTCCTCTTTATAATATTAGTGTATATTATGTTGTGTACATATTTTACTTACAAATACCTAGATATTATAGTTAAGTAATTATTATTATTTCGTAAATTATCATTAATTCTTAATTATTTTAAACTTTAATTCAATTAGCGGCCCTTGAAATCAAAAAGGTTGAAGACCCCTGTATTTGTGCCGAACGACCGCTTGTTGCGATGCGACGGACAAAATAGGTACCTACTCCGCGCTGCGCGTAATTATTGTGAGGTGCGGGCGGCTGGCGCGGGGCATTTTCATCGGTAACGCCCAATCGAGCAAGGTCAACGGCGTATATCGGACTCTTAAGCAACTAGTCTCTGATTCCATGTACTGACCGACGACCGTCAGTATCGATGGTGCAATGACAGTGTTCTGCGGATGTAAAATACATGCGGTAGGTCTAGTTTCTATAAATCGTACAAAATTGAAATCGATACTCCAGTTCCCATGGAATTAGGAATTACGATAATTCCGACCAGGGATAAACCCCCTACTAATAGTTTTATTCCGATGAGGCGAAATTTCGGCAAAATGGATACCGTTTGATATTATTATCATCAAGAAACACGCTCCGCTGGGCAACGGATGCCGAGAGAGAAAACATGAATAATTGTCTACCAGTTCCAAGCTAAGTCAACAATGCTGCATTCGCGACCGAGTTGAGATAATCGCTTTCAGATATGCAAAATGATAAATGTTCCGTAAAAAGCTATTTCAATCTACAATGAACATTTTAGAGTAGTTGGCACCTTTATTTTTATCAGTGACAGGTTCTTGGCCAAGATCTTTTCTGATCCAATCTGATAACCAAAATCTGAATAATTATCTCTTTTCAAACCCTGTTTAAATTTCTGTGTAAGTAACGCACCGATCGAAACCGATACCGAATAATTTTTGCTGTATATAGCAACATTTCAGGATTATTTTTTTTTCAGATTCTTGACCGTTTACCCGATAATTTTAGGGAATACCTAAGCCATAGCAACGATGGTTATTAGGGTTCCGTACCCAAAGGGTACCAACGGGACCCTATTACTAAGCCTACGCTGTCCGTCCGTCCGTCCGTCCGTCCGTCCGTCCGTCCGTCCGTCCGTCTGTCAGCGGGCTGTATCTCGTAAACCGTAATAGATAGACAGATGAAATTTTCACATATTATGTATTTCTATTGCCGCTATAACAACAAATAATAAAAATTAAATTAAATTAAAAAAATTAAATTAAAATATTTCCATGGGAAGATGGAAATATTTTTATTTAATTTTTTTAACGGAACCCTAAAAGAGCGAGGCCCGACTCGCACTTGGCCGATTTTTTCATTATTACCAACGCTTAAGTTATACTTCAACTTTTTTTTAACTTTAAGCTACTATGGATGCTTCCATAGATACTTACACCAAGAGATCCTTTGTCTTTATGGCATTGTTTAGGTATTTATCACTAGTGTTAATTTGGAACTACTCAAACAATCTCATCTGGTGATCTTTTTTATTCGACCATTATTGGTATTATTTCTTTATTTACTACTTATCAGGTGATTATTTCACTGATTTTACTCACTTGTCACCGCAATAGAATTTCTAGTTTTGGATGGAGCACTTTCATTTTTCTACTAAGTAATTAAAATCACTGCCGCAAAATTTATGATATCGTTATCAGGAAGTCAAGAGCAAGTTTTTCTTCGTCTTATGTAACATGACATGTATAAAGAATTAAAGTCATCAATCAATAACATTGGTTTCACTTCAAGATATGATGGCAAGCCAATAAAAACATGGCTGGGAAAATATGATCATATTATAAGGTATAACTTACATCAAAAATAAGCAAAATTAATCGAGTTGTACTTTTGTTGAATCAGGTGTGTGATTTGACGTAAGTAAAGGCTAAATCGAATGCAAAAGTATAATCTAGTTATAGACTTAAATTCTGAACCAGGCTTCAAGAAAGTTACTGAATCGTGCACAATTTCTCACATGCAATGTGAGAAAAGATGATGTTTTCGAGCATTAAGTTAAGTAAGCACAGAATTAATTCCTACACAAATCCATTCATCACTTACACATTTCAAAACATAATATATTTTGGATAAGCTTAAAGGGCAATAAACTCTTAACATAATTTATCAAAGTGCTATGTACGTACTCAAAGTTAGTACATAAGGGCTTGTCTAGTCTTTGTAGAACGTGAGGTTAGCCGGCCTTGGCGTTCGGTTTCTGATCGTAGTCTGAGTCGGCTGCATTCGCTCTTTGCTGCTATCTCTATCGCACTCAATGAGTACCTTTTAAAACATCTCGAATTTCTAAACGCTATGTTCGAGGAAACTGACTCAGCTGTGTTGTTGTAGGAACATCAATGAAGCCAAAACGAGCCTTATTTACAAAGCCTCAAGTTAGTTTTCCGGATGTATCTAGCTGGGGAAGTTAATGCTTACAAGCCTTGTATACGTCAGAATATAGTTCTTTCTCTTTTTGTCAGTCTCGCACAGCTGCCTCCGCACTCCGGTCAGTACGTTTGAGGAGTTCTGGAGTTACGGACGATTGTGCGGAATAACGCGCTATACTCGCTGCCGAAAATATCGAACAGTACAGGATACATAAATCTCGTGTTTTTTCTTGTGTCTCGTTACGAAATTGACAGTGATCATATAGGTGCGGTGTATTTCGAAAAGGTTACATATCTTTTCCGTTTAAATCTGAATCGGATATAGGGGTATTGTTTCCAAAACATTGAAAGTTTGTATAATGTCACCCGAGGAAACAGTGTCAATCAATCGGCATTCGAAGTAGGGAACGGTAACAATTGCTTGTGAGTGCGTGTGATACGGTCTCGGCTCAGTGGTTCGGTCGTCAGTGTCGCCCAGTGAATTGTTAGCTGCATGTTCTAGCCCAGTGACTGATGGGAAAAGTTGTGCTCGGGGTGTGCCGAGGAGGGCGTCATGCAGCCCATTGCAGTTACAACTAGCGATCTTGGATACCAGCAAAACGGCGGACTCAGATACAACAACGGTTCTTGCACCACAGGTTGGCTTATTGAAATTCATGATTGAGAGCTGCAAAAGTATCATCTTTTTGAATAGATACTTGCACTCACATAATGATTCACTTGCCTACGATCTCACTTACAAGCTACTAACTTAAATCTCGTGGGTAATCCTTGATGTTCCGGGATACACGGTACCCTATGTTCTTTACCAAGAAGCACATTTATCCCGGAGAATCAAGGATTTTCGAATTGTCAACTCTTCGAAAAGAGAATACTTGAACTGTAGTCGAACTCGGATACGCAGTTGAGATGTCAAAAGGTAACTAACAAAAGGAGATACTTTCGCATTTTCGCGTATGTTATTAGTGTGAAACGAATAATGAATTCGATAACAAAACTCGGAACAAGCTTATTACTAATGGTATGGCAATTACATTAACTTACACCCCTATTTTATACCCGCATTCTACCGGAACGTTAAATTATTTGGGTCAGAACCAGGTACCTTTGTGCGTGCTTATCGCTTTTAACTCATCATTGTCATATTGATATCAAAACATAGACGTTTCAACAATAACCATACAATGCGGGTTTCTACCATAATATCGCATTTCTTTTAGCAAAAATTTAAAAATGAAATGAAAATAATCTTTATTGTAAAAATAAAGTTTTTGTTATTAGTTTAATAGTTATTATTTTTCGATTACAGAATTCATGGACTAACATTCCTACCCAGGAATGATTTGCGAGTCCGATTATTGTATTGCTAAAAAGTCACGTAGGACCTATTGAGGAATTTATCGTTATCTCATAAATATTTTATTTATCTATAGTCCATAGGAATGCCCGCAAAATTACAAATTCAAATGATGAAAATCGGACTTTCTAATATTTGTTGATAATAATAATAACTTTAATTAGCAATGTTAAAATGGCGATAATTCTAACGATTTATTTCTTTATAATAATAATTAAATGAAAAATGAAATAGTGCTCGTAAATGAGGAAATAAGATCAATGTTACTGTCGCAGTAACTAGCTAGCTATAAGCACCTTGAATAATCTTATTAGTTAAAATTTTACGCTTTCTATTACTGATTGATAACAACTTTTTTCTAATACGAACCCTAAATTCGATTACCCTTGAATTAGATTATGAGTAAAGCATTATTCCGTTGTTGTTTGTCTCCCAAAAAACAAACAAATTGGTTTTCATAAGTCAGTATTGTCAGTACCTCCATGGTCTTTAATTTCTGTACTTTTACTTAATGATGATAATTGATAACTCATTTGGTCTGTCTTTCTGTTACCTTACATTTCAAACCGCTGAACCGATTTCGATAAAATTTTGCATCTGAGGATATATATTTTTTATTCCGAAATATTTTGATATTTCGGTATTCATCCGATTCTCGTGGACCATTCTCATCTCATCATAATTGATGGTTCTCATGGATTTTTAAAAGCTAAATCCACGTGGATGAAGTCGGGTATCAGCTTCATCTATACATATAATAAAACAGAAACGAAACCAATTCTGTACATGAAATAGATTCAAAAAAGGGTTTTTGCTTCTAATTGTGTTCAAGATACAGATATCAAAACAGAAGCTAATTTTTTTTTTGTCTGTTTGTCTGTCTGTTTGTCCTTCTTTCACGTAAAAACTACCGCACAGATTTCTACAAAATTTTATACCGTGGTAGCTTATTACTCGGGTCAACATCTAGGCTACTTTTTATCCCGGAAAATCAAGGAGTTCCCGAGGGACTTTAAAAACTAAATCCACGCGGGCAAAGTCGCGGGCATCAGCTAGTATTTATTAAATAAACAATAGTTCGAAAAGCCAATGCAAATCAAAGGTATTGTTTGTGACGTATAAGATCATTGTGCAAAATATGTAAAATAAATATTTTCATCGTGATCTAATGCTAGAACAGGATACTCGATGGTTTACTCAAAACGATAATTTGAATGCCATGGAGATGCAAATCATAGGCAGATGTAGGTATTAAAACTTGTTTCCTATGGCAATTAATATCTTCATAATTGCCGGTGTCAAGGTGTGGGCACAGCGGCAGACTAGTATGCTGTATGTAGTAGGTACCGCTAGAATGCCTTAGCACATCTAGAAACTTTTAAAGGAGTTTATCTCGATATCGCAAAGAACAAGAAAATTTCATTATAAATCAATACAATTCAGTGAAAGTAGTTATGGTAGTAGTAGTCGAAGGCTAAAAAATTACAAATCTTCGAGCCCTTGTAACCTTGAAACCTTGTATTATTACTTATTAGAGCATGTCTATTAAACAATGAATTGGTTCATCAGACTAATATTATAAATGTGAAAGTTCGAATGTTTGTTGGTCCTTCACACCACGACTAATCTAACTACGTTACCACCGATTTGTTTCACAACGGTTTTGCATCAGCACTAGCTTTGTTCGAAAATTAAAAAAACTCGCACTAATGCTGCAGATTATTATTTGGTGCGAAGTTTGCGAATACGTCGACAAACTCAACCAGTTGAAGGTTGATATAACAATGTGTATATTATGAAATGTGTAATTTTACAGTTGCATTGTGTTATTATTTATGGGTGTATTGTGGAAATATTGCTGTTTTGTTACCATTTACGTTGACTACTATTTTAATGGATTAATTTTATTGTTTGTCCACCTTGAACGTTTTCTCGTAAGTACTTTACTCGATAGGAAATTTCATCTTGCAAACATAAGCACATTTAGTATCAGTAAGGCGAAATTTCTTAATCCCTGTAAAGTGATCTTTAAGGTGGATTATACGGGTCTGCCCGCGAAATTCAAGTTTAATCTGGTTTTTCGCAATTTGTGAACTAATACGATAAAGTAGGCTTATGGCATTCTAATTGCGCCAATGGCAGTATCATCTTCACAGGTTTATAAAAAAATATTTATTTGAAAGTGTCCAGCTTAGCTAAGAAATTAGTCAGAATATCAACTAATTTGTGAGTAAGTCACGTCCAACTCGATATTCTGATTTCTTTGGTTTTGAATTCTGAATTCAAAAAAAAAAATCTGAATGCCAAAGGTAGGCCTATGGCATGCCTTTGTCGTGTTAGTTTACAAATTGCGAACATCCAAATTAAATTTGAATTTCGCGGGCAGACCCGTATAATGCACCTTAAGTGGAAGATTCAAAATCGAGAATTGCGTCAATAGATAATTAAATTGCGTCAATAGATATTACAAAAGAGTGGATTCTATATACCTATACCATTTCGCTTGTCTTAACTGATTTACTGAGTTATTTTGTATTTTTAATCGACTTCAAAAAAAGAGCTCCTCAATTCATCGGAATCTTATGTAAGTTCACCGATTACTAGAAGACGCCTGCACCGATTTGGAAAAGTTTTACGTTATTGTAAGTGAATTTTATAGTTCTTTAATTTTCACCTATTTTTAGAAATCCATCCAGAAGATATGAGCAGTCTTTTCTGTCTTTTACATGTGTTTTAGATTTAAATGCTTAGTACATAAATTAAATAAATAAAACCATTATATAACTCGAGTTATATTTCCTTTATTTTCTGCGCCATATGTTGGTCGACCTACTAGTGCATTTATTTTAATCTCAGGTACCGGAAGGTGTTCGTTTTCTCATGGCGTCCATCGCCCATCTGTTGGTTAAGTTCAAAGTGCTGAAATTAAAAAAAAAAGGGTTGGATCGGAGTGGTATTATATCGTGTCTAAAGTAATAGATATTGAAATTATAACTTAAGTAACTGCTGTCGATATTCTATGCATAAAATATATCAGAAACGGTGTTGTAAACTAATTTTATATAATAGAGCAAGATCCCAGTGCCGCCAGACCTAAGTTATTTTCTCAGCAATTATTTGTGTACGATGGAGTACTGTTCGAATGTCCTTTCAGTATATGCGTACCAGCTTGATTGTGCCGACGGCCAATTTCCAGATACCAGGTGCTAAAGGTAGGTAAAAACTAGAATAACTTATCTTAAATTCTCAGGGCTGATTTTCATATATGTTTTAAAGAATATTGTAAAAATTAATAAATTAATACTGCCAGACGCTTACCGCCGGCGGTTACTTTAGCCAGACGCTTTGAAGCTCCCAAAAATATATATAATTTAAGTTAACTTATATTCTCAGTTCTGATTTTTATACATGATACTCAGGGAACTATTGCGATATTATCTGTAAGCTGCCAGACCTATTGGAAGGGTCAAACATCCCCCCAGACACACATTATGCGTCCCCATATGTATGAGTGCTAGAACATGATTCACTTGTTTAAGTGTGTGAGAGATAATATCATCATACTATAATATTATAAATGCGAAAGTGTGTTTGTTGGTTTGTCCTTCAATCAATCTGCAACAGAGCTATGGATCGACGTGATTTTTTGCCTGGGTATAGCTTAGGATCTAGAGAGAGAGAACTATTGCAATATCTTCTGCAAGCTATACCCAGGCAAAAAATCACGTCGATCCGTAGCTCTGTTGCAGTCATTGAAGGACAAACCAACAAACACACTTTCGCATTTATAATATTATAGTATGATGATATTATCTCTCACACACTTAAACAAGTGAATCATGTTCTAGCGCTCATACATATGGGGACGCATAATGTGTGTCTGGGGGGATGTTTGACCCTTCCAATAGGTCTGGCAGCTTACAGATAATATCGCAATAGTTCCCTGAGTATCATGTATAAAAATCAGAACTGAGAATATAAGTTAACTTAAATTATTGACCGAGCGAAGCGAGGTCTCTGAGTTTACTAGAGCGATTTGCACTTGTCCGTCCGTCCGTCCGTCCGTCTGTCAGAGCCTTATAACTTTTGAATTACTGAACGTAATTACTTCAAATTTAGATATAATATGTAAACCGATGGCCTCCAGCCGAAAATGGCTTAAAAAGTTATAAAAATCTTTATTTCAGGGGGGCTCTCATAGAAGCGAATGCGAAGAAATTTTTTTTTATTTGCGATTCATAGGTTTTCTGTGTATCATTTTAAAGACAATTTGGAACAGAGTACAACCGTATTTTTTTTTAATTTTTTTCCTAAAATTGACGAAATGGGGGGCTTCCAAAGTGGCGATTTAATACGCTCGCTTGAAGACGCTCTCTGGGAAAATTTTCTATATATTTTCAAGTTGTACTTATTTTCTTACTTCACTTGTATCCTGTACTTGAACAACAAATACTAAAATTATATGAATATTATAAAGAAACGAGATTATTTAATTTTTAATGAGCATCAGTAAATTTCACATAGCTTCACAATAATGCTAATGGATGGCGCAGTCATTAACTATTCCATTGAACTAGGAGTTACGACTACGATTTATCCCAAAAACAGTTTTGCGTCGACCATTATTATTTAGGTACATAATATAATAACATATTCAATTAAAATTATTCTTTAGTTAAATATCATTTTGTATATTTTCTATTCGCGTCGATAGATGACGATTTGTACAGATGCCCCTAACCCGTTTTCACTCGTTAGTACCTACATAATAATTCAATGTTTTCACTGACGTTCCCTAACCTTTACGGGCTACCTATGATAAGTTATGTGATGATTACTGTCAACTTCTTTATCACGATCCTGTACGGGTCACCTAAAAGGACATTGGGACGGATGTTAGGACTTGGGATTGTGTTTTGGAGCTACCTACGTAAAGAGACTCCTACATAGGGGCATACACACACAACTCCTCCTAAAAGGGACTCCTACATAGAGGGGGGGGGCTGGATGATTTAGGTATGTTTGGTGAAAACGGGCATAATAATAATAATGTCAGTTTTGGTCGTCATGTATCGATTGAATGAATAATCATGGGATACCGTTACCGCGAGGTCTCAGTTCGGGGCGAACCACTAGTATATATTTTTGGGAGCTTCAAAGCGTCTGGCTAAAGTAACCGCCGGCGCGGCGGTAAGCGTCTGGCAGTATTAATTTATTAATTTTTACAATATT
This sequence comes from Oeneis ivallda, assembly GCA_029955525.1. Classification (NCBI taxonomy): domain Eukaryota; kingdom Metazoa; phylum Arthropoda; class Insecta; order Lepidoptera; family Nymphalidae; genus Oeneis; species Oeneis ivallda. Next base: position 6,960,651 of record JARPMR010000010.1, on the reverse strand, counting down.
CTTTAAAACATATATGAAAATCAGCCCTGAGAATTTAAGATAAGTTATTCTAGTTTTTACCTACCTTTAGCACCTGGTATCTGGAAATTGGCCGTCGGCACAATCTAGCTGGTACGCATATACTGAAAGGACATTCGAACAGTACTCTATCGTACACAAATAATTGCTGAGAAAATAACTTAGGTCTGGCGGCACTGGGAACTTGGACCATAAGAAAGTTATGAAGTAAATTGATACTTGCAAAACATAGCTATAAAATCTTATTTTAGTACATTCATTTGTAATTTTTTCGTAACAGTTAGAACCGAAATCTTCCGTGTCTTTTTGGTTTAAAAAAATCTCTGCTATACTTGCAGCAAAGTGTCTGTTACTTTGCTTAAAGGTCACCTCTAGGACTCATTTGCACTGTGATCACTCGCAGCAATTTCTGCAAGTTTTAGCTACTCCATTATTGACTTCTACAATAAATTGCGGAAGTTACCAGTGGGCACTTCACTTTTAGACGAGGAAAGTTCGCGATTTCAAGTTGGGTTTGACGACTTACCTACCCGCTTTGATACTGAGCGATCGTCATAATATTACGATCTCCACAAATGAAATTGACTGCTGAGTCACCTAAGCTGATGGTACTCGTAACTTTTCCACTTGTAATCATTTGCACTTTACAGATTTTAAAAACGTTTTCATTACTGCAACAAAAAACTTACAAGTCATGAAATTATGCAATTTACCGAACATAAATAAAATGAGTAATTATTATTATCGGCACGTGTAAGTAATCTCGTGCCTTTTGTTTGAGATAAGAGAATATCGCTTAAAAGGTAAAAGTATAATATATAGTCAACTGCAGGGAACACATAATTATTGAAATAAATCGTTCACACTGTGACATGCCTGCATGGACTTCCAAACCGATTGATTCCAAAGAACCAATTCTTGGTTCATTATTGCTTGCATTTTCGATGCCCCATCGATAATAAGTAGATAGAGGATTGAAGAAGGAGTGGTCTAGGGTATTTTTATCCCGGCTATATGTCTAGGGTTCCTCAAAGTCGCTATTAGGAAAATTACATTAGGTCGCTATTAGGTTAATACATTTTGTGACCAGCTACCGCTAAGATCTTGACACAGATTGACACAGAGATAGCTTGCATCCCGGAGACTTGACGTAGGATACTCTTTGACTACGCTATGGTGAGCAGCGAAGAGTGTTGGAACGCTGTCGCCTCCTTCTCCGAGGAGGTGATGACCAGGAAAGAGGCGGCGGAAAGGCTGCGGGAGGCTGACGCAAACGCAGACCCTCTCCGTCGCCGAAGGATGGGACGCAGGCGACGTGTGCCTTGATGGGAGCTTCGGGCAGGTGATCCGCTCCGGTGGAGGGTCCGCGTCGGCGGACGTCGCGGGCTGGGTCGCGGATGATTGCGAAAGTGTTCCCGTGACCCAGTCGCTACGTGGAGCGCAGGAGCGCCGCTGGGTTTTAGTGGGTATTTCGGGTTTAATGCCAATGAGTCCCACATACCCTCTCGGAAGCACCGTAGTTACACTGACTTGCTTCCTTGAGGGATGCGTAAAAGCATTTCCCAGCGTAAAAAAAAAAGGATACTCTTTGACTGGATTTAAGTTCTTACAGGATTTTGGCATTTTTGACTGAGAAATCAAAAGATTTCCTGCAGAATTTTTAAATACATACCTAAATGTGTATTAATATTAATTCATATATCTACGAGAAGTCGTGAGCGTTAGCGTTACCCGGTAGAAATCCAACCTAGTCACATGAAACTTTTTAGTTCATCGTTTCTGAGGTGAACCGCAAAGGTGTGGAACACCCTTCCAGCATCCGTGTTGCCTGCCACCCATATTATCCCAGCGTTGATTGTCGTCAAGCGCTAGCCTATCTATTAATAAAACAAATCCTCTCTGACGAAGTCACAGGAATCAGCTAGTTCACAATAGCATACTGTGTAGTATGTAGTGTTCAGTGTAGACATGCAAGCAGCAGGCTGATTCTGTGAAATTTACATCAATCATTGCTACATTCTCAATTATTGTGGTGATGGCTGAATTTATCGCATTCTTTTTGCAACAATTCATTTTAGCCAGAAGCAATCAGAGGTGCGATTGTCTAAAAATTGCCGACCAAAATCTTATTCATTTCATGGCATTAGCGTCAAAGTAAAATATTTCTTGACTGTATTGATTTAGTCACAAATTCAGTACAACCGATTCTAACATGGAGCGTTATGGAGCTTATCGTACATACCTAAACGTATGAGAATGCATACACGAAATTACGCTCTAATTTAATGCTGTTATGGTTTATTTTACTTTGACGCTAATGCCATGAAAGAAGAATGGCGAATTTGGACCCAGGACTTTTAAAAACCGTTCAGATTCAGAAATCATTTCATTTAAATTAATATTTTTCAAAGTATTTTTCGGTGTAAACCCCATATTTTTAGAAGATGGGGATCAAAAATATAATTATTCACAATTACACAATATAATTAACCGTTCTAATGGCAATACTTAACATTTTACGGAGTAAAGAGTAAAAACTTGTCAAATTATTTATGTCAATGTCAATTGTCAACTCCCTATAAATAGGAAGACTATGGTCGCAATTTCTAGTTCCATGGTCAACTCACTCAAATGTCCATGGAACTAGGAAGATGAGTTGTAATTCCTCATCATCATCATCATCATCATTAACAACCCATTAACAGCTCACTACTGAGCGCAGGTCTCCTCTCAGAGAAGGGTTGTAGGCCATAGTCCACCAAGTTGGCCCAATGCGAATTGGCGGACTTCACACACCTTCGAGAACATTATGAAGAACTCTCAGGTGTGCAGGTTTCCTCACGATGTTTTCCTTCACCGCAAACAAGTGATATTTAATTGCTTAAACGCACATGACTCCAAAAAGTCAGAGGTTCGTACCCGGGATCGAACCTGCGACCCCCCGAATAAGAGACCACAGTCCTAACCACTAGGCCATCACTGCTTCTAATTCTTAGGTCCATGCAAATGTCATTCGTGGTCATAGAAATAGGAAGGTCGTACGTAATTCCTAGCTCCATGTTCATTGTCCGTGGTCATTTCATTTGTTAATTGTAATGCATTTGGAATTTGCGCGTTTATTTTATTTTTTCGTTCGTTTTGTGTTTTTTATGCATTGAAGTGTATATAATATGGTTAATCCTAACAATTTGGCGTGATTTTGGACAAGACACAGCATTTCTTTCTCAACTTAAAGTAATTACAAGCAAATTGGTTCCAAAGCAAAGTTCCTTACATATCGCTCGATAAGATGACATCAGACGAAAGACTGATGAAAGTAATGGATCTCTAAAATAATCTTTTTCCAAAAAATAGAACAGCATGACAACCACCATCACTTAGTCGTTTTCCTAGTTCCATGCTAATACCATTGGCCGAATTACATGACAGTACCACAGACTTATAAAGGGAACTTCCCTTTATAAATCTGTGGACAGATTTATAAAGAATTACCATGGAACTAGGAATTGCGACGAATTACACATTTTAGGTAAGGTTGGTAGGAAGCGTGTTCTCATATGTATATTCAGTCAATAATATTCTGTACCTATTAGATTATTCAAAGCACAGATTAATGATTGATTCAAAGCTATAGTGGTAATTTGCCTTAAATATATTAAATGGAAACATAACCTCAGTTTTAACAATTTACTACCTACTGAATATCTTTTTTCTCCCAACTTTATTTGATTGACTATGATTAACTTTTTTGTTAGTCTGGTTTACTACAACAAGTATCAGAAGTTTGATTCGTGAACGTGGGCTGCAAGTCTGGGTCAGAAACACTATGGGGGTCCGCCAAACTCCTTAATAAGATTTTGATCGACAACTTTTAGACAATCGGGGGGCAGAGGCCAATCAGAGGCGATTGCAATCGTCACACTCTGTAGCAATCATGTTTAGAGAATCGCGAAGGCGTACATCGTGAGCGGCAACCTTGCAAGTTGTAATGTCTGACATTGGACGCTGAGATTCGTGTAATGTTTCGTTTGCTTTTAAACCACATTTGCTTTTGACCTTTTGCGCCTGCGAGTCCGTGCCGACTGCAATTTACTGGGCGAATATTACGATGTAATCCCACTTAATTTAAACGTACGGTATACGGAATTTAATAATTCTAAGAGAATATAAAAATAACGGGGTTCACGTATCATCATCACAGTTTTTTTTATCCTATGACAAATAATTAATCTTTTTGACCGACTTCAAAAAAGGAGAAGGTTCTCAATTCGTCGGTATCTTTTTTTAGCCTAGTCTGAACCGATTTGGAAAATTCTTTTTTTGTTTGAAAGAGAATACTTCCCAGGTGTAATAATTAATACATTTAAATTTTATCGAAATCAGTCAAGCGGTTTTAAATCAAAAAAATCAACAATAAATTATATACTTTGTAGTGGCGCGGATGTTTGAAGTGGGTTTTTAGGGTTCCGTACCCAAAGGGTGCCAACGGGTCCCTATTACTAAACCTCCGCTGTCCGTCTGTCCTTCCGTCCGTCTGTCAGCGGGCTGTATCTCGTAAACCGTAATAGGTAGTCAGTTGAAATTTTCACAGAGTGTGTAAATATTTTTAAATTATAATATTTTCATCATATCATATTTTTAAATTATAATATCATTACACAACTTGGAATAGGTTATTATAGGTTATTTAGATAGAAGTTTTAATTAAAATATATAATATCAGCATAACCGGAACACTGCTTGCTTGCCGGCACACCCTTGCCGGAAGGGTGGTTACTAGCGACAGGGAAATTCACTAAAACCAAAATGAATTTTTAATTTTCTATCATAATCAAACCAGAGACTTCCCAATTCTAAGTTCTTCATTGCTACTATAATAGTGAGCTTGATAGATACAACCAGAAAGAGGCAAATGATAAGAAACTTTTTAAGGTCAGCTGCTACGTCCAAATATTAAAAAAAACTGTACTCAAAGATAAGTTTTTTGCATATTGGGTATGATATCTTTCTTTGTTCTCATTCGTTAACAGAGCGAGTTAAGTACTTGAAGAGTCTCTGTTTTTGACACGTAACTTGAAACCTTCACGTTTCGTTCATTTTTATCTGCATTTTTACTATTAGCTTTGACTTCATCCGCGCTACGACAATTTTTATCTCTAGGTAGTACTTTTAGTTTTTCTAGTTTAACTAAGTATTATGTTTTCGTTTCGTCGGCGTAAAGTGTTTTAAAAATTCTACTGTAATCCGCGATTATCACGGGATTAAATAAAGCTCTCTAGATCTTTAAATCTATCTACTAAACAAGATTCAAATCGATCTGTTGATCGTTGCCCACACCAACACCATGACGTTAATATATTTCATAGAGTTGCAATTATCGTCAAATTGCTTACGCGATCAGAACTTTGAACTGGTTCGTTGATAACTTCCATATTTGTGCGGGACTGCAGGTTCTGCTTCTAGTTTGCTTACGTCTCTGTCATACAAAATGCGGGACGGTAGCGTTTTAATGCGGCTTTTTAAAACAAGCTACACTTTGTAGGGGCCCTGCAGTGTAAAATCTTTTTCAACAGGAGTTTGAAGTCGGTTTTTTAAAAATTCATTTTAAACAACCGACTTCAAACTCCCGCTTAACTACATTACACATACACTATACAAAATATATAATTTATTGTTGAAATTTTAAAACCGCTCGACCGATTTCGATGAAATTTATATGGGACCACCTGGGAAGTATATATACCCTTTCAAAAAAAAAATTCCATATCGGTTCAGGCGTCTTCGAGTAATCGGTGGACATACCTACATTAAAAAAAAGATTCCGACGAATTGATAACCTCCTCCTTTTTGAAGTCGGTTAAAAAGAATTTATATAATAAATTATTATTAAGACAGCAAAAAAATACGTGTGGCACTCGGGGACTGCCGCGGTAAAGCTATTGCATAGCATTTTCTAGCCGCACGCACACAAACACCGTGTCGAAGTCTACCGAACTGAAACGACGGTGTTAGTTTATTTTCGTTACGGAATTTCTTGATTCGGTCGCCGCGCTCAAAGCCCGCGATAAAAGCTATGCAATAGCTTAAAAAATATTCCGACGAATTGATAACCTCCTCATTTTGTTGAAGTCGGTTAAAAAGATTTTTTTATAAGAAATTATTATTAAGACATATAAAACAAGAGAATATTAGCAAAAAAAAACTTTCTGTCTCGCGTTTCTGATGACGTTCTGCCGTGCTGCTGTCGCCACGCGTCGCTGCTGCCGCGTGTTGTCTGTTCAGGGCCTTGGAACGCGTAACGCGGTTGGTGTTGTTTCGCTCGCGCTTTCTAACTGTTATCTTGTTATCGCTGGACGCTTTCGTCTCGGCAGCCGATACAAATGCGATTAAGGACTTGTTCTGCTATTTATTTATACACTACTAGCTACTGCTAGTTATGCCCCGCGGCCCGCGACTTCGCTCGCATGCCTGGTGGTTAACCATACTCTTTGATCTTTGATGAATATGCTCAATATGTCAAAGTCTATGCCTATCAACTATGCCGAAATGAAAATACGTGTCAATGCTCTTAAGCGAAGTGATTAAAGGACTTATGCGTGAAAAATGAAAACTGTAGGAATTATTAATTTTTTTCTTTTACTATGGCTTTCATAGAAAGTGTTACTTTCACCCAGATTGAGTAAGAGGAGTTTTATAGTTTCATTGTTTACTTCAGATCTTGAATGATTCTTCCTATAAGTACGGTTTTTACTGTAAAATATTTATCGCCATACTATATTTTACCCGAGATCTGCATCCCGTAGCGAGAATTATTCCGGATATATTAGCTCTTAAGAAAATAGTATCGATTGATATTCTACGTAAAAGAAGGACATACCTACCACGAACAACACACGCTTTCACATTTATAATTTTAGGAATGGATGACATCGATTTGAATTTGTATTTCTAAAGAGCGAAAGTTATTTACGAGCATTTAAGCAAGTTTCTACATTATAGTCTATTTACAAGCTCTTGTGTTGGTATTAACCGCAAGCGCATTTGAAAGCCTGCGGTTGTCAGTAACGAGGCACTGACTTGAACGAGTGTTGACCTTTTTGTAAGGGCTACTTATATACATTGAAATATATCAAAGTAGAATGGATGAATGGGCGGTACACGCGTGGCAATAATTGTCAATGTAATGCAACAGTTTTTGACGTGATAACGTCTATAAGACGTTATCACGTCAAAAACTGTTAAACAAAACTGTTAAACTGTAAAACAACAACACACAGAGCACGCACACACACACGCAAACACACACACACACATACACAGAGAGAGAGAGAGAGAGAGAGAGAGAGAGACACACACGCACACACACGCACACACACACACACACCCACGCACACACACACGCTCGTACAAACAAAACTGACATGTACAATCCTACCAAACTACCAAGAATATTACATATTAGGCATATGTTTCATTATTTAAGCTCATTCTATGTGTTTAGTTACCTACGGAAGGAAGTGATTTCCACGATACAGGGAATCCTAGTGTGGAAGTCACTGCCCCATTGTATAAGTTAAAATTACCTACTGTTTACATACTTTTTAATAAACTTTTAATCACTTGATGAACACCGGCTGCACGCACGAAAAAGTGTCACGTTCCGCCTGAGCCTGCGCGTGCAAGCGAGAGCGCGGAACAAGCGATAGAGAGGCACGATCGGCCCAAGCGTTGGCTTGTGACTAGAGAAAATTGTAATTTTCAATTAACTCCTTCTTTGTATTATACAAAATAATGATAATTCAGTGATAATAATTCAATTCAATTCATAAAAGTATCCAATTTTTCATCAATGTTTCTTTATGACGTTATCACGTATAACTATCGTCCGTAAACCGACTTTACAGACAACCAATTTTTAGACCCAATAGCGCAACGACTAAGGTGGTAACTTTTATCAAGATCAAAATTCCCTTTTAGATTATGATATTATACAAAGATTGAAAGAAATCCATGACAAATAAGAGGTACAATGATTGATGCCTTACAAAATATTGTCGAAATCGGTCCAGTTTAACTTGACGTGAAGTGGTAACGGGTTAGTATGATGAGTATCATGTAAAGTCTAAAATTCCGTCAAACGTTACTTGAATTGATGTGAGTTTGACCAGACCTGTAAGCCATTAATAACATCACTCAATAAACCACGGAGAGGTGACACCAAGACAAAAATAGAAAGTGTTAAAACGCTTCGCATTGGCGCACCGTTCTGAATACTTGACCAAAGACAATGCCTCTTGATAAATGGTCCCTACTTCAACCGCATAAGTAACTAGGATTCTTTTTTGGATTGTTCAAATAGTTTGCTATTAGTTACTATGTCTGTACTGTCTATTTTTAAATAGGTTGGAGACTTTAACAATTTATTAGAAAGCTCATTATAACTCACTTTAACATATTATTTTCGCTTTATTATCTTTCTATTTTCTTTCTATCTATTTACCTCAAGTTTATGTAATACATTATAGTCCAGGGTAGATAATTTTTGAAAACAAAAAAAATTATAGTAGGATGAAACCCATTGGAAAAGGAAGAGAATCCAACAAAAATGAAAGGAAAAATAAATTACGGGCGATCTGAGGTCGGGAAGTAGGGGGGGAGAGGGGGTTTAAGGGTAAAAAACGGTTTATCTCAATTTCTAGAAAAACTACAAGTCCTATCGAAAAAAGTTAAATGGCAAAGTTGTAGGTAATAAAAAGATCTACAACTTTTGTATTTAGACTTTTTTAGAGGTTTCATCCTACTATTATTTTTTTTTCACTTTTTATTATTTTTTAAGGCTTCTACCCTGGTCTATTAGTTATTTGTGTTATATGGGGCCAAAGGAATTTTTTGTTCCCCGAGGGCGTTATTTTGAATTCAGATCGAAGTGAAGGATTCTATAGTAGACTCCCGAGCGCAGCGAGGGATTCTAAAGTAGAATCCTGAGCGTAGCGAGGAATTCAATATATACGCCGCCCGAGAACAAAAAATTTTGGCCCCGAATGACACACACTATTTTTCATCATTACCTATGAGAAAAAGCTAGGAGTATCAACCTACTATGTATAGAGTATAGACATTACCAATACGTATATTGAAAGTTAAAATAAAACACAAATAATTTTTTATGAAATAATCCGCCAATTCGCATTGGGCCAGCGTGGTGGACTATGGCCTATAACCCTTCTCTGAAAGGAGACCTCGCTCAGTAGTGAGCCGATGATGGGTTGATAATGATGATTTATGTTGGAAGTATGGGCGTATATATCTATATTAGCGGCACGCTATGATGGCCGGTTTGACGTTTGTCCGCTCATGAAGTTCCGTATTAATTGATAACGACTTTGAAGGAAATAATTGTATTACTTTATTGACGATAGTGATGTGCAGAGATTCATAAATTTTATCGAATGTAGTTTTAGGTTTAGGACTCAAAATTTATTTATTAAATTGATTTCTAAAATGTATACAAGTGTAGAAAAATCAGTTTGCACCATTTAAGGGGTGAATGTACTTGTGAATATGAACAATTTTCACTATGTGGACAAACCTCTGAAATCGCAAAAAAATATCAGCTGTTTCATACAAAAGGTAAAATTTTTATTTTTATATGATATATACCACAACTCGGCATTTGGTTTTCTAAATTGAAAATTTTTAAAAATGGAATCTAATACGATCGTCACATAGGATCGCTGGCTAGCACAACTACTACCTCCGGCAAACTCGCGTCAATGCTCAATGCAAAACAAAGCAGTTTTGAATTGACGTTGCTTCGAAAAGTATAAACTGTCAGTGCAATGCGATTGTGATATAGTTTTGACCTGGCTTTGGATTTCAAATATTGATACTGCATTACTGTTGACCCTTGCTCGTTAATTTGGACTCTATTCAAGCCCTTTGTTGTGGATTTCGTCGATATGACCGAACGTACGCAGAGAACTGTTCTAAATAGTCAGACACGTGAGTTCGTAATACGCCTTCGTAACTATTTCGATCGTGAAGCTCAAAATGGAGGGCCAATTTTACCTATAACGTCAGTGGTTAAACGCGTAGCTGATGCGCTTAATATTGGACAACGAACTGTTAGACGGATAACTAAAAAAAAATATGGCGAGACTGGCACAGAAGAAAATAAACTTCACACACCAAAAAAGAGATAACGAGCAAAACCAGTCGTAGGCATCGATAGCTTTGATGCCGATGCTATCCGAAGACATGTTTACGGCTACTATTTACAGAAGGAGTATCCAACAAGAAAAAAGTTGGTGCATTCACTGAAGGAAGCTGGATTATTCTTCGGTGGGGAAAGTTCTTTAACGAAGATTTTGAAGACCATTGGATTTCGATACAAAAAATGTAACAAACGCAAAATATTGATGGAAAGATTTGATATAGCGATGGCAAGGTATACTTTTTTACGGCAAGTGAAAGAAATCAAAAATTGGCAAAATGTTGTGTTCTTGGATGAAACATGGCTTAATGCTAACCATACTGTAGGCCGTTCTTGGAACGATGACACAGCAGCATCTACTTCCAAAGTTCCTGTAGGAAAAGGATCGCGACTTATAATTTGTCACGCCGGAACCATCAACGGGTTTGTCGAAGGTTCTCTCATGGCTTTTGCGTCAAAAACCACTGGAGACTATCATGAAGACATGAATGGAGAAAAGTTTACTGAATGGTTTACCTCAATGTTGTGTAGCCTCCCTGAACCATCTATTATAATTATGGACAACGCCCCATACCACTCGATGCAAATTGACAAGCCACCTGCCCATAGCATTAGAACATGGGCACAGAGTTATACGGTTACCGCCTTACCATTGTGAGTATAATGCGATTGAGTTGGTGTGGGCTCAAATTAAGGGATATGCTGCAAGACACAATACAGAACCCCCATTTACCACAAAAAAAATGCTAAAATTATTAGAAGAAGCTTGTGAACATGTGACTAAAGGAGACTGGGAAAAGGTTGTGAATAGAACTGTTAAATTAATAAGGGAAGATTATGAAAGAGATGTGAAAATAGATAATATTATAGAAAACGAACATATAATTATTAATGTAGGTGATGATAGCAGTGACGACAGTGAAAATAGTAGTATGGACGAATCTGATTAATTATGGCCTTTTGTGGCACCTTTTTTGGTATCTTTTGTATTCATATGTTTCTTGTGTGCATATAAAGTATGTATATTCATTTTCATTCAAATATTCAGTTCGTTCAAATAAATTAAATAAACATATACATTTTTGTTTTATTAAACCTATTTAATCAGGTACAAAAACAAAACTTAATTGTTTTTTGTTCGAGAATAAATTGACATTCCACATCACTATTGTAATGTGTCAAACCGGCCATCATAGCGTGCCGCTAGTGTAATCAACAAATTTGATAACGTGACATCGAAGACAACAGCTTCTCAAACATTTTTGAATTTCGACACATTTTTGAATTCTCTCTTCTGATTGGTCCGCGTTAGTGCCTTAGTATGCTAAAGCACGAACGCGGACCAATCAGAAGAGAGAAATGAAAAGTCCCATGGGGTTAAAATTAAATTTTGCTCCCGCTATCCTCTGAAGCCAATATTCGTTTTTCGAATAGGTATGATGAAATAGTTATTTGTGTTATATGGGGCCAAAGGAATTTTTTGTTCCCCGAGGGCGTTATTTTGAATTCAGAGCGAAGTGAAGGATTCTATAGTAGACTCCCGAGCGCAGCGAGGGATTCTAAAGTAGAATCCTGAGCGTAGCGAGGAATTCAATATACGCCGCCCGAGAACAAAAAATTTTGGCCCCGAATGACACATACTATTTTTCATCATTACCTATGAGAAAAAGCTAGGAGTATCAACCTACTATGTATAGAGTATAGACATTACCAATACTATATTGAAAGTTTAAATAAAACACATAATTTTTTATGAAATCCTAATTAAATATTAATATTTATGTTGGAAGTATGGGCGTATACATCTAATCGACATATTTGATCACGTGACTTATCGAAGACAACCGCTTCTCAAACATTTTTGAATTCTCTCTTCTGATTGGTCCGCGTTAGTGCGGACGCGGAACGCGGTCCAATCAGAAGAGAGAAATGAAAAGTCCCATGGGGTTAAAATGAAATTTTGCTCCCGCTATCCTCTGAAGCCAATATTCGTTTTTCGAATAGGTATGATGAAAAATATATTTCTGCATTGATTGCTGCTCCATAATGACTTTGCAATTTTATATTATAATCAACTGTCTCTTGAGGAGTGAAATGTGCTTAGTTTATTTTGGAGGGATTGTGTGGTGGTGGTGCGTATTTATTGCTTGCTATTCCTTCATTTTTAGGAGCAGGAAGGCGGGCAGTGGCCTTTGCACTTTTTACTATGCAATTTTTTTTGGTTTGGCTCATCATCATCAACAGCCTATGGGTACCCACTGTTAGCCATAGACCTTAATGAGCACCAGCACACCCGGTTCTCAACCTTCCTCTAGCAGATAACCGCCACCCTTTTAAATCGTTGGTCCAAATTGCGGATGGTTAAAACCATTAGGAACTTGAACTTTTGAAGTGGCAATGGGCAAACCATGCATGTCGTTCTAAACAGTACTAGAATGGATACAGCGTTTGGCTATTATAGGAAAATAAGTTTGCTGTTACCCGTGTTGTTAAATTTTCCATTTTAGTGTATTAATATAACAAAGTGGTATTAGGTTACCATTCGGGACTTATACATCATGAATCATGATATACGAGTACTTTATGTAATTACTTTGTTTACATATGCCAAGCTAATTTTGTACAGCTATATTAAAGTTTTAATAATGTCTCACGTACAGGCAGGCTAAAAGTTTCGTAGAATCTTTATTACGATATTGTCAGGTACCTCATAAGTCTAATAGCAGTTTTTGTTTGTGACTCACAGTCATTCTTATCAGTAGTTTAGGTTTCGGTCCTTATCTCTCTTACTGCGCCGCCTTGTTATAGATATTGTTGAGTTGACGGATGAATTGTAGTAGAACTTCGGCAATAGTAGGTAATTAATCTGACCAGTGTAAACATTTTTAGATGCAGTTGCAAAGTTGACTAAAGCTGCTAAAGCACGATTCGCATTTTAAAGAGCTCGTTCAACCATATTGACATTGCAGTAAAGAAAATTGATTGAAAACACGCTCCTTTAGAAGTGAATTGCACTTTACTCATCACTTCAAATTGTTAAACGGATACCAGTAGGTATGTTTCGACCTAAAATTCTGTGTTACGGAATTTTTGCAGTTTTTGTTCTTAGTGCGATGTAAAACAATATTGCATCACGTTGAAATATAAAAGAATGTGTAAAATCTTTAATAGGTAAATTGTTTAAAAATGTATGTTAAAAAACATTTTTACAAAACGACCTTGTAAAGTGAGACCTCGAAAAAAGGTTAAGTGATTTCTTTAAATATAAAAATTAATGTATAATTCTAAGCTCTGAATACTTATCAGTAGGTATCAGTTATAGACAATATGGAAACATCGGCTCTCCTAGGTTTTTCTAGGAAATCCTAGGAGAGATCTACTCATACAGACAAAGGAAGTATTACTGGTATCTCTAGATCGGGTGTCTACAATCTTAGAGTTAAGTTATCAAAAAAATATATTCATATTAATAATCCTCTGGGGAGGGCTAGTCTCAGTCCCAATAGGCAACCTCACGGTCAACGAAACTGAACAGTAGGTACAAGTCTGTTAACAGTTTTACACTGAGGTTTCCTAAGATTGCCTAGGCAAACCTAAGTATGCCGGCGTGGCAGGCGTTTGACTATAACAAATAATGTTATTCAAAGTAGTGATTGGCATCTGACCTCCACAAACCGCTAAGGATGAACCAGAAGTATAATAATTATAATGATTACAATGTTTCAGATGAAGTATTAATTATAAAAATTTTTTTGGAGATTACGAGCTAAATGTCAAAATATTTGTAGTTTTAATTGGACGTAGTTATGCAAAAACGTTCCAACCCACAGCAAGTTTTCAGTCAGATTGATACCTTTATGCTTACATGAGTACGGCAAGCGACACTTAGTGCCGATTTCACCAACATCGACTGACGTTTATACTCAGAATAAATTGGGCGTTCAGACAGTTTTTGTATTAAAAATACTGTCAAAATATCAAATTTACGCCTGGATAAGACTTATTTTACTTTGGTGAAATTGGCCCTTAAAAATGTAGGTTTAACATTGTACATTGTACAGGCTACAGCAGCTGAGGTGCAGTTATCTTTTAAGTTAGGTAGGTACCTATTAAAGAGAAATGATAATAATAACTAATGTAATGATTATTATTAATTGATATTTCAAAGCAACGTCAAGTCCGTCTTAACATATGGGTGCGAGACATGGAAAGTCACGAAAGCCATATCGCATCAAATCCAAGTTTTCGTCAACCGGTGCCTCCGCCGCATTCTCGGTATATACTGGCCGGAGAAGATCAATAACATCGATCTTTTGATACGCTGTAAAGAATCGATGGATCGGTCACACTCTTCGAAGGGAACCCAATAACATAGCGAGACAGGCTCTCGACTGGAACCCTCAGGGAAAGAGAAAGCGGGGCCTGCCTAAGCAAACTTGGCGGCGTACGGTTCTGGCGGAGGTTGCGAGGATAGGGATGACGTGGAACGAAGTCAAGGCTGTGGCTCAAAACCGGTCGGTATGGCGTAGTACTGTGGACGCCCTCTGCCCCACTTGGGGGACATAGGACTAAAAACAACAATTATTATTAATTGACGAATCTTCGCATATTGTTTTTATCTTAAGTTAAAATATTATATTATTATGTAATAAGTAAAAAAAAACAATATGGGACCCAATCGCTCATAGCTCTAATTTACATTTGTTTAGGCGGATGTGGAATTGTATGTTAAATTATGAATGAATGAATAATATGTACACTTTTTTGTGCGAGTATGTACACCACGTCACGTCTACTAAACAGATTAGTAAGGTTTAAAATATTTTACAAGTAGGTGTCATGTTTGTTCCCTATTCGATTTTAGTTTTAATATATATATAATTATTGTGATATGAATCTTATTATATATTTTAATAAATATGCATATGTGTATTATGATATTTTTATTATATACGGCACAGAATAATAACTAGTAACTAGCGTTATATACGGGTAATTACCTACCACGATGTATGATTGTCGATATTATATAATATCATTGTGTATGTTAGTTTAATCTCAATATAGAAAAGGTAAAATGACTGACTGACTGATCTATCAACTCATAGCACAAATTACTGGACGGATCGGGCTGAAATTTGGCATACAGATAGCTATTATGACATAGCACACCGCTAAGAAAAGATTTTTGAAACTTCAAGCCCTAAGTAAGTAAAATAGGGGTTTGAAAAATCGAACAACAATCGTGAGCAAAGTCGCAGGCAAAAGCTAGTAAATTAACATATTATCTATTATAAAAATGCTATGAACGAACAGCGTTTACTCTGGTAGATCTGAGTAAAAGTTTGTATCATCTTCTTAATATCTTACTAATTTTATAAATGCAAAAGTGTATTTGTTTGTCGGGTTGTCCTTCAATCACGCTGCAACAGAGCAATGGATCGGCGTGATTTTTTGCATGGGGTACTGGGTAGGTATAGTTGAGAACCCGGAGAGGGACATAGGCTACTTTTCATCCGGAAAATCAAAAAGTTCCCGCGGGATTTTAAAAACTAATACCACGGGTCGGGGACGAAGTCGCAGGCACCAGCAAGTATTATGAAAAACAATGTTCTTTCTGCAACTGTTACGATGGACCTGTATTGTGTATACGAAGCGCGGTCGTCCAAGTTGAATGTTCTAATGATAAAATAAATACGTTTTCGGTAGGTAAGCTGTCATTGATCTTCATTATTCTGTCGTTTGTATTGCTTTTTATGGTCTCCAGCCACAAAGCGGATTAGGTTTACATGCGAATTGCGAACGTTCCGAATGTCGCGATCCATCGAACCCATTGACATTGGGGCTCCGACGAAGGTCACTTTACAATACGTGTAGGGCTTGCAAATATTCGAAAATTTTGGTATTCGAATATTCGCCTTTTTTTCGGGTATTATTCGAATTATTCGAATAATATTCGAATAATTTAAAAAAATCAAAAGATGTTATAATAATTATGTTTTTAATTGCCATTGCTCTGAATCAAAAACTTACAAAAGTTAAAAGATTTAAAAGAAAGATTTTTAACGTTGATAGAATACAAATAGGTAATTAATCAGTATTACAAGTTAGGAAATTGGACATACCTAGCTGGACTGTGTCCCAGGTACATTATATACTAGTCCACAATGTCAAGTGCAGTATTCTTAACGAAGGTGGAGTGGAGCATGAACATTGGACATGATTTTCATCTTGCTAATGTTCATCTTCAGGCCCAACGCTGAGAAACCCTGCTAAAATCATTGAGCATTGTATTAACGTCGCTCAGAGTCTCTGCCATAACGACTATGTCATCGGCAAATCTATTCACCGTTTATGTTGATGCCAAGTCTGTTCCAATCCAGAAGCTTAAAGACGTCCTCCAATGCAGCGGTAAATAGCTTCGGGGTGATTGCGTCTCCCTATCATACTCCACGCTGCAAGTGGATTAGTCTGGTCCTGTATACGTACTGACATAGTGGCGTTTTCATACAAGCACGTCAACACTTGGATATACCGGTAATCAATACGGCATCTCTGCAGTGACCTCAATACAGCCCAAGTTTCCACCAAATCGCAGGCTTTCTCATAGTCCAAAAACGCTAAGCAAAGTGGCCGGTTATACTCTTCCATCTTTTGTATAACCTGCCGCAGCGTGTGAATGTGATCTATGGTGCCAAAGCCTTTTTGGAATCCGGCTTGTTCGGGGGGCTGGAAGTCGTCGAGACGAGCGAGACGATTCGTAATGACTCTCGAGAACAACTCATAAACGTGACTCAGCAGCGAGATGGGTCTATAATAATTCTTCAACAAGGTATTATCACCCTTTTTGAAGAACAGAACCACCACGCTCCTGTGCCATGCTTCGGGCGGTCATTCAGGCCTTTACGTCTGTTCTAGACGATTTAAACATTGTCTCGGAGGCATTTTCTCCGGTGACTGTGGAGACCGATCCGTGAGCGATAGTTACGTCCGCACTTGCTGCAACAAAACCCGATGACCACAGACGCAGTCCAGGCACTTGAACGCCTTCTTGCTCTCCTGTGCGCTAACACTTAAACCAAGCATCGTCGTGAACCCTACATCTCTCACCCACGCTTTTCCTCCAACCGTTCCTGTCATCCGCCAGCTTCTCCCAATTCTTGTGCTTTATGATAAAATCAGTCATGTCTCTCTTGGCGCAATCTTTAAAGCGCGTGGTCTGCTCGCGTTTCTCTTCGCGTGTGCTACTGCGCCAAGAAGTACTTGCCGAGGCAGGCGAGATGAGTTCATTCTATGCAAGTGTCCCAGCCAACGTAGGCGTTTTTGCAGTAAGGCTGAAAGACTCAGTACGTGTCAGGACGTTCTCATTAGTCTCCCTATCTCTCCAAGTGATGCCCAAGATTTTGTGTAAGCAGCGCATATGAAAGGCGTTAAGTCGGCGTTCCTGCTTCGCATATGATGTCCACGTCTCTGCTCCATACAAGAGTGTAATTAGAACACATGTACCTACTGTAAACTGTCATCTTTGTTTTAAAAGTGAGATGTTTATTGCTTCGGGCGGTATACCCTCTTGAATGACGGAATTGAACAATCGCTGAAAAATCTTAAGTACCGGTTTTCCAACCGCTTTCAGGAGTTCCGCAGTGATTCCGTCATCACCAGGCCTTGTTGTTCTTGAGCTGCTTGAGAGTCATACTAATCTCTTATAGGCTGACGTCGGGGATATCTTCGGTATAGTGTCGGGTCAGTTTGGCTCTGGGATCTTTGGCCAAATCTTCAACAGGTTTTTGAGAAAGAGATCAACATCCGAATCCAACTCGGCTGTGCAGCATTTGGGAAGCTCTGAGATGTCCTCTCGTCCAAAATCCCTCAGTGCCTGAAGACTGAAGTCTTCAAACAGTGCGTGCTGCCAGTGATGATTTACGGATCCGAGACATGGTCGCTAACTGAGGGCCTCATAAGAAGACTCAGGGTCACTCAGTGGGCGATGGAGAGAGCTATGCTCGGAGTATCCCTGCGAGATCAAATCAGAAATGGGAAGATCCGAAGGAGAACCAAAGTCACCGACATAGCCCAGCGAGTCGCGAAACTGAAGTTGAAATGGCTGGGGCACATAGTTCGAAGAGCTGATGGTCGTTGGGGTCCCAAGGTGCTGGAGTGGCGACCCCGCATCGGGAAGGGCGTTGTAGGCAGACTGACCCCACTGGGTGGACTGACGACATCAAACGAGTTGTAGGGAGCCACAGGATTGCCACAGCCACAGTCAGGTGCCCGGCCGCAGGTCGGGCACTTAGGTTCCATTTGGTCAATATACCTAAGTTAAGCCCAATACAACCAAAGGGCACCTGACTGTTCATGTATAACTCTAACCTAACCTAACTTTAGATTTTGGCAAACATAGTACTTAATACAGAACTAAATACTTCAATTTGCCGCGGCATTACATAACAGCGAGCGTTTCTAAACTGACGACGCCGTATGTAAACGGCGGAATCACACAAAATGCCTGCGACATGCACATTAATATTCCGAGTTTGGCTTTCAGAAAATTGGTCGAATATTCGAATATAGCAGATTTAATATTCGAATATTCGGACAAGGCATAGTATTCGAATAATTCGAATATTCGAATATTCGAATGCAAGGCCTAAATACGTGTCGATTTTCTAAAGAGAAAAACCTGTGCCTGACTTACGAACAGTAACCAACATTGCTATTTGCGATTATTATCAAAATGATTGATTTATTTCCTTTTACGTTAGGATACGTTTAAGTTTTCGTTAATAATTACCCTTTTACGTTTAGTTACGTTTAATTTTTCGTTAATCCTTACCTACTAATATTATAAATGCGAAAGTGTGTTTGTTTGTTGGTTTGTCCTTCAATCACGCTGCAACAGGGCTACGGATCGACGTGATTTTTTGCATGGGTATATTTGAGAACCTGGAGAGTGACATAGGCTACTTTTTATCCCGGAAAATCAAAGAGTTCCCGAGGGATTTTAAAAACTAAATCCACGCGGACGAAGTCGCGGGCATCAGCTAGTAATAAATAATTGTCACCATTACCTCAATTCCATACTGATTACTATTCTTGTGGATTATCTTAAACCTATAACAATTAGTGGAATGTCAAGTCAACTGTACCCCCGGTTCGGAAAGCAGATTCTGCTGGGAAGAGCAGCCGGCAAGAAACAGCGGTTGCTCTTTACTTACCTGATGATGGTACCAAATAATTATGTAGTTATTACAATGTAAGAAGTTATTACACTCTCTTGTGGGCCGCTGGATGCAAAGCCGATTGCTGCCAACCAATCGGAATGGTTAAACCTACTGTTATATTTTATTGCATTGAGTAATAGAATAGAATAGAACTGTTTTTATTCAAATAAACTTTTTTTACAAGTGCTTTTGAATCGTCGATGAGTCTACCACTGGTTCGGAATGCCCTTCCTGCCGAGAAGAATCAGCAAGAAACTCGCCAGTTGCTCTTTTCAAAACAAGTTTACAATATAATACACACATCAAAAGTGTCTAGGGATCAAGCATTTTTATGCGGATTTCTTGAGATTGAGATGTGGCTTTGTAATAAATTTATGATTTTATAAATTTATATGGATCCTTTTTGGTGCATTTCATAATTTCATAATCAGCGATTAAAATCCTGCCAGGAAGTCCATCCTTATAGTGGTGGAACCATCATGGTATGGGCGGGTATTTGGATCGGCGGAAGAACTGAGTTGATTTGGATCAGAGGCAACCTCAACGCTCAAATTTATGCTGAGACGATTGTATCAGACGTCATCGTTCCTCTACAAGTGCAAATCGGTCCCTTATTTCAGTTAATGCATGATAATGCACGACCGCACACCGCAAGAGTTGTAAGACAGACTCTCGCCGCAGCTAACATCAATGTCCTGCCCTGGCCTGCTCAGTCGCCAGACTTGAACCCGATTGAGCATGCATGGGATATGCTACAGAGAAGAGCTCTGCCGAATATGGAGGGTATCCAGTGGCAAGAAGACCTTTTTTTGTTGTTGCAACGAACATGGGCGGCCATTCCACAGCGTGATTTGGATGAACTCATTTTGAGTATGCCAAACCGATGTTCTTGTGTTGTTAGTGTTCGCGGTAGAAACACGGATTATTAATTGTTTAAGTTACCCAATAAAATTTTAAAGAAAACTGTTATTTCAGTCTTTTTTTCGAACTTTAATGTTAGTGGTTCAAATGTCAAAAATCCCTTTATTAGGAAAATGGCAAATTTCTTTATTAATGCAAAGGTGACTTGGTTTATCGTTACTGTGACAAACGAAAACACTTTATTTGATGAATCCTTAAAGAAAATTTTAATTAATATCAATCAGGAGAAAAGTTATTGCAAAAATATATGTTGATCCCTAGACACTTTTGATGTGTGTAGATACTATGCTATGTATGCAGTGAATCCAATCTCTCGATTTTTCTTTGGATAATTATATGTACCGACAAATATCGAAACACGAGATGTGTGAATAATTTAATTAAATTATTCACACATTGTGTTTAGATATGCACAAAACATAACTCACAATATAGATGTAATATGAATACCTTATTTCCAACACGTCTTCAATTTCAATAGGTGATTGTCCGTCTTTTATTTAAATATAACTTTTCCATTATTTTTATTATAATTGCAGTTCTGATAATAGGTACATAAAATTTACGAAAGCAAAGATGTTTATTTGGTAACAGCTATGAAATATGAATACCTACTTACACGTTTTGCACAATTATTTATTCTTTCATCATGAACAGAAGTGTTGATAGAATGGTGAAGAAGGATCTTGATGAAATAGGTGTCGCCGCTTTAAAGAGTGAGGCTAGTCAGGTTTTCAGCTCTACTTCTAATGTCATTGGAAAAACGCTGAAGTTGGACAGTTCGGAATCAACTGCTACTGTTATGAAGAAAAATTCCATCACCTTTATAGAACTGGAAGCTCTCCAATCCAATGCGTGGACGCCACATACATAGTGCCAGCGTACAGTCCACAGTTCGAGGCCTGGCGTTCGAGTCTGGAGAATTAAAAAAAAAAGGGGATTCCAGCCTCTGAGATTCCAGCACTACCGTAATGAACCGAAAGGTGTTCTATCCTTTCCACCAACAAAAGCATTCCCAAAGAGGGTTGACGTCAGGCAGGCGGCCGGTCGTAAACATGCCGAATCACTTACAACATGGCTTACAAGACAATATGTTGTGCCGTGCCGTTGTTGTGGGGTTGGATCATCATCATCTTATCCAGGAGGACAAGATGATGATCATTAGGGATGATTGATGATTGACGATGATGATTTTGATTTTGGTGAAACACACGCGACGTCTCGGACACTGTCTAGTAACAAATAATAATTGCGTAATTGAACTAAGTCCAACATCCTTAAATTGTATCAAAATTATATGTTTGGCAAAGAGTTCGAATATTACAGTAGTAGTAGAGCAATTAAATTACGTAAATATCGTAACTATGTATCGTAACTCGTAAACACTGAGTACTACTCAGAACTAAGTTATTAGCTTACGCAACCATAGAATATTGTGATTTACTGGTGCTATTAGTTCGCGACCGTACCCCGGTAGTCGTGTTTGTCAAGGAAGGCTGTCGGCATAAAAAGTGATCGCTTTAAAGTTAATCGCTTTTTATACTAAAGCCATTTATCGCAATAAAATTACTCGGTAAGGTTTTTTTAGAAATCTTCCACTTTTGTCTGAGGTCCGAGCATTAATACGTCTTGTGGTTTTTTAAAATTTAACTAGGAATAATCCTACTAATATTATAAATGCAAAAGTTTGTGAGGATGGATGTGTGGATGGATGGATATAATTATGTGTGGATGGATGGATGTTTGTTATTCTTTCACGCCACAATGAATGAACCGATTTGGCTGAAATTTAGAATAGTGCAGCGCACGCCGCGGGCACCGCGGCGGCATTGGAACGTTAAATCGTATGGGGGTCATGGCTTTGTCGGTAGGATGGTAATTGGTAATGGCCGCAGCTGACAGAGACAATTTAGAAATTAGAAATTCAAAAATTTCCCTTGCCGGGAATCGCACCGGAGTCCTTCCCCTAAGGGGAAGCTGTGGCCATTACCAGTTACCATCCTACCGACAAAACTGTGACCCCCATACGATTTAGCGTTCCAATGCCGCCGCGTGCGCTGCCGCGTTCAACGCAAATGCTTCTGCATGAAGGCTCTCATATTTGGCCATATGTATGAGTTTACCGCGCGACACGACGCACCACGCGCCGCGCAACGCCCCGTGTGTGCATAAACGTACCCTAATGTCACCAGCACTTGTAGAAGAATAATAACTAATGACTAACTATAATAATAATAACTAACATATAGATATATGCGCCAATAGTGTGCCTATAGTTTGAATTTCAATAACTATTCTTCAAATTTTTATTTTATTTTAATAGTATCATTGTTGTTACTTATCAGATGAAATTGCAGTAAAAAGCAAAACTTTGAAAGACATTATTATAATAACATGCTCGGTAACACAGGCGAAGTTTCAAGACACATCAAAATATACTGTCTTTGTACATAATCTATATAAAGTTGAATGTTACATACCTAACTTTAGGGAGCAACTTTGCTCTGGATTTTGTGCTCAGAACGCGAAACAACAAGCTATTCATTTTACTTTTTGTTGGGGGACTTTTGCAATCTGGCTGCGTAATCTAATCGTTGATTTTCTTTTTGTTTCAGGTAAGCAACAAAAGCAAAACATTGGTTGGCGGTCATTCCGTTTTGCTACATAAAACTGGATGGTAAGCAAAAATGTTTGTAAAAGTACGTACCATATTATGCTATTTATTCCGAATTCCTTTTTTAGGTCAAGTAAAACGAGTTAATGTTTTAATTTATAAGCTATAACCGGCAATAAATTGCCGCATAAATAACGTATGCTGCTATAGTTCACTAGTTACGTATTTATCAACTACGGATTCGCCGCGTGAGTTCCCCTGTCCTCTATGCATAAGCGGAACGAAACGATGAGTTTAACAACCCATTTTATGGTATGGTTTACGGTCCCATAGTTTAGTAATTATGGACGGGTAAGAATTTTTCATAAAAGCCCGAATCAATTTTTTTTCCGAATCCTATAGAGCCATAATAGAGCCATAGAAAACCCACGAATTTAAAGAAATTTCAGAGTCTAACCAGAGCGAGAAGAATGGTAGCTGTTGCCCGTGTCTTCATTTACAGGTGATTTATTTTCGGGACGAAAAGTATCCACGTATAACATCTCCAGGATATTAGTAAGATAATTATAACTGCCACGTCTCGATCGCCGGAAAACCATGCGAAAAAATCAAAGAAACTAACTTTTATATTATACCTAAGCTTTTGCCCGCGATTCCATCCTGCGATTACTTGTACCTAAGCTTCGGTCAGAATATGAAGTTAGATAGATATTATATTAGACCATTCGACTTCCCACTAGTAGGTACCTTAAGCTCGCTTGCAGAGATGCCGGGTTAGGTTTAACCCAGGATTTTTGTAATTTTGACAGAAGCATTATAGGAAATCTGTCAAAGCAGCCGCTAACTCTGGATTAAAAGGATAACTCGGCGTTTCTGCAAGCGGGCCTTAGCCATTGAATATAAAATTCATAATTTTATTTATCTTCCTCACATAATTTTACAGCTGTCTATCTTGTATCAACGAGATCGTATCGTATCTAGTTGGTACAAGACGAGATATTCTAGTCACATATTGACAACAACGATAACGTAGTAGATGCGATGACGCGTACTATAAACTACTGCGACCAGTGAAAAGTGAATGGAACCTTATCCTACACCAATAGCGGCTAAAACTACTAACAAAGATAAAGCTACGGGGGAAGCCGGGTTTCTAACCCAATTGAATTACGCCCCTCTGACGCCACGGACAACTCATTCGTAAAGTGGCTCTTATTGTAATAGTGGACGACGCGTTGCGTATACGAGCACCCTTGACTTCACTCCTAATTCTGAATACGGACGACAATAATTCTATTTTTAAAAAAAAACCGCTTCTGTTATTATGACTTGTAATGATGAAGATGCATTTCAATTTTTAAGCAATTGCACAGCTTTTATCGCGGGCTTTGAACTAGGACAAACAGTTTGAGCGTGGCGACCGAATCAAGAAATTCCGTAACGAAAAAAAAACCTAACACCGTCGTTCAGTAAGCGTTCAACATTTTAGAGGTTCAGTGGGCGAGCGGCCGCTTTCTTTAGATGTCGCAGGTTCTAATCTCACTCGCGAAGTAGTGACAGTGCTTTTCTTGTTTGTTTCTTTTTTAATTATTTTTTGCATAATTTTTATTAAGCAAAAAAATATTGCATAAATAAGTATTATAATTGCATAAGTTGATAAAAAATGCTATGCAATAGCTTTACCGCGGCAGTCCCCGAGTGCCACTTAATTTTATTTATTTTTTATTCGATTACGGCTAAAGGAAGTTTTACTACAGTTTAATCTAAATTGTGGTCCGACAAAGACATCGATATTACGATTTTTGGCTCTTTTGTAAAAGCATGTCAAGGCTAATACCAAAAACACGATGGCAATGAAAACTGCTGCGGCTCAACTAGGTACATTCCACGAAGGAATAAACGGCCGCCATCATCACATTATTTCGTATTTCTACTATATTTTTCTTTTTGTGATTTTCCTTTTGTCATCTCTTATCACTTATCAGGTTTAGGAGTGCCGACACTTATAAACATTTTTACTTTATCAAACACCTTATCCGAAAGAATGTTGATAAGAATCAGAGTATTGTGCGACGGTATTTACTTATACAAACAATTCAGTTTGCATGATTTTTACTGCGCTTCAGTAACAGTAAATAACAATAAACATCGAATGTGCGTCGTAAAAAGTTACAATTCATCTCCGGGTAGCAGATGAAAGTTGGATCATCTATTGTGTAATGGACGTGATATATACTTGCAAAATGTCCATTACGATTTACGTGTCGATTAATTTAGAAATCTTATGCGATCCAATTTGTACTATGGCGTGTCTGCAGCCATTGCGGGGTAGCCATATCGTGATATGAAATCGATACCACGTGCGTTTATGTCTCTTTTTTGTAGATAACACGACTTTCTACTTTATAGTTTTGACTGTCGTTGTTGTGCTGCTAATAGCTCCGTCATAACCAAGCCTCGGATTCACTGAAACAATTTCGCAACAGATTTTTTCAGAATATCTTCTTCCTCTGGACTGCCCTTCATGCCCATAAACCTTTCATGAGCATGAAGCAGTCTTATGTCATGTCATGTCTTAAAATGATTCCCACATACCCAACGATGCTATAAATTCTTAATTCAGTCAATCAGAGGTGATTCCGATCATTTTTCAATCATTTTTCTACAAACCCACTACAGATTTGATTTGTTATGCATATGCATCCACCCGGACCCGAGTCAAGAAGTTGAGTCTCATAAGATGCCAAATACTTCTTTCTCTAAACAGGCTGAGAACGGATTGTTTGGTTACATTTCCTGTCAAATAGATTTCGGAATAGATATTCGTAAAAAACATTTATACATAGTAGGTTGATACTCCTAGCTTTTTCTCATAGGTAATGATGAAAAATAGTGTGTGTCATTCGGGGCCAAAATATTTTGTTCTCGGGCGGCGTATATTGAATTCCTCGCTACGCTCAGGATTCTACTTTAGAATCCTTCCCTTCGCTCTGAATTCAAAATAACGCCCTCGGGGAACAAAAAACTTCTTTGGCCCCATATAACACAAATAACTATTATGGAAGCCTTGTACCTACGAAAGAAGACAAAATAACGATTTTAGAGATTTTTTTAGTAGTTTGAAGTAGGTTACAATTGCAATAGGTTACATAACCATCACTTTAAACGATTTGAACTTCTGAAGCAAAAAGCCTAAACCTGTTCGTAACCGGGAGCCGGCCGGCGCACTGTGTAGCGTGTCGTCACAGCGCGCGCTCCCGACCGTGACGCCGCTTCCGTCGCCATTTCCGTCTCCCACCACAAATCATCTCGACTGTTAAATCGAATCCGTAATCTACTTTAGGCCCTAACAATAAACACTTCGACAATAGTTACCTTCGATTCCCTCGATATTAAGCCGAGCACGATATCTCACAAGGGTACACGCGCACTGTGAATGTTGCGAAATGGGTCAATCATCGTACTTACGAAATATTTTATAATAGGATAAAACATGGGCAGTCATGGCGACTGCCGAACGAAGTGAAAACACGTCTCATAGCTACAGATGTACTGTTAATATAAATTAATTGTGCGCCAGTCGCGTGTCGGTGACGGGAACGCATATTTTCTCCTACTAAAATTCGTTCAATAGGTACGCCCATTGACTTAATAATTCTTATTAAGTATTATTCAATCAATGAACCTTACAATAAACACGCCTAAAGAAGTTTTCGCTTCAATAACTGCGTGTTACGCGAATAACATTTTCCCGTGTGTTTTACCAGCTTTTGTAAATTTTAAGATATATTTCTACCAACCGCATTACTAAGTTTGAATAAAAGTATGTAGTAATTTATTTTACAAAGGGTTACATACATTTGTATCGTGTACAACAAAATAATAGCGCAGAAATTAATCGCGCCATATCGCGAGTATTTGCATTAAACTGAATAGGCAGAGAAAAAAATTAGTTACGTATACTTGAGTTCAAATCTTCTTCTTCGTGACACTCTTGAGCGTTTAAATACTCAACTCGTTATACATATATGAATTTAACAGCTACGCTGGTATGAATATTTCATTATTATTCATACCAGCGTAGCTGTTGACAGTGCAGCAGTCTAATAAATTAAATTTCTTTAAATTCTGGTAAGTAATAAAAAATCGCGCGGAAAAAATTCGCAGTGCGAGCTACCCATTATTCGTCCGTCATTGCGAACCAAATCAAGTTATTATTCTGTGACCAAATTGAAACGATTCGGGTGTGTGCTTGCAGACTGCTGTATAGTTGATGCTATTAAGTTAACTCGAGCCTGAATAATCGCTCGCAGCTTTACATGCTTTCTAGTTCACTGTGATTGACTGGACCAGTTACTTTCCTCTGTTTTTGTTTTATTCATGTAGGCTATTTATAGGCATTGTTATCTTTATAATTTAGGTCGGGCCTAAAAATTGAATTGATGCTCATATTTGGAACTTTGAACTTGAAAATAGCCTCTTGATGCGATGCGACTGTACTGTACCCGAGCCCCAGAAAGAGTCACTAGGCCAGCCTCAGCTTCGCACAGCGTCGTCTCAGTCACCCGTATATGAGTGACCGAGACGACCACGACGACGAAGTAGTATTTTTTTCACTAAGTGTTACATATATGCGGCGCTAAGAAGAAGCTCGATGTGTAATACTTACTGCTGGATAGGTATTGTATTTAATCATCCTGGACATAATAATTATTATAAATGATCAATCTCGTTTGTTATCTTAGGAACAATTATATATGTGTTATCTGTACATCTGTAATTTATGTATTAATTGTGAGATACATTGTGTTTCATGCGATGGCCAAGTCTAATCTATTTTTTTTAAAACAAAATATTTTTAATATTGATATGGTCACAATAAGATGTTGTTAGGTTAGCTTATTACCTAATAACTTAAGACAGAAGGACCCTTAAGTAGGGACTGAAAAAATTAACCGACTTGGTATTTCATGGATCTCACAACTTTTTACGTTAGAAGAACTGAGTTGCGAGACTTGGTTTTTTTTAACAAGTTATGTTTTTTTTATGGCATAATTAATTCCTTTAGGTACTCGTATGTAAAATTAAGTTAACACATCGAATTGTTTCTGCGAATTAACCGTAGGTGCCCAAAGATCTGTTCGTAAATTCAATTCGAATGGACCCTGTCTGTTAATGCGAGTAAAAAACTGTAGTGTGGGTGTGCCTTTCGAAATAAAAGTTGTGATTTATTGCGTGCGTGCGATATCACTTCCATTCGAGATTATTTATACCCATCATGATACCGGAGTTTCACAAGACAGATCATAAAACGTCGATAATACACCACAGGAAACTGGAGCTCCATACAATTGTTGATATAAATAAACTGGACCGCAAATAAAAAGGGTCGGTTAGAAAATCTTCAAAATTAAAAACTACGCATTTTCATTTATTTTACATTTATTAAAAATAAAAAGCTTGAATTCATGTTTTTTTTTATTTTCATTTAAGCACATTAAAATATTCTTTAATTTAGTCTTTATTTCATTAAGCTAGCTTAGGTCAGGTACTTTTGAAGACATTGAAGATTTTCTAACCGACCCATTTTCTTTGCGGTCCAGTTTAGTTGGCCTTTCTTTATTCGATGACACAAGATAGTCCTTGACGGCGATCTCACTTGATAGTAAGGAAAGATGCGGTCGTAAAATGGTAGCGGGCTAACTTAGAACTTAGAAGGTTTCTCCACGTCCGTCATCGTGCCGGAATACTGAGGTCTTTAAGATTCCCGGCGAGGAAAATTTAGATAATTTCTGAAATGTCTCTAGTTTGGTCTAGTGCGAAGCTTCGGCCGTGGCTAGTTACCACCTTACCATCGTAGAAGGGCCCCCAAACGATTTAGCTCTCCGGCACGGCGATGGCGTGTAGAAACCGACTAGAGGTATGGGTTTAATTAAAAATTGCCATAGTTCCCCTTCCAAGTTAGCCCGCTACCATCTTAGACTGCATCGCTATTAGAAAAACCAAAGCTGTAAGAAAGCATCAGCTGTTTTGTTATATTTTTGCACCTACAAAGTCTCTAAATGCATGAACCATGGCTCGGCCTTTTTGATTTCAGTCCGTCCGCAAAACTATTAATGTCAACTAAACCACGAGGTTATTATGTTGTTTGTGCATTTGCATTTTCTGTGTAAACTGCTTTTGAAGACTTTCAATTCTAGATCAAGACAAGATCTGTGACCTAATTTTGTTTGTTAGTGAAAGTGTTCTCGAAATATTTTTTTATTATGTGTAACGTATAAAATGTTAAATTATTCAAATTTTTTAATGCCTCATTTGAATAAAATATAGTCGTATAAACTGTATACTAAAACAAAGAGCGTATAAATTTATTATGTAAATATACTAAATATCAGACAGATTTTAATTGGAGTATGGAGCTAATTAAATGCGTAATTAAGTCTCTGTAATGCAACGTTTAGGGTGTGTACTGAAAACTAAATGTTTTACGGTTCAAACCTCTATGTAGCCGTCGCACTATTATTGTATCCACTCTAAGCACAAGCTAAACACTATTTTGGAGGGGAAAGGAGAAAATTTTTAGTTAAAAGAGAGATAACTGATTATGATATTATAAGAGATAGCTGTACTTTTGGTAACTACTTATCCCTAGGAAAGCTGATTCAGTATTTGGTGTAGGGCCCTCCTCTGATGAGAATTGTAACGGTCTGCTTGCATGCGGTTGCTCAAATAACTACTTATCGCCGCTCAAAGTCGTGTTATGGTTACAAAAAATTAACGATCACTAGGAAGGCTGATACTTGTATAGTATTAAAAGTATGCACCAAACCTATGTGAACAGTATTAAAGCTGACGATATATTCTTCCTGAACTTACTCGTACAAGCTGTCTCGTGAGGTTTTCTAAAGTTAGAGTTGATGAGAGCGGAGTTAACTACAAAATCATATCACTGGCAATTATATTTTTCATGGAAAGGGATCCACGCGTTAATGTAAATGATACTATGTTACCTCGTATAATAGTAGCGTAGAATAGAAAGTGTTGCCTAACAATGCACCGAGGTGTCTATAAAGCCTTTATGCGACGTGGCGTGATTGCGTACGAGTTTATGCCGCAGCCTTACATGATACATCCCACTGGTCGATAAGGAACTGGATCAGAGGATTTGTATCAAACAGTGAAAGTGTCCCACTGCGAGAACAATCGGCTGGCAACTCTTTTAAACTGCGCTGAGACATGATAAATGTCACTGTGTGAGAATGTTTCGTAATGTCTGTTTTTAATGCGTGAGGATAAAAATCAGACAAGCGAAGTTATGTTAGGTTGGGCGATTGTATCTGTTTAGGAAATGAACTTAAATACTTTAAAGGTTTTGTCGAAAATTAAGCGTTTCTGTAACCATATCACGCTGGTAGATCGCGAAACAGCTTCATCAGTCATTGGCTACATTCTCAACTGTGGTGATTGGTTGAATTTATGGTCCTCTTGCTGCAACAATGAATTAAGCCAATAATGAGAGAGCATCGGCCATTGTCATCTTAAGACAATCGTGCAGCAGAACCCATCTGTCCGTTTCATCATTCATCATTAAAGTCTGTATAACTGCCGCATAGCTCAATTTCTTTTGGCACATTATATATGTGACTATCTTCGAAAATGTATTTCTTCTTTATCGACTTATACACGTCCACTGCTGGATAAAAATCCCTGTGAAGGCCGCCTGTATGCAGCAGTTCCCTGCGACTTCTGATGTCATCAGTCCAATATAAATAATCTACATGTACTATGTAACTGTCTGAAACTAAACCACGAGGGTTTAGTTTCAGAATTTTATTCAAAAATCTATGATTAACAAGCTGAACAGCATTTACAATTTAGAAAAGAAATTAACGTATTAATTTTATAATCATGAAGATAAACTCGTACCAAGCTCTTCCATTTGGATCAAATCCGGATAGTTTCTCCTGTTAGTTATTTTAAATCTCCAGCCGGTTCTAAATAAACCATTCATTCGTGTTTACCATAAACGGACTCGGATTAATTCCCGTTTGAGGAAGTTACTCTGTAGCAATGCAGGAGGTGAGGGAATTATGTTAAAATGTTTAATGTCGACCCAGATTTTCACCGGCGCCCGCCGATTTCTTGTTTACGAGATAATTGTGAATAAAAAGTATATGTAAATAATGTCGAAAAAGAAAGCTTATTGAGTGTTTGTTTGGGAATGTGTGTAACCAATGAGTTAATTAATGCTGACTACCAATTTTTGGGAAGTATTAGGTTTGATTATTCTGACTACTTAAACTTAGCTTTATTCATTTTCTTTTTAATTGATATGATATATATATATGATAGTTATTCATTGAATTAGTGAAAATAACATCCTTTCATCATCATTTATTGATTTAATGATTAAATTAGTTAATCACCGTTCGGATGGGACCAGCGTGCCGAGCTGTGGCCTAAAAACCTTTCTCTGAGAGAACTGCGCTCAGTAGTGAGCTATTTATGGGTTTTGATGATGATGATGATGATGATGATGAAACCCTATAATAATTAGTCTTCGTTTTTTAACATACGAGAATAGTAGACAATGAATTTGGTTCATTATGGTTAAACGAACTTGATTGAGTTATATAAATAGGTGCGCCTTTTGTAGTTTTATAAACCGTTGTATACTTGACCTAGAAATTTGAGGCCTCGGGGGACTTTTCGACGTCTTTACATTTGCCTTTGTTTAAAGAAATCGTTTCGAAACTCTAAAGAACCTAACATATAATTAAGGCACTTTTATATATAAAAGTTTTTTGTTATGAAAAGATGTAGAGACCTAGATATACTTACTAGATTTACCTCGTACAAGCTATCGCTAAGCTTAATGTAACCAACCTATGTAAATATTAGAGAATGCTACTAATTCGTAGAGTAGTTTCGTATCTGTACATAAATATTCGTCATGCATATTCAATATAACAAGCTAATTGACAGGTTTAAAGGCCATGTTATCTTTTTCTTAGAGAACATTTTGAAGAAGACGACACTATTCGTATACAAAACATCTTGTAAGTAGACATAAAATTATGGTAAAAATACAAGATTTGAAGTCAAAAAACCTAACAGGAGTTCTCGTCGAATCTGCTATAGAATCACAAATGAATGGCCATTGCCCATTTGAATAACTTAAGATCTCAGCTCCGGTCGTAGGCCAGACACCTCCGCTATTACATTGGCTACGCTTTTATGACTTGGTAACAGTGTGATTCATACACGTATGCTTTGGTGTCGACTTGTTGACGTCTCGTCTAACAAATACCATATCGAATGCCTGCAGCCGAGCGTGTTTGTCTTAATTGGTTATGCGAGTAGGTTTTAAGTATTTTCAGCGTCTCATCATTGTGAACCGTGGCTGGTATTGGCTGGTTTTCACTCACTCACTATTGGTTTAAAATTTTAAATTCGTCGATGCAGCAAGAACGCCATAAAATCATCCGATCAGAAGCGATACTTATCGTCATTGTATTGTCTGCGCTTCTATATCTACTTAATGTAAGTACCACAGGGGGTCTACTCTCTTTCTCTCAAACAAAACTTCGCAAACGAACGAAATTTAAACGAAGTTTCGTTAACTCCTCTACTCTATTTCATTTTCGGACACGCAGGCGAAATACGGATCCGTAGACAATTTTCGTGAACGATTGAAATGAGCGATTTTGTGTGGGTCTAATAACCGACTAATTTGAAGAGTACTATTTAATGCCAGATGCGTAGTAAACTTATGACAACTAAAAATATCCGTATTATGCACACGTTTATGACGTAATTTAATAATATGTCAACTAACAACACGATTTTTTATTTGGAATTCTTTAAAAACATTTGTGGAGTTTGTTTCTCAAGTAGTTTGGTGTTGATAAATCATGTTTTCAAGTGCTTTTTACACTTCGGAATCTCAATACACTCATTCCGTCAGAAAGTTACAAGTTGTACTGTGTTGCAGTCTGCATTTTAGGTGTCTACAAGTTTGGATTTAAAAACTTTGTAAGTAAATATCATAAGCATAACTTATTATTCATTCATAACTAAATACATAACTTATTCACTAATAATATCACCTCTTCTTAATATTCTTTTATACATCTTTTCAGTTTAAAATGGCTCCACATACGGGTTCCACTACTCCCAAGCAAATCGATACCCTTCCAGCGTACCCTTCTCAATTTCTTGGACGAGCATAGGGATCTAGCTCGCGGGAGGTTGAGGATTGTCGAAGGAAATGTGCAGGCAAAGAGGCTGTGGGAAGAATTGTGCAATATACTTACTCAATTCCATGGACGGTTGAATAAAAACCATTCAGCAGTGGCAACCGCAAAAGGTACCTACCAAGTGTTTTATTAGGTAATTAAAACATAATAGTATAGTGATATATAAATCGCATGATTTTATGATTTGTCACGATGTATGTTCGGGATAAACTCGAAAATTACTGAACCGATTTTGATCAAATTTCGTAACTATCTGTAATTTGGTCCAACTTAAAAGATAAGATAGTTTTTATCTTAATTATTGACATCAATATTTGTTATTGCAAATTAAAATATGTACACGACAGTCATATATAAACGATGTTAGATTGAGGTGGACTAGATTGTGTTATAATTTTGCATTACTGATAATTATTATAAATGCGAAAGTGTGTATGTTGGTTTGTCCTTCAATCACGTCGCAACAGAGCAACGGATTGATGCGATTTTTGCATGGGTTAGTAATGGGTGTAGTAGTGGGTCCTCAGACCGGGAGAAATACCTACTTTTTATCTCAGATAATCAGAGTTCCCGCGGGATTTTCAAAAACTAAATCCATGCGGACAAAGTCGCGGGCATCAGCTAGTGCTATAATAAAAAAAATTGTACATAATAGTATGAGTCTGGCAGGGCACATGTTTGTAAATTAACTATATTTTTTTTTTGTAATAAATATCAGAATATAATCTAAAATAAGAATACAATTTAAAAGTTGGCAGGCTTACCAACTTAGCTTACTTACCTTACTTAACTTAGCTTACCAACTTAGCTTAGGTTGGCAACCTTCGAGAATATTTTAGTGAATTATCAGACATGCAGGTTTCCTCACAATGTTTTCCTTCGCTGTTAAGCCTGATATTTAGTTTAAAACGCACATAACTCTGAAAAGTCAGAGGTGCGTGCCCACAGGATTCGAACCCGTGACCTCCTGATGAGAGGCAGATGCCCTGCAACCTCTGGGCTAGAACTGGAAAAAACTATTATTACTCTAGTATAGTTACTTTGACAAAGTAATATGAGCACATTTACATAACATTATTAACTGTTACCCATACATCAATACAATGTCTTATCTAAGGCATTTTTGTTATTAATTATCTAAATTGGAATTTTCTTTTACAGCCTCACAGCTTACACGAAGTCCCAGAAGGAGACATTCTGCTGCTGGCTCTGATGTCAGAAGATTGTTTCCATATGAAGAGGGGCATGTAGAGAGAGAACACCAAGCTTGCAGGCATTAGGGCTGCCCTGTAGAGTTGTGAGGCCTCATTTGGGAATATTTAGATTGACAATAGGAATTAAGATTATTTTGTTGTATTAGATTAATTAGTATTCTTGTTGTCTTTCTTTTTAATATTTTGTTTCTAGGTAGTTAAGTAAATAAAACATTATTTTAAGTCAAAAATAAATTTTATTCTTATATTAAAAAAATAAAGCTTTTATTTGCATCCCTTACATACTACTTGAATAAAATAATTGACATCTCTCACTAACTCATAAGACACTACATACTAATTATTATTTATTCCTTAGTGCTATTTTTTACATTAGACTTTTGATCAAACATTATTTATTTTATAATCCTAACTTATTATTATTATTATCTATATATTTTACAACATTAATTAACCTAGTTTTACTAACCTTCTAACTTATTTTTACGTGTATTTAGTTTTCTGTTACTTATATAATAAAAGCAAATTATGAAAAAAAATATAATAAATGTCACTAAAGATAGGCTTATATAAATGCAACTGTTAGAAAGGAATAGATATGATAAAGTTCTTAATCCTACCTATTCCTTTCTAACAATTGCACTAATGCAGCTGTTGCCCTTTTACTTCTTGAGCTGAAGAAGCAGCTGAATGAACGGGAACCTGCCTGCTTCTTTCAGCTTGGAGATCCTCTTCTGTCAACGCGGGAACATCTATACTACCTCTTGTACATAGATTATGTAAAACACAGCAGGCTACTATAATTTTACCTGCTGTTTCAGGGCAGTAATGCAGTCCCGAGCTGCCAAAAGACACATCCATTTACCTTTTAAAATACCAAATGTGCATTCTATGATGGAGCGTGCACGCTTTAGGATTGAGTTGTATCTTCCTTCAGGAGAGTCTTCAACAGCATTATATACAGGTGTGATCATATGTTGGCTTTGAGCATAACCAGAATCACCTAAAATAAAAATAAAATATAAATGAGAAATTTTGTGCAGGTGTATAGATGTTTTTTAGTCTTTCATGAAAAATTTAATATATATAGCAATGAAAATAATAAACACAAACATTTAATTCAAACATACCTAAAAACCAACTGCTTCATTCTGGAGACTTGAGTTGCATATATTGAGTTGATTGCGCAGGCGGCGCCGTCTCCTTCTACACTCTAAACGCTCTTCACGTAGAGCAGCTTCTATTAAAAGCCTTCTTGTAGCCATTTCAAACAAATTTCTGACAAAATTCACGATAACGAACGACAAACGAAAATCAATCAATTTTGGTTTCGTCAATTTGAGGTTAAAATTCCGAACAATCGTCTGTCAAATTCAAAGTTTCGTTCGCAAGATTTATGAAATAGAGTAGGTTTAGAAAATCTAAACGTCAAACCTTTTTCGTTCGAACGAAATTTCGGAACGAAAAAGAACCGTAGTAGGAAATACGCGAAATTTCGGTCGATATTTCGTTTTTCGTTGAATTAGAGTAGACCCCCAGGCTCGGAATTCGGAACGCACTATTGAATCATATTAATCACGTGACACGTCCACTCTCAACCATGGCTCTCGTGTATCTGACGTGGTGCGATCGAGGATTCCGTTCGAGAGCGAGACAGTGAATTGTGTATACTGTAATGTCTGTGTATGTTGGTATATTAGTAAATACTATATACTGTATAAACCGTAATCATATAATAATGCATATTATAACGTAGGTATCCAGAAACACTGCTGTCGTATTCTTCAATCAAAAATAATTTTTTCAACACACTTGCTCATAAAGTGGCTCTA
Source organism: Oeneis ivallda (assembly GCA_029955525.1). NCBI lineage: Eukaryota > Metazoa > Arthropoda > Insecta > Lepidoptera > Nymphalidae > Oeneis > Oeneis ivallda. Next base: position 6,924,359 of record JARPMR010000010.1, on the reverse strand, counting down.
GTTTCACCGCAATTAGGCACATAATGACACCTATAATCAAACTGTGACTTTTTCATTACTATTATTCACAAGTGAGTTATAGAGTTTTTTTTATTGGTTCAAACAGTGACTTTTTCATTACTATTATTCACAAGTGAGTTAAAGAGTTTTTTTTATTGGTTGAGTTGCTTTGTTCTTAAAAAAGTTTCGATACAAAAAAGATCGTATTCAATAGTACAAATAAATTAATGTACCTATTGCTTGCTCATTTCATGCAACTTTGTATTTAAATAGATTTCAACTTGTACGTGTTTTTAATAAATAAAACTTTCACTCAAATATAACTTTTGTTTTTTCTGTAATAAAGAAAACTTGAAATTCCCCATTTTGTACGTGGCTAAAACGCTATCCGCGAAAAGCCAAAAAGAAAGAAACCTCATTCTTTTAGTCTATGGTCGATCGCCATTATAAGATGCGCGCGCATAGGAAAATTGATTAATTTGTCCCGCCATTGCGAAAAATTTTACACAACTCGTTTTCACTATTGAAATTACAGTTATTTATTAATTAAAATGTTATTTTTTAGTATTATTTTCTTCACAAGTGTGTTGAAAAACGTCGTATGATACACGTGTGTATTGATGATTACCGTCCTCGGCTATCTTAAGACCCTCACCTAACGGCTCGGGTCTCAATGGCGCCTCAGCGGCAATCACCAACATTACACACTTGTACCACAATGTACTATTAGACAATCCCCACAGTTGTTGAGTATAGGTCGTTGATATTTTCTGTGATTTATTTGAGATATTTCATTGCATTTTATTTATACCGTAAAGAAGACCTTATGCCCGTTTTCATTCTTCTCTTCTTCTGTTTTCAGTTCTTTAAATTTTAGTGACTAGGTAGCTAAGTCTGTCAAACTTCGCGACCAGTTTTGCTAACTAGGTAGCTTTGGTTCTCCTACAGATCTCATTACAAGCTTTTATTTAACTTGCAATGTTTGTTTGGGTCAAATCTTGCAAGATGAATAAAATTAGACCCACTTCCCGGTTTCTGATCGAGCTGAAATTTTGCATGTATGTATGTGTAAATCGGATGACAGTGCAATATTATTGTGACATGGAGCTGATCTGATGATGGAGACGGAAGATGGCTATCGGAACTCTGTAATAAAACGACGTAACCCCATCGAGTTTGGGCTCGTTTGATTCGTCATAACAATTACTCTGATCCTAGATGATATCCAGAGTCTAATGATGTAGCTACTAAAAGCTTGCATTTAAAAATAAAATTTCTAATTTACATTTGTTTTTGATTTGATTTCACAGGGATTCTCCAAACACAGCTCACTCCATTTTTATGATTACATTTATTTAACTATAAGACAACTTTCATAGAATTTAAAACGCGTTAAATAAAATTCCCCGGAAACTTGCTACGCGTTGGTATTCAGTTTGAAAAATAAGAAGGCTATGTGACTCGCCTCGTAAGACTCTTGTATCATCAATTATTTCAATTGCTCTTATCGGCGCCGAGAGCAGCTGTTTGCGCCTAGTATGGATGACGGAAGCATTGGAAGTGTTACTGATATCAATCCTAATAATAATAAGGGATTAGGGCAAAAAGTACCAACGCTTAAAGCAGTATTACATTTTAATTTTGTTTTGAGGTGTCATATAACGAACAACTTAATTTAATTATTTTAAGGTTGAAATTGTATGACATCACAAAGAAACATTGCAATGATACTGCTTTAATCGTTGCGTTTACCTTAGTAATAGCCTGAATAGGCCCTGTTGATTTTATTTCGTCTACAAATATAAGTTTTTGTTATTTGGTTATATTAAGTTTGAAATTTAGAAAGTCATCAAGTGACATCAATTTTCTCTTACTAATTTAGCAGTCGTTTTTAATTTTACAAGTTTTATCGACTTGAAATATGCATTTCGAAATTGAGGTTAATATATTATTTGCAATAGGATATGTTATATTTATTTTTGAAATCAGATCTTAAATAGAATTCTTAATTTTTTAACGTATTATAATTTATTCAGCACAATCACTTTCACGCTATTACTGCAATTTATAAAATACTAAAAATCAACTGTCGCATGATTGAAAGATCATCACTTGAGAACGGTCCGATCGATTTGGCTGTTTTTTTTGTGTTTGTAATAACCAGGATAGAATTTCTATAAAAATCTCGCTCGTCTAAAACACTTAATATAAATTGTTACGTCATATTATAAAAAAGTGTGTTTGTCAGCTCCGACGCACGACTGGAGTTTACTCCTTAAAACGTCGTAATGCATTCGTGGCGCTCACTGCGTCTCGGCGCCGGCCGCTCGGATCCGATCGGTACGCGCTCGGCTTCCCGAAGCGAAAGCTCTTTCGCATTCGACAACTCAAGCGAAAACCAACCTTATTTACTCAACGTTAGGGTAGAAATTTGCAACGTTGTGAAAAATGTAACGAGGACATTCGACAACTCAAGCGAAAACCAACCTTATTTACTCAAGGTTAGGGTAGAAATTTGCATCGTTGTGAAAAACGTAACGAGGTCATTCATAAGTAGATTTTACTCCTCGAATTTTTCTCACACCGGGCGCCTAAAATCGATTCTTAAGGAGTAAACTCCAATAAACTCCAAAAATTTCAAAACTTTTCTATGTTCTCTTCTTTGTTCATGTTTCTACTATAAATCACTTGTAAATCGAAATACTTTGTGTAAGTCAAAACTTTTCGAGTTCCTGGCACTAGTAAGTAAGTATTTACTTTTACAATAAAACAACCTAAATACTAAGCTTGAGTTTGAAAACTTTTGCTGTACAAGAGCTTTAGTTTCAGAAGAAACTTTTTCCGCATTGTTCCATGTCAGCTTTTTCTAAGCAAATAATAAATTCTTATGCCTATCTTCTATACAGACTTACAGACCCTGATTAACTGACTGACGTTGGGGCACACCCTTGTGCAATATGTATAATAATATCTCCTGCGCAAATGGTTAATCTCTAAAGACTAACCACAGTGGCCGTCTCTGGAATAACAGCAATCGCCGTTATTTTGTTAATTAAAATTGAAATATTATGTTTCCTTTAATTTTTAATGTGGTGTGCAATTAGGGCTTGCAAATATTCGAAGATTTTTGGTATTCGAATATTCGACTTTTTTTCGGGTATTATTCGAATAATTCGAATAATATTCGAATAATTAAAAAAAAACAAAAGATGTTATAATAATCATGTTTTTAACTGCCAATCTCTTACTTTGAGTCTAATATCTCTGAATCAAAACAAAATCTTACTTAAAAATTAAAGAACTGTTTGGAATTTGACTGTTATGGCACTAATTCAGTCCTCCAAAAAATATAAAAAGTTGGTGCTTAACAAGACAACCACAACATAACTCAGTCTTATAAGCCGAGATATGAGTGTGAGTATTGTAATAATATTTATCAATAAAATCAAATAATCAATTACAAAAACAACAACTTGCTTAAAATCTTTTATCATGTAACTAAAAATAAAGTACTAAATTCTAAACATTATTTTTGGTTCTTCGTACTACTTACTTCGTATTAAACTTACTTACAAATCTTAAAAGATTTAAAAGAAAGATTTTCAACGTTGATAGAATACAAATAGGTAATAATTCAGTATTAGAAATTATGAATTTGGACCTACCTAGCTGGACTGTGTGTCCCAGGTATATTATTTACTCGTGCACAATGCCAAATGCAATATTCTTAACGAGACTGGAGTGGAGCATGAGCATATGAGCATTGGACATGATTTTCATCTTGCTCATGTTCATCTTCAGGCCCAACGCTGAGAAACCGTGCTGAGATCGTTGAGCACTGTATTGAGGTCGCTCAGAGTCTCTGCCATAACGACATGTCATTGGCAAATTGCAAGTGAGTGATGTACTCACCGTTTATGTTGATGCCAAGTCCGTTCCAATCCGGAAGCTTAAAGACGTCTTCCAATGCAGCGGTAAATAGCTTTGGGGAGATTGCGTCTCCCTGTCACACTCCACGCTGCAAGTGAATTGGCCTCGTAGTCTGGTCCTGTATACGTACTGACATAGTGGCGTTTTCATACAAGCACTTCAACGCTTGGATATACCGGTAGTTAATCCAGCATCTCTGCAGCGACCTCAATAAGGCCCAAGTTTCCATCAAATTCCAGGCTTTCTCATAGTCCTCAGACGCTAAGCAAAGTGGCCGTTAATGCTCTTCCATCTATCCAGAATGTGATCTATGGTGCCACAGCCTTTTCGGAATCCAGCTTATTCGGGAGGCTGGAAGTAGTCGAACCTACGAGCGAGACGATTCGTAATGACTCTCGAGAACAACTTATAAACATAACTCAGCAGCTAGATGGGTCTATAATAATTCTTCAACAAGGTATTATCACCCTTTTTGAAGAACAGAACCACCAAGCTCTTGTGCCATGCTTCCGGCGGATGCAGCGGCGTGATGACGGTATTGAACAATCGCTGAAAGATCTAAAGTACCGGTTTTCCACCCGCTTTCAGGAGTTCTGCAGTGACTCCATCATCACCAGGCGCCTTGTTGTTCTTGAGCTGCTTGAGCCATACTAATCTCGTATAGGCTGACGTCCGGGATATCTTAGGTATAGTGTCGGGTCAGTTTGGCTCTGGGATCAAATCCTCAATAGGTTTTTGAGAAAGAGTTCAACAGCCGAATCCAACTCAGCTGGGCAGCATTTGGGAATCTCCGAGATGTCTTCTCGTCCAAAATCCCTCAGCGCCTGAAGGCGAAAGTCTTCTAAGTCACTAAAAGACACGAGACGACAAGAAGTCACAGTGCGTGTTGCCAGTGTTGACTTACGGATCCGAGAATTGGTCGCTAGCTGTGGGCCTCATAAGAAGGCTCAGGGTGACTCAGTGGTCTATGGAGAGAGCTATGCTCGGAGTATCCCTGCGAGATCAAATCAGAAATGAGGAGATCCCAAGGTGCTGGAGTGGCGACTCCGCACCGGGAAGCTCAGTGTTGGCAGACCCCCCACCGGGTGGACTGACGACGTCAAACGAGATGCAGGGAGCCGCTGGATTCAGGCGGCGCAAGACCGAGGAGAAATCTCTGTGGAGGTGCATGCAAGAGACCTTTGCCCAGCAGTGGACGTCTATCGGTTGACAAAGAAGAAGAAATTATGAGATCAGAATCAGATCAATGTTACATTGCACAAAAATAAAATGCGTTTTAATCTTATCATCTAACTTTGGCTTATTCTTACACTTACAACGTACAACTTAAGAACCTTCAAGGCAAGAGTGAATAGGTATCTTCTATGCAAGCGCATTCCAACCTAGACCTCATCACTGCTTTCTTCTAAGCATAATTATTGTCTTCTATTTCTAAGCATAATGTTGCGCGCGGAGTTTAAAAGTAATATTTTGTGCATGTCGCAGGAATTTTGTGTGATTCCGCCGTTTACATACGGCGTCGTCAGTTTAGAAACGCTCGCTGTTATGCAATAAGCCGAAGGCAAAATGACAACTCGTTCAATTGTTTTAATTTCACTGTAGTTTTAGATGTAGTTATTGCGAATCTACGCAATTCCCAAGCACCAGGGCCACGAATCTGCCTCTAAAATTAGCTTAGGTTGGGGTTCGACATGAACAGTCAGGTGCCCGCTTAGGTTCCATTTGGCCAATATACCTTTTTTTTTACGTGGGGAAATCCATCATGGATACCACCTCCCCCGGGGTTACGCGACAGTTATGTCGGACTCTAACCGACTAAAGCCCCACGGTGTTCCTTCTCATCGCCTAGTGACTGGGCAACGGGACCGTAATCACGTTCACGCAACCCAGCCAGCGGCGCCTGCCGAGACAGAACCTCCTCTCAAACACAGAGTTCTTCACTCATCACTCTATCTGAGGCACACAAGGAACAAAGTATGTCTCCCGGCCCGAGGACCTTACTCCCTCAGGCGACGGACTCCCCATATCCATCGCCTGGAGGCGATGAATTTCACTATAGTTTTCACCAGACTCTCCACACACACCTGACTGTTCACACTACCACCCGACTGTTCATGTATAACCCTAACCTAACTTTAGATTTTGGCGAACATAGTACTTGTTAGGCATAAGAAACAGAACTAAATACTTCAATTTGCCGCGGCATTACATAACAGCGAGCGTTTCTAAACTGACGACGCCGTATGTAAACGGCGGAATCACACAAAATGCCTGCGACATGCACATCAATATTCCGAGTTTGCCTTTCGGAAAATTGGTCGAATATTCGAATATAGCAGATTTAATATTCGAATATTCGGACAAGAAATATTATTCGAATAATTCGAATATTCGAATATTCGAATGCATGCCCTATGTGCAATAAAGTGTAGATAGGTATTCATTTCATTTTATTTTTTAAAACCTTTTGCATAACTGATTAAGGATAAGCATTGCTATCCTTTTCCGAAAGGAATAGCACTATCTTGAGACCAGTCAATTTTGTTTAGTTTAGATATTGTGTACAATCGAATTAGCCCCAGTGTCAGTTATGCAAAATGTTGTAGTAATAAAATGTTTTTATTCAAACATACCTATTTCTAAGTTACCGATATATTTTGATTTTATTATTGCAATTCACTGTGTCAATTCTTTCTTTGTATTGACGCCCTCTTGACATAATCTTTTGTGGGGCGCAGAATATATAATAATGTGTGGGGTCATAACCTAATAGACATCAACTATTATTGTAAAGTTGAAATGTAAAAAGTTTTACGCAACAATGTCACTTTGTTAAGTACAAAGTAAATATTATATTTCAAAATATTTTCAGAAGAATACAATAGGTAGAATTTTTCGTAATTCGTATCGACCTATTTGCATCATTATACACATTTCATACTGAATGTTGCCTGAGGCGTAATCTCAACGTTCGTTGGGTAACGACTAACACCGTTGCATCATATTATATTTCCTTCTTTTATTACGTTGTCTGACTGTTGGTCTAGTATGTTTCAAGATTAATTGTGTGCACGCGTAAACATGCATTAATGGAACTGGGTATCTGTCTGTTACTAGGTATCAAGTAAAGTAAGTTACTCCAAATATTTATTTGACTACAGTTATTGATTTAGGGAACCTACTATATTCATAGTAGGTAGAATAAATGCTTACTAATTTCAAAATTGATAAGTATAGTTTGTGAAGTCCAATCATTACTACTCCTTATAGATTAGGTTGAAAGTAATCCAGAATGATATCTTCTCACACGCCACAAAGTTTTGTATGTCTTATCCCTACGAAGCCGGAAACTAGAGAAAGTAGTCCTAAGCCTGACCGAAGCGAGCCTGCGATTTCGAGGGAAGAGGCATCGAGCGAAGCGAGCCGCCGATTTTCGTGGCGTGAATGATGGGACAACGAAGCAAGTCATCTGGCGTAGCCTATTTTGATATAGTTTGGAAAAGTATTTCTTTTTCATCGTGATATTTTGTATGGATTGTATAAAATATTTGGTTTGAAATTAACTAATCCAAATATTATCTATATTTTATAAAGCATATAAATATATATAATATAAAGGAAAGTGCATAGAAAATCTAGTCTAGACTATATTCTATAATCTATTATATTTAGTGTTTGCGTGCAGATTGTTCATGCACTAAATTGTAGCGAGATTCTTCGCTGCGCGACCAACGACCGTTATAACATCCTTATTTATCGTTATTAAGATAAATCTTAACTCAGTGGAGTGGAATAGTTGATTGCATTTATTTATAATAGTGAAGTTGTCCTACATAATCCTATGAAGAAGGATAATAAGCATAACGAGGGATATTTTTGGCACACTCAAAAGATTACACTCTCCAAACTACTCTGTAGTTTAAACGGTTTGAATGATTTTAATAATGAAGCCTTCATTAGATTTTTCTTAAAGGAGTGATTTATCTTAAAGGAGTGGCTTGAGCGAATAAAATGGGAGAAAAAACTTACCGCTACTATTTGAATTTTCAGTTCATATTATGTCGGGTAAGCAGTCGGGTTTTTGATTATTGAATAATTTTCTTCTTTTATTTTTCAGTGTCTCTAACCACCGTTTAAAGTATCTTTTTGATAATCAAATAGCTTTAATTGTTAACAATAAGTTATGTTGGTCCTTGCTGCAACCCAGTTTCGTAATGATCATCTCTCATTCGTGATTTGACCAGGGACGACGTTGGCAGCAACCGGCCGTTGGGCTAGCTAGAGTTTCAGGGTTCTTTTGGTTTCATCATCGGCATTCGGTATTTTTGATATTAATTTGGTAAGCTATAATCGACCGAGCGAAGCGAAGGTCTCTGAGTTAACTAGAGCGATTTGCACTTGTCCGTCCGTCCGTCCGTCCGTCCGTCCGTCTGTCAGAGCCTTATAACTTTTGAATTACTGAACGTAATTACTTCAAATTTAGATATAATATGTAAACCGATGGCCTCCAGCCGAAAATGGCTTAAAAAGTTATAAAAATCTTTATTTCAGGGGGGCTCTCATAGAAGCGAATGCGAAGTAAAAAAAAAAATATCGCGTTACATAAAATTGTTACGTATCATTTTAAAGATAATTTTGAACTGAGTACAAAAATATTTTTTTTTTAATTTTTCCCTTAAAATTGACGAAATGGGGGGCTTTCAAAGTGGCGATTTTATACGCTCGCTTGAAGACGCTCTCTAGAAAAATCCGCTATGGATTTTCAAACTGATTTTATGTTTTTAGGTCACTTATATCCTGTACTTGAACAACAAATACTAAAATTATATGAATATTATAAAGAAACGAGATTATTTAATTTTTAATGTACATCAGTAATTCATATAGCATCAACATAGCTTCACAATAATGCTAATAGATGGCGCAGTCAGTAACTATTCCCATGGAACTACGAGTTACGACTACGACCATTATTATTTAGTTACTTATTTTAATACAATAATTGTATTGTAATTTTTTTTGTACCATATTATTCAATTAAAATTATTTTTTAGTTAAATTTTAGTTAAATATTGTATATTTTCTATTCGCGTCGATAGATGACGATTTGTACAGATGCCCGTAACCCGGTTTCACTCCTTAGTACCTACATAATAAATAAATAATTCAATGTTTAATAAATAATTCAATGTTTTCACTAACGTTCCCTAACCTTTACTATAAGTTAGGTGATTGATGTTTTCTGTCAACTTATTTATCACGATCCTGTACGGGACACCTAAAAGGATATTGGGACGGATGTTAGGACTTAGGATTGTATTTAGGAGCTACCTACGTTAAGAGACTCCTACTTAGGGGATGATTTAGGTATGTTTGGTGAAAACGAGCATAATAATAATGTCAGTTTTGGTTATCATGTATCGATTGAATGAATAATCATGGGATACCGTTACCGCGAGGTCTCAGTTCGGGGCGAACCACTAGTATTATTATTCGTCTTAAATTTCAAAGTGAGTCAATTTAAACCGGGTCAGTGTCCGAAATATAGAGTTGGTGACCTTGGATTGCTATGTAGAGGTATAGTTATACGAGTATTTCAAGAACCCAAATTTAGATTCTGTCAGTAACTGAAGTTACTTCGTCGTCAAGTCAATCCTCACTTGATACTGCTATCGTACCAACCTCATTCAAAAGAAAAACAGGTACATAGGTACCTACTTGATGCTCTGGCATGAATTTGTATAATTAATGAATTCAAAGTTTTTTCTGCTCTTATAATCAACGCAGTTGTTACGTTGGTAGTTCTCGTAACTACCAAGAGCGCTTACAATATCGTACGAATATTTTACGTAGACCCTAGTAAACGTAAACGAAAAGCATACTAGATAATGTAAGGGAATATTCACAATCGCGAAGTGAACTTTAATTGACGAATTTTTACGTTTTGACAGATTTTTAATACGAAAACTGTCAGAACGTCAAATTGACTCCGTTAACGTCACTCGGATTTGTGCTTCCACTTATTTAAAGGTAAAACAAATACTGAAGACTGGACATACTACGGATAACAAAACAGGCCCGTAGTGTAAAAAGAAGGAAATATCTATTAGACGACAGTGCACACAACGAAGACATTTGATTTGAATTTTTTACTTCGGTTACTACATCGATTTCCTACGGAACGGATGTTTCCGGAAGTATTAAACACGCAAAAGAAAATCATTCAAATACCAAGCAATTACCACAAAGTAGGAGCATATACAATGTACAGACCTACATTATATCTACGTAATCAGCAGTTTTGAGCAATTAAATATTATAACTAGCATTAACATTGAAGGAAAACATCGTAAGAAAACCTGCATTTCCATTATTTATCAAAGCACTTAGCCAGGCGTGGTGGACTATGCCCTGAACTTTTCTTATTTTAAAAGGCGACCCATTCCAGATGCAACAATTCATTTTAGTCACTAGTGAGAGAGTATCGGCCCATCAGAGGTGACTGCGATCGTTACACTATATTATAGCAATAATAATAATTGACTCCCGCTGCTGCTCGTTTGGTCACTCTTAATGTAACAAAGATTACAAAATCTTTCTCGTCAACATTTAAAGTTAAATCTCTGATAAGACTTCATCGTAGTCCTACCAAAAAAAAAAAAAAAAAAGTAGTCTTTTTTCCTGACTCTTCAGCTTCATTGTAATCTAATATTAATTAGAGCGAGCGAAGCGAGCCCTAACACTATCCCACAACCTGAGCATTTTTGTGGTACACTTTACTGAAAAATAAATAATTAAAAAAATTAAAAAATACGACTGCCCTGACAACAAACGAACTAAAAAGTTAAAAACAAGTTTATTAGTTAGTCTGTATATATAGAAGCGAAAAGTCACTTATTTACGCGTTAACTAAACAAATAAAAAAATTGTCATCGCAGTCGGGGGACGCTCTGTGGAACACATTTTAAATTTTGAAGTCCCCCGACTGCGATGACAATTTTTTTATTTGTTTAGTTAACGCGTAAAACACCTTTTAGTGACGATACTTACCTATCTATTAAATTAGCAAAGCCAATAAACAATTATCCCAACAAAATACTTATAAAAATTTCAGCCCCTATCCTTGAGAAATCTTATGTTTTATCGGGATAAATACTATCTTATATGTTGATCCGGAGTATCAGCTACTAGTATACTAAAGAAGGTCGGTCAGCTTCATACAAGCTATGACCTGACCCTAAAGTATCGTGTCCATTAACGACATATAGTTCGATCGGTTGTTTAAAATACAAAGTACTATAATAATCAATTAAACTTTTTTTTTTCAAGCCGGAGAATGCCGGTATATCTCATTTTTGTTTTGAGGCGTAATTCCTAGTTCCATGTGTACGACACTGGCGCAATTTTTCAAAAAAACAAAATGAAGGGTATTTATAAGTATCATAAAGAATGGCTCTTTAGAATACTTTAGAATCACAGATCGGTTGTATTAAATACAATGATTATTAAATTTTTTTTAAAGCCGCATAATGCCGATAATATCATGGTTTGTTGAGTTATATAAATATTACTCTGTGGTTGAGTGATCTGTGAGCATGGAACTAGGAATTACGACTACGATGTCTGTGAGTGTGACAGTGATTTATGCTAGGGACCTCGTTTCCACAGAATTGACAAGATTTTACTTGCTTGAAGTTAGTTTTATGTAGTCGTAACTCCTAGTTCCATGGTTTCATTTAGGTTTGATTTCATTTTAACTTTATTTATTTGCCAGAAAACGACCATACTGGCAAAAACTTATTAATAAACAAATTACACTAATCAATTAATGTAAAATATATAACGAAAGGTAATACGAATTAAATAATAATAATTAAAAAGTTAAAATAAATGTAACTATGTTATTGCTTGTGGTGAAACGAAACGTATATGTGAAATAAGATGCTTTCCATAATACGATGAGATACCATAAAGCATTTTGCAATATAATCAATTTATTATTTTTATTCCGGCTCTACTAAAAAAAAGTAATAGTTGTAATTAATTACATAAATAATCAACTATATTTTTGCATAATATTTAGCCATGGACATTTTTATTTTTTTTTCAGGTCGAATTTGACCATCCTTCTTTCATTTAAATCTCAAACTACCTGTCGACTGGACAATAATTGGAATCTTATTAACACTTTAAAACGATATTTTGTGTGAATGGATGGATATTGAACTACAGTATTATACATTTTTGGAATCTACTCATCATTTTCTAGATGAGGATTAGATACTTAATCTTGTTTTCGAAAATTTTTTTTCAACTTTAGGCTTTATTTTGGGACTACGGTCACCCTATCAATTTTTTTTTAAATTTTAGCCTATGACACCCGGAATAAGCTAAGGATTCTAACGATACCTCATTCATCAAAATCGGTTCAGGCGTATAGAAGTTATGGTGGAATAAAGAAACCTACATACATACATACATACATACATACATACATGAACCCTGAAAACAATATACTCCTTTTATCAGGCAGTCGTATAAAAACTATCACGCCTATAGATTTGTGCTTTGACATAGTAATTTAACTTCATATACAGATGTGTTATCTGTCAAAAAAATATATAATTTTATAACCATTAAAAAAAATTAACATTTACAATTTTGTATTCATTGGATAGAAAGTTATTGTACTACTAACGCCATTAATTGTTAGAAAACCATAAGAGTTAACATAGCTGCAACAGAACTTATTACCCGTTAGAAAAACTACGCGAGCCCTCACAAAGCTCAGCTTTTTGCTAGTTAATATTAATTTGATTAATTAACCAAATTTTATCAATTTGATTAAGTAATCTAAAATTTAATTGAAAAATAATGATTTTAACTAAACTATACCAATGAGGAATCATCATTAAACTGATTTAGCTTTGCGAAACATTACGTGGTATTGTTTACGAAACTGGTCATTATGTTTTGTCACCTCTGCTTCACCGCTTCACCTACTTCGTGTCGGTGTCAACTTTCGTGAAATCGTAGTGTCATGCCACCTTTACCGATTCGATGTCCAAAATACACGCTGCAATTCAAATATTGTGTTTCTTACCCATAGACTAAGTCGACATTGACGTTCTCACCTATCTTTTAAAATTGAAGTTGATATTGAATTGCCACTTTTTTATCAAGGCATGAATACTGAGTACTGAACAGAGACAATTTATTAAAGATCAATTATTAAAATGGGCTAGGATTTCCTTTATCGCTGGATAATCTTCGGAACTTTTGAACTAAACGGAATTTTCACAGGCAGGCAGATGATTGTATACCTATATCGAGTAATTAGCAACATATTATTGAGCTACATTTTTGTATGTAAAATATTTGATATTAGACAATATTGTGTTCTATCGTGATTTTTAAGATACTTACCTAAATACTCGCGAAGTTGCGGGAACCATCTAGATTATCACCATATAGATTATACAATAATATTAAGTACCTAGTTACTTGTGTCTTATGGAAGTGGGTTGATTTAAGATATCAATCCGTTCTAGTTATTATTAGGTTCTATGCTACAGTATTGAAACCGGTATGACGGGACTGAAAAAAGAATACATGGTATGCTAATGCAGTCATAACAGTATTGCATAAGAACTAAGAACAAACGTCGCTAGGTAAATAAATAAATACGTATTAAAATAAGTAGGGATCATAAGTGAACTACAGCGTAATAGACTTAGACTTTAATCCCCTGTTACAGTTTAGTGGACATTGTCAAAGGCAAGTAGGTACGAGTAGGAAATATAAATAAAATATACGAGTGTATACTAAAGAACCTATGACTTGATTTTATTAAAATTCTAAGAATCAGTTACTTTTTAAGTATAGTAAAACTTGAACCTGCTTAGAAAGGTTCACAGCAATAATATGCTGTTTTCCTAGCGAAGTTTACGAGTCACTATGTATATAAGAAATACATTTATAGATGTGCCTGTGACTAATTCGGCTTGATACAGTTGATCAGCGAAACTTGTGGGTGCAACAATTACGCCCACGTAACACGAGGAACAATAGCCGGCAATGGAATAAACGATCTCGACTAGATGTAACTGCAAAGCAATATTTTGATGACACAAAATCCAATCCAATTAAGGATTCAGTGGCCTTGTTAAAACATACAGGGAACAGTTCAATTCAATTAGTTTATTTGCCAGATTTGGCATGAACAAGGTGGTAACAAAACTGCCAAACATCCACGTATCTTAACAAATAAAAAGTATTGATTGGAGTTTCGATATCTCTACTAGTATTATAAATGCCATTTGTCCTTCAATCACGAAGTAGCTTGACCAAACGTTTGCAAATTGCATGGGTATAGTTGAGGGCCTTAGAAAGTTCCGTCCTGAAAAAAAATATCGCGCGGAATTTTTAATAAACCACACTCCACAAGGACAAAGTCGCGTGCAAAAACTATATGAGTTTTAATGAAGATAAATTAATTTATGCATTATGAAGCATTTAGCATCAGAAACATTGATGTTATTATTAAACATACTGAGTATAATACCTGACTGAGTAAAACACTTAAATAGTTTTCAAGAAACCTTAGAGGTATTTTGAAGTCTCCAACATAGTTTCGAGATATAGACATATCATCATATTTAATTCCAGATTTTTAAAAACGAGAATTTAATAACATTTCATTTGTTTTGCAAATAAGTGATACCCATGTGTACAGCTGGTACTAGAGAACAAAATAAAACCTCAAGATAATGCACAGCTGGTTAGACTTCTTAGAATCTGTTCGACTTTAGCTGACTTAGCTTAATTATGAATTATGATTAATATTATGACTGTTGCATTCATCAGCGAAACTTGTGGGTGCAACAATCACGTGTACATTAGAGACTATAGCAGCTTGTTAGAACAATAACTAGAGACCATAATAAATGTTATTTCATTTAAAGATAGAATAATAGCTTAGTTTTATATATTTGACATTATAATATCTATAGATAGTCTGTGAAAGTAGATAAAATCACACTGTCATAATAATATTTTAAATGCGAAAGTGTGTTTGTTTGTTTGTCCTACAGTCACGCCGCAACAGAGCTACGGATCGACGTGATTTTTTGCGTGGGTATAGTTGAAGACCTAGGGAGTGACATACTTTTATCCCGGGAAATTAAAGAGTTCCCAAGGGATTTTAAAAACTAAATCCACACCGACGATGTCACGGGCATCAGCTAGTATTTTGTGAACTACGAAAGTGTTCATATAAGTACATATTATATAAATGTGGAATACAGTTCTTGCAATTTCAAATATTTCTAGACATTCTTTGAAATCTCTATAACTGCATCGATTGTATGTGTGACGTTATCTTGACAACGTTTTTCTTTAGCTATAAAGCCAAAACTTTCTGTTCGTTTCCTGTTTGTATTGCGGGCTGCGGCAATGTGCTAAAAAACTAATGATCACTTCACTTTCCGACTTTAAAACTACTATTCCTACTCGTGCGTACATAAAACTTACTCTATAATAAGAGCTCTATAAATATTTTGATAACTATCAGTTTTCCTACTAAGTTTATTACAGTTATATCAAATACCAGTTGTATACAGGTAACAGTACAAAAACCAGAACTTGAATCGAGCAAACTCCAAATAAACGGACAGGTGGTAGTGGCTTTAACCGTCCAGCTGCACTTTTAAAAATGGTACGGTCAAATAGAAATTTCCATTTAGCTTGTAATAAGTGCTCACAATTTCAACAACTCACTTGTGTAGTTACATGCAAGTCAATAGTCGATTTGCAAACAGGCAGCTGTATTGCGGAGCTTGTAATTATTAGGTGTTCGCAGACGTAACTTTTTGTCATGTTATTATTGGCTTCTGTAATACGCCTGTTATAACCGAGTATCATAGTCGATAGTTTGAGACTGGCAGCTGCTCATGGAAAAGACTTGCTAGTTTGTATCTATTTTTACTCTATTTGCTCTTTATGCGCAAATTCAGCATCAATAGCTATTTCTTTTTACTTAAATGTACATTGTACACTCGGTATATTCAGACTTCCTTCCCTTATTATTTACAGTAATTACATGTTGATTCAGAGGTTGATTACATTAAAACAGGTTGGATTATACTGGCACGTGTGAAGCACTTAATCGAGTTATCATACGCCAAAAATGCCTTACATCATTTTGGAAAAGAGCTGATACTCTTACACTGCTGGACCGATATTAACCAAACATAGCTAAGAACCACCGCAAGGAAACTGGCTTTCAAATAAAAAAAACCGCGTCGAAATCGGTCCATCCGTTAGAGAGCTACGATGCCACAGACAGACAGACACACAGACAGATATCGACGTCAAACTTATAACACCCCTCTTTTTGCGTCGGGGCTTTAAAAATTAAAACCGTGAACACCGCGTATTTTCTTCTCTTAATATAATAATTATTAGTTGTCAAGTTTTCCATCGGCTCAGGCAATTCGTCCATTGGGATTTGGGCGCCGGAAATCGTCCGTGTGTGTCCTCTAGCGTGACGGACGCCGCGCGTTGTACGCAGGAGGCCGAGCGTTACTAGTGTATTTAGTTTGGTTAATGGTTTTTTGTTCTGTTTTTAATGTCTACTAGCTAATGCCCGCGACTTCGTCTGCGTGGATTTAGTTCATAACATCCCGCGGGAAATCTTTGTCACCCTCCAGGTTCTCAACTATACCTATCCAATAAATTACGTCAATCCGTAGCTTTGTAGCAGGAAACATTTGATCGTCTTGCTCGCGGCATTGTTAATGATGATTCAAAGAGAAAACATATTACTGATGATATTATCAATTACGTTTAGCTATCATTTTTATAATTGTCAAATTTTTTACCATACTTAACCAAAGACAAAATTACGTTTAGCTGTCATTTACGTTTTGTTATTCCACTGTCATTTGCGTTTTGTTATTCCATGTCAGATTCGTTTTTGTTATACCACGTTTTATAGTGACATGACGGAAACGCGGTCGAACGGGATAAAAAGTATCCTATGTCCGTCTCCTGGTTCTAAGCTACCTCTCCACCAATTTTCAGCCAAATCGGTTCATCCGTTCTTGAGTTATAAATAGTGTAACTAACACCACTTTCTTTTATATATATAGATGTATGTATGGCTTAATCGATAACTAAATGTTCATTATATTTCTTAAGATTCTTCGATTTCTATTCCTGTTCTTAGATCTGTTTACTTACAATATTTGAATTACTTTTCTTTTTGAGTGATAACATATTGATTATTGTGGCTTTATATAATATTAGAGTCTAGCTGGAAATGCGAACCTGTTACCTGTAAAGAACGAAATATTTAAATGTATAAGGAAAATTACGTACTAAGCGTAAGTAAGTTCTTTCAAGAATTATTAATGTGTATTTTGACCTAAGCAAGGCTTTTGACCTCGCCTATCAAGGGCTTACCACAAGGAAATATGCTGGGCCTACATTTATTCATAATCAAGCTTTTTTAGATCCTGTATTTTTTTTTTGTTGATAGAATCGTGCGTTAACGCCAAGTGGCTTGAAGGCAAGGCTTTGACGCAATACTTCCTCTTCGTGAGATGCATTGCATTAGCTCGTTTATAGCGGATAATAATAATAAACAAACAAACAAACAAACAAACAAACAAACAAACAAATAAAATAATAAAGTCTATTAATTCAATAGGTATTAAACGAGACACGAGTGATGCATTTATGTTTTTTTTTTCATTTAAAAATAACTGACGTCATCGGAAACAGGCTTTCAAATGTCATTCAAAAGGATACTATTGCAAAATGTTGAATTAGGTTGCTACTGTACTTTTTTTTGTTATTTCAAAACGTATGCTTTTCTCTTAAAGTATATTTTTGCTTGATTGAAATAGCAGTCGGTTCAGGGCATTCGAGTCCCCTATGCAGCTGTCATTTTTAAGGCCATACAAAGAGGTAAAATAGTAAATAATACAAACGAGTAATAATATTATTCATTCAGTAGGTGCACAAAATAAAAGGATTCGAAGTACCTAATGGATCTTATGCTAATTTTATTTTATAAGTAAGTCTCGTCTACTCGGTCTACTGCTTAGTGCTTTTATCGTCAAGATCTCAGCGTCCATTTGCTTGACGCATTTACTTAATTATTTTTATAATGAACTAGCTTTTACCCGCGGTTTCGCTCCCGTTACCTATTTTCTATACAAAAATACCAATTTTGATTTTTTGTATTTTTCAGCAGTTATTTTGGGTTTCCGTTTTTTTTTTTTATTTTTAAATAGAAAGCAAAAGAAACAAAAAAAAATCAAATCGGTTGAGTTTTAGCCAGACTAACTTGTTTTTTTTATATAGATTTCACAGATAATTTTTTTCTATTTTTAATTGAACTCATTGTTTTTAATTGGATGATAGACCTTGACTGCGATTTTATAGTAAGTGAGTAGCGGCCTAACTTGGAACAGTGCAAGCATTATAAATTAAACCCATACCGATTATAATTATATTATTGGTTTCTACACTTCTTTGGTGATAAGGTTGCAAGGGTAGCACCAGAAAAATTATGACGAAATAGTGAGTGTGTATAAAACCATACTTAAGTGGTAAGTAACGGTGCTATTGGCACACAACACAACTCGTCACTATGTACTTTCAAGTAGGTATAATTACAAATCAAATTAAATAATTTACGGTCTAACCCGAATCGTCAATACCACCGTTATGCACGAAATTGGTAATAGATAGAGTGTCCTGCTGCGTCTAATATGCGTGTTTCTGTGAACACGAACGTGAGAAATCGCAAGTAGACGTTGTACAATGTACCTACACCAAGAAATACAGCCGATGTGCTTTTCCTTTATTCTTTGGTTCGGATGATCGAGCTGAAAACTGAATTGATTAAAAACTGTAGTCTTTCTTTTATTTAAGAATTGTACACATATTTGATCACATTTTCCCTGCAAAATTGCCTGATCGAGCTGGAAATTGAATTGATTAAAAACTGTAGTAGTCTTTTATTTAAGAATTGTACACACTACACATGTTTGATTACATTTTCCGTGCTACATTGTCTGATCGAGCTGAAAATTGAATTGATTAAAAAGTAGTCTTTTACGTAAGAATTGTACACATTTATGATTACACTAGCTGTTGCCCTCGCGACTTCGTCCGCGTGAAATTCGGTTCTTTGAAAAACCCGTGGGAACTACTGGCTTTATCGGGATAAAAGTAAGCAGTAGCACTGCAGGTCTACAACCATACCCATGAAAGAATCACGTAGATCCGTTGCTCGATGTAACTGACTCGAAAAATTTGGACTTTCATATAAACATTCAACCGCCTATTTAACCCCTTTGGGGATAGAATTTTCAAAAACTGTGAAATACGTAGTTCTTTGTTTTTAATCGAAAGCCCAAATACAAAGTTTCATCGATAAAATTTAAAAAATGACGGACTTTCATACAAACTAACAACCCCTATTTTACCCCTTCGGGGGTAGTATTTTCAGAAAATGTAAAATACGTACTTCTTTATTTTTAATCAAGAGCCAAAATACTAAGTTTCGTGGATATAAGAAAAATAACTTGAAAAATGAAAAACTATCATACAAACATTCAACTCCTATTTAACCCCTTTGGGGGTAGAATTTTCAAAAACTGTGAAACACGTAACTCTTTATTTTTAATGTAAAGCCCAAATACCGAGTTTCATGGGTATAACTTGAAAAATGACGGTCTTTCATACAAACTTTAACCCCCCATTTAACCCCCTTGGGGGTGGAATTTCAAAAAATCCTTTCTTAGTGCTCACCTACGTCATAAAAGGAACCTACTGTCAAAATTTCAAGTTTCTAGCTTCAGTGGTTTAGGCTGTGCGTTGATAGATCAGTCAGTCAGTCAGGACAAATCTTTTTATAAGTATAGATTTTCCCTGCTTAATTGCCTGATCGAGGTGGAAATTGAATTGATTAAAAACGGTAGTCTTATTTAAGAACTAGCTGATGCCCGCGACTTTGTCCGCGTTTATTTAGTTTTAAAGTCCCTCGGGAACTCCTTGATTTTCCGGGATAAAAAGTAGCCTAGATGTTGACCCGAGTAATAAGCTACCACGGTATAAAATTTTGTAGAAATCTGTGCGGTAGTTTTTACGTGAAAGAAGGACAAACAAACAGACAAACAGATAAAAAAAATTTAGCTTCTGTTTTGATATCTGTATCTTGAACACAATTAGAAGCAAAAACCCTTTTTTGAATCTATTTCATGTACAGAATTGGTTTCGTTTCTGTTTTATTATATGTATAGATTGTACACATATTTGATTACATTTTCCGTGCTAAATTGTCTGATCGAGCTGAAAATTGTATTGATTAAAAACTGTAGTCTTTTACTTAAGAATTGTACACATATTTGATTAAATTTTGCTGTGCTAAATTGTCTGATCGAGCTGAAAATTGTATTGATTAAAAACTGTAGTCTTTTACTTAAGAATTGTACACATATTTGACTACATTTCCCTGCAAAAATTTTTTTAACCGCCAAAAAGCAAAGAGTTTCCGCGGAATTATCAAAAATGAACAATCCTGTGTCTATAGATGGTTTTTTGACTCCTAAAGATACAGGATATAAAAATGTATTCCCAAAATATTTATCTATATTATATAAAAATGAATTGACGTTTGTTAGTCTCACAATAACTCGAGAACGGCCAAATTTTGGTTTTGAAATATTTGTTGAAGTCAGGATACTGTCTTATGTGCCTTATCCTTAGGTATGGAATCAATGCAATGTCATTTCATGTTAAACGTAAATCGTAATTATGTTGGTAGATATAGATGTTATTGGCTCACCGTCATTTACTTTACGAGTATTATAATATTTGCACATGTAAAACATAACACTTAGCAAATGTACCTACGCGCATGCTATTGTCGGTAGAGTTTCACTGATTGCAGTTTGGTTAGTTTTTGTAGTTTACTTCGAACATAACTGGTATAGGTCCGAATATATTAAATTATTATAATAATACAATTGAATTTTTTAATATATGGTAATAATATAGTAACTCTGGCTTAACCACTGAATGGATCTCTAAAGCAAGACATAATCATGCTGCCTTCCTAGAAACGGACACAAGGGTACTTTTATCCTGGAAAATTAAAGCGTTCACACAACGAGATAGTATTCTTTATATTTAACGATCTATACCTGCTTATAAAAAGACTTGTCCTGACTGACTGACCTATCAATGCACATCCTAAACCAGAGGAGTTAGAAACTTGAAATTTTGACATTAGGTTCCTTTTATGCCGTACATCTATATATATAAAAAAGAAAGTGGTGTTAGTTACACTATTTATAACTCAAGAACGGATGAACCGATTTAGCTGAAAATTGGTGGAGAGGTAGCTTAGAACAAGGAGACGGACAAAGGATACTTTTTATCCCGTTCGACCGTGTTTCCGTCAAGTCACTATAAAACGTGGTATAACAAAAACACATCTGACATGGAATAACAAACCGCAAATGGCAGTGGAATAACAAAAACGTAAATGACAGCTAAACGTAATTTTGTCTTTGGTTAAGTATGGTAAAAAATTTGACAATTATAAAAAGTGTTATAATAAAGCATTACTGATATTATAAATGCGAAAGTGTGTTTGTTTGTTGGTTTGTCCTTCAATCACGTCGCAACAGAACAGCGGATTGGTGCGATTTTTTGCATGGGTAGGTATAGTAATGGATGTAGTAGTGGTTCCTCAGACCGGTAGAGCTACTTTTTATCTTGGATAATGAAAGAGTTCCCGCGGGATTTTTAAAAACTAAATCCATGCGGACGAAGTCGCGGGCATCAGCTAGTACCTAATAAGAAAGGATTTTCTGAAATTTCGTCCTCAAGAGGGTTAAATAGAGGAAGAATGTTTGTATGACAGTCCGTCATCTTTCAAATTATATCCATGAAACTTGCTATTGGGGCATTCAATTAAAAATTAAGAACTACGTGTTTCACAGTTTTTAAATATTCCACCCTCAAAACCACGCGGACGAAGTTGCGGGGCAAAAGCTTGTTTTACCACCTATCACTTTCAGATCTAAACATAGGTACAGGAAAGAGTCTTAAATGAGAACAATAGTGATAAGAAGGCCATTGGTATTAGGTCATACAATTTCGCAAGGGTGATCCAAAATGCGAGGAAGCGAAAGTGAAAGCACTAAACGGTCGGTTGACTTGACCGCTGTCTTCGCCTTTTTACTTGTTAATCAACTGTTAGCCAACAACAAATTTCGCGTTGGTGCTTGTTAATTTTTCGCGCCTGTCAAATTTCTACGCCTTCTAATTTTTTTTCTTTCTTATTTACTATTATTTTCCTTAGGTATTTACGTAAGTTATTTAGATTATCGTCGAGAAGGCGTGAGATCATCTAACAACAAGATCCTCTATCGATTAAATAATGACGCAAATCCAGTCCAGAATCAAAAAGGTCAAAATCAAATCTCGAGAAAATCGGGGGAAAATTATACGTGCCCAATTGAGAACGTCGTCTATTTTGAGTGTCCGTTAATAACATTAAAGAAGAAGATGACCTACATACAACAATCAAGTATGGTTGAGAATAGATTGAACATTTGCTGCTCTGGTAATTTCATCACAAAAAGAGGACCCCAATTCTAGAATTCAGGTCGAAGAAAAAACGATTATGCGTCAACTCGGATGTAACTTGTAACTATTATCGCACTAACGAGTAAAAACGACTTTGGGAATTGGAAATCAACGAGTACGGCGAGTTCCGGGATAAAAAGTCTAAATGTAACTCTTCAGGTCCACAAGCCAATTGCTGGTGTGTGAATAAAGGACAAACCAACAAACACACTTCTGCAAAATAATCACCATCATCATCAACCCATTAACGTCTCACTACTGAGCGCAGGTCTCTCAGAGATGAGTTATAGGCCATAGTCCACCACGCTGGTTCAATGCAAATTGGTAGACTTCATCTTTGAGTACATTATGGAGAACTCTCAGGCGTGCAGGTTTCCTCATCCTCACAATGTTTTCCTTCAACGTTGAAAAATATAAATCTAACAATTCGATTGTATGAGGCGCCCTCGAGAGTCCTCGAGTCAGGCCGGACAGAAGTCACCCTTCTCATAAGTTAAGCGTTAGTCAACATTTAAAATCATCGAACGACACTTGCTAATTACTTAACAGTTATCGTTTTTGGAAGCTGCGCAACAGGACCGCAAGCGTCACAAGACTCACAAGGCTTTCACTTATAGGTAGTCTTGTGTCTTGTCCAGCGAGTTTTCTCCATTTCTCTAGATTTACAATTTTCAATAGGTCCCTAGGTATAATTATTGATGAAAATTTAAGTCTCACGCGCTGTTTTGGATATTCAACATTATTTTTGTCAATGGAAAAGCACGTATGAATCGAAATACCCTGAGGTTTTTTTTTCTTTCATAAATATCGTGTATGATTTTGCAATGTGGTATATCTACCGCGCAATTATATCTTACAGAATTGAACTCCATAACGGAATTATGTTGCTTATTATGAGTAGGTATCTATTGTAATTTCTTCGCAGAATTTACGTTTGAGGAACAACAATTATTGCGAAATGATGACCAAATGCTGCGTTAGTAACACCACACGAGTGGCATTATTACCCGTAGGTGTATTTTGAAAACGGATATACCTAATTGAATTTTAATATGTTCTTTGAATAAGGTGAAATTGGCCATACATAGAACTGTGACACCTTAACTTTAGTTGTTTAAATTACACTGATGTCTATCAGGCCAATTTTGTTAAGAGAACCGTGGGCTCGAATTCGCAAAGAGCCTAATATGTTGACTTGACTTGATGTCTTAGAACAACTAAATGAATGTTTGTCGGTCGTATCACCGTATTTTTCCTCACGTCCATTGGGTCGTACGCGGCCCCAAGTTAATAGAGTAAATTGCACGAGAAAATTACCGTCCGTTTTTTGCGTTTGGTCTTTGAAGAGTTCCGTACCAAAATAGTTAAGTCTGTCTGTCTGCCTTTCATATTTTCATATAATATTTTGATTTAAGTATCCAGCACCGTCCTATCCTATCCTTTTAATATTACGTAAATGCCAAAGAGTGTTTGTTTGTTACTTTATCCCTTCAATCACGATAACAGAGCTACCTACATCCGTAGCTTGATATTTTGTGAATCAAATAATTCATCGAAATTTTTCATTTTAATTGCAAAAGGGCTCGACATAATGGAGCAGGGTTGTCAAAATTTTGATGCAAGGTTACTACTTACTAGACAAAGGGGATTGAAACTATCTGGCATAGCGACCTGGCCGCCATTTTGATTTTTTTTCGAAATCGCGGCGCACGATGTAAGTTGTATGTATGGGTAGAGGACGCATAGACGAACAAATAATGTCAAGTAACATAGTACCCTAAAGTGTCACGTTACCGAGATATTTGAAGGTAAAGATAGACATATGAGGACAACGACAATCATTAAAAATATGACTGTTTTGCATTCCAACAAAACAGTTATTATGTGTGTGAAAAAACACACAGCATTGATTGAAGAAGCATCCATAGATTCTACCTATCCATACATTCTATTTTTAATTTCATTCAAGGTCGCATAGTTTTTGACACACAGACATGCAGATTTTATTAAATTAGCAATAATACTTTACCAACAACCTTAGTTATGCATCCGTAAACAAAAAGGGTTTTGTTTTTGAGGCGAATGAATAAAAAATTAAACAAATGATTTTATTATTTACACACTTTTCCTTGCAATGCACTGAACCCTCGGTGCGCCAGTCAGACTCGCACTTGTCCAAGTGTATTTTTTTTTGTACCGACACGTAGCCAAATATAATAATAGCCTTAATTCTAATTTTTTCTCCTGATTTAATGACATGCTGTTATTATTATGTATGACTCATAGTTCTGGTTCAATAAATTAAATATATAAGACCTCGATTCACTAACGACAAGAAGTTTAATGTTCTCAAAGATGCGTGAACTCTGCCATTCCTCACTTGGATACCTGTAACTGTAGTGGACTGGCGATTGGTTAAAATGAATGGATGAAATGTACGAGTATTTACGCTTATGTTTCCATTTCCAGTCGCTTTGCTTACGACGCAAAGTTACGAAGTTACGATACACAGAACAAATGAGGACATTGTAGTGTATTTGACACGCTGCCGCCCTTTGACCTGTTTAATAGCTTATTGTAACTGGAGTGGGTGTTGTCTTTGTTCGCATTAAAAGGGCCGTAGCCCGTAATGGATGGTCCGTGGTTGGAAGTTCCAACTTAAAGCCATTTTACTAATTGCCCGGGAAATGGGAATATTCCGGGTGAAAGAAGGTAGTGCAGGTGTTAAATGGGGAACTTTGGAAAGACATTGAATTAGTCATCACACGAATATACTATGTGTTTGTGTGTGTGTGTGTGTGTATGTGTGTGTTTGTTTATTGCTCTTTCACGCAAAAAATACTGGACGGATTTGGCTGAAATTTGGAAAGGAGATAGATTTATACCCTGGAATAACACATAGGCTAAATTTTATCCCGGAAAATCAAAGGGTTCTCGTGGGAATCCAAAAACCTTAATCCACGCGGACGAAGTCGCGGACATCATGTAGTACTAGGTATTTTTCGAAGAAGACAAGGTTACGTAGCGCGTAAGTAGGGAGTTTCTGAGTGTTTTGACTAAGCAAAGTCTGGACCACAAAATTCTAATGGCCTGTTTCACCACTTGCTGATAAAGTGCCTGATATATATATCTAACAGATAAAATATCGGCTGGATACATCTGTGTGAAATCTTTTGAGTTTAACTGCCAGATTTACTTATCAGATACTTATGAAACAGAAATTTAAACGCTATCCGTCAGATAAGTTGTAGGTAGGCTATCAGACCTTTATCAGCAAGTACTGAAACAGGAACCGGGTATTGGATAGAAGTAGGCGTTGTTTTCTTTCAACAAAAACCGGGGAGCATTTCCGTGGAGAATAAAAAACTGCAATGCAAAAAGGATGCCGCAATTTATAACAATTAAGTACATAAATTAACCCATACTGACTACCAAGTAAGTATATTAAATTATTTAAAATTAAAGATATACTTCGGTTAATACCGATATAGTATATCTTAGCGTATTACGGGGAAAAGAAAACAAAGAAAAGATTATGAAAAGGATCACACCGAAGTTTTAACACGATTACATTTCCGGAAAGCAAAGTTGACGTGATCGTTATCAAAGCATTTTGTGCGAGTAAACGTTTCCACACAATTGTTCTGCTGACGTAGACAGTTTCCTGTTAGCGCATCGAGAGTAAGGACGAGCTTGTCACAATGAATAGTCACTCAAAAGAAATGGGTCACTGCAATGGATGGCTTCATCATTTCAAAGTAGATATCTCTGTCATAGATCCAAAGATATAGAATAGAACATTTCAAAAACCGTTGTAGTATCCAAAGAGTTTAATCATTTTCAGATGAAGTCTGAAATTAATTTATTTTTCGAATTCGGTAACGTGCTTACAATTCTCGAAAGTCACTAGAAGTAAGATAATGATGATAGTTATCTATTGACTATAACCGACGACTTAAAACTAAAGCTACGAAGGTTCCAAACGCGCCCTATCCGAGAAGAGCCCACGACCAACTCAGCCAGATATACTTTTTACGAGTATTAGCACATACAGCTCACAATGTCACTTACTTAGTTAATAAATCTGATAAAAGCAATGAAACGCTACGATTTTTTTTCGCTCAACTCAATTTATTGTTGAGTCGTAATTTTTGATCACTTTAAAACATAGACTTACTCGTATCATATTTACTACCGTTTTAAAAGAGGCATTTTTTAAATCGCGCTATGTTCCTATTTTATTGACTGTGATAGTAGGTATAAAATAAATAATCAAGCCGGCTCTGTTCTGTTATCTTTTCTATTACTTGACTGTTTCATAATTTTCATAGTTTTTATAGAAGAGAAACTAGAAAAGTGTCATAAAAAATTGCGGCTTATGAACGGTGCCAAAAACGCACACTATAGCGTCGCTACGCACCAATATCCAAGGGAACCATCTTTTGCTTGAATTAATTATATTTTCTCAAATTTGCTCGGAAATCGCTTCTTTATTTAAAAAAAACGAAACGTCAATTGGCTCATTGCTGGCGTGGCGCCAGCAATTACGTAACAGGACAATAATGTAAATTGCTGGACAGGTACGAGGTTTTTAAAATGTACACTTTCCTCTATTAGGTGTTTCTCCTCTGTGATTCGGTGTTTTAAATGTGCATTTCTTTCGCTGAAGTATACAATTTAAAAAAATAAGAATGAATTTTTTTTAAAATGGAACAAAAAGAGCGTGGTTTAATTGGAGGTAAAGAATTATTGGTGACTGGTGTTTTCTTTTACAATAGGGATACATAGAAGAATCTATTGAAAACAAATCTAAGATAAGCACCCAAATAAATGACGCTATACCACAGAATATATATGGCTATACTCACTACACCTTTCGAACCTCAGCCGTCTACGTCATCTGAAGCACCACATACCAAATTAGCTACTAAAGCCTCCAGTGATCCTTCAGAACTAAACTCAAGCCAAAGTATTCAACATGTTAACTTACCGTTACCTGGCAAAAGTATACAATTATCATTTCATAACTGTACAAATTGTACTATAACATTTAACATGAAATAAAACAGTGTTTCTTTAATTATTTTTTTGTTGTTTCCTCGCAAAAAATTAGAGAAAAGTACTATATAAGCCTCGGCCGAAATAGCAATTCATGGCCTCGTTTCCTTAAAAAGGCCTCGGCTAGCGCCTCGTCCTTTTAAAATCACATCGAAGTCCTCGGCTTCGCCTCGGCCTTCCAATGTTACTCGTCCATAAATTGCTTTATTCCGAGCCTCGACAATAATGTACTATTATTATTTATACATACAATGTAAGTACGTAATGAAGACGCGATGAAAGTATGGAATAATAATATGATACTGTTTTAGGCAATATTATGCACGTATTTTTTCTTTATATATTTTTAATTCATTCTTTACATCATGATAGCCTAGAAAAAAATGTACAAATTATCACTTGCGAAAATGCATAAATACATATTATATAGAAAATAATTATTTTAAATGCCATTCGGTTTCGGACGATTTAAACGCCGCCATTTACAAAATAATGCTAGCTGACGTTACGTGTCAGAATCTAACGATTGTAATTGGCACAAATGGATTGTGAATGTGATACACAAAGCATATTATATAGCCATGTAACCAATAGTGAGCGTTTTGCAGTTTTGAATATCCCGCGCATATTTTGGGCTTTATTATTATTAAATTAAATATTTATTGTTATTACATTAAATATTTATTATTACCGGCCCGCGGGGTACGATCCCACATCTCTTGGGAATCGCGCCCGAGTATTTTGGTTTTACACCACAGCCGCGAACGAACTACACGTCAGCATTGAAATTAGTGATTATGTATTTACTTTAGTTAAATTAGGTATTGATAAAGTAAAACAATATACCATGGATGCTTTAAGTGATTAAGGTTTCGTAGCGATAAAGATTGAGTACAGGAAAAATTTTTAAGAAAAAGTTTTCAATCAATTAATTTAGAATTTTAAACCACGCACTTAGTGGACCAAAGATCTCAAGCGAGTCGCTGGCAGCCGCTGAATATAAACGGTACAAGAACGTATTCTGTGGCGATTTTTTGCCTCGTACATATATAGAAATATACCTATGTCCAGCAGTGGACTTCTATCGATTGAGCGAGGACGATTAAGTCTGTACAAATTGGGTATTTGACTGATATTTTTTTTTAATTTAAAATAACGTGTTTAAATATTATAACACAATGCAATTTCTCTTTTTTAAATATCTTTACTAGTCTCGGAATTATAAGCTGTTTTACTGTGACTGTATCTGTCTCTTTCTAAATCTAAATTTTCTATGAAGCGTGTATGGGAGCTGCTGAATTGTGACATCACACTTCAGTAGCGCTCTCTCTGTCTAACAGGAAACTTTAAAGCTCTATAACTTATTTGTTTTTGGGCCAATTTATTTTCTGTTTTTACAAATGTTTTCTTACATGTTAAATTTTCGATTATAAATAATGAATATCAATATTTTGACTACAGTCAAATTCCCAATTGTCAGACAAAGAACTAACTGAATGTACCAACTGAATGGGCGATTTCCTAATGTCCCACAAAACTATCGTACCTTAATTCCTCAAAAGGTAAAATTAAACTACAATTGGTAGAACTCATTTAAATGGTATGTAATGAAACTGTAAAATTGGTATGTATTTGTAGCCTTGAATATGTTGATACAAGAAATTCAAGACGACTAATAGAGCGTATCGGCCAATCGATTCAGTTTCAATTTTTTGTCGCTTCTTTGTGTCTTGCAAGTTGCAACTCTGCGGTTATTTGAGAAGAGCAAAGTATTTTGGTGCCAACCTGCCAGATAATTTCATAACGTTATAATATGTACCTACTAGCTTTTGCCCGCGACTTCATTTGCGTGGAGTTAGGTTCTTAAAAATTCCAGGGAAATTGTTTAGGTTCTTAAATATCCCACGGGAATTGACGAGGTTCTTAAAAATCCCATACGAATTTTTTAGATTCTTAAATATCCCACGGGAATTGTTAAGGTTTTCAAATATTAATATAATTTTTTGTTCTGAAATAAAAAATAGATTGTGTTACTATACCATGCATAAAACAACCTATTTTTATTTATGTACCAGTACCAACAGGATTTTTCAGGATTTTTAAATAAAAAACCCAAATACGCGCGGACGAGGTCGGTGGCATCAGCTAGCTAGTAGGCATACTTACTCTTCTTCTTCTTCTTCTTCTTTATCAACCTATAGACGTCCACTGCTGGACAAAGGTCTCCTGCATGGACTTCCACAGGCTTCGGTCTTGCGCCGCTTGAATCCAGCGGCTCCCTGCGACTCGTTTGATGTCGTCGGTCCACCTGGTGGGGGGTCTGCCAACACTGCGCTTCCCGGTGCGGGGTCGCCACTCCAACACCTTGGGACCCCAACGACCATCAGTTCTTCGAACTATGTGCCCCGCCCATTTCCACTTCAGTTTCGCGACACGCTGAGCTATGTCGGTGACTTTGGTTCTCCTACGAATCTCCTCACTACATACTTACTATTAGTATAAAAATATAATGTAATCTGTGTAGGCTGAGTATTAATTAATTATTTATTAATAATAATATTATTATAATTAAGTCATGACAAAGGTGTAGGTGTATTGGAATGAGGTGGCCAGCGAAAGTGGCCAGGGTTACAGAGAGCGAGTTCAAGGGGACAACTATTCTCCAGTAAATAAACCGTGGAACGACTGTTTCTTAATGTGTTTCGTAACGTAAACAAAGTCACCAAGCTGTTTTTGATTCATTTAAACCTTCTACACATTGGGCCATAGCTCTAAACCTTCGCATTTGAATTTGAGCTCAATTTCGTGTATGCATTCTTATACGTTTAGGTGTACGATACGCTCTATAACAATCGGTTGTACTGAATTTGTGACTTTAAATCAATACAGGTCAAGGAATATTTTACTTGGCGCTAATGCCATGAAATTAATAAGATTTTGATCGGCACTTTTTAGACAATCGCACTTCTGATTCGCATCGGCCAAGGTCTGGAACGCTCTTCTGAGATCTGTGTTTTCTAACGTAACTCATGCAATTTGGGTATCTTTAAAGCAAAAGTGAATAAGCTTCTTCTAGGCAAACGCGTTCCACCTTAAGCCACATCATCACTTTCCATCAGGTGTGATAACGATAAGGTCAAGCGTGTGCCTATAAATAATGTATATAAAAAAAAGAGTAGATGCTGTATGAAACCAAAACCAGGTGACTAGGTATCCCTTTCCTTCCAAAGCTTGATGTGTACCTACCTGATATTATTAGACCCTCAATAGCCCAACGATTAAAGGCGCGGTCCTTCCAGGTCCTAAACTATACCTACTTAGTCGATTCGTTGCTCAAACAAACAAACACGCTTTCGCATTTATA
Source organism: Oeneis ivallda (assembly GCA_029955525.1). Taxonomy (NCBI): domain Eukaryota; kingdom Metazoa; phylum Arthropoda; class Insecta; order Lepidoptera; family Nymphalidae; genus Oeneis; species Oeneis ivallda. The sequence goes on along the minus strand of JARPMR010000010.1, from coordinate 6,893,335 downwards.
ACAATAGTAGGGATGCACATCAATGATGAGTGGTTTTTTTGAAAGAGCATTTTCCAAGCGGCTGTTCAACATTTTCCACGCGCTTCTCTTCGGCAAGATAATGGTGCATCTCACAAGCGAGTTTACAGGCACAGTTCTTAACAATATAACCAATTAGCAGCTTCCAGCAGCGCAACCGACGCAATGAGAACAGCAATCCAACTGATAATGTCTCTTTCACAATAATTAACGCTTCAATCTAACTTTCGGAACGAATTGATATCGTTTTTATTGTACTTTCTTCCTTACGTTTTACGACTTGAACGATATCGTACCAGTCTAATGAGTAACTTTGTACATAAAATTTCTGCATTCAACCATTCTCGAATAGTCCTCATATAACTTTAATTAATTATTCTTTCGTGGAAGGGTAGACACTAATTTCTTCCTCCTTCCTTCTCATATTTTGAATGAAAGAACTTATCTGGCAGCAAAAATCGAGATCTGAGATGCGCATCTGAATGCACTCTGCCCGTACATCTTCCCGGCTATCGCTGCCAATCCGTGCGTTTTGAAAATTTCTCACCATTTAAATATCTTTCCATTTAAATAACCATTTAAATAAAAGTTTGAATCACTCTCAAAATGATTTTGCCAAAGAATTCCACCCATTTGGTCTATGCCACCTTTATTTGGGTTACCTTTAAATACCTTAAAGTTTAACTTTTCATTAATATTTTGTCCTATATTAATTAGTTACTAGTTTTTTTGCGTCAAGTCTGCGGTAACACATATAGACGTCAATAACATTTGTGCGGTTACATTTTATTATTCATACGATATCAGTTTCATGAATGTAGTAGGACGTAAATGCTTATAATGTACTTTTAAAACGTACCTACAGTATCCGGATTTCGTGGAAATCTGTCTAGTCATTGAGACAATCTCTCATTCTAGGATGGAGTTTTCTGTACGATTAACGTATTTCTTTAACTCAAGATGCAATATGTACTAGAACAAGGTGGCTTTTTATAGTTGTAACCTTCCACGTTTGATCCTCGAAGACGAGTAAACCGAATAAATGTACCTGGGAATAAGAAGTGGTTCGAAGACTTAAATGAGTAGATCCGACATACTCCCGAAACCAGCCTGAAAAACCTGAAGTACTCTGAAATGTAGAAAAGAGCACATGACCGGACCAGCTTTCTCCGACTGACCGCCATGTTTCAGTTTAAAAATGTCTCCGCGTGATGATTGATCAGGACGGGGCCTGAACGTGCACTGGATCCTGTCAGCCAGGCAGTCGGTGGGGCCCCGTCCTGAACATTGGTCCTTCGAACCGGATCCAAACGTCAGTCCAGGGGTGCGGTCCTGAACAATGATGATGTTGTGCTGTGCTGCTTTTCCACTCATAATCTGACGTAGCAGTGCAGTGACTCAGTGAACATGCAATGGGAGCGTAAAATACAGACATTTTACTCATGTGCTAAGTGCATTAGCCGAGTGCATTTAACTCTTTTTGCGAAAGAAATACATGTGAGAATCGAATATGTAAACACGCACTACTTTCGATATCTAATGCCGTAGTTGCCTACGGTAGATGCAGTGCGGGGAATTTTAAAATCACGGAAATACACCCGTAACATTTCTACTTACAAAAGCTTCGTTTTCTGCATAACAAATTTTTAGTCCATCCATTGAACTTAAATCACCTAGTGCAAAGATGAACCTTATTTTTATCCTACAGGGCATAATAATATAAACTATAGGTGTATAGAATAGATATAGTTTTTTAATCGAATAGCTTTTCAATAATATTGTATCACTTAACTTTTAAAACAACTCAAAAAGCATTTAATTGCATATTAATTATACGGCCATGGACCACAAGAAAAATGTGGGTTCCATGACCTACATCTAACTAAACCTGCGATGTAAATGACTGGGTGATCATGCCGAAGTTACACTCGCTGAGTTGAGGCACCGTGTAATTACAATAAAATTATTAGAGTCAAGATAAAACCTGAAAGGTGAACTGAATTTTTCGATCCCCATCTCTCTCCGCCTGCGCCTAATCTCTCTCCGGTCGGTTGTGTCGAATTTTCCGTCCCATCGGGCTATGAGAGTAAAGAAACAGAGAGTGCACCTATGTTCGCGCACACACTTGTGCACTTTAATATCTCCCGCATAGATCGTTAATCTCTCTGAAGATAGGCCGCCGCCGTGGCCGAAATTCGGAAAAATAAAACATTGTTTTATTTTTCTTTCTTTTAAAAATGTAGATACCGTCAGTCATCATTAAAGGATTGATGTCCTCCCGGCCAAATTTCGACCACGGTGACCTATCTAAGGTCCATCTGTGCGGGAGATATTAAAGTGCACAAGTGTGTGCGCGAACATAGGTGCACTCTCTGTTTCTTTACTCTCATAGCCCGATGGGACGGAAAATTCGACACAACCGACCGGAGAGAGATTAGGCGCAGGCCCAACGGCTTTACGTGCTCTCCAAGGTACGGGGGTGAAACAACGCCAACTTCCTAACTCCGGGCTAGTACTGAGAATTTCTTACGGAAAACCCCAATACTTGATATGGTCCGACCCGGGACTCGATCCCGGGACCTCGTCGGCCGCAGTCAAACACGAGACCAACGAGGCAGTTAAAATTAAAGGACATACTGCAGTCTCCACAAACAATTAACATTTTTTTCAGTAAGGTCGTTATTTACACGAATGAGAAACGAAGACTTTTGAAAAATCATAACTTTTTATCCGGCACATTGACATACAATTTTTATTATGGCAATCAAAAGAACATAAGTTGCTACAGTTTTAAAAAAATCACCAGTGCTATGAACCTCTTTTTTTATTTTTAATGGAATTTTAAAATTTTCTGTAGATTTTGGATGAACTTAATTTTCTTGAAATAATTTAAAATTTAATGCTCTTAAAACCAGCTAACCAGACTGAAATTTTTTTCTAAGAGAGTACAGTTATTAGGTAAAGATATTGCATAAAAAAATTGCGGAAATTGTCACTGGAAAAATTAAAAAAAAATTAAAAGTTCGTCAAAGCAATGATATTCCAAAATTTTAAATAAAAATTTTTATCTCGTAATCGGGTGGGAACCGATTTTTTTCCTTCCGGGTTCTGGTAGGCCCCTAAGTGAACAATCTAAAAAAAATTTTATATCCACCTGGTTTGGCCCACCCTGTATATACTACGTACTACCTTTTTCAGAACATTCGGGAACTGGCAAGTAATGATGAAGTTGATGGCCATTCGCATTTTGAGACTCTACAGTTATTTGTTCTAGACAATAGATTTAGATTTCCCCTCAACTTATTAGATCTGGCCTTGTCAGATTCATTAAAATACAATTTCAAAGTTTTTTGCACGCTGTGATTGCGGTTTCATACCTACATATCTAAGTATGCAATTCAAAAGTTGAAGGCACACTTACAGTAATAAATACACGCCTGTTGCGAGTGGGTATCAACTGTTGATAATAACCGGAACCCGCAGCTTTGCGTGCTTCCGACGTAAAAATATAATTTCAATAAAATACTGGTTACATTTACAGTTCATCCGGTGATCGCCTTGAAAATGTAACTAACGCCGGTAAACTGTTTATAATAACTTACTTACGTTGTATTCAAAATCTTTTATAGATAAACGATAGATAACAAAGTTCCTTCTACGACTAAGTTAAAAGAAACTGAAGGCGCAGAGTGTGCTGTGCTGTAGCAAAAAAACAAATAAAAATATATCTTTACGAATAAATAAAATTGGAGAGTCAATTGGACGTAGACTTTATGCAAAAACGTTCCAAACCACAAGTCTATCAAAATTTAGTTAATAGCCCTAGGCTACTTTTTTAAAACACCCTTCATCATATAGTAAAAACATTCCAGTCCTTACGTTATTATTCTTTTATTTCCAATGTTCCAACCCGCAATGCACACATTCGCAGCTAAAAACAATTAAAACCAACAATCTGACTGAAAATTTGCTGTGGGTTGGAACGGTTTTGCATAACTACGTCCAATTATGGTTTAGAAATTACTGCCTTTTATGTAGTTCTTTATCGTTATTTACACGATATAAACTCAAAAACACATTTTTCAATTATATTGTCTGTCCGTCATACCTATCTAAATACCTCCTTAATTTATAGTACAACATCGGATTTAAATCAATTGATTTGCAATAACATCGTTTGACCCGCGAATTAAACATGTACCTTTTCTAAATAAGTAGAATAGCTGTATTATTTACGACGCCATTGATTTTTATATCGTGCGATTGCAAGCCTCGTCCTCAATAGCACAAGATTTTTCCTTTTTTTCCCAGCTTAAGGTAAACACGGTTATCTCAAGATATAAAGTTATCTATTTGCACCACATATGCATACTGTTCTTAGTATTTCTTATATCATGTTGATTGACATGATAATTTGCCCGTTGATGGCGCGTTGTTTAGTGTTTATGTTGTCAGAGTCATGAATTGTGAAAAATCCTTCTTTCTTCGGAAACATTGGTGGTATTTTCTAAAAATGATTGCATCAGTGTAACTATCGCTATGATCTCTGATTGGCTGAATTTTTGGCGTTCTTACTGCATCAGTACATTTTAACCAATAGCGGGAGAGTAGCAGCCATGCTCCTTGGTATAGCTCTCATTGACCGGCTACCAAATACCGCAATACGCAAAAGGATGGGGCTGACCGATATCGTTTTGAAAGTGTCCAGATCAAACTGGAAATGGGCAGGGCATGTCTGTAGGACGACAGATTACCGATGGCCACTCCTGATTCTTGAATGGAGACCACGTACCAGGTAGACAAATATGGGAAGGCAACCATTTCACTGGTGCTGTTGGTGAATTTGATCTACGAGCAAAAATGTACGAGGGTCTATGGACAGACAGAGTAACACTCATCAGAGGGGCTTCAAAATGTCCACAATTTGCCCTTTTGGTAGGCATCCCTAAAAAGTGTACGTGCGATCCGTAACGGGGCGAACCCAGCCAAGCTTCCGATCAGTTTTATGTGGAATAGCAATTATCCTTAACTGTATAGCTGCAATGTGCAACATTTCCTTAACAAGAGTATATTATTAGTAAAACTGAATGCCACCATTTATTGCTAAGCTTTAAGGAAGGAAGTATCTATCGAGGTGAAACAGATACTGTGGTCTGTAAATAGCCATTTTCTACAAGTATGTATTATGTTTCTCCAGTCTTCAAGGACTGTGTACCTACTCTAAATTTATAACTTCATCCATTTGACCATAAATAATGATATGCAATGGAGACAACTGCGATATCTTGTTTTGTGATTTTTTAAATATGTGTTATTTTCTGTAGGCTTCATTTAAATTCTCCCTGAAAACTATGGAGAGATTTTCACTCAATTTTACCTCCGTACGTGCGTTCTTCAATCATATTACAAGAATAATAAATTATATCTTTAAAGGTACCTAAGCAGACCCCTTTTTATAATTGTAGTAACTACATATTATTATATATATGTAGGTTACGAAAGCTTCCAATTAAAAAAACGTAACTTAGCATGCAAGTTACGTACGTGGTCGTGTGAAAATGAGCAATTGTCTGAAATTTTCTAGTTCCGTTTTGTAGGAATCAACGAACGATGGGCTTAATGTCGGATCGCAATTGTAAATTATTATAATAATGCAGTCGGCACTGCGACTGTGGCGCAACGAAAGTGAAACTACTAAATTGCTGTCAACAAGCCAACGAGAGTCGCCGGTCTTGTTTGGTTCGTTGACATTAAGGGACTTCGCGCACTGAGTGGGCGCGACCACAACTAGTCGAGCGACACCGCGCCGGCCGTGGCCGTAACCGTGATCCTACAAGAATATACCGTCAAGGCATGGCGTCAAGGGGACTCTCATAGCAAAGTACACCAACTTTGTTCGCGATACACAAGGAACGTACTTAATGCTCATTTGCTGCAACAAATAAAACGGTGTTAGGGCAAACTAGCGATAAGGGTCGTGATCTATAGGGCATGCTCTGACTCCTGTTCAAACTTGGGACAGAGTTAAAACATGACATATATATCTGAGCTGTATTAACTCTTTCTACAGTGTGATTGTAGTGAGAGTGCGATCTAAAGTGTATAAATTAACATACCACTGAAGTAAAGTGACGTTTACTGTGTTAATTTAATAAAAATCAAAACATATTTTAAATAAATCTAACTATAAATCTTGCACATGAATCATGAATATTATGAACATCACTATATTACAATAAATATAGGGCAACATTATTTTACAAAGTGACAAGCAAATGTCACTTTTCTCCAGTGCTTTATGAATTATAATTGCATTTTATTTATTTCAAAGACCAAAGCCAAAGAATAAGACTAATCACGGCACGTCATGCTTGCGGTTAGTTGTTGCAACCAAGTGCGCACTGGTAAGTGGTAGTGTTAATTAGGTTTTTATGGTTATTGTAATGAATCATGACACCCTTTCACAGCACAATACGTTATTTTTTAATAATTTTCTGCGAGCTCGTCGTACTAACACGAAGATACTTTTTTATTTTTTTATTCGATGACAAGCACTAACTCAAGTACTAACTTGTCTGCGATCTCACCAGATGGTAAGTGACGATGTAGTCTAAGATAGTAGCGGGCTAACTTGAAAGGGGTATGGCAGTGAACATTCAACCCATACCCCTAAATGGTTTCTACACGCCATCGTGCCGGAACGCTAAATCGCTTGGCGGCACGTCTTTCACGGTAGGGTGGTAACTAGCCACGGCCAAAGCCTCCCACCAAACCAGACCAGAGACAATTCAGGAATTATAAATTCCCAAATTAACCCCGCCGGGAATCGAACCCGAGACCTCTCAGTTATAAGGCAACAGCGCTCACCACTGAGCCAGGGTGGTCGTCAAAAAACTGCGTGGGAATATTCTTTTGACTTCCTTAAAATGGCTTATCTATCACCGCGTCGACTATTGCGTTTCTAGGAGTATAATTATTCTAAGGTTGGATACGAAAAGTTACCTGTAGGTCTAGGCAGTCGTTGCCATGTAGTGCGCGAGCTCCTTAGGGCTATTTGTAAAGTTTTAATTGCCCCTATACAGAAGGGTTATGATTTTGTCTGTTCCTTCTATCGATTAAGGCTGACCGCACAAGAAATCCAAATTCAATTCCTCAATTCCTTCTCATTCCTGTGGCGAATCAGATTAATCTACCATGGAAGTAGGAAGTACCTAATCCTTAGGTACAAAAATCTACTTAATCAATGTCAAGGTCTCTAATAGCAATAGTTAATTACCAAAACAAGAACTAGGAAATTGTCAACAACCGTTACCTTGGAATTTAGTATCAATCGATTCTAATCAGTATGCTCGTACTCATCGCATATATTATTATGTTTGTACATGATCGTATCACATGATGAGTCGATCACGTATTTCGAAATACCAAAAATAAAGTAGGTAGGTAAATATCAGGTAAGATACAAACAAGAGCGTTTATCAGAAAAACTGACAGCGCTAATGTTATCACTATCAGCACTTAAGTGACATCGACATTTGTGAGTCGCGTTATCAATGATACTTATCGGTTCTTGGGCTATTTATAGTTGAATTCTGTTTGAAGATTGATATCCCTACTGCTCTGAACCTCTATGCTCTGATAGTAGTATCTGCATATTTTTGTTGTCTTCCTTTAATTTTTTCTGCGAGGTTTATAATAGGGTATTTGACTATATTAAAAATATCGTTTCATTTGGTGTCATCCTAAAAGATTATTATCTAAAAACATTATTCCATACGACAAAACTAAAAAATAAAGCTTTATTTAATTAGAAAACATTAAATAAAATTGCTGTAATTCCGGCCATGGTCACGTGATCGAAAACGTTCCGTGATCTCGAATGACGTCACAGTCCACACCACATATGGAATTCTCATTTTGTCAATACATTTCGACGTGTTTGTGCGGCGTAATAGGCTAATTTCGTCTGTTTTTCATCGTTACTATTTTATTAAATACCAAATAGTATGCGACACGCGGCCTAAACACATATTATAAAATTGTCATTTGATTGAAATGTGAACTGTTACGTCATGAGAGCAAATGGAACGTTTCCTCGGCAATTTATTTTTTTGAATTTATTTCTCGATTTTTATGAAAAATAATGAAAATTATGCCGAAATATACGTTTTGTTAGCTTCAGCATAGCATTATTAACAATTTAAGATGATTTTCTAAAAGTAGTCAAATACCGTATTATTGTCCGTTATCCATGTATTAACGGTATAATCTCTACCTTACTCTCGTTGAGTTAATATTAATGGACTTATACCTAGTATTTTTGCTACTATTTAAAAACTTATCATCTGCACTATTACAGAAACGCATCATGATAACATCAAAGCCTTACGGCCCGGAAGGTCCAATTCCCCGAATGTCCGATGTCTGTTAAAATCGGTGTTATTTCTATAGGTCTGCCACATTAGTCATCTTATATCTTCTGGAAACTACATAAACTTTGAAGTATCCGCTAATACAACATGTTAAAATGTATCATCATTTCTTAATGAATCAACTTTTATGATTCTAAAAACGGCTCTAAAGTCTAAACTCCATTCGCCGAGTATCCTTTTAATGGCCACGCATTTAAACGTCTTCAATTTTGTAAATAACATAATTTTTGTTTACTATTCATGCATCCAATTTATAAATCAACTTCTGTTTGCTCTAGATTTCATCCAAAGTTTAAAGAATGATGTTGATGATACAGTTGAAATTCGATCGCATTGTCTAAGATATCTGCGAGTCTTTGAGATAAAAACAATCTTAGTTTACAACCGCAAAAGGCATCAGGTGACGCGTCAACAGGAGGAATATCAGTAACAAAGGTTACGGATCATAAAGATTGGAAGATATAAAGAGGCGTCTTTTTATTTCGGGAAAATTTTCAAAAACTTTACTCCACAGGGTTCAATACTCAAGTCGCGATAAAAGATAATTGTGTAATTACTTATCTCAAATTAATAAATGTATAATTATTTTGGGTTAGCAATTCTGCTTTTGTAACTGCTACGTATATACCTACTAATATACTGCTACGTAGGTATATCTTACGACTTCGTCTACGACCTACGTGGATTAAGGTTTTTGATTTCGGCAGAAACTCTTTAATTTTCCGGGATAAAATGTATAATAATATGTGCTATTCTGATGTATAAGATTATTACATTGTGAAGTTTCATCAAAATCCGTCCAATAGTTTGGCGTGAATGAGTAACAAACATCCATCCATCCATCCTCAGAAATTTTCGCTTTTATCGACCGAGCGAAGCGAAGGTCTCTGAGTTTACTTGAGTGAATTTGCACTTGTCCGTCCGTCCGTCCGTCCGTCTGTCAGAGCCTTATAACTTCTGAATTACTGAACGTAATTACTTCAATTTTAGATATGATATGTAAACCGATGGCCTCCAGCCGAAAATGGCTTAAAAAGTTATAAAAATCTTTATTTCAGGGGGGCTCTCATAGAAGCGAATGCGAAGTAAAATATATTTTTTTGCGTTTCATAGGGTTGCAGCACCTCATTTTAAAGATAATTTGGAACAGAGTACCAAAGTATTTTTTTTAGTGGAGATTGAATTCGAGGCTAGATCACTTTATTTTAAAACTTGAAACTTACACATAATTTGAGTTATATTCTGTACTTGAACAACAAATACTAAGATTAGATAAATATTATAAAGAAACGAAATTATTTAATTTTCAATGGGCATCAATGTTTTTAACAAAACTTCACTATACTGTTAATAGATGGCGCTGTCTTTATTATTGTAAATACAGTTTTGCGTCAGCTATTCTTATTTTGTCTATTACTAATTAATTATGTTATTCAATTAGCAAATTATTATCAATAAAAGTATCACGTTGTTTTTGCAAAAGTAAATCCGTTTCTATTTACAATAATTAGACGTTAGCACCTATTTACTACCGTATGATGGTACTGTGTCTATGAATGTAAAGATGAGCGCGCATCTAGACATGCTCGCCGCAGAAGCCGCAAGCGCGCAGTCATGGCATTTTATAATTTTTTTTATTATGAAATCGTATACTGCGTAACACCCGTTCAGCGAACCAACTGAATTTTAGTAAAATACTGTAGGCATACGCATCCCATCCACGAAAGCAGATGACGATTGACGTCATCAGATTCGGCGCGTTTTAATTACAATATATAGTTAAAACTGCCTTATGGGAATTATGGGATACCGCGAGGTCTCAGTTCGGGGCGAACCACTAGTAATATTACAGTAGGATTAAACTCAATTACTTGATTACTTGTGAAACATTATTTCCTTCCACCAGGAAAACAAGACATCGATCGTTCATTTCGCACACAAAATCCATTAGAATTCCGTTCGAAGCCTTGAGTTTGTCTAACTTGTTGTTTAATTCATGGAATGTTAAAAGGTGTAATGTAAGGACCCTTAATTTGTATTAAACAAATCTAACGTAACCAGTGATTGGTAATCACGAGCCATTGCCGGCTAATGGACAATCGTGAACTGCCACTACAACAAGGCACGCGTTCGGGTTATTGAAGACAGTTGTCTCTAACGCGTGACTGTGTTGCAGTAATAACTCGTGGTGGCCTTAATCTATGTTGTTTTGCTACTGAATTTGTTTCATAACTTACGCTAATATTCAAAACACTTTCAGAAAGATTTCATATTTATTAAATTAAATTTCTTTAAGGTTCTTTCATGTAGGGCTGTAGGCCAACATTGCGGTCTTATGAGTTATGATAAGTCAACACTTCCAATGCACTAGTGTGGAAAGCAGATTCTACTGAGAAGAGCCGACAAGAAACTCAGCAGTTGCTCTTTTCAAAATTAAATCTATTTTTGTATCGTCGGTCATCTGCTGGTTCATTTGTGGGGGGTCTGCCAGCACTGCCTTTCCGGTGCGAGGTCTCCACCCCCGCACCTGCCACCCCAACAACCATCCGTATTTTAAATACCAAATAAGAAAGAAGAATAGATGGAGAGCAAGGAAATATTACTTTACTACCAGAGATTCAAGGCAATGGGAGAGTGTGTAAGGGAAAAATAATATGTAAGTATAAGTACTTTTATTTCACGAAGCGACGCGCGTTTGACTTGTGTAACCAAGTATACAACACGGTACAAATGTGTGCGTGAAGACGAGTAAGATGGTACTCTCAGTACTACCACAGAGTAACGAAGGTAAGGTTCAGTACTACCATAGTACAAACAGAATAGTAGGCTAACTCTCTGTTCGGTTACTCGTGTGGTACGGGCCGCGCGGCGCGCCACAGAGTACTTTTGTATATATCGCGCCGCTGTGCTAATCGCGCGCAATTGCGTATTACGTCGCACGCTCGCTCTTTTTTGTTTGTTTAATTTTTCAATAAAAGTAGTAACCTACCTATTAATAATCGCGGGCATCAGCTAGTCAAAAATAAAAGTGACAACCCTAGGCGTCAACGCAAGAGTAGGTAATTAACTCGCCGATCGGCCTTAGTTAGCCTACTATTCTGTTTGTACTATGGTACTACCGCGCTTACGCACACATTCACAGCGTGTTTGTACACTTGGTTACCACAAGTAAAGCGCGCGTCGCTTCGTGAAATAAAAGTGCTATACTTACAACAAGGATAGAAGTTGTAGATTTATTCATAATTTCTTCTCTTCCTTTTCTTTAAAGGTTATTCACAATCACAGTGCATGTTTGTCGTTTCAGACGGGCGGTGCGGACAGCGCGAGCGGCGGCTCCGGCGGCTCGGGCATGGAGTGCCTGCAGCTGCGCTCGCCGCCCGGGCCCTTCCACTACCTCATCTCGGAGCAGGCTAAGTCCCTCGTCGCGCTGCAGGTGAGCGACGTACCCTCGTAACGTTTCAGACGGGCGGTGCGGACAGCGCGAGCGGCGGCTCCGGCGGCTCGGGCATGGAGTGCCTGCAGCTGCGCTCGCCGCCCGGGCCCTTCCACTACCTCATCTCGGAGCAGGCTAAGTCCCTCGTCGCGCTGCAGGTGAGCGACGTACCCTCGTAACGTTTCAGACGGGCGGTGCGGACAGCGCGAGCGGCGGCTCCGGCGGCTCGGGCATGGAGTGCCTGCAGCTGCGCTCGCCGCCCGGGCCCTTCCACTACCTCATCTCGGAGCAGGCTAAGTCCCTCGTCGCGCTGCAGGTGAGCGACGTACCCTCGTAACGTTTCAGACGGGCGGTGCGGACAGCGCGAGCGGCGGCTCCGGCGGCTCGGGCATGGAGTGCCTGCAGCTGCGCTCGCCGCCCGGACCCTTCCACTACCTCATCTCGGAGCAGGCTAAGTCCCTCGTCGCGCTGCAGGTGAGCGACGTACCCTCGTAACGTTTCAGACGGGCGGTGCGGACAGCGCGAGGGGCGGCTCCGGCGGCTCGGGCATGGAGTGCCTGCAGCTGCGCTCGCCGCCCGGGCCCTTCCACTACCTCATCTCGGAGCAGGCTAAGTCCCTCGTCGCGCTGCAGGTGAGCGACGTACCCTCGTAACGTTTCAGACGGGCGGTGCGGACAGCGCGAGCGGCGGCTCCGGCGGCTCGGGCATGGAGTGCCTGCAGCTGCGCTCGCCGCCCGGGCCCTTCCACTACCTCATCTCGGAGCAGGCTAAGTCCCTCGTCGCGCTGCAGGTGAGCGACGTACCCTCGTAACGTTTCAGACGGGCGGTGCGGACAGCGCGAGCGGCGGCTCCGGCGGCTCGGGCATGGAGTGCCTGCAGCTGCGCTCGCCGCCCGGACCCTTCCACTACCTCATCTCGGAGCAGGCTAAGTCCCTCGTCGCGCTGCAGGTGAGCGACGTACCCTCGTAACGTTTCAGACGGGCGGTGCGGACAGCGCGAGCGGCGGCTCCGGCGGCTCGGGCATGGAGTGCCTGCAGCTGCGCTCGCCGCCCGGACCCTTCCACTACCTCATCTCGGAGCAGGCTAAGTCCCTCGTCGCGCTGCAGGTGAGCGACGTACCCTCGTAAAAATAGTGATTTGACCCTAAAGAAAATCGAAATGTAAAACTGAATTGAATATGGCACCGATTTAAAGAGGCAGTTGTAAATAGCAGTTTTGGTAAGTTAAAAATTATAAATGGCACGTTTAATAACTAGTTCAGCAGTTAAAACTAAGCAGTAAAGTAAATAAAAATGAGTAATAAAAAATAATGAAATGGATCAGTGAATATATACTTGAGTAGGAAAATAATTAAATGGGCGGTAAAATTTATTAAACGAGCGGTTACGTGTGGGCAGTAATAAATCGGAATTTGTCGGTAAGAAATCTCATTCTAAGCAATTCTATAAACAATGAGGTGGTAAAATGGGCACCTGAGTGTTCATGTCAAACCCCAACCTAGGTAACTTTAGATTTTGGCAAATATAGTTCTTGTTAGGCTAGATCGCGTTCGTATTATAGCTATATTCCTAGTAAGATAGCTTATTACGAAAACAAATGCAAGAATTCAAAACGCGAGCTCACACGAGACGATTACAAACCCTGTGATAGGTCGCTTCCGCCACCCGCGCTAATAAGCTCCGCCCAACTAACGAACATTTACCTCTCTTTTCAATGAATTTGAGTTCGGGTGTCACCGCTCGCTACGATCTGCCGAACTATTTATCGAACCGCTCATTCCATCATTTTTACCGCTCATTCAGTTATTGGACTGCTCAATTATTTTTAGAATTGACATTGTATGGTAAAATAACCGGCTAATTGATTTTTTATTACTGTCCATGTTTTACTGTCGCAATAATTAATCAACCGCCATTAAATTAAATAACTGCTCAGTATGTTTTTGAACTGATCATAATAGCATCTCGAATATTTAAAAAACAGCTCAAAAAATTAGTTCCCATTGAATATGTGGTAAGTAATCACTCGTAGCTGCCACACTGTTTTATCTCAAACAAGTCTTTTTATAAGTATAGATGCAGGTACTTATCTTGTTTTTTTTTGTAAGATTTAAAAATTTTCAAAATCTTAAGTCTTTGAAAATCTAATATATAAAATTCTCATGTCGCGGTGTTTGTTACCAAATCCTCCGAAACGGGAGGACCGATTTTTATGAAATTTTGTGTGCATATCGGATAGGTCTGAGAATCGGCCAACATCTATTTTTCATACCCCTAAATGATAAGGGTGACCCACCCCTAAATATTTTTGTTGGCGCTTCGTCAGTTCGCTGGGTCAGCTAGTTTTATAATAAAAGTCTTCTGTGAATTTATATTCAACGAATGTAGTTAACGTAGAGGATGAAATGGCGATTTTTTTCTACATTACTAGTTAGAATGACAATGTTTCATACGAAATAAAACATTGTTACCTACAGCATATATTCTACTCAGTTTTACATTTATGAAATACCAATTTTATTTAGGGTGATATCACATTTGTCAGCATTGATTCGCATCTAGAGATTAAAATCCCGACCCGAATAGAGGTCCCTACCGTTTTTTGATCGTGAAAATCCCGGAACTGGACTTGGCTAATCTCGGAATTTTCGGGATTACCACAAACAGGTATAGTTGTTTTGCATGTGTATTTGTTTGCAGTGTCAAAAAACTTCCCAAACCCAATTGACACTAAAGGAAAAGTTACAGCTGGAAATTGATAAAAGCATAAAATCCTCAGATTCTGCAGTAAAAAATGAATTGGGGGTGGGTAAATAGTTTTAGATGTGAAATGAGTCGTGGATATCACTTACAATTGAACTTAGTTATGCAAAAACGTTCCAACCCACAAGTCTGTCAAAGTTGAGTTAATAGCACTCAGCAAGGCTACTTTTTTAGGACACCCTTCATCATCATATACTAAGAACATTCCAGTCCTTACGTTATTATTCTTTTATTTCTAATGTTCCTACCCTTAATGCGTAACATATGAATAGCTAAAATAAATTAAAACCGCATCAATCTGACTGAAAACTTGCTGTGGGTTGGAACGTTTTTGCATAACTACGTCCAATTAGCATAATATAAAAAAATATTGTCTGTTCTTGCAACCAGTGTAAAACCTGAGCGAGCATTTTCAGCCTACTTGCTTGTATATTGTGGCAATAAACTACGAAGCAGGTTTGGAAGTCAAACATTGGTTGCTTTGATATTTCTGCGATTGTATTTTCAAAATTCTAAATAGTTTTTGTTGGCTTTTTGTTCCTTATTATTATTAGTAAATATTGTGCTGCGCAACAATATTAATAAACAATTTTTGAGAAATTACTTCAGTGCTTTTAGTCATATAGTCTAATCAAGTAATCACACATATATAGACACATAGTCTAATCCCGGGATAGTCCCGGGATCCCGGGATTACATATCAAAAATCCAGTAATCCCGGAATTGAAAAACATGCTCGGGCTTTTATTCTCTATTCGCATCAAGCAAAGTGGCTGTAGACGCACTTATGTGCTTCATGAGTGAGATTATGGTGAGAAATATGATTTTACCCGTAAAACTCTCCCGTGACTCGTTACCACGACAATGTCGAGAGCTATTAGCTATTGGGGCTGATTCTGTTGTACACAATCTCTAAACTAAACTAAAATGACAGCAATAAAAATATTGGTAACCCTTTCATAATACTCCCTGCAGAAAGGGACAGAACTAGATTATTAGCTGTCATTTTAGTTTAGTTTAGAGATTATGCTACACAGAATTGGCCCTATTGTTCGATTTAATATCGGCTATGACCAGGGACATTGGAAATCTGATAGAAATAATTAGTTTTAACACTCAGCTTTGGAGCTGAGTCTATCAAAAAACCACTCTTCCATCTTTTATACTCTCCGAGATAGACACCGTTGAAGTTTGTATGGCCGCCATCTTGAATCCGCCATTTTGGATTTTTTTTCAGCTCACTGCCAATTGGATGAGGTTTCGAGCGACTTTTGTTCGAGCACCCCCACCTATCTTTATTACCATGGCCGTGCTCCTCACCCACCTTCCAAACCCTCGATAATCATATGTCATCATTTGTCATAATGAAAATTCTTCAATAAAAACAAATCTTGAAAAGGAACCGTATCAAAGTCTTGCATGATTCCCGGCTTCTAGTCTCATCAATATTCGCCATATATTTTGTATGAAGAAAAAAAATTCCGCCATCTTGGATTTTTTTCTATTCATCAAATAGACCTTTGGGTCCTGATCATCTTTTTCCAAGAAACCACTCTTCCATCTTTTATACTCCCCGAGATAGACACCGACGAAATTTGTATGGCGGCCATCTTTTTTCCGCCATTTTGAATATGGCTACGGCCACACCTGCGCGTCAATTAAGCGGGACGCGGGACGCGATGTGGGAGCGTCCATGATGCGAATCTATACGTGCACAATCTATATGGTCGAAGAATCGTGTTGTAGTCGCGTAGGTGTGTACGGCGTCATTTAAATACTAAGGGAGGCGACCGCCGCGCGGCTGACGTTCCCGCTTCGCAGTCGCTTTGGTCGCGCAGGTTTGATCGATGCTTTTTTATTTTCAGCTCACTGCGAATTGGATGAGGTTTCGAGTGACATTTGTTTGAGCACACCCCACCTATCTTCAATACCCTGGCCGTGCTCTTCACCCGTCTCCGAAATCCTCAATCATCAGCTCTCTCCATAATTTGATAAAAAAAATCCAGCTCTGAATGAATTTTTGTCCTCTATACGAAACCATCGGTGAAAAAAAAATTTTTCATACAAAATTTTACAGGAGAGGTGATCAATCAGTCAGTGAGTCAGTGAATCAGCACGAGCAGCTATATATATATATTAATACCGTAACAATACAAGTAGGTACATTGAGCAAAAAATATTTTGTGTATTTATGCGAGAATTCTATTGATGTTTCGTCACCGGCCCGCATTCAAACGTAACATGAATGCGATCGGGGTCAATAAGCCCGTACAGAACCGGGTAGGTTTTTAGACGAGGCTGCATGCTTACAAGTCGCTTTAGGTCAAGAAACTGGACAGATCTTTTATTAGTACTTACCTGCTATGCCATAGAAAAATTCTTTAGCATCCAAAGTTTAATAGTCGTGTGATCACGGATCACGACTTTTGATGCGGCTAAAGTAAAGCTAATTGATAACTTGCGAAGCTGCAGTGACATTGGTTGGGTTGGCACTTGGCATATAGCTCGAAGAACCGATAGACCTTCGATCATATACAAAGCGAGACATATACAGACCTATGTCCATCGGTTAGACGACGATGACGAAAAAACTTGATCGCTTTTATAGTCAGAAATCAGCAGAGAACGTTCGGGAATAATGTATGATTATGGAGGAGGTTATGCGCTCTTGGTCCATTTTTAGTATTTCCCATTTGTGATTCACATTTACCTATACACGAAAATTATTAAATCTTCAGGAACTCCAGAATGAAGTCGGGGCATTGCTCGAGTTCCGCGATCTCGTCATCGAGACATTCCCGAACCTTCGATCCAAAATGGCGCCGTCCACGCCGGCCAGCGAGACACGTCGAGACTGGGAGCCCGGCGTGCGTGTGCGCCGCAAGCTGGCCGGAGGGAGTGGCGACGCCGCGAGGACGAAACCGCAGCCCTCGGTGCAGGATTCCGGCTTCAGCACGGAAACGTCTTGCGGGAAAGACGCTCACTCGTCTGCCTCCGCGTCCACCTCCGGTACTCGAGCTCGACCCTTGGAGGACGAGCTGTGGGCTCTCCTCGACGTTATCCAACGCAAAGGCGTGCGTCTACGAGACGAAGCGGAATTATTGCGGGGAGAGCTGGACGAAAGGCCGTCGGAAACGGCGGAGGAGTCTTTCGCGAGAGCATTGTCCGCCGGATGCGGGGACTGCACGGATCTCGTGCGGCTACGCAGCGAGCGGGACGCGCTGCTCGCCCGCGCGGCTCAACTGGAAGCTGCGGCCGCGGTCACCCCGCCTCCCCCGCCCTCCACCCCGCTGGGCAGGCTGGACTCGGCCCTGGACACGCCTTCGCGGCCTCCGCGCGTCTCCACGCCCGACTCGAAGAAGTTCGCTGCGATTCTCCTCGAGAGCAGTCCCGTCGAGCTTCAACGACAGCTACTCATTTCCACCGTTCAGAATCAGGTTGGTTAAATTTTTTTTGGTAATGTCTATCAATACGTAAATAACCGTCATCAGCTCATCCAAATCCATGTCCCTTCCGAGGGTGCGCCATCACACACGTTCCTCCGCCCTTCTTATCCAGTCACTTCCCGCTACAGGTGATCGTTATCGTCTATAGGCTAAGTACGCAGCTTTACTCTAGCACATATCATCCCCAGTGCGCCCATTGATATGGTATTTTCATTTCAGCTTGCTAACTAACCCCTTTCACTATGTCGGTAATTAAGGTTAAACCTACGCTTGCTATTTTACTAGGTCACTTCATACAGGTTCATAAAGTCTTCACTTCTTGATTGGAGTGTTCTTGCGTCCGATATTGCGACATATTTTTCAGTACATCTTGTACTAGGACTCGTGCTATGTTCTGAGATAACGCTATAAATGTAAGAAAAGTTTTAGCAATTAAGCGTCTGTTTTATCGAACGATAGATTCTATACTACTTTCTACGGCTAATTTCTAATTGATGAATTCGTTTGACTTGACACTAATCATTTATTTGTTTAGGTGACTAAGTTAGTTGAGTTGTCATTATGTAATACTAGATACGGTAATTTTTTTGTTTCGCAAGTCACCGTTTATTACCGTAATGAAACATTTATTTGAAACTTAAAAGCTGTCTGTATACGGTAATGATTAGTCACCGACGCGGACGATAGGTGAAAAGGAGTTGCACAATTTTATCGTTAACGACTTTCTCTGCTATAGCCCGCGGTGGATAGTTGGATTTCTAGTCGACTTAAAAATAAATACTAAACCGCCGGTTGCTGCGATCAGATCATGAGCGATGCTTTAAATTGGGTGGCAATAAAAATAATGTAAATATAAAGTCGGAAACGTGTAAAGTTTGAATAACCTCCCAAATGTGCAATGAATAAGTCTATTATATTTTTTATCTACTCCAACATCGAAAAGATCCAATTTCGAATTTGACAGCTGAATCGAAATGAACCCTCTTTCGGTTTTGCTTCTCATTTCGATGCAGCTCGTTGTATGGGAGCTGAATCGAAATGGTTATCTTCTTAAAATAGGATACCTAAAGCTAAGGCTCTGAGTTCTGGCACTTTTGTACCGTTCATAAGACAGAGGCGCCACAGGCGGCTGGTGGCGGCTTACGGAGTTACTTTTTGTTGACAGAGGCGCCACAGGCGGCTGGTGGCGGCTTACGGAGTTACTTTTTGTTACTTTATTGAGCCTACGGCGTATTTTGTTAATGATTTTATTTTCCTTGTCGTAGATAAAATCTTGTATGCAACTGAACGTAATTAGTCATTACGATGCAGTTGCATAAATAGCTATTATCGCCATGACTGAATAAATCAACTCCACCCTTTGATACCAAGTTTACTTAGGGTTGCTAAAATTGGCCCTGTATGTACCAAGCTAATTATTACTTTATCGATAAGGTTATTGGAAGTAAACGTTATGCGTTATGTTATACCAAATAATAAAAAAAAAGTGCAGCCACTTGTAAAGCTCCTCGTTTTTTTCGTCGGTTGAAAAATATACTCTAAATATTCATATAATTTTTTTTTTCACAACAAAATACTTTGTATTTTGATATACTTACAATAAGTTGTATTTTGTTTGAAACCTCGATTGAGCTCACCCGGTCATATTTGCAAAGTTTGATATTCTTGATGTAGTTTCATAAAACAAGTTAGGGAGATGGCAGTCTGGCTCCTTTAGCGTCAGCGATCGGCGTTTTTATGCTGATAAGCGGTATTTTGCGTTTTTGTGCTATTCAAAAGGTCGAGACCGCATCCGAACGCTAACGTGGACTAACGCCAGTTGCGGCGATTGAGTCACGTTTTTAGCATCGGCGTTCCGCGACTTTTAAACGCTGACCTTCGCCACTTTTATCATCGTATGACGTATCGAACGCTTTTAAATCGCGAAAACGCAATGCAGTCGCAAAAACGCCTATCTCTGCCGCTATAAATAGCCAGTCTGCCCTCTCTCTCCCTCAAGCAATACTACCTATACGTGCGTATGCGAACTCAAGCTTACTCGAACTTACGGAAGACAACTATAATGTGATTTTGTATTAAAAAAAAATGTTTGTAAAAAATAGGAACATTGTGCATTGGTCAATAATTAATTCTGCTTATTTTGCAATCATCATCGGGCAGAATTATAGTCAGACAGGCGTAATAGGTACATGTAGCCATAACAAATTACTGGCAATTCCACACTAACTACCTCAATATAATTTAGTATAATTGCGGAACAAAATAAATGTAGTAACAACACTATGTCACCGACAAAGCTGTTGTTCCACTAACGAGGCGGTTGCGTAACACAGATTTCGGGCTTTTTCGGACGATAAAACTAATGGAGTGGTAAGTGGGACACCATTAAATATAAATACTTAGCTTCTCTATGGTTTTGTTTAGGTTAAGTACCTTATTACCAAATAAACATTGACTAATGATGTTCACTTCATAAAGTCAGAAAGCACTGCTTCAGCATTTAGAGAAAGAGGAGTTAAAACTCATATTTTTGAAATACGACTTAAAAAAGGAGGTTCTCAATTCTACATGTAAGTTTCTACGTGTAATATTTTTATTGGAACTGCAAATTGTTCACATAAATTCTCTCTCACAGCTGTGAGATTCCCTAAAAATGACATTGTAACGATCGCAATCACCTCTGATTGGCTGGTACTCTCTCGCTATTGGTTAAAATGCACTGGTGCAGATTTTAGAAGTTTTAAATTCCCAAATTGAGTGACTCGTCATCGGTGCGCCAGGGTTAGGTCGAAAAGTTAAAACTGCTAAAAGTTCTTATTTTCGGGCTAAGCACCAGCCAGAATAGTATTTCTTAATAACCGATCCGTGTTTTGAAATCAATTTCGAAACTCAAGGCTTCCTGTCGATGCCCTTTCAATAGATGCGCGTTTTGCATAACATCTTGTATTAAGTACCGTCATCGAGAGGTCACTCGGATTAATATTGAAATTTGAAATCAATATTCGTGGTCTTTGACCTTCGCTTTGATAGATTCAAATATCGTCAATATCGTATAGAATACATAATCTTTACAATAGGGTATTTGACTATAATAAAAATATCGTTTCAACTGGTGTCATCCTGAAAGATTATTATCTAAAAACATTGTTCCATACGACAAAACTAAAAAATAAAGCTTTATTTAATTAGAAAACATTAAATAAAATTGCTATAATTCTGGCCATGGTCACGTGATCGAAAACGTTCCGTGATCTCGAATGACGTCACAGTCCACACCACCTATGGAATTCTCATTTTGTCAATACATTTCGACGTGTTTGTGCGGCGTAATAGGCTAATTTCGTCTGTTTTTCATCGTTACTATTTTATTAATTACCAAATAGTATGCGACACGCGGCCTAAGCACATATTATAAAATTGTCATTGTTTGAAATGTGAACTGTTACGTCATGAGAGCAAATGGAACGTTTCGGCGGCAATTTATTTTTTTGAATTTATTTCTCGATTTTTATGAAAAATAATGAAAATTATGCCGAAATATATGTTTTGTTAGCTTCAGCATAGCATTATTAACAATTTAAGATGATTTTCTAAAAGTAGTCAAATAGCCTATTATATAATATCATTTAAATGATATAGAGTATAGACACTTCCCTGCGAGATTAAATCAGAAATGATCCGTAGAAGAACCAAAGTTACCGACATAGACAAAAATCTAGCTAAGTACTTAGTTCTTTATTCAAATAATATGGTTTCAAAATATTTGAATTTTTTGAAGTATTTTTTCGTTGTTTCGGCTTGGTTTGAAGCGGGGGATATGGCTCCACCGGCGATGGATAGATCTTTCTCTGGAGTGCGGTTTATTATGCTTTGATGTTATTGTGGTCGTCGTATAGCGCCATCTAGTCACATCGTTGTGAGTTTTGCTTTGGGTCAAAAGTTTCCTGCTGGCTCATTTCGGTTGGAACGGCATTCCGAACCAAGTAGTAGATTCAATTGACGATTCAAAAGAACTTTGAATTTTTATTTTCATTTAGCTTTATTTGAATAAAAAACTTTTCTATTCTAATCAATATAAGATTTTATTTTATTTATTTATAAGCCTATATATCGGATAATATTAAATATTTAACATAATAATTGTTATTATTCTATTTCTTGGTTCTACTTGCTGGTCCGTGTGCACTTTGGCAAAGGCCTTCTCCAATCCTTTCCAATCGTTCCTATTCACTACTAATCTCATCCATGTTCTTCCTGCTATAGCCTGAATTTCGTCTCGCCATCTTTCCTTCTGTGGAATAGAAGGTTTACCGGAATAATAATCGAAAAGTGGCCACCCATTTTCTGCAAAGGTCCTCCATTGTAAATCATTAGAATAGCGGCTAATAATAGTGTGGTGTCAGAATTCAAATTCAAATTATTTATTTCATGTAGGCCAACTAATATAAGAGCCACATCTTATGACAAGTCAGGAATCTACCACGGGTTCGGAAAGCTGATTCTGCTGAGAAGAGCCGGCAAGAAACTCAGCAGTTGCTCTTTACAAAACAAAAATGTTATAAAATGTAGCTTATCTTGTGGACAGCTGAAGCAAAGACAATTAGAATAGAAAAGAAATATTTTTTCATCATACCTATTCGAAAAACGAATATTGGCTTCAGAGGATAGCGGGAGCAAAATTTAATTTTAACCCCATGGGAGCAAAATTCAATTTGAACCCCATGGGAGCAAAATTTAATTTAACCCCATGGGACTTTTCATTTCTCTCTTCTGATTGGTCCGCGTTCATGCTTTAGTATGTGTATTGGTACTGCGTTCGTTGCAGAAACCTGCGTCGATCGCTCATTCCGTTCGAAATTCAAAAAATGTTTGAGAAGCTGTTGTCTTCGATAAGTCACGTGATCAATTTGTCGATCGGATATATACGCCCATAAATATTAATTAATGTTTAATTATATCATAATTATTTATTTTTGCTTTATTTAAACTTTCAATTTACGAATAGGTACTGTCTATACATAGTAGGTTGATACTCCTGGCTTTTTCTCATAGGTAATGATGAAAAATAGTGTGTGTCATTCGGGGCCAAAATGGCGTTCTCGGGCGGCGTATATTGAATTCCTCGATACGCTCAGGATTCTACTTTAGAATCCTTCACTTCGCTCTGAATTCAAAATAACGCCCTCGGGGAACAAAAAATTTCTTTGGCCCCATATAACACAAATAACCATTTACTCAAATAAACTTTTCCAAGTGCTTTCGAATTTACCACTGGTTCGGAATGGTACTTACATTTCAATACATGTTAAGATGGGTGTGTTGTGCACATTGCAGGTGCTGAGTTCGCAGCTGCGGCGCGCGGCGGCGCAGCGGACGCTGCTGCTGGAGAAGCTGGAGCGGGTGCGCGACCACAACGAGGACCTCAAGTTCAGGGTACGAAGAACACATTCGATACCTTTTTTCTCCTTAGGCAGGTGTCGGCACATAAAGTTCTAAGCTGTTTGCCGATAATTACGAATTATATAAGATAATTAATTAAATATCGATATCGAAGCGATAGCGAAGCGAGATAGATAATTTGCTGGGGCTCTTAGTTACATACTTTCAAGGGAAATGTTTTTCAATGAAGATGGCTAATACCGGTTGTAATTTTGTATTATTTATCATCAGTTTAAATTATTTAATTTGATCTCATAATTATCGCTGATTTAATTAAAGCCAAAAAGTTCAACGCTCAAAATAAACAACGGAAATTGCAGCACATTATTTGTCGAATTGCAGCTAGAAGAGAAGAGCATAGAGGTGGAGGGTGCGAGGGCGCGGCTGCGGCAGATCGAGAGGAGCCAGCGGGGCGGCGACAGCCTCGAGCGGCGCGACCACAGCAGCATGCGCGACATGCAGCACGTGCCCATCCCCGACGACGACGAGCCGCGCATCTCGGAGACGCCGCGCGCCAAGCCCAGCCGCATCCCGCGCCACACGGCGCACAAGGGCGCCGCGCCCCGGCCGCCCGCCCCCGCCCCCGCCGCGCCGCCCCGGCCCCCGTCCGCGCACTCGGTGCGCTCCACGCGCTCCGCGGCGTCGGGCCGCAGCCGCGCGTCCGCGGGCACCGCCGCCGGGGCCTCCGCGGGGGCCTCGCGCAAGGACAAGTCCGCCGTGCCCGTGCGCCGCTCGCCCTCCGCAGACAAGGTGCGCCCCCGCTCCTTCTGGAACACCTGGTTCACCACGTTCAAAGACTCGTCGTAGTGCCGACTAACCGTGTTCACGTCTAGTGCTAATACAAACCCCACCGTGTGACAGTGCACCTCAGTGACTCACCCGTTCCTACCCGTTAACTGTTGCGTCCCCGGCAACCGCCGTGATCGGTCGGTCGAGGAGCGGAGCTATACATGCCATTATGTCGATCGTAAGTTTGCGTTCCATTCTTTTATTTCGTTCAGTTAAAGCTGAACGCGCATTGAAGCACTCGCCGCGAACAACGCATTATTCAGTGCTGGAAATGCAGATGCGTACGGCAGGCGAAAGATAGCAGGTTTTTATTAATACATTGACAGTCAACAGTAGAACGAATTGTCGTTATTTAAATTTTTGGGACTGAAAATTGCGTGCAACGTTTGCTTTAATGTGTGTTTAGTTTTTCTTTCCTTTCTTTATTTATTTAATTAATTAGTTATTATTATTGATTTAGTCATTTTAGTTGTCGTGTAACTACTCTATTTATATTGTGACGGACAGAATGGTAGTGTAGACAGCATGTCACTAAACTATCCCACTAACATCACTGCGGCCAGTAAAAAGAGAAGTTCCTCTCGTGAACACCCATACAAACGAAATTCGATTTGTTATCTGAATATTAACCAATCGAAGTCAATGAAGTTTTGTAGACTCACTCTAGAAACTGTTGACCGACTGATGATATTGTGGCAAAAAAGAACAGAAAAAATTAGCGGTCCACTATCGCTAATTTATCTTGGAGCTAACCAACAACCAAGACTAACAATTAAAATTTAGCACATGAAAATCACTTCTCAGGTACAACTACAGGTAGTTTTGATAATATTTCGTTTATGTTTCTACTAGGTTTTTAGACAATTTAACGCAAAATGAATAAATATTTACAAATATTCCAAAGACAGAGCCTTCAGCTATGACACCTAATAACAACCTTCATCAGTTTACAGAAATCTGACTAAGCACAGACACATATCAGTTTCGAGCGAGCCTACAAAATGTCATAGACTGATTGATTAATATTCAATTCAGATACAAAGTTCATTTGAAATGGGGGGAGGGGGCTACAGATAATCTCTAGAAAGAGACACACTTGCAACACGCCACTACACTCCACCTCAAACTCCAAATCAAATCGTAGTATCCTCTATAATGAGTTGGTGAAACACCAAAAACTCATTCCATACTAGGAGTTTTTATGACTTACATCGCGTGGCGGGCGTGTTGCTAGTATGTCCGGTTCACTATTACAAATAACTAGAAATAGATTCATTAAGTCATTATTTTATTAACTGGTTATTGTTTTTTATTAGTATTAAACAAAATCTAATTTGTACTGTTTAGATTTCATGTACTTATAAATTTTTAAAAACTAGATTTCAGTATCAAGAAAATTCTATGATGTCACCAGTAATATGTATCTACTATTTGTGTCAAAATTGTTTCATTTATTTAATTGTGTTTAGTTCAATACGAAAATGTAGGTGATTAATAAAATGTTAGACTGAAAATAACTTTTTTGAATAAGTTTGAGTGCACATAATAATTATACTTAAATTGCATGCCAACTTCTGGAATTGTTTTAACTAAGTTTTATGTTTGTCTGCCAATGTTAATTACCTAAGGGGTTTATATTCCATACTGCACAATGCACATATTTATGGCAGTTAATTAATACTCATATATTTGGTGACATTATTATTTTAAATCATTTGAATAATTTCATTTGGTTTGTTGCTGGTCCAGAAAGAAATTGATTCTTCCAATATCATAATAATAATTATCTCATTGTAAAAGTTGATGTTGGGGGGGTCATACTAACATCATTATATAACTTCTGTTTTCAGCTCCGTCCCCTGAGCAACAACTTTATGTGGTATGGGTTCTTATTATTTTTATTTAACCCTTGTAGTTTTGAGCGCTCTTTATGTAGCTTTTATGCAAAACTCCTTCTGTGGGTATAATTAGACCTCAGAACTTGGGTACATTTAGGCCCATGAGCTTCAGTTTTGACTTCAATCCTCAACTATCAAGACTGAAGTTCAGTTTGGACTTCAATCATCAACTATCAAGACTGAAGTTCAGTTTTGACTTTAATCCTCAACTACAAAGACTGAAGTTCAGTTTTGAATGTAATCCTCAACTATCAAGACTGAACTTCAGTTTTGACTTCAATCCTCAACTATCAAGACTGAAGTTCAATTTTGACTTCAATCCTCAACTATCAAGACAGAAGTTCAGTTTTGACTTCAATCCTCAACTATCAAGACTGAAGTTCATTTTCTTGAAGAGCCTGTTGCCCTTGCATTGAGTCTAAACTAAACGTACCTTTAAGTAGAGCAATCTTAACAGCATCAAGGTCAGCGCAGAGTATGTCGAAAACTTCTTGAGAATTTCTCCTACAGATAATAATTAATTAGATATAGGTCTTATTTGATTTGTGCTACCACTAACAAGTAAGGGACTATACCATTCCATACTGACAGATCTTATATAAGAGCTATCGTTTTCGTCATCATTCTTGTAGAATAAGATCTGCCTGACCATCTTGTAGATCTTCCTGTTTCCTTGACTTGAGAGATTTGCATATGTTTCGCTAACTTCACAGAAATGTAATAATTTGTTATGATAACACCTATTAACATTAAAAAATGGTAAGGTCTGAAGGAGTTTCTTGAATAGGCACCACTGTCCTAAAGATAGACGTTGTGATTTTGTGCCACGGTCAGATGCCTCAAAGTCTACCTTAAAATAGTGCATGACAGTTCACAGTATTATGTACATATTATGATATTACAAAACAGTTTTATAATAATAGTTTTGTTACAGCTGTATGAATTCAATATGTACGCGATTTCATTATTTGTGGGAAATATTGTCAAGCAATTTTCTGTATGTCTGCATTGACTCTTAAAGGCCTCTATATATAGCACAATCCATGGATTCAAACAGATCATACTGTGTATAGGGCCCATTCGTTTGGAGTTTTTGATAAAGTATTTTGTATTTGTATTTAGTTTTAATCATAATTATGTATTTAATGTACTCAAAATGCATTTTACATATAATTTTATACATATTTGAGTTGGGTTTCTCATTTTTGATCTGCATGACAACTATTTTGGGTGTGGGTTTGCTTCAAATGTTGAGATGAAAGAGAGAAATGTTATCTGTTACACACAAACTTCATTGTTTTGTCAGTAACATAATTTATTATATTAAATATTAATTCCCAAGTAAAATTGAGTGTTAAGTAACTTTAGTTAAAAAAAACGTATGTTGCTTATATTTCCTGAAAATTATCTTTAACCAAACAAGTATGAAACATTTTTAATTTGATCAAAATACTTAACTAATAAATTGTACAGAAATCATTTGGCACTGTGTACACAGGAGTACTTGGTAAGTGATGTGATATGACAAAATGTTCACAAAAATAATCACCTCTTATATGCAAAATTCACTTCACAACATTGCGAATTATTAAAGCAAATTCACGTTACAACTTTGCGACTTATGATACAAATTCCACTTCACAACTTTGTAACATAAAATAGAAAATTCACATCACCAATTTCTTTGCAAACGGTCATAGAAAAATCGCTTCAAAACTTTGCCACTTACACAGTAGTGAATTTAACACTTTATTTTTTTTTCTAATTGTATTTTGTTTTATTTGATTACTTTTTGATTTATTTATTATTTTATTTTGAGCAGTAATTGACATAGTGGCATAAAGACGGTCGGTACGTTGCAGCTAAAGAGATGCTCCCACTTGAATGAAATGCACTGTTGAAGTTACTGAACACAGTATTATTATGTAGACTATGATTGATAACATTATAGCACTATGACACAGTATACGATTTTACGAAGTATGCTTCCAGCCTAAAATTTATATAAGTAATAATATTCTTGGAGACATTTGTACTGCTCGATTGGTACTTTTCATC
Source organism: Oeneis ivallda (assembly GCA_029955525.1). Classification (NCBI taxonomy): domain Eukaryota; kingdom Metazoa; phylum Arthropoda; class Insecta; order Lepidoptera; family Nymphalidae; genus Oeneis; species Oeneis ivallda. Next base: position 6,865,060 of record JARPMR010000010.1, on the reverse strand, counting down.
AGGCCCGGGTCTGATTCGCGGTCATTTTTGAGGATATGACATATTTACGAGGGTGCGTTATTAAGTTCGCGGAATGGAAGGTTGGAGAGGGGGGAGGGGTCTCATTAGTACTTCAACGTGTTGAGTGATTCCCTATTAGCAAAAATACCGAGTTTTATTACAATCGGCTCATTAGTCTCTGAACTATCATCAACCAAGCAACTTAATCGGGAAGACGGCGTTCACAAATGGAGAAAATCGAGCACCGCGTCGTTATAAAGTTCCTTACCAAGCAAGAAAACGACAAAACCATTTCAAAAGATGGCCTTCGTTTACGAAGACTCTTGCCCTTTTAAAACCATGGTTAACAAGTGGTATCGTCTATTCAAGCAAGGACGAGAATCACTTGAATACGAGACGAGACGACTTGAGGGCCTGGGCGCACCATTGAGGTGACCACGCCCGAAATCATCGCTGAAGTCGAAAAATTAATATTGGAAGATGCTCGAAAAGAGCTTGCAGAAAAGGTTGGAGTATCCGAAGCAACTATATTATAAAGTGAAAAGACGGGGAAAATTGACGAAAGATGTGCTGCTTTTGCACGACAATGCGCCCGTCCACAAGAGCCGCGTTGCGTTGGCTGCCCTGCATAAAGTGGGCTTCGATATTTTGAACCACCCACCCTACAGCCCAGACCTGGCCCCGAGTGATTATTACCTCTTTCCAAAAATGAAAAAAGAGCTGCGGGGTAAAAAATTTACCACCGATGATGAAGTTAAGGAGGCGGTTTCAGCGTATTTTGAGGACAAAGACAAAACATTTTTTTATGAGGGTATAAATAAATTAATTGAAAGATCTGAAAAATGTGTCCGTCTTGCAGGTGAATATATTGAAAAGGAAAAATAATTTGGTTTTTTTATTTCAACCCCTTACCCTACATTCCGCGAATATAAAAACGCTCCCTCGTAACTGTAACAAGAATACAAAAATGTATGATGATATTTGTATGTTTAATATTGTGTACACTTATGCGTATCCTAAACGTTAAAGATATCTATATTATTATGTTATTATGTATACATGTATGGTATTAAACTAGGTATATTATATATTTACCTACATCTATAAAATCATATCGAGAGTTTCTGTGGTTTGTGTGAGTTTTTATGGTTATATTGGTGTACCTAGTCACATGGTTGATTGAATTAGGTTACAGTTGTACTTTAGGCGGTTAAAACGAAGTTACCGTTAAATCTAAACTTACCCGCCGAAAAGAAAAAAACGCTTACATATGAGTCAGTAGTTTGGTTAGGGTTAAAATTCGAAATTTCATTAACAGTTGAAGAACAACTGCAAACTTAACCTTAGGGAGCTGAATGATAAAACTTAAATTTCGATAAAAGCTTTAAGTTTACTTAAGGTTGTAAGGTTTTAACTTTAATGGTAGCAATATTTTAACCGCCTGATATGCAACTGGTCCTTAGTCATATATGTAATAGTATACCCAAATTGCTTCACTCTCACGTCATGAAAAGTCTGGAGGGTTTATTCTATATCTCAGTGGCGATGGAAAACAATGAGAGTTGCTAATTGTGAACAGTTCTTAGCAACTTTCGATAGCCACTGAGATAGAGAATAGCTATAAACGCTCTTTATGGCGTTCAGTGATGCAGGAAGGTGGTGGTGAAAGGGGTGACAAAAGTTAGAACAGTTGATATAAAAGTAAAGTCCGTATTGCTCCCGCACCCCTCTCTCTTTTAGCCAAGTTTAACAAGGCTGTCCCTCTTTTAGCCAAGTTTAGCAAGGCTGTCCCTCTTTTAGCCAAGTTTAGCAAGGCTGTCCCTCTCTTAAGCAAGTTTAGCAAAGGCTGTCCCTCTTTTAGCAAAGTTTAGCAAGGCTGTCCTTCTTTTAGCCAAGTTTAGCAAAGCTGTCCCTCTTTTAGCCAAGTTTAGCAAGGCTGTCCTTGTAGCCAAGTTTAGCAAGGCTGTCTCTCTTTTAGGCAAGTTTAGCAAGGCTGTCCCTCTTTTAGCCAAGTTTAGCAAGGCTGTCCCTCTTTTAGCCAAGTTTAGCAAGGCTGTCCCTCTCTTAAACAAGTTTAGCAAAGGCTGTCCCTCTTTTAGCAAAGTTTAGCAAAGCTGTCCCTCTTTTAGCCAAGTTTAGCAAGGCTGTCCTTGTAGCCAAGTTTAGCAAGGCTGTCCCTCTTTTAGGCAAGTTTAACAAGGCTATCCCTCTTTTAGCCAAGTTTAGCAAGGCTGTCCCTCTTTTAGCCAAGTTTAGCAAGGCTGTCCCTCTCTTAAGCAAGTTTAGCAAAGGCTGTCCCTCTTTTAGCAAAGTTTAGCAAGGCTGTCCTTCTTTTAGCCAAGTTTAGCAAAGCTGTCCCTCTTTAAGCCAAGTTTAGCAAGGCTGTCCTTGTAGCCAAGTTTAGCAAGGCTGTCCCTCTTTTAGGCAAGTTTAGCAAGGCTGTCCCTCTTTTAGCCAAGTTTAGCAAGGCTGTCCCTCTTTTAGCCAAGTTTAGCAAGGCTGTCCCTCTCTTAAGCAAGTTTAGCAAAGGCTGTCCCTCTTTTAGCCAAGTTTAGCAAAGCTGTCCCTCTTTTAGCCAAGTTTAGCAAGGCTGTCCTTGTAGCCAAGTTTAGCAAGGCTGTCCCTCTTTTAGGCAAGTTTAACAAGGCTGTCCCTCTTTTAGCCAAGTTTAGCAAGGCTGTCCCTCTTTTAGCCAAGTTTAGCAAGGCTGTCCCTCTCTTAAGCAAGTTTAGCAAAGGCTGTCCCTCTTTTAGCAAAGTTTAGCAAGGCTGTCCTTCTTTTAGCCAAGTTTAGCAAAGCTGTCCCTCTTTTAGCCAAGTTTAGCAGGGCTGTCCTTGTAGCCAAGTTTAGCAAGGCTGTCCCTCTTTTAGGCAAGTTTAGCAAGGCTGTCCCTCTTTTATGCAAGTTTAGCAAGGCTGTCCCTCTTTTATACAAGTTTAGCAAGGCTGTCCCTCTTATACAATTTTAGCAAGGCTGTCCCTCTTTTATACAAGTTTAGCAAGGCTGTCCCTCTTTTATACAAGTTTAGCAAGGCTGTCCCTCTTTTATGCAAGTTTAGCAAGGCCGTCCCTCTTTTATACAAGTTTAGCAAGGCTGTCCCTCTTTTATGCAAGTTTAGCAAGGCTGTCCCTCTTTTATGCAAGTTTAGCAAGGCTGTCCCTCTTTTATACAAGTTTAGCAAGGCTGTCCCTCTTTTATACAATAGCGACAATTTAGTTACAAACTATCGCTACTGACTGTAAATATAAAATACTGACATTACTTATCATTTTTTTGGTATTCTAATAAACAAGGGGCCTAACTAACACCGGCAATAAATTATGTAAATATAATCTGGCCTTTTGCATGGTGTTAATAAAATGTTCCTTTGTCATTTATAGTCCCTGGGGCCCCATTATCCTAATGCCAAGGCCTCCACTAGACTCCACTTAAACACGGCCCTGACCGCCTCGCTTCTTCAGGAGCCGTCATAGTTAACGACAAGGCCCTATAATTTGTATACAAAACCAAGTATTGTACTTAAATATAGATAAATAATTTATTTTTATTCTTATAGAAACCTCAAACGAATGCGGACGAGCGACCGACCTCAGACATAGCCCGATGCGCCTCGCTCGTAGCGGAGTACGTCGCGCGCGCCGAACGACTTGCGCCTCTATTCCCGAAGCTCCACGCAGTGCGGGCCCGTCCCCTACCACAGGAACTGTTAAACGAGTGCCGCCTCGCCTACGAGACCCCGGGGAACCTCGCTCTAGAACTATCCAAGTCGATCCTCTACGAAAACGCCGATTCCATAGACATTGAAACGCTAAAGTCGCTCAACTCGCACGAAGATTCGCTGTGGAACGGAAAGCCCCAGCAATACTTTGAGAGTTTGAACGCTCGCGACGGCGATTGTATCGATATCAAGGATTTCGAAGATGACTCGTTAACGTAAATGGTTGAAAATTGTGAATCAGGGTAGCTTTGCTTCTCCGTGTAACTTTGACGTTAGAAATCTCCGTGTAACTTTGACGTTAGAAACGGATTAAAAAAGGGAATACATTTTAAAACTACTGTTCATCATTAAAGAAAATGGGTACTTTCGAACTTAGCCTTTTGTGCAGGTACTCAATTCTATTATGCATTTGTTGTAACAGAAAGTTGATTTCGCTACTGCTTGCAAAAGTCGTTGGTTTGAGTCCTTTTAGCCTTGTTAATGCTAGATTTTTTTACGTTACGTCAAAGTTTGGACGTGAATAAGATTTTATACCATCTTGGAAGATTGGTAGAATTTTATTTTATTTCTGGTGTAGGTTAACAAATTCCCTATTACAATAGGGATATATAAGTTATAATAAACCTTATTTTTTATAACTGTCAAAGATAGATGAGCAAAGTTACCCCGATTTAGTATTAAAGTGGATTCACACGTAATTGCAAGTCAGACAAACTTACATAAACAATCATTAATAATTAGTGGAACTATCCTACAGTTTCGCATGCAGCTAAATTACTCAGGTACCTTTGCGTAAGCTTGTTACCTGCGTTCACGCGTTTCTGTTAAAACGACTATGAAAAGTTATATTAATCTTCATGTGGCTTGCACAAACATTGATGCTTGCAGTTGCGTGTATACCTAATCTATTCAGTTTAGTTTCGAGCAAAATGAAGTAGAGGATCTTGCGTAGCTCTAATTTTGATTCGATTTTAAATGTTAAAAAATTATGACAAATGAAAATTTGTATATAAAGGTAGGCTTTTACTGTCTGACTCTCGAGAGTTACTGTCGTTAATGAACGCTGTCACTGGGTCGTGTCGTTTACTTGTGACATGATTCAATCCAGCGCTGCCAGCCAGTCACTGTCGACAGTCAAGGTATCACTAAAAACCTGCCTTTATGTTCAATTAATTATTTTGAGCGAAAGCGGTATTCCGCATTTTTGTACCAAATAAAAAGCCTTTTGTAAAAACTTATTTCTTGAGCAACTGTGATAGTTTCACGTTTTCATTATGTAATTTTTTCTTTCGCATTCGTTTGAACGACTTTACATGTTTCAAAAAATATCCTCATCTAAATTAAGTAGGTAATTAAGTTTAGTGAACGAATTCCTATTGTACAGACTACTCTAGTTACTATTCACTTAATATTAAGAATGAAAAATACGAATTATTAAAAATGTAATATCTAAATGAAATTTATTAATTTATCCTCTACAAATAGTGATGTTGGCTTACGATTTATTTTTAAATAACAACACCACTAGGTATTCAATGTTATTTTCTATTAGTTATATTCCTACCTATAAAAAATAAATGGTGCTAATTCGGTTGTTCGGTCGGGGTCTCCAAACTAAACTGATTTCGACAGGTCTGAAATATTACCACAAAAATCGCATTTATTGGATACCTCAGTTTAGTTGAGAGATTATGTACGGTCGAATAAGCACCATTTAGCTTTACACTTCTAAGTGCCGATTTCACCAACGTCGAGTGACGTTTATCCTAGGAATAAATTGGGCGTTCTGACAGTTCTTGTATTGAAAATAATCTGAGAGTAAATTTGATATTTTGATCTGATATCAAATTTACTCTCAGATAAGACTTATTTTACGTTGGTGAAATCGGGCCTAAATGTCTAGACTTATAAATAGAGAATGTAATTTATGTAATTTTGCATGTGCCGTTGAATGAATTGTGTATAAATGGTAGCTATAAATTATAAATTGTCATTCCTAACCCGTTGGCAGACTGTAACCAATAAATTGAGTGAGAGCTTGAACGACTGTAGCAAGGCTGTGAAACGTAGCGGGTAACCGGCGTTCCTTCCAACACGAGTTAAAAGTAAAGAGTAAAGACAGACCGTCCAATGCAACGTTGATGTGCACACTTGCCCGCATGTGCAACGTACGCTTTATGCCAGTCACGGACGTTTTCTATTGAATAGAGAATATGCATGTGGTTATTAAATATTTTTTGTTATATTTATCACCATGAAATCATATCTAAACCATATATTTTAAAATTGAATCATAATATACTTACATAATTGCGAAAGTGTTTTGTTTGTTTGTTGGTTTATTGGTTTGTCCTTGAATCACGCCGCAACAGAGCTACGGATCGACGTGATTTTTTGCATGGTTATAATTGAGGACCTTGAGAGTGATATAGGCTTTACTTCCGGTGTCATTGCGAAACGTAACGAGTACGTCAAAAGATTTATTCTGTTTCGCGGATTATAGCAAAGAATATTAATTTTTCTTTAAATATCATGAAATTCCGCAAAATAACGCCTGGTTCTATTGAATATTTCTGAATGTCTTCATCAGCGCGCATTTGCCATTGACCCACTGATATGAAGGTTGCCTGCGGCTTCGCTCTTTTAAACAGTACTATCAGCTTTTTATTTTATTGTACGGCGATGGGTTATAAAATATAGTACTAGACTGATTGTGTATAAAGACATAGTGATACATTCACCATATTATTATAGGGAAATATTTTCTTTCTGTTATTATTTTACATGGTTATTTTTAAAATACTGACATGTCAAAGTGAAAACTTCTTTTTTTAGGGTTCCGTACCCAAAGGGTGCCAACGGGACCCTATTACTAAGCCTCCGCTGACCGTCCGTCCGTCCGTCTGTCTGTCAGCGGGCTGTATCTCGTAAACCGTAATAGATAGAGTTGAAATTTTCACATATTGTGTATTTCTATTGCCGCTATAACAACAAATAATAAAAATGAAAGAAAATTAAAAAATAAAGGGGGATCCTCCCATACATGGAAAAGAAGTCGAAATAAAATTTTATTTTTTTACCCTGGCATGTGGGGTGTCATTGTCTAGAGCTCATTAAGTGGAGTTCAAATATATATTTTTTTATTTTTTAGGTACAAAAATGAAGAAATGGGGAGCCGTCGAAGTTGTCGGTTTTAGAGCAATTTTGTTAGGGGGTCTATCTCAAAAACTAAACTAGTTCGGAATTTGAAATTTTGGTATAATATGTACTATATAGTGCATTTAAACAAAAAAATATACTGAAAACACCAATTTATAATGCGGTTTGTAAGTTGTGACCAAAACAAACGAGCATTTTTCCCCATAAGCTAATTTAGTACTTTCTAAGAACTAAGATACAACTAGTTTTAAAAAAATGATTTGGTCATATGTACGGAACCCTAAAAGAGCGAGGCCCGACTAGCACGGCCGATTTTTTGGCTTAATTTTAGATAATAAAGAATTCTATATCTAAATCTAAAAATAAACAAAGTTGTCAGTTAAGCGATTTTGAGAATCATGAGTATTTTAAAAATAATCATGCTTTTAAAAATGTTATTGCCTATTGCGGATACTTGATCGCCAAGTCTGTTTCAATAGAAACTTCACAAGTAAACAGACATACTAACATTTTTTATAATATCGGTATAACTAACAGTATGATACTGTCAAGTTATAGCGATATTATAAAAATGTTTAAAAAGTAGTTTAATGCGGTAAAATAGTATACCTACTTACAACAAGGATCAGAGATTTGTTTGCCTATTTCTATTGAAACAGAAATTTAGCAATATTCCAATTCTATTAAGTATGGACTGTATTTTATTGTAAATTAAGTACTTTATAAATGTAATGAGTAAGTCAACTGTTTCTTGTACAGTCCTTCGCTGCTATAGGATTTGTTAATGTAAATAAATTATGTAATAAGCCACAACCTAATTGCTTTTTTAAGATACTCATAAAATTATGTAGTTGACTTGAATCTAGCTGACGACTTGTGTAAAGATGTACAGAAATCATATCATTATATATTATACAAATTACTCAAATAAATTGTTCATATCTAGTTTGAGTTTTTTTTACATGGACAGAAGAAAATTCTAGGTAGGTAGGATAGGTACTTCATATAAAAATAAAACAAATATTTTAAGAACTAAATCGTGTAATAAAAAACCATGAATGAACATTGTCACTTCGTCTTTGGGTTGAGTAAATTAAACAACAAAAAAAATACTATGGAGAAAGCAGATAACCCAAGTAGGCAAAAAAACTTATTAAATATTACCAACATGGGGGTAGCAGGTATACCGCTGAAATCTAGATCATACTCTGGCTCTGCTCAAGACTCAAGATAGAGTTAAAATGAAACACAAATATGTTCAGACGTAAATCTGTCTCGTTTTAACTCAGTCTTGAGTCTGAACTGAGTGTGAGTGCTTTAGAGTGATAGATCTTACTTACCCTTAGATACCTAAGTAGGTAGTTCCTACTTCAACACTTTAAATTCGTCTTATTAATAAAAAATTACTATGAAAAAAAAATACCATGGAGATGACCTCAGTAGGTAGGTACCTAATACTTACATGACAAAACATTAATAAAAAAATTACCATGTAGGTAACAGGTGTTACTTCTTCCATGAACTATATAAAAACATCTATAAAAATTACCATATAGGTAAAACAGCAATAAAAAGTTAGAAACATGGACACAGCGAAATCAGCCGTGCACATTAAATAATAACATTGTTTGTTTCATATAAGGATACAATACATTGAACAACTTTTTATTATTAGTCTTAACTTAATAGGAACATATTTTTTCTTTAGAAAGAAGCTGACGACCTCCCCTGCTCAGTGGCTAGTGTTGCTATGTTCTTAAATGGGTGGTCCCGGGTTGGAATCTCATTAGAAACAATTTTGAAAATTTAGTTTTTAATTTGTCTCCAGTGTAGGTAATTTACAGTTATTTTAATAATCTAAAGAACTTTTTTTTTTTTACTTTTTTTATATAGATACATACATACGTCTATCAGCAAACTCACTTAAAAGGTATGGGTAACTTTCCAATATTTAAGAGACACTTAGATAATTAAACATAAAAAAAATGAAAAAAAAAACTGTCGATATTAAATTTGATAGATCAAAATAAAGTAATACTTTTTCTGGAAAATTTAGCGCTACATTATCACAATTAATTAAGAAAGACAAGAGCTGTACTGTGTAATTCTCGACAGAAAACCACATTAGATTTTTTGGGCTGATTCGGGATTCGAATCGGAACCTCATAAACCTCAGCCCAATACGCTAACCACCAAACCGACAAGGCTGCCCAATAAATAATAATATAAATAGAGTGTTCAAAAAGAGAAGCGTCGTGGCCAAACAGTGAACTAACGCGAAACAGGCGCGCTATGTATTATGTAGGCCCGCTAAACAAACAAGGTAATTATGCACAGATGCTCCTCAAATCCACGACGGTTCTCTAACATTAAAAAAAAAAAACAATTTAGTACATTACAACATTCTAATCATATTTTCTCATTCTAGGCCCCAGCTCAATGTGCTGTATGGCCGATGTTTCAGGATCCTTAATAATATTTATGAAGCCGTGCGTTCGTAACCCTGAAACAAATGACAACCAAGGTTTTAGTCTTCAATCAATACAAGATAATATTTTTTTAAGAATAATAATGACCACGCTGATCTTGACTTATATTCCCCTCGTCACTCCAAACAAACGGAAAGCTAGTGTTAGAAGTGGGTTCGACTACATGCAACGGATGGGAATGGAACCTGCAACCTTTCAGTTTTCAGTCCGCACCTTTAAACGTTGAGCTAAGGTTTGTATACTCCTACATCTAATATAAAAGTATCCGTGAAACAAAGTTCTCATCTCCGAAAAATTCATTTTCCTTCAAACTTCTTCAAATCTTATACCCATCATCATCATCAGCAACCCGTCTATCGCTCACTACTGAACGCAAGTCTCTCAGAGAAGGTCCACAAACTGGCCCAACTCAATTTGGCAGACTTCACACACATTGTGACATGACATGTTCTCAACATTATGAAGAACTCTCAGGTGTGCAGGTACAGGATATTTAAATGCTTAAATGCAAAACTCCGAAGTCGGATGTAGCAGTGAAAGCCTAGTGATTAGGACTGTGGTCTCCTATTCGGGGGGTCGCAGGTTTGATCCCGGGTACGCACCTCTGACTTTTCGGAGTCAAGTGTGCTTAAGCAATTAAATATCACTTGCTTCAACGGTGAAGGAAAACATCGTGAGGAAACCTGCACACCTGAGTTCTTCAAAAATGTTCTCAAAGGTGTGTGAAGTTTGCTAATTCGCATTGGGCCAGCGTGGTGTACTATGGCCTATAACTTTATAACCCTTCTCTGAGAGGAGACCTGCGCTCAGTAGTGAGCCGTTGATGGGTTGCTAATGATGATGATGATGAAGTCGGATGCGAGTGCCCGGGATCGTGCGGGGTCCCACACCTTGGGACCCCAATGACTATCAGTTCTTAGAACTATGTGCTCCACCCATTTCCACGTGATGAGCTATGTCGGTAACTTTGGTGAGGGTAGTGTATACTTTTCGCAAAGTAGTCTTTTTTCGGAAGCGCGACGCGAGGTAGCAGCCAACTTGAGGCGGACGGGTAGCGCGTATATCTTACTCAGGATGGAGGTGAAGCACCGCGCCATGATCCTGCGGCGCAGGCCGGCGAGCACGGGCCCGCGCGCCACCAGCTGCTCCACCGTGATGAGGCGCGGTGCGGGGAAGCGCGACGCGAGGTAGCAGCCAACTTGAGGCGGACGGGTAGCGCGTATATCTTACTCAGGATGGAGGTGAAGCACCGCGCCATGATCCTGCGGCGCAGGCCGGCGAGCACGGGCCCGCGCGCCACCAGCTGCTCCACCGTGATGAGGCGCGGTGCGGGGAAGCGCGACGCGAGGTAGCAGCCAACTTGAGGCGGACGGGTAGCGCGTATATCTTACTCAGGATGGAGGTGAAGCACCGCGCCATGATCCTGCGGCGCAGGCCGGCGAGCACGGGCCCGCGCGCCACCAGCTGCTCCACCGTGATGAGGCGCGGTGCGGGGAAGCGCGACGCGAGGTAGCAGCCAACTTGAGGCGGACGGGTAGCGCGTATATCTTACTCAGGATGGAGGTGAAGCACCGCGCCATGATCCTGCGGCGCAGGCCGGCGAGCACGGGCCCGCGCGCCACCAGCTGCTCCACCGTGATGAGGCGCGGTGCGGGGAAGCGCGACGCGAGGTAGCAGCCAACTTGAGGCGGACGGGTAGCGCGTATATCTTACTCAGGATGGAGGTGAAGCACCGCGCCATGATCCTGCGGCGCAGGCCGGCGAGCACGGGCCCGCGCGCCACCAGCTGCTCCACCGTGATGAGGCGCGGTGCGGGGAAGCGCGACGCGAGGTAGCAGCCAACTTGAGGCGGACGGGTAGCGCGTATATCTTACTCAGGATGGAGGTGAAGCACCGCGCCATGATCCTGCGGCGCAGGCCGGCGAGCACGGGCCCGCGCGCCACCAGCTGCTCCACCGTGATGAGGCGCGGTGCGGGGAAGCGCGACGCGAGGTAGCAGCCAACTTGAGGCGGACGGGTAGCGCGTATATCTTACTCAGGATGGAGGTGAAGCACCGCGCCATGATCCTGCGGCGCAGGCCGGCGAGCACGGGCCCGCGCGCTACCAGCTGCTCCACCGTGATGAGGCGCGGTGCGGGGAAGCGCGACGCGAGGTAGCAGCCAACTTGAGGCGGACGGGTAGCGCGTATATCTTACTCAGGATGGAGGTGAAGCACCGCGCCATGATCCTGCGGCGCAGGCCGGCGAGCACGGGCCCGCGCGCCACCAGCTGCTCCACCGTGATGAGGCGCGGTGCGGGGAAGCGCGACGCGAGGTAGCAGCCAACTTGAGGCGGACGGGTAGCGCGTATATCTTACTCAGGATGGAGGTGAAGCACCGCGCCATGATCCTGCGGCGCAGGCCGGCGAGCACGGGCCCGCGCGCCACCAGCTGCTCCACCGTGATGAGGCGCGGTGCGGGGAAGCGCGACGCGAGGTAGCAGCAAACTTGAGGTGGACGGGTAGCGCGTATATCTTACTCAGGATGGAGGTGAAGCACCGCGCCATGATCCTGCGGCGCAGGCCGGCGAGCACGGGCCCGCGCGCCACCAGCTGCTCCACCGTGATGAGGCGCGGTGCGGGGAAGCGCGACGCGAGGTAGCAGCCAACTTGAGGCGGACGGGTAGCGCGTATATCTTACTCAGGATGGAGGTGAAGCACCGCGCCATGATCCTGCGGCGCAGGCCGGCGAGCACGGGCCCGCGCGCCACCAGCTGCTCCACCGTGATGAGGCGCGGTGCGGGGAAGCGCGACGCGAGGTAGCAGCCAACTTGAGGCGGACGGGTAGCGCGTATATCTTACTCAGGATGGAGGTGAAGCACCGCGCCATGATCCTGCGGCGCAGGCCGGCGAGCACGGGCCCGCGCGCCACCAGCTGCTCCACCGTGATGAGGCGCGGTGCGGGGAAGCGCGACGCGAGGTAGCAGCCAACTTGAGGCGGACGGGTAGCGCGTATATCTTACTCAGGATGGAGGTGAAGCACCGCGCCATGATCCTGCGGCGCAGGCCGGCGAGCACGGGCCCGCGCGCCACCAGCTGCTCCACCGTGATGAGGCGCGGTGCGGGGAAGCGCGACGCGAGGTAGCAGCCAACTTGAGGCGGACGGGTAGCGCGTATATCTTACTCAGGATGGAGGTGAAGCACCGCGCCATGATCCTGCGGCGCAGGCCGGCGAGCACGGGCCCGCGCGCCACCAGCTGCTCCACCGTGATGAGGCGCGGTGCGGGGAAGCGCGACGCGAGGTAGCAGCCAACTTGAGGCGGACGGGTAGCGCGTATATCTTACTCAGGATGGAGGTGAAGCACCGCGCCATGATCCTGCGGCGCAGGCCGGCGAGCACGGGCCCGCGCGCCACCAGCTGCTCCACCGTGATGAGGCGCGGTGCGGGGAAGCGCGACGCGAGGTAGCAGCCAACTTGAGGCGGACGGGTAGCGCGTATATCTTACTCAGGATGGAGGTGAAGCACCGCGCCATGATCCTGCGGCGCAGGCCGGCGAGCACGGGCCCGCGCGCCACCAGCTGCTCCACCGTGATGAGGCGCGGTGCGGGGAAGCGCGACGCGAGGTAGCAGCCAACTTGAGGCGGACGGGTAGCGCGTATATCTTACTCAGGATGGAGGTGAAGCACCGCGCCATGATCCTGCGGCGCAGGCCGGCGAGCACGGGCCCGCGCGCCACCAGCTGCTCCACCGTGATGAGGCGCGGTGCGGGGAAGCGCGACGCGAGGTAGCAGCCAACTTGAGGCGGACGGGTAGCGCGTATATCTTACTCAGGATGGAGGTGAAGCACCGCGCCATGATCCTGCGGCGCAGGCCGGCGAGCACGGGCCCGCGCGCCACCAGCTGCTCCACCGTGATGAGGCGCGGTGCGGGGAAGCGCGACGCGAGGTAGCAGCCAACTTGAGGCGGACGGGTAGCGCGTATATCTTACTCAGGATGGAGGTGAAGCACCGCGCCATGATCCTGCGGCGCAGGCCGGCGAGCACGGGCCCGCGCGCCACCAGCTGCTCCACCGTGATGCGCGGCGCGCGCTGCGCCACGCACAGGAGGATCTTGAGCATCGTGCCGCGAACACCCCACTCGTCACTGGAAACAATATTCAGATTTTAGTACAAACTAGCTGATGACACATAGTTGGAAGAGCTGACGGTCGTTGGGGTAACAAGGTGCTGGGTGGCGACCCCGCACCGGGAAGAGCAGTGTTGGCAGACCCCCCACTTGGTGGACCGACGACATCAAACAAATCGCTGGCCGCTGGATTTAGGCCGTGCAAGACAGAGACCTGTGGAAGTCCATGCAAGAGACCTTTGACCTTTGGACGTCTATAGGTTGATAAAGAAGTAGCTGATGCCCGTGACTTTGCGGGGATTTAGTTTATAGAAATCCCTTGAGAACCCTGATTTTCCGTGACAAACAGTAAGTAGCCCATGTCACTCCAGTTTCCTCAACAATACCCATGCAAAAAATCACGTCGATCCGTAGCTCAGTTGCGGCGTAATTGAAGGACAAACCAACAAACTAACAAACAAACACACCTTCGCATTTATAATATTAGCAAGGATTAAAGTAATCCTGCAGTAAAAAGACTGCTACGTGCTCTTCGAGACCCAAAAGATTGGTAATGGTTGATTGAACTCCTGACCGAATGTGGTCACGGTGACCTATTTCCAGTCTTCAGATATAAGCCATCTGCGGGGTAGATATAGTGCCCAAGTACACATGTGAGTGCGCTTATACAGGTCCACCACTCCAGGTTCCCTCACTCTCATAATCTGATGGACGGTAGGAGAGATCAGTCGCAGGACCGACGGCTTTGCGTGCTCTCCGAAGCACGGCCCGTGACAAACCGCCAACGTTCTAACTCCGGGATAGTACGGAGTATGCTTGCATAAAGAAGCGGGTGTTCGGTACAGACAAGGTCGATATGAGTCGGTACCGACCGATACAGAGTCAACCTACATAAAGACCCCGACAAGTTTCAACCTGTCTCTTTATGTGAGAGTGCATAATTATGATAACACGGGGCTATTGTATCCGCACCGATCGGTACCGACCAGCACCGACCTGTCGGTACCGGGAACCTGCTTCTTTATGCATAATGCAAGCACCCAAAACCATTACATTTTTTGGTCAGACCCGGGACTCCGTCATCCACAGTCGAACATGCTAACTACTAGACCAGAGGCTCCCAAACTTTTTTCTCCTAGACCACTTACAAAATCTGCTACATTTCTACCATTTTCCCAAAACTCGTCAAAAAATGTTAAGATTTACATCTAACGATGGATGGGCGTTGCATCCTGGGGTTCCACCTGGATGGACCACTTTGGGAATCACTGAACTGGACCAACGAGGCGTTAAAAAAATACTAACTCAATGAATCTCTTAGAATCTGTAGTGTTGTCGGAATCGCCCAAAGAGACTTTCGTGCGATCCAAGCTGCCCAGGGGCGTCTCTGACCCCTCGCTGCCGGTGGCCCTCGGCCTCCTCCCTGGGCTAGTGTGGAGGGTCGCGGGTTCGGCGCCCGGCGGCTTGTCGCGCGCGTCCACCAGCCCCGCCTCTTCAAGCATGGACGACAACTGCTGCACGGCGCTGGAGCTCGCGATCTCGTCCGTAGGGAGGACTATCGCAGGGGCGACGGCGCTTGCGGCTTCCTCCGTTGGGAGGACTGTGGAAGGCATAGTCGCTGATAGAGTGAAAGAGTAATGAATAATATAAATAATAATCTGATAAGGACAAGCTGATCTGCCCCGGCTCCGCACGGGTGGGCTCCTCTATTAATTCAATTGGGTTTTTTTAGTGAAAATGTTGATATTAATTATTTATTTATTATCAAAAATGTAACACGTAAGAATAAAATTTGTAAAAAGATCGGCCCAAAAACAAATAAGTTATAGAGCTTTAAAGTTTCCTGTTAGACAGAGAGAGCGTTAGTAAAGTGTGATATCACAATTCACCAGCTCCATACACGCTCCATAGAAAATTTAGTTTTAAAAAGAGACAGATACAGTCACAGTAAAACAGCTTATAATTCCGAGACTAGTAATCTTCTAGTAATAGATATTTAAAAAAGAGAAATGGCATTGTGTTATAATATTTAAAAACGTTATTTTAAATAAATAAAAAATATCAGTCAAAATACCCAATACTCATACAGAGTTCACGCAGACTTAATTTTAAGTTGGACAACTAAATCGCAGTGTTCTAATAGGCATAAGTGGCTGGTAGCCCGCACTTCTTCAACTAAGGACCGATTTCACCAACGTAAAATATAAGTCTTATCCGAGCGATGTGATATTTTGGCAGTAATTTCAGTACAAAAACCGTCAGAACGCCTTATTCCTCGGTTAAAGACGTTTACGCACACGATATGGTTGATTATTGTTAAAGTACGCAACTTAGTTGTACGATAGTCAGCCATCTTAAAATTGTAGGTATGTTTGCGATCGCTCTAATAGTATCTAGTTTCACTTAATTTACACCATTAATCACCCTGACTGCTAGAAGGTTTACGCGATTAGATTAAAGATTTAGTTTTGACGCAAAATGCTCTCAAGGAGCCGAAAGTTCAACGAGAGACATCTTTAGACAGTTTAGCCTTAACTTCCTAGCCTACATAACACATATACATTTTATCATAGTTAATTTACCATAAATATTTATTTATCCTGACCTTTTCACAGTATCAGGTTATCCATTGGTCATTGATGGGAATCCCTACAGTAGTTTGCGAATTGTTCGCATAGACACAATTAATAAGGGACTTTGTTTAATAGTCATGTATAGTATACCTGTAGTAAGGTAAAAAGTTCGTGAATAAATAAATAAAAACAACCGTACCGTGTATATGTTCTTCAACGGGTATATTTTCTGCACCAGGAATATTTTCCTTGTTCACATCTGCAATAAATTAAACTTTGTTCACTTCTAAAATAAATTAAAAATAAAAAGCCGGCCAAGTGCGAGTAGGACTCGCGCACCGAGGGTTCCGTACTCCAAAAGTAAAAGTAAAACGATAATATTATATTAATTTGCTTATTTATCGTTAACTTTGTTTGTAGAGGTTTATTGTTAATATAAAAAAAACTATGCTAGTTAGAGCGTTGGTTTTATTTTTCCTGTAAAATATACATAAACGTCTATTGACCATAATTATTTCAGATTTTTCGATTGGTAAACTCTCCGAAGTTTAATAAGGGGGGGGAACGGTATTTTTTTCAACATTTTGGCCGATTACTCAAAAACTATTATATATAGAAATAAATAAAAAACTGTTTTAGAATGCACAAGTAAAGGCCTTTCATATGATACCCCACTTGGTATAATTATCTTACTTTGAAATTTCAAACCCCTGATTTTCCCCCTTTTTTAATTAAACTAAAATAATTTTCGCGTTGATTTTATTTTTCCTGTAAAATATACATAAACGTCTATTGACCATAATTATTTCAGATTTTTCGATTGGTAAACTTCGGAGATAAGGGGGGGGGAACGGTATTTTTTTCAACATTTTGGCCGATTACTCAAAAACTATTATATATAGAAATAAATAAAAAACTGTTTTAGAATGCACAAGTAAAGGCCTTTCATATGATACCCCACTCGGTATAATTATCTTACTTTGAAATTTCAAACCCCTGATTTTCCCCCTTTTTTAATTAAACTAAAATAATTTTCGCGTTGATTTTATTTTTCCTGTAAAATATACATAAACGTCTATTGACCATAATTATTTCAGATTTTTCGATTGGTAAACTTCGGAGATAAGGGGGGGGGAACGGTATTTTTTTCAACATTTTGGCCGATTACTCAAAAACTATTATATATAGAAATAAATAAAAAACTGTTTTAGAATGCACAAGTAAAGGCCTTTCATATGATACCCCACTCGGTATAATTATCTTACTTTGAAATTTCAAACCCCTGATTTTCCCCCTTTTTTAATTAAACTAAAATAATTTTCGCGTTGATTTTATTTTTCCTGTAAAATATACATAAACGTCTATTGACCATAATTATTTCAGATTTTTCGATTGGTAAACTTCGGAGATAAGGGGGGGGGGAACGGTATTTTTTTCAACATTTTGGCCGATTACTCAAAAACTATTATATATAGAAATAAATAAAAAACTGTTTAAGAAAGCACACGTAAAGGCCTTTCATATGATACCCCACTTGGTATAGTTATCTTACTTTGAAATTTCAAACCCCCGATTTTCCCCCTTTTTTAATCAAACTAAAATAATTTTCGCGTTGCTTTTATTTTTCCTGTAAAATATACATAAACCTCTATTGACCATAATTATTTCAAATTTTTCGATTGGTAAACTTCGGAGATAAGAGGGGGGGAACGGTATTTTTTTCGACATTTTGGCCGATTACTCAAAAACTATTATATATAGAAATAAATAAAAAACTGTTTAAGAATGCACACGTAAAGGCCTTTCATATGATACCCCACTCGGTATAATTATCTTACTTTGAAATTTCAAACCCCTGATTTTCCTCCTTTTTTAATTAAACTAAAATAATTTTCGCGTTGATTTTATTTTTCCTGTAAAATATACATAAACCTCTATTGACCATAATTATTTCAGATTTTTCGATTGATAAACTTCGGAGATAAGGGGGGGGGGAACGGTATTTTTTTCGACATTTTGGCCGATTAATCAAAAACTATTATATATAGAAATAAATAAAAAACTGTTTTAGAATGCACAAGTAAAGGCCTTTCATATGATACCCCACTCGGTATAGTTATCTTACTTTGAAATTTCAAACCCCCGATTTTCCCCCTTTTTTAATCAAACTAAAATAATTTTCGCGTTGCTTTTATTTTTCCTGTAAAATATACATAAACCTCTATTGACCATAATTATTTCAGATTTTTCGATTGGTTAACTTCGGAGATAAGGGGGGGGGGGGGGGGGACGGTATTTTTTTCGACATTTTGGCCGATTACTCAAAAACTATTGTATATAGAAATAAATAAAAAACTGTTTTAGAATGCACAAGTAAAGGGCTTTCATATGATACCCCACTCGGTATAGCTATTTTACTAAACTAAAAATCATTTTCGATTTTTCTTTATTCCAATGATGTTGGGCCACTATTATACACAACTATGCCAAATTTCATGTCGATAGCTTTAGTAGTTACTGAAATAATCGACTGTGACAGACGGACGGACGGACGGAGAAAGTCTCACCATAAGGGTTCCATTTTTACCATTTTGGTACGGAACCCTAAAAAACATTACTCATTGCACATTAGAGCAGGTAAAGTTCTAAGGCCTCATCTTTCTCAATTCCAAGAATAAATAAATAAAAACAACCGTACCGTGTACATGTTCTTCAACGGGTATATTTTCCACACCAGGAATATTTTCCTTGTTCACATCTGCAATGTTTGATTTTAAATTAAGGTAGTTTTAAGTCGATAAGTTAATTGTGTAAGGTAAGATCAGGGAACGATGGGGCTGGCATTCTTTCTTGTAAAGAAAAGCCTCTTAAAAACTTAGAAAATTAAAAAAAAAACTGCAATAAATTAAAATTTGTTCACTTCTACAATCAATAAAAAAAACATTACACATTGCACATTAGAGCATGTAAAGTTCTAAGGCCTCATCTTTCTCAATTCCTGTCGGATTTCCAGTACATCATACTATGAGAATCACGAAATAGAGAGTTCACCTGCGTTTGCGCATACATTTATCGTACCATGGGATTGAAAAATTGCATTGATTGCATATTTTGACATACTTTATTTATTCAAAAACTAGCTGATGCGTGTAACTTCGTCCGCGTGGATTTAGTTCCTAAAATCCCTCGGGAACTCTTTGATTTTCCGGGATAAAAATAGCCTATGTCACTCTCTAGATCCTCAACTATGTCCATGCAAAAATCAAGTCAATCCGTTGCTCTGTAGCGGCGTTATTGAAGGACAAACTAAAAAAACCAACAAACAAACAATCACACTTGCGCATTTATAATATTAGTAAGATAGTAAGATGTCAGATAAAAGTGTTTTTTGTTGTGTGAATGTGTTTCTGTCAGATTTCCGGCCCATCGGACTATGAGAGTGACGAAATAGAGAATTATAACGTTTTTCTAGTCAAACAAACAAACAAACAAACAAATATTTATTAATCCAAAAAACTTATTACATAGCGAATAAAAATGGATACTAGTAATAGCTTAGCTAGAATCATGAGATTCTGTATTAAAGCTATCACTTGACATCTCTTTGTGGTTGAAGGTTCATTAAAAGATGTAATTATGTTATAACATTGTTAAACTTAAACACTTGATTATTATTACTTATATATATATTTAATGTTATTAATTGTTTGAGAGCGCGCGCGCGCGCGCGCGCGCGTGTGTGTGTGTGTGTGTGTGTGTGTGTGTGTGTGTGTGTGTGTGTGTGTGTGTGTGTGTGTGTGTGTGTGTGTGTGTGTGTGTGTGTGTGTGTGTGTGTGTGTGTGTGTGTGTGTGTGTGTGTGTGTGTGTGTGTGTGTGTGTGTGTGTGTGTGTGTGTGTGTGTGTGTGTGTGTGTGTGTGTGTGCGTGTGTGTGTGAGTGCGTGTGTGTGAGTGTGAGTGTGTAAGCTGAGAGCGCGTGGTCAATAGAAATAATGACGTAGAAGGTTTTAATTTATTTTAAAATTTTTATTAACTCCTCAGTCCTTTTATAGTCTAGTGTTAGAAGCCAATTCTTCACCTTTAGTCTACAGTTATATCGAGACAATGAATGAATCTTCATTTCCTTACTAGCTGTATCGTATAAATATTGTCCGAGAAAACATTGGTGTCTCTGCGCAAAACGAGTTCTACAGCGTGTAACTCCACAAATTTTGTCCTGTCTTCGCTTTTCTATAAAATTTTCTTTGAATTTGTTTTTGGCATGTTGTAGCGATATGGTGTTTAAGATGAACAATTGTCTGACCGTCAAGACCTGACATTGTTGGTATAGGTCGCAGGTTGGATAATAAAAAGGTCTACAGGTGGCAACTTTTAGCACCAGTCTTTGAGCTCTCTCCAGTGGGAGCATATGTGTTACACATGCGCCACCCCAAGCAGTGTTGCAATATGATAAAATTGGTTCACAAAGGGCACTGTAAACGTTTTTTAGGGTCTTTGTATCCACAACGTGTCTGATGTTTTTAAAAACGGCTGTTAATTTGCGGACACGTTGTGTGATAGCATTAATATGAGCCTGGAAAGACAATTGTCCATCGATTACAATTCCTAAGTATTTCACTGTATTAACTTTTTCCAGAGGTACACAGGAACAATGATTTCCAATAGACAACTGACATGAAGCTGAGTGGGCGATTAATTGAAATTGACCTGTGTCAGTAATTTGGGCGTGTCGTAAAGTGAACGTGACATACTTTGTTTTAAGAGTGTTTAGTGTCAACTTATTCGTGTAAAGCCATTTGTTTACTTTATTTAATCCAGCTTGAGCGGCTTCAAAAACTTTACTCCAAGTACTCGCCTTAAATACAATGACTGTGTCATCTGCAAAGGTTATTAGTTTTCCATGATCTAACTGTAGATTGCATAGGTCGTTTATAAAAGCCAGAAATAGGGTTGGACCAAGAATACTTCCCTGGGGAACTCCACAATCAATATTTAGGTCATCGCTATTTGTGTTACCTATCCTTACATATTGCTTTCTGTTTGCTAAGTAATTTCGAAAAAGATCAAGCTGACTGCCACGAATGCCAAGCCGTTCCAATTTCATCATGAGTAAGTTCCCGGACACAGTATCGAACGCCTTGGCTAAGTCAAGGAAGACAGCCAAAACCTTTAGCTTCCCATCCAATGCATTGACAATATAGTCAGTGAGTTCCCCAACGGCATCAGAGGTTGACTTACCCTGTCGAAAACCGAACTGATTGTTAGAAATAAGCTTTTTTGATTCCAAATACTCAACTAATCGTTTGTTCATTATTCGTTCGAGTATTTTAGATAAGGAAGGTAATATTGATATAGGTCGATAGTTATTGAGATCAAGTTTGTCTCCTTTTTTGTGAATAGGTATAACAATGGCTTTCTTAAATATGTCTGGAAAGCAGCCGCTGCTAATACTTAGCTTACAGATATGAGTGATTGGAGGAACAAGAACATTTTTAAATTGTTTAATCAAATGCGTTGGAATATTATCCCAGCCGACTGCGCTATGAGCTTTCAGAGTCAGACGATCAATTTCATTTCCTATTTCAGACTCATCTGTATCCAGAAAGACAAATGAACTTACACTTGATTGCGGGTAATTATCTACTATAGGTCTAATGGGTGAAGTATGTACATTTTTCTCAGAAAGCAATTTCGGTATTAGTTGTTGTTGTTGTGTGTAGCATCCTCTATATTTGACTATACTCTAGCGAGAATAGCTGTTGTGGCCGGAATTCCGTCAGAACAACATTATTTAAAAAATGTTTGCAAACCTGTTTCTTGTTCAGTCAAGGCAGAAGATCGCAGTGAGCGCCTCCTTTTGGCCTGAAGACAAAAAACTTATGTAATACTTACTATAATATTTTGCATATTAGCCTAGTGGTTAGGACTGCGGTCTCCTGTTCGGGGGGTCGCAGGTTCGAACCCCGGCACGTACCTTACTTTTCGGAGTTATGTGCGGTTAAGCAATTTAATATCATATGCTTCAACGGTAAAGGAAAACATTCAAATATTCTCAAAGGTGTATGAAGTCTGCCAATTTGCATTGGGCCGTGGTGGACTACGGCCTATAACCCTTCTCTGAGAGGAGACCTGCGCTCTGAGACGTTAATGGGTTGCTAATGATGATGGTAATACTTTGCTTATAATTCATAATAGTACTTTCAAGGGAAGCTGGGAAAAGCTGGCTTTCATAGGACCATCTGTATAATATTTTACGTTGAGCTTATATACCTATTATGATTATGCGTTTTAAGAAGAACCACATGTTTGTCTATGCTCAGTCTCACTCACTCCCATACTGGGAGTGAGAGAGACTGAGCTGTCAAAAATAAAATAAACGGTTGGACAGGGTATATAGTATGATATTTACCGCTTTTTCAAGTACGCTGGCCCTCTTTTCCTGTGACAAAGTCAACACTTTCTGTGTGGGCAAATCCGCTATCTCCTGCGCGTACGGAGCGACCTCAGACTCGCGCACGTTTCGCACGCTGACATCTCTGTTCGAGATGTCTTGTAGAACTTGCTCTTGTACATCCGGCTCTTGAACCGTTTCGTTCTGAATTATAGCTCTTGGAACGAATGCTTCCTGTAATAGAGAAATAGAATTATAAGACTGTTTCGTCTGGTAAGGCTTTGGCCGTGGCTAGCTACCACCCTACCGCTAAACACGTGCCGCCAAGCGATTTAGAGTTTCGGCACGATGGCGTGTAGAAACCGATTAGGGTCAAAAGCGATATTCCATACCTATACTAGCTAATCCGGTAATCAATATTTTTCTGTTACCTAAGTATAAAAAGTTCATTTACACGCATGAAGTTTCCATGAAAATTCAAAAGTCAAACTTCCACAATAAACACAATTTTAGTATTTTAAACATAGTAAGGAGACCTACGGACCTACGGACCACGGTAAGACCTGGTGAATAGATATTATGTATGTATGTGAAACATTATTGGAACGAAGTTCCTTAATGGGGCATTGCGGAGGGGTTGCCGGGGTTGCCGGCAAAAAACGTCCGTAACGTTAAATAAAAGCGTAAGTCTTCGTTTATTTTACACATTCTATCAATGCTTCGATGGCGCAGGGGTAAAAAGAAGGAGTGATACTATCGGTTCAGAGGTTCGAATCCTCACTTCAGATAATTATTATTTATTTTATTTTTATTATTATATATTTCCCTGTTACAGTGCGTAGACTGTTCGACCAGCCCCCCGATCGTCTAAAAGTTGCCGATCAAAATCGTATTCATTTGATGGCATTAGCGTCAAAGTAAAATAAACCATTGAACAGCATTGAATTAGAGCTCAATTTCGTGTATGTATTCTTATACGTTCAGGTATGTACGATACGCTCCATGTTAAAATCGGTTGTACTGAATTTGTGACTTTAACTCAATACAGTCAAGGAATAATTCTCATACAAATTGCTCGACGGAATTTTTTTTGAGATTCGTGAATCAATGAATCGCGTATTCATTATGATCGAATCAAAGTGAAGTGATCAATCGTGTACGACGCAGCTCTAACTGCGATCATAGATCTCTCCGTCGCCCGCTGAATGAGCATGAGCCTTCTTGTGAAGCCGATAGTACTAACCGTTCATTTCAAGTTGGCAGTTGTCGACCGTTACAAAATGACGTCATACTGGTATGGTTGACAATTGACATAAAAATTATTATTACTGTAGTATCTTTTACTTTAGAGAGATGGAAGTTATCTTCACTGCTTTTCATGGCAATGACGTCTTGAATGAGGATGGGCGTGATATATTCTGGCTCTATATTCAAAGAAAGTCATTAATTAAAGTAATAAATAGTCTGCGCTATGTAAAACTTTTCCTTTTGACGTGATAACGTCTTATAAATCGATGAACACCGGCTGCACGCACGAAAAAGTGTCACGTTCCGCCTGAGCCTGCGCGTGCAAGCGAAAGCGCGGAACAAGCGGTAGAGAGGCACGATCGGCCCAAGTGTTGGCTTGTGACGCATTTATTCATCAATGTTTCTTTATGAAGTTATCACCGTCCGTAAGTCCGTAAACCGACTTTACAGACAAACAATTTTTTTTTACTCATCGTAGAAAACGACACGTGAACAATAGTAAAAAAAAACTAATTAAAACAACAAAAAATTATACTTAAACGTAACACTAACAAAAGTTTGGAAAAATTCGGTAGTGACAATCGCAAGCGGTACGTAATACGTTGCTATCTGTACTAAGCGGGTCTGACTTGCGGTGCGGTGCGGGGAAGCGCGACGCGAGGTAGCGGCCAACTTGAAGTGAGCATGTAGTAAGTCTATGTACCTACAACGTATCCATTCAATCCTACAAGCAAATGTTGAAGGTAGAACCACAGTATAAGGAAGAGATCAGTATGTCGACGCCTTTGATCTCGTCGTAAATGCCGCCAGTGTCTAGACATGCGTCGCGACAGTGTATTTATGCTAGGGTTGTCACAAGGAAACAATCTCTCTTAATATTTATAATTTGTACTATATTTCAATCAACATAACAATAAACAATAATAATTAATCAATAACCAAAAATTAAAAATAAATTTGTAATTAAAATATTATTAGGTAGTTGAATCAATAATAAAACCAGTTTCTTTGCTGGCCGCTTCAGCGGTCGCATGCAAATAAACTCCGCCGCATGCAAATAAACATTTATAAACATATTTTAGACTTAAAAGCTATACTATATTATGATAGTTATATAGTTACTTATACACGAAAACAAGAAGTTTGAGCTCCATCAACATGGGGCCGCGCCCCACAGTGTCGGAGATATAAGCTTTCAAAAATCTGATCACGTGGTCACATAAACAACACGAAAACAAGAAGTTTGAGTACCATCAACATGGGGCAGTGCCCCATAGTGTCGGAGATATAAGCTTTCAAAAATCTGATCACGTGGTCACATAGACAACACGAAATCAAGAAGTTTGAGTACCATCAACATGGGGCAGTGCCCCATAGTGTCGGAGATATAAGCTTTCAAAAATCTGATCACGTGGTCACATAGACAACACGAAATCAAGAAGTTTGAGTACCATCAACATGGGGCAGTGCCCCATAGTGTCGGAGATATAAGCTTTCAAAAATCTGATCACGTGGTCACATAGACAACACGAATCAAGAAGTTTGAGTACCATCAACATGGGGCCGCGCCCCATAGTATCGGAGATAAATAATAATAAGCTTTCTAAAATATGACCTCGTGGTCATCTAGTAATTACTATCTGTGCACAGCACGAACACATTAATAATGATATCTGATTATAAATATAATAAAACTATTAATAATTATTAATAGTTTTATTTATGTTTGATAATAGAATAAAAATATAAGTATCACTTGATAGATAAAAATGTTGATGTAAAACTGTTTTTGCGATAGTACATGACAGCGCCATCTATTAACATTATTGTGAAGTTAAGTTAAAAATACTGATGCCCATTAAAAATTAAATTATTTCGTTGTAATATTTCATTTCCTGTTTAATATTTTTCTAATTTTAGTATTTGTTGTTCAAGTACATAGTTGTAATTTTAAGGGACGAAAGGATGTGACTTAACTATGATAGTTACCTATATAGATTCTTCTTCTTCTTCTTTATCAACCTATAGACGTCCACTGCTGGACAAAGGTCTCCTGCATGGACTTCCACAGTCTTCGGTCTTGCACCGCTTGAATCCAGCGGCTCCCTGCGACTCGTTTGATGTCGTCGGTCCACCTGGTGGGGGGTCTGCCAACACTGCGTTTCCCGGTGCGGGGTCGCCATTCCAACACCTTGGGACCCCAACGACCATCAGTTCTTCGAACTATGTGCCCCGCCCATTTCCACTTCAGTTTCGCGACCAGCTGAGCTATGTCGGTGACTTTGGTTCTCCTACGAATCTCCTCATTCCTGATTTGATCATATATCATTTGATGATATACCGAGCATTGCTCTCTCCATCGCTCGCTGGGTGACCCTGAGCCTTCTTATGAGGCCCATAGTTAGCGACCATGTCTCGGATCCGTAAGTCATCACTGGCAACACGCACTGTTCGAAGACTTGAGTCTTCAGGCACTGAGGGATTTTGGACTTATATAGCTCGCGGACTTTATTGTAGGTAGGTAATAATGAGTATTGTAATCATGTAGTACATAATTTTTATGTATCATCAATAGTTTTCTCAGCGCACGCCGAATAATGAATTTTATAGGCAAAATTTTGCTATTTTGGGATTACATTACTGCAATTTTCATAAGGATCTCTAACATTTTGAAAAATAAATTATAGCCTATGTGTTATTTCCTGATAATTTAGCTTTCTATTGGTGAAAAAAGGTTAAAATCGGTGGAGTAGTTTTAGAGCCTATTCGAAACAAATAAAGAATTAATTAAATTAAATATAATTATAATACATAATAATGTACATTTCAATTAATTAACTATAAAATTATGGCAGAGTAAGGAAGGATTATTAAAAATTTTACGCAAGCGTAATATGTCAACCCTTTACTATAGCTCCCAGGTAACTGAGGCTTACACGGGAGCGTACCTCGCTCCGCACTTACCGCACCCACCGCACGATTGCCCTGTCTAGACGGCTTCGTCGAACCTCTGTATGAACCTTACCTTCGTTACTCTGTGGTAGAACGAAGCTTACCTCTATCTCGTCCTCGAAGTAGCCCCGGGCGAACATGGAAGTTAACGCGTGGCCAAGCCTGGCCGTTGGCCGTTGGCGACTCAGCAACGTGGCGGCATTTATCCTTTTCGCATCTATTACGTCTGCTGCTGTGCTCTGCGAAGCGAAAGTACTATACAGTGAACTAGCTTTTGACGTCGAGTTAGATTTTAAAAATCCCGCGGGTACCCTCAGTTTTTTCCGTAATAAAAGGTAGCTTATCATTGCTTAACACCACGTAAATAAAAAACAGCAAGACAGCAAACAATATTTCTTTAAAACCTCATTTTTGAATGCATTTGAACTTTACAACTCAGAATAACAAGTTGCTATTAGCTAAAATCGTTAATTGGTCATACGACGCGCTTTAGATTCCTTTCCAATGATGTGACGCATATCCTAAACTAAGTCCTACTGGCTACTCCTACACATAGTATGCATGCGTGGTGCTAAAACTTAAGCGACGTTATGCCTCAACTATATCCATGCAAAAATCTCATTTTGCTTATTTGCTGCGTGATTGAAGGACAAACCAACAAAAAACACACCTACGCATTTATAATATTAGCAAGGATTGTATGCCAAATGATGAGTGGGGTTTCATGCGATTCTGTGCAGACAAATTACTGCGTTGCGGTGACACACCAAACTTTTCTTTAGCAGAAACCGCAGCGCCGCCGCAACGCGCCGCGTGGCAAAGCTCTCACCTCACAGCGCTGTTCCACGTCTTTGTTCGCGACTCGCACGCTGAATTCGTCGCTGCTAATTTTAGTAGTGTTGTCTACAATTAATTTTTTCACCCTGCGTCTCTTCTGCGGCGGTTCGTATTGCAAGTCCTAAAAACATCACATTTTGTTAAGACGTCTATTATCTACATTTCGCATCCCTCTCTCTCGCACATTCTAATATTTTCAATGATTGTGTAAGTCTCTGATACCTACTTTTGGCTAAATGTGGTCTCTTATTATTCTTTACAATAAAATTACCGATATTTTAGATATAGTCTTATTATGATTCACCTAGATTTTAATAGAGAATAAAACCGGCCAAGTGCGTGTCGGGCCACGCGCAGTGTAGAGTTCCGTGGTTGAAAGTCTCAAATATTATTGCTGACCTAGGATAGTGCTTTTATTCTATTTATGAATATTGAATACATGAGTTTTATGGTTTAACTACTATAATATACTACAAAATATGCAACTTACACTATGTGTAATACCTGACTTAGAAAAAACAGATATAACTCCTTAACTAATGAACTCTTTCCTTTAAAATTCATTATACACATATACTACTGCTGTGAATTTTTTCTTGTATCCTTTATACAACCATTTAGCTGGCAGAGGGGGGGGGGCATTATAAACTAATAACTCAAGATGTCGCATTTAAACTAATTTCAATAAATAAAAGGATGATATCAGTATCTTTTTTAAAAAACGTTTTTTAAACAATGTTTTAAAAATATTAAAATGATAAATAAATATATAAATGATTGAATCTGTGTGACGATCGGTATTCGGAATCACTAAATTTAATAAATAATAAATATTAATAAATTGGATATCATCGGAATAAATAGGCTAAATAGGAATTTATGACATCCTTGCTGCATCGAAGCATTTTAACCACCAGTCAATCAGAGGTGATTACGATCACATTGTAGACAAAACCCACGGTTGGTAGAAGAACTTGATATATAACTTGATAGGTATTTATACAAAAATACACCCTCAAAATTCATTCAGCCAAAGTGTCTATTTACAAACCAATCGGAAATTCGGAATTAAGTAAAAAATTTCGTCAGTGTCTATCTCGGAGAGTTTAAAAGATGGAAGAATGGTTTCCTCGAAAAAGTTGATCTGGACCCGAAGGTCTATTTGATGAATAGAAAAAAATCAAAATGGCGGAATTTTTTTTCAATACAAAATATATGGCGAATATTGAAGAGACTAAAAGCTGAAAAACTATGCAGACTTTGATGAAAAGGAACCGTTCCTTTTCAAAATTTGATTTTATAAAAGAATTCTCATTCTGACAAATGAGATATGATGATCGAGGGTTTGGAAGGTGAATGAGGAGCACGGCCAGGTTATTGCAGATAGGTGGGGTGTGCTCGAACAAATGTCGCTCGAAACCTCATCCAATAGGGAATATGCATGATTTTTTTTTAATTTCTTAAATTAATCATTTACATCTTTATAACATATAAAAAATATAAATAGGTTTGAAAATAGTCAAATAATTTTTCAAAGTGAAATTTAAAACATTGAATAAATTTGAGCCGTTCAAACGCCACCATTAGCGCGCGCTTTTGATGACGTCATTCGACATGTCCCGTGTTTGTTTACTATAGCGTTTCAGTTACTTCATACTTATTTTCAGTTTTAATTGCTACACAAACCATGGAAGAAGTTAAAAAACCTTCTTACAAGTATTGTATGGTACCTAAGTACAAAAACACTATTATTATACACCCGATAAAGTGTTTTTTCGTATTCCACGAGATGCGAAAGTACGAAAAAAAGTGTAAGAAAATTGTTCATGTAAATCGGAATATCGTATTTGTATAATACTTATTTACAATAACCGGCCAAGTGCGTGTCGGGCCACGCGCAGTGTAGGGTTCCGTAGTTGAAAGTCTCAAATATTATTATTGCTGACCTAGGAGAGTGCTTTTAATTTATTTATGAATATTGAATACATTTTGAGTTCCATGGTTTAAATACTCTAATATACTACAAAATATGCAACTAACACTACGTGTAATACCCAACTTAGAAAAAACAGATATAACTCCTTAACTAATGAACCCAACTTGGCCGTGATAGTTTTCCTTTAAAATTCATTATATATACTACAGCTGTAAATTTTTTCTTGTATCCTATATACAACCATTTAGCTGGCAGAGGGGGGGGGACACTTGACTCTAATAAAATTTAGCACTTTAAAATATCATATTTCACAAACGGATCCCTGAATTGAAAAATGGTGTTCTCACACCCACAATATTTTTGAAAGACCTATTTAACGACACCCCATACTATGGGATAGACGAGAAAAAAAAATTCATCCCCACTTTACATGTAGGGGAGGTACCCTAAAAAAATTCTTTTTCACAATTTTATTTCACGACTTTGTCGGCGTGATTGATATTTATACCCTTGTCAAATTACAGATTTCTAGTACCAATAGTATCTGAGCTAAACCGCGGACAGACAGACAGACAGACAGACAGACAGACAAACGGACGGACAGACAGACGGACGGACATGGCGAAACTATAAGGGTTCCTTTCTTACTACGGAACCCTAAAAAGTATATAAACATATCAAACTTGAGTGAGCTTCAATAACATAATATTACGTATAAATTATAATGACATAGACGTTTTTCGGAGATTCGTAGGAGAACCAAAATTACCGACATAGCTCAGCGTGTCGCGAAACTGAAGTGGAAATGGGCGGGGCACATAGTTCGAAGAGCTGATGGTCGTTAGGGTCCCAAGGTGTTGGAGTGGCGACCCCGCACAGGGAAACGCAGTGTTGGCAGGCCCCCCACCAGGTGGACCGACGACATCAAACGAGTCGCAGGGAGCCGCTGGATTCAAGCGGCGCAAGACCGAAGCCTGTGGAAGTCCATGCAGGAGACCTTTGTCCAGCAGTAGACGTCTATAGGTTGAAAAAGAAGAAGAAGAAGACTTAAATTAGGAGTTTAGGAACACAGATGGTTATTTAAAGGTTATGTTTTGTTTTAAGTATTATTTAAACATATAAGAATAAAAATCTATGTTAAGGACTAAAATATACCATGTAACATAATAATTATCTTGCAGCTTTCACTCCTTTAATCTCTGCGCACACAGACATCATAAATGCATCTATTTTCGGTAGATTATACGATTGTGCTTTGACAAAACCAGTTTTTGTCATCGACCTAGATTGACTACAAATATAAATTCACAAGTAATCACACAGGAATACAGTTTTAAACAATTTTTCTCACAGACACTGTATGAATATCGACGCCGTAAATCAACCGTAACACAAATGACGTCACATTTCGTTTCGACCAATGGCGACGCGTTTTGTAAGTTTGAATTTCCCTCCTTTATTTTTCACTTTCTATATAATATTTTCTGGGTTTAAATAATAACTAAATAAAAAAATACCTTTTAAGTATAATTTTAAGGCAATAAAGAATCAAGAAAAAAATATTTGAGACAAATTTAAATTTTATGCATATTCCCTATTGGTGGTGAGCTGAAAAAGAACTCCAAAATGACGGATTCAAGATGGCCGCCAGAAAGATAGAAAGAAAATAAATAAATTTGGTTTAATACAATAAAGTCAAGTCTGTACTTATAAATCGAAACACTTCCCGCGAGCTGCCCTGCCTTAGCAGCTCGCGCACAGAGCAAACACTAGTTTAATTATATGGCTGAAACATAACATTTTAATTCTCTAAAGGTACACGACACTTCATTATTATTTAAATGAAATCTTTCGCTTCTTCTTAGAAGTCGCGACTAATTTAATCTACCTTCGAATTTTGACTCGCAGTGCTCTGTGCAGTAGAGTCTTGCTCCGACCCTGTAGACTTGACTTGATATCGGCAATCGTCCTGAGTGAACCCCAAGCGTTGCCTTGCGCAAAGCAACAGCTCCTCTTCAACTAACTTCATTTTATACGAAAACGAGAGAGTGCGAGCGTTCTGTAGCTCTTGTCGAAACATGTCCAGCTTCCCTTTAATAAAGGGCTCGATCGAATCATAAGATTTTAATATAGACGCTTCTTTAAAACTCAACTCCAGTTCTTTTCTAAACAGTTTTAACCTGTTGTAATTTGAAGGTATCATGGGTGATTTAAACTCCCATTGGACTTCTTTTACGAAGAGATCTAGCCTTTCTTTTATTAATGCGACCATCGACTTCAAAGAGTCTTGGAAAGCCATACTGAGACACTAACAACTCACGACACACTATCTGAAACTAGTAAGCTTTCAATAACTTATTAACCACAAAAAAAATCGTCTTTTTTTTTTTGAATTACACTTAAAATTGTTTATTCTTTTAACACTTGAAAAACACGGCACATGCACACGGCACTAAAATGATGCTCTCCTCTTGGCATTATATCAATAACTACCCGCATAGTAAAATATAAAACTTGCAATTGCTGATCATTTTAAAGTCACTTTCTTCTATATAATTTAGAGTTTACTATAAAACTACCCGCAAAAATGCAAAGAACTTTTGGTGCTTTCTAGAATGTTGGACACATTGTATACTTCCTGAGAATTAAATTATTTTAACCGACTTCAAACAGGAGGAGGTTATCAATTCGTCAGATATTTTTCATGTATGTTCACCGATTACTCGAAGACGCCTGAACCGATTTGGAAAATTCTTTTTTCGTTTCAAGGAGTATACTTCCCAGGTGGTCCTATTGAAATTATATCGAAATCGGTCGAGCGGTTTTTAAAATATCAACAATAAATTATATATTTTGTAGTGGCGCGGGCGTTTGAAGTCGGTTTTTTAAAAAGATTTTTTTATGTTAAATTATTACAGTATACTATATGTTTAGAGATCGACCTATGATTAAACTTGGTAAGGTTTTTTTCCTTCAAATGCTCAATTTTTTCAATCAAGCATAAACAAGAAACATGAACTTCCATAGCGTCACATTCCATAGAAAAAACAACTGGATTTAAATTAAGAAAAAAAGGCCAAGTGCGTGTCGAGCAGTGTAGAGTTCCGTAGTTGCAAGTCACAATATATTATTGCTGAGTGCTGACCTAGGATAGTGCTTTTATTTTATTTATGAATATGGAATATATTTTGAGTTCCATGGTTTAAATACTATAATATACTACAAAATATGCAACTTACACTACGTGTAATACCTAACCTAGAATAAACAGATATATCTCCTTAACTTATGAACCCTACATATCCATGGTAGTTTTCCTTTAAAATTCTTTATATATAGGTACAACTGCTGTGAATTTTTTCATGTATCTTAAAAACAACCCTTTAGCTGGCAGAAGAGGACACTTGACTCTAATGAAATTTAGCACTTTAAAATATCATATTTCACTAACGGATCCTTGAATCGAAAAATGGTGTTCCCATACCCACAATATTTTTGAAAGACCTATTAAACGACACTCCACACTATGGGATAGACGAGAAAAAAAAACATCTTTACTTTACATGTAGGAGAGGTACCCTAAAAAAATTATTTTTCACAATTTTATTTCACCACTTTGCTGGCGTGATTAATATATATATACCCTTGTCAAATTAGTTTTCTAGTACAAATAGTCTCGGAGCTAAACCGTGGACGGACGGACGGACGGACAGGATAACTATAAGGGTTCCGTGTTTACTACGGAACCATAAAAAATGGTTTTGGTATTAATACCAGAATCTTGATTTAAGACTTGTTGAATATATAAGAAAACTATAATCATTCAGAAAATAAAATTAGCTTAGCATAATATTTAACATTTTTAGTAAAATCTCAAGAATTTACCTCAAGTACAATTTCTTCAAGTTCGTTTTGTCTGGCCTGTTCTATGGCCGGTTGATCCCTAGGAGGTTCTTGATTCTGGGCTTCTTGCAGAGGTTGTTCGATTACTTGCCTGTCATTACAAATACATTTTTAAGTTCCAAAAATTTATAAAGTTGAAATTATGTGCATCACTCGTTTATTTAAAAAAAAAATAGAATTCAGTAGCGCACTTGAGTTTTCATGTGGTACAGTTTCTCCATACACTTCATAGAAAATTTCGTTTTAGAGACAGTCGCAATAAAACAGCTTATAAATTATGTTTTTTGACCGATTTATTTTCTGTTTTCATAAATGTTATTCTTACATGTTATATTATTTTCGATTATAATTAATGAATATCGATAAAACAATCAAATACCATCCAGTGGTTAGGACTGCGGTCTCCTAATAGTGAGGTCGCGGGTTCGATCCCAAACACGCACCTCTGACTTCTCGGAGTTATTTGCGTTTAAGCAATTAAATATCACATGCTTCAACGGTGAAGGAAAACATAGTGAGGAAACCTACACACCTGAGATATGTACGCCTCCATAATGTTCTCAATGGTGTGTGAAGTCTGCCAATTTATAGGCGAGCGTGGCTAAATGACCAACCCTCTGAGAAGACACTTCTCTGAGAGGAGACCTACACACAGTAGTGAGCCGTTGATGGGTTGCTGATGATGATGATGATGCGTATTGGTTGAGGCTTGAGCTTCAAACTCTTCCAAACATTCCAACTCTTGTTCCAACTCATTGTGGTCTTATCTTAAGACTTAGAAGAATGGAAAGGAAATAAAGGAAAATGTAAAGAGATGACAAAGAAAAATGAGATAACAAAGGAAAAGCATTACGATCACTTGGAAGAACTAGGTTTTCAGAAAAAACTTGTACTTACATTTTACTTTCATTACAAAAAAAGCTTCTAGGTTACATTATTTAGATTACAAAAGTTACAGAAAATAAGCTTATATATATTATATTAGCAATGTTACAGAAAAAATCTTCTAAATATTACCAAACTTCCAACTTCGCTATTTACGGCCAATAGGAAGCCTAGTTCAGCAACGTCGCTTACGCGTTTGTGCGAGAAACGACGTTTATTACATTTTAAAGTAAGGTAAATCAGATTCAATATCTACCGTGATTAACTTATTGACAGTGTGATACAGAATTACCAACTAACGTTTGTGGTTCAGGAGCGGGCAATTTGGTTAATGGGGCTTCGGATATTTCGGGGATCTCTGCAGGAAAATATGGATTAAAATGGTGGGACAAACATAATAGTCACCAGAACAATTAGGCGCATGACAAATATGTTGCTATTTGAACTATGAGTGGCATATTAAATAACCGAAATACTGATTGATACAAAGTACGAACCAAGTATCTATTTGTGATTTGTTGTATGCAATAAATCACTTATGTTTGTGATTAACTAAGTAATCGCATTCCTGTCATGCAGTGTCATGACTCATGCACCTTATTGTTTTGGTAGCGTAGTACAATCGTTATTTTTTTAACAAGAGAGCAAAGTTGATGCAAATGTTTCTATTTTTAGCAATCTAAGGATTCGACAATTAAATAAAGAGTGTAATGAAAGATTGAAAAGATAGAATTCTGAGCGAAACAGCAGGGTTATTACTAGAGATTCAAAGGTACCAGAAACATAACTTTGCTCTCATGTGACATAATATACAACTTTTATCTCACTAGCGAAAAAATAAAAGTTAACCATAGTGTAAATTAATTTTAAAAGGTACTTATTTTTAGGTTTTTCAAGTACCTTTTTCGAAATCCGTGAGTGTTGGCGCTTCAACTGCAGCTGTAACAATGAATATTTATAAATAAACTAGCGTCCCGCCCCGTCTTCGCACGGGTAGTAGAGCATATTACGCCTATGCTATGCAAACTCCTTGAAATGTTCCCTAAGTTATATTGAACAGCATATTGAATAGTACGTAGGCTTATAAAGATAACAATTGCTTTAATATAAAAAAGGTATTAGGCTCGATTTTCAGCATATCATCTGTATGGTTTTATCCATGGGGATACTCACATTTTCTGAACACTATTATAACATATAATTATCGTATTTGGATATCCTCTCCATTTGTGCGACATCGTGTGACACGAGTCTAGATTTATCTTGTGACTTGTTGGTGGAGTAGTCAAATCATATGTATGATCTACAGGAATATACTTACATTTTCTGAACACTGAATTTCGTGTTCTGATGTCCTCTCCAATTGCGCGACATCGTGCCACACGAGTTTAGATTTGTCGGTGGATTAGTCGAGTTATCTGTAAATTTATTCACGGGGATACTTATATTTTCTGAATACAGATATATCGTATTAGGATATCCTCTCCATTTGCGCGACATCGTGCAACATCAGTCTAGATTTGTCTTGTGACTTGTTGGTGGAGTCAAGTCATATGTATTATCTACAGGAATACTTACATTTTCTGAACACTGATATATCGTGTTCGGATATCCTCTCCATTTGCGCGGCATCGTGCGGTGCGAGTCTGGATTTTTCATGTGACTTGTTGGTGGAGTAGTCAAGTCATATTATGTATGATCTACACTTACAGGAATACTTACATTTTCTGAACACTGATATATCGTGTTCGGATATCCTCTCCATTTGCGCGGCATCGTGCGGTGCGAGTCTGGATTTTTCATGCGACTTGTCGGTGGAGAAGTCGAGCACCACGTCGAGAGCGCTCTGTTGCATCATCGAGGCCTCGTGAGCCAACATCATCTCAACAGGGTCTTGATTGAGTTCTCCAAATCCATCCTGTAATTTTAAGTTCTCTCTTTCAATATACCTATTACTTAAGCAGTGCTTCTGTCTTTATAAAGCGGATTGCCACTGCGATACGTCGACTGTATCCAAACTGCAATTTTGCATTCGGCTTGCAGTTCAAATGCTGTTTTTGTGTAGATAATTTTATATATGTTACGGTAAATGTGATAATTATTAATAATTTTCGGTAATTATTAATAATTACCTCACCATTTGGTAAATTTGATAAATATTATGAATTTCATCACTTTTGTCGGTTATTATTAATAATTCACTGTTGTCTTTGGTAAAAGTGATAAAACAAACGAGAAATAGTCTGTCATCCCCTCTAAACCCCACCCGACTCCTTTCTCCAGCCACCTTTAACCTCACCAACAGTAAGAATTTTCGGGTACAAGTATTCCTACGTTGTCATAAAAAAATAACAACGAAAGCTGTGATGAACCTAACTAACAGTAAGGATTTCCGGGTAAAAGCATTTCTGGGTGGTTATAAAAGTGGCCAACCGAGCCAACAGTAAGGAGGTAACAGTCCTAATGGTGCCGCTCAAAGGCAATATTTTAATTTCTCGTACCTAGACCTATTAGAAAATACCAGCGATATTTCGGATAGGGACCGAGCCACTAAACATAAACTACATCATGGAGCTCTAGGTTATAGCTCCTCAATCCTGATGCTGCAGGGTACTGCCCACCCAACCTGCGGGGGTTTAGGAATGGTCGATTACGAATTGATATTGTAGCCACTAAGCATAGACACCATCATGGAGCTCTAGGTTATAGCTCCTCAATCCTGATGCTGCAGGGTCCTGCCTACCCAAACTGCGGGGATTTAGGAATTGTCGATTACGAATTGATATTGTTGCCATTAAGCATAGACACCATCATGGAGTTCTAGGTTAAAGCTCCTCAATCGGCAATCCTGATGCTGCAAGGCACTGCCCACCCAAACTGCGGGGATTTAGGAATTGTCGATTACGAATTGATATTGCATCCACTAAGCATAGACTACATCATGGAGCTTTAGATTATAGCTCCTCAATCCTGATGCTGCAGGTACTTCCCACCCAAACTGCGGGGATTTAGGAATTATCGATTACGAATTGATATTGCATCCACTAAGCATAGACTACATCATGGAGCTTTAGGTTATAGCTCCTCAATCCTGATGCTGCAGGGTACTTCCCACCCAAACGGCAGAATATGGAGGAAATTTTATGACATTGTTAATAACATCTAACTATACTGTACTCATATTCAGCAAATAAAGTTTCATTTCATTTTTCATTTCATTTCATTTAACTGCGAGGATTTAGGAATTGTCGATTACGAATTGATATTGTAGCCACTAAGCGTAGACTACATCATGGAGCTCTAGGTTATAGCTCCTCAATCCTAATGCTGCAGGGTACTGCCCACCCACACTGTGAGGATTTAGGAATTGTCGATTATGAATTGATATTGTTGCCACTAAGCATAGCATGATGGAGCGTTAAAAAATATCATGTATGTATTCGATCTTAAGTCTGTAGTTCCGTCGCATCGGGTATACCCGAACACCCCCGCCACCCACCCGCCCCAAGCCCTATTAGACCATCGCGAGGGCCAAGTACGGCGGTTTACCTTTAAGCGAATGTAATTTTTAAAAATTTATTAAAACCAAGAGTAAGGTGTAATTATTAATAATATTATAAATAAATAAATTAATAATTTTTATTTTTAATATTAGTAAATTATTAAAAATAAAAAAAGTGAATAATTTATTACTTTTACCATCAATCTTGCTAATTATTAATAATGATCGGTAATTATAAATAATTTTCAATTAATCACATTTACCGTAACATATACACATAGCTGGGCACCGTTAATCAAATAGTTAACTTCGTTAATCGTTAATCCGCTACAAAAAAAGTTAGCTTCGTTAAACGTTAAAGCGTTACATTTCAGAAGAATTAACGCAAGTTAACGTTAATCGTTAATCCGTTAATATGTGTAAAATTGCATCTTTATATCGTTGCGTTAGTGAACTTATAAAACCTGTTGGTTTAGGTTCTGGAAATTAACAGGTTAGGAACAAAACTAAATACTTGTTATATATACAGGGTGTCCCAAAAGGTAACGTAACTGGGAAGGGGGGTGATAGGGGTGGTCACAAGGGTCACCAGAAAAATAGAAATAAAAATCTAAAAAAATAAATGGCATTTTTTAAAAACTAAAAATTTTCCAACTTGTGGGGCTATTTTGCTAACTGTACCTACAAATATTGCTGTATTTAAAAAAAATGATGTTATGTAAAAGTCAATAACCCTTTGTCAAATTGAAATAAAAAAAACAATACATAATTATCTAACAAAGATTTTAAAGAAAATTAAGTGCTTGTCCAGTCAAGGACTTAGTAATTAAAATTTCACTCAACTTCCTCCAATTGTACTGAAAAAAAAAAGTACTATGCAACTCCGGCGAGTATCTTAAAAAGATAGGTAATTTTATTGCCTTTCCAAAATGGTATAACACTTATTTGAAAAATTCATACTAGGACATTTAAAAATTATTTTCGGGAACAATACCCCTACAAAACAAAACATATCAATAAAACAATAGTCTCAAATTCGTACGCAAATACATTTTTAAATGTCTATTCTGTTCCTTTGATTTTACTGCCCGTTATACTAATTCTCAAGATTGGAGTACAGACATACCTCAAACACTCAAGTACAGTCTAGGCCAGATCAAGCTTTACCATATGACAGGGAAAATAACCTTTACTTCATTTACTCAAGTACGAGAAAGTTGTAAAGGATCAAGCTTCATCTTGTCTAGTCTGTACAAAAGCAAAGGTTGATTGATTTGACCCCACAAGGTGGAAAATTTTTAGTTTTTAAAAAATGCCATTTATTTTTTTAGATTTTTATTTCTATTTTTCTGGTGACCCTTGTGACCACCCCTATCACCCCCCTCCCCAGCTACGTTAACTTTTGGGACACCCTGTATAATTCAAATGTGTAATTTAATTGTCGGGCATAAGGTGCATATTCCCCTTCATTAACATTAACATGTTGAAGTTCTCGTCTGAAAGCGAGACTCTCATTCTAAGCACCGGCGCTAAGTAATGAAATGATCAAACGAAACAAATCTCTTCGCAGTTTTCTTTCTCACTCGCACGCGCCGCAAAATATATCTAGTTTTGTTTTTGTTTCTCTCGCTGCCACGCGCTGCCCGGCACTTGCCGTTTAATACTTATCTGAACCTGTTTTGCGCGCCACGCCGCGATGCCGTGCTGTAACTATTAGGCATTGGATTAACGATTAACGGACTTTCTGCATATTAACGGAAGTTAACGTGTCCGCTAACATTTTTAAAAGTTAACTTAAAAGTTAATCCGTTAATCAAAATGTTAATTAACGATTAACGGATTAACGAGTTAATGCCCAGCTATGCATATACACACAAAAGGACAATGTTTCATGTTTTCAATATTTTATACTAACTTCTCTTAGCCGTACTTCTGGCAGAGTTGGCTCTCTCAGAGTGATGTCTTCAACACGTGCAACTATATTATTAGCTCTCTGAAAGAACAAACAATTTATTTTGTGAAAAAGTCTATGGTGGGTAAGCGTTATTCCTAAACAAGGGAGTGGAAATCCTAGTGCGAAAGTTAAATCTATGTCTTGTCTGAATA
Organism: Oeneis ivallda; assembly: GCA_029955525.1. Classification (NCBI taxonomy): domain Eukaryota; kingdom Metazoa; phylum Arthropoda; class Insecta; order Lepidoptera; family Nymphalidae; genus Oeneis; species Oeneis ivallda. The sequence goes on along the minus strand of JARPMR010000010.1, from coordinate 6,825,259 downwards.
TCTACGACTTGTCAAGTTGTCATGCCATGGCCTACATGAAATGATTTTGGATATGAATTATGCAATTTTGAAACATTACTCATTATTCTTTTGATAAAATCAAAGGGTGTTCCTTCGTCGTCAGCAAGGTAGGTCGTTAGTTTTTTATTTGATGCCAACTCCCAAGATAGAGGGAATAATTTAATTTTAGTTTGTAGAGGTAAGTTGAAGTTGGGCTAGCATTGCGGTTTCATCGTTTCTATTGAGGCGCGTCCAACCTCAACATACCTGTACAAACTAAAATTATTTTATACTTTGTAGTGGTGTTTGAAGTCGATTTTTTTTAAAAAGAATTTTTATCAATTATTATTAAAGTATCAACAGGCAAAAGTGCATTTAAGCAATAAAATAAATTAATAATTTTTATTTTTAATATTAGTAAATTATTAAAAATAAAAAAAGTGAATAATTTATTACTTCCCATCGGTGAAGGACAACATCGTAAGGAAACCTACACACCTGAGAGTTCTTCATAATGTTCTTGAAGGTGTGTGAAGTCCGCCAATTCACAGTCACAGTGGGCCAGTGTGGTGGACTACGGCCTATAACCCTTCTCTGAGAGGAGACCTGCGCTAAGTAGTGAGCCATTGATGGGTTGCTAATGATGATGATCATGATGATCAACAGGCAAACAAGGTTTTATGGAGAAAGGAAAATAATAATTCACACCTCCTGAATTCTTTCCAAATTCTCTTCATCTGGTGGCAATTCCTCAATAACAAGTCTGGACCTCTCTCTGATGGGCCGTCTTCTGGGCACCCCTGCACCCTTAGTAGGTTCAGACCTTCAACAATAATTACAATTTTATATTTCAACTTGCTGATGATCGGTCATTCATCTGTGTGGATTCAGTTTTCAAAAATCCTGCAGTAACTCTTTGATTGTTTTCCAGGTTAAAAAGTAGCTCCAGTAGGGCTACTTGTGAATCTTTAAGGGATATCACGAGAAAACAAGTAACAAGATTTTCTTGTTGCACGCATGCCAGCCTAGAGGTCCTCAACTATCCCCATGCAAAAAATCGATAGTTGATCCGTTACCCAGTTGCTGCGTGATTGAAGAATAAACTATGATGTCTTCTCATTCAAAACCCATGTTTGAAGACCAAAGTCTTTGAACAGAGCCCATTGCCAGTGATGACTTATGGATCAAAAAGATGGTCGTTTATTGGCCTCAGGGTTGTCGGTTGAAGCTTTTATTTACTAAATGCCAGCTGTTATTAGCTATTGTATGGCCATCAAACAAGATCTTCAGTATGGAACTCACCTGGATCTTGCACTTCTAATCATGGTTTGAACCGTCAATATTTCACCTGAAATTACACATTTTAGAACATTATTTCATGATAAAATTTTATAACATCCCTCCCACTGAATAGCCAAAATTAATAATTGTTGGCCAAGGTGACTATACCAGCCCTTGAATGATCATTGAACTCTTCTTTTCTTGACAAGGAATAGAATGCAGGACCTCCCATTTATGAAAGATCGTTCGTCACTGCTATATATTTCATTAAATAATATATGATAATAATTATTTATTGTTATTTTAAGCCAAGGAAAGTAAGAAGAGGCAGATCTATATTTATTTTGTATTAGAACTACAAAATTTGCAAAATATTGTTAAAATTATTCAGTAGGTATTATGGGGCAAGGGCTTACATTATTACTAAATACATACCTAATAAATAATTTATTATTATTCATCATTTTAACTACTCATTTCTTTTCATGATCAAATCAAAATTAAGGTCTATGTAAGAACCAGTCATTGACATCGCTCAATGGATTACAAAGCATGAGAGACTGAGCAACTCATTTGATGACCTCAATGATGCGAGAGACCTTGTTTCTGCCGCGGATATCTATTGATGAAGAATCTTTCTATGGACCTATTTCCAGCAGTAGAACTGAACTGAACAAGTGGACTCAGTAAGGGCAAACAAATATGTTTGCGGCAACATTTTGATACAAAACACAAACAAGCACAAATGTCTGTGCAAACTGAAATTTCACCTCCATACATTCTGTTTGCAAAAACTTTTGTTTGTGCAAACTTTTATTTATTTATTTATTCTATATTCACGTAAGAATCACTATGTACATGGGTTCTTTGCACCTTTAAGTCTCTTGATTTGTTCAGGCGCTGCACACTCCTCTAAATTATTTTAAAATAAATTATAGTTTTACATAAGCAAATACTAATGCAATAACATGACAAAACAAAAATTTTATCAGTACGTGCATAGTTAATTCCGTTAATTTCGTTTGTGCCGGCTTTAAGTTTATACTTACGAATTAAAAGTTGAACTTGTCTCTGATAAATTCGTACAAGCCCTCGCATCAGTTGCGAGCTGAGGCGAAGGGAGAACCTTTGCGTTGGGCGACCCGACTCGCTGTTCATTAGTTCCCGCAAATGGTCACTAAAAACAAGTTTATAACTGTTACTAAGATTATAGACAATTGAGCTTTAGCTTAGCTGTCCATATTTCAGTTCATACGGAGAACTTTAAGTGATCTAACCATTTAGTAGTTGACACCAGTAACCTGTGTTCAAATATGTACCTATAATATATGGATGGAATAGAATAGAATAGAAATATTTTTTATTCAAATAAACTTTTACAAGTGCTTTTGAATAGTCGATGAATCTACCACTGGTTCGGAATGCCTTTCCTGCCGAGAAGAACCAGCAAGAAACTCAGCGGTTGCTCTTTTCAAAACAAAATAACAATACAGTAAATACTATGCTATATATGCAGTGTTTCCTTCCACAATGAGGGAAGTTCCAAAAATGCATACCGACTAACTTCTATCTTAAGATGGGCAGACATAAAGTAGCCCCATTCCCGCCGGTGGAACCCGTTCACGAGCATGACGCATGACCCAGCCATTGCTTCGCTCAACCATATTTGAGGGAACGTAACAACCCGCATCACACGACACCACCACAGAAATGTTTAAAGAGTGCGTGACATACTTATGCTACATATATGGATGGAATAGTCCAGCAGGAATGCTGTAAGTACCTATACTTGCAGAGGACACCAAAATAATATTTGTACCTACATAATAAAAGTTATTACTTACCATGTTTGGCAAATATCTATTGACCAAATCCGTTGGTTTCGGTGGGTTAACTTTTCGAAGCATATATTTGTACCTACATAATAAAAGTTATTACTTACCATGTTTGGCAAATATCTATTGACCAAATCCGTTGGTTTCGGTGGGTTAACTTTTCGAAGCATAAGGGCCATGTATCTGCGACCCAACACAAATAAAATCTACCACCTTTCCTTAGTACGTCCGCGGGATAAAACATTTTTCTATTTTTGTTCACAAACTCATATAAATTATCGATATTCACGGTAAAAATTAACTCTGAAAGAAAGTGACGCCAAATCAGCCACACGCGCGAAAAATAGTAATTTTCGCGCTAAAATCTAGGCGTCGGCCGTCGCCCGTCAATATCCTTCTCTATGGCCCGGCCCATCACAGACACCACAGATTAGATACTAGTTACACAGTCACTGATCTTATTTTTGAATCTATTTTATTTAGTGTCCCTACCCCAGCGTGCAAATTTATGATATTCGCAATAAAAAAAATACTAATCGATAGATTTTTAATAGCTCAATTCAACTACGTAGCCCTTCCAAATTGCTCACCATTAATTATAAAATTAAAAATCAATAAAGTCCTTGAAAAAAAATTCATTTATCCGTATATTCAAATTTCTATATCTTTTGATATATACAATATTTTAAATTGCTCAAAGTTCTAAAATACTGCTCAAGTTGCATTTGTAATTGCTCAAGTAGAGTTCTCACCAGCTCCACTTTCCTTAATTATTAAATAAATATAAATAGTTTGAATAAATTTAACGTATAGATAGGTGAATGCTGCGCATGCGCGCAAACAGTAACGCGAGTCGCAATAGGAAAAAAAATCAAGTGTTTCATAACCTCATCATAGTGAAATGAAACTGTAATACTCCAAGCACAACATCATCTATTATCAGGTATTTTTATTATTTATTGACTTATTCATTATGTTCAATTTATACAAAAATCAAATCATGACTAAAAGACATGACTGATATAATGACAAGAATGACAGACATGGACTGATATAGGTCGAACAGTGTGACAGAACCGAATTGGCCAACCCCGACTCCACGTAGTCTTGTCTGTCCTACCCCTAGAGTGTTTTTATGAAGCGCGAAGCCAGAAGCTCGCGAAGGAGGTCCTGAATGAAGCGAGCCTACGAGGCCGAGTGGAGCGAAGGGGGGAGGTGGCGAGCGAAGCGAGCCGGCGACCTCCGTAGCGAAACGAAGGTCGAGTAGGTGAAGCTGAATGAAGGGGCGACGGAGCGAGTCTTCTGGCGTAGCCCATTTAATTTGTAGCTTGAACAAAACGCAACTCACGCCACAGCCTTCGTGTTTGTTATAAAATATAAAGAATGACAGACATGGACTGATATAGGTCGAACAGTATGACAGAACCGAATTGGCCAACCCCGACTCCACGTAGTCTTGTCTGTCCTACCCCTAGAGTGTTTTTATGAAGCGCGAAGCCAGAAGCTCGCGAAGGAGGTCCTGAATGAAGCGAGCCTACGAGGCCGAGTGGAGCGAAGGGGGGAGGTGGCGAGCGAAGCGAGCCGGCGACCTCCGTAGCGAAACGAAGGTCGAGTAGGTGAAGCTGAATGAAGGGGCGACGGAGCGAGTCTTCTGGCGTAGCCCATTTAATTTGTAGCTTGAACAAAACGCAACTCACGCCACAGCCTTCGTGTTTGTTATAAAATATAAAGAATGACAGACATGGACTGATATAGGTCGAACAGTATGACAGAACCGAATTGGCCAACCCCGACTCCACGTAGTCTTGTCTGTCCTACCCCTAGAGTGTTTTTATGAAGCGCGAAGCCAGAAGATAATTATTTAATAATCAGCGAAAGTGGAGCTGGTAAAAACTCTACTTGAGCAATTACAAATGCAACTTGAGCAGTGTTTTAGAACTTTGAGCAATTTGAAATATTGTATACATCACAAGATATAGGAGTTTGAATATACAGATAAATTAATTTTTTTTCAAGGACTTTATTGATTTTTAATTAAATAATTAAAGGTGAGCAATTTGAAAGGGCTACGTAGTTAAATTGAGCTATTGAAAATCTATCGATTAGTATTTTTTTCATTGCAAATATCATAAATTTGCAGGCTGGGGTAGGGTAGGTATTTTATTTTTATATTTATATTATTATATTATTTTTATTATTATCTTTGAATAACACTGGATTGGCTGTCCATAGACAAATGACAGTATAGAATTATAGACTGTAGTTGTAATTCCTAGTTCCATGCTAAAGATCAATATTTTGAAACTATCGTAGTCTATTTTAAGGGTAGGTATTTGATTACTTTTAGAGAATTAATGCTATGCTAAAGCCAACAAAACGTATATTTCGTCATAATTTTCAGCATTTTTCATAAAAATCGAGAAATAAATTCCAAAAAATAAATTGCCGCGAAAACGCTCCATTTGCTAACGTCACGTGACTCTAATAACGTCACCGCTGAAATCATTCACGTGAAATGACCATAGTAATAGAAAGACTATAGTCGTAATCAAGAAGCTTAAGGTTGAAGACAAGGGTCTGCCCGTGAAATTCAAATTTAATTTGGTTTTTCACAATTTGTAAACTAATACGACAAAGTAGGCTTATGGCATTCTAATTGCGACAGTGGCAGTATCATCTTCACAGGTTTATATAAAAAATTTTACTTGAAAGTGTCCAGTTTAAGAAATTAATCAAAATATCGACTAATTTGTGTAAACTAATACGACAAAGTAGGCTTATGGCCTTCTAATTGCGCCAGTGGAATTATCATCTTCACAGGTTTACATAAAAATCTTTACTTAAATGTGACCAGTTTAAGAAATTAATCAAAATACTGAGTTGGACGTGAGTTACTCACAAATTAGTCGATATTTTGATTAATTCAAATATTTTGATTAATTAAATTTAATTAAGGTAGAAAGGGGAGCCGGCATGGTAAATAAGGTTGCAATTCGTGCGCGACCGCGGTTGCAGAAGCGTGCCGCACGGCGCACCCCGCTCCCCAATCGTTCGTACCAAAAAATGCATTAAAGTTTGCCTTTTATTCCGCGCGGAAACGCTAGACGCCTCACGTCTATTGTAGAAGGTCATTGCTCACGTCAGACGATGTGGTAACGTCGTAAGGACAGTAAATTCGTTCGTTCAAATGGTTGGCGCCCTTTATAAAGCCGACACATAGCGACCGCCGGTACATGCCGAAGGCGGCGCGACTTATACTTATGTGACCCACTGTGTACTTTAGTGCGTCACGCTAAATGTTTGTGTGTTGTAGATGATAGTATATGAATATAAAGTGATGATTCAGATCTAATATTACCAGTATTTTGATTTTGTATTTTTCATTAATCAAAAAAAAAATTCAATAAATGATGGTACTAAATGATTAAATAATGTATTTATTTATTTTCACATAGTTTCTAAAATACCGTGTATTTGTACTACAAACTATTTGAGCGGATGAACTATATAGACCTGTCATTACACTACGTCAAATGTCAGTACATTTGACGTAGTGTAATGGCGGGTACTGTTTGACGTTTCGATGCGTTTCGCATATTTGTAGCAAAGATATACAAGATGGAGTCTAAAGGCTGTGAACGCGTCGAAAATTTGTGCTGCCACATGTGGTTCACGCCCTTTTCCCGCGCTCAGTTTGAATTAGGTCATCATCAGATATGGAGCTCGCGAGCCAATATTTTGTTTTTTTAAATGGCGGTTTTTGGTAAATAAAATGTGAAAAAAACTTAACAGGACGATCTAAAATAACCAATAACATCACCTACCATCAGTAAATAACATTCAAGCACATCAGTTCCTGCAAACTAAGAAATTGAAATTTGTAGAAAATAATTAAATTAGAGTTCGCCATTTAATGTGTGTTGCCAGTTTACGAACCCAAAATTTCCCTAATAAATAATGAAACCTTAGAATGTAGATACCGATAATATTCGAAAAGCGATTGCAGATAATGTCATTTTTTAATTTTCTTTCCAAGACAGTCCTTGTTCTACGATCTCACCTGATGGTAAGTGACGATGCAGTTTAGATGGTAACGGGCTAACTTGGAAGGGGATAAGCTAGGATTTATTAAATTTTTACACGCTATCGAGCCGGAACGCTAAATAGCTTAGCGATACGTCTTTGATGGTAGAATGGTAACTAGCCACGGCCGAAGCCTCCCACCAGACCAGATCTGAGATATTTCAGAAATTATAAATTTCGAAATTGTCTCCATCGATAATCGAACTCAAGAATTCCCCTCTTATTTTTTTTTAACTTTTTCGTTTCTGATTTTCTTTTATTTATATTCATCTTAAATTTTTTTTTATTTTTTTAAACGAATATTTTACCGGGAGAGAGTTTTTATGACTTTAGCGATTTAGCGATTCACCGATCGAGTTGGAAATAGGGTTTAGGGTTACCTTGGATCAAAAATAGGAAATGGTTGCCAAAATTTTTAAAAGTCAGCGCCATATTGAAATTCTTTGTTATTGCACCGATGTCGTTCAAAATCGATATTTAGGGTTCACTAGCGTCTAAAGAGACGAATTGGTTGCCAAAATTTTAAAAAGTTAGCGCCATATTGAAATTCTTTGTTATTGTACCGATGTCGTTCAAAATCGATATTTAGGGTTCCCTGGGGTCAAGAGAGACGAATTGGTTGCCAAAATTTTAAAAAGTCAGCGCTATATTGAAATTCTTTTTTATTGCACCGATGTAGTTCAAAATCGATATTTAGGGTCCCCTAGCGTCAAAAGAGAGGGAATAGTTGCCAAAATGTTTAAAAGTCAGCGCCATATTGAAATTCTTTGTTATTGTACCGATGTCGTTCAAAATCGATATTTAGGGTTCACTGGGGTCAAGAGAGACGAATTCGTTGCCAAAATTTTAAAAAGTCAGCGCTTATTGAAATTCTTTGTTATTGCACCGATGTAGTTCAAAATCGATATTTAGGGTCCCCTAGCGTCAAAAGAGAGGGAATAGTTGCCAAAATGTTTAAAAGTCAGCGCCATGTTGAAATTTTTTGTTATTGACGCTTGGGGACCCTAAATATAGATTATCAGTATTGCGCTGACTTTTTAAAATTTTGGCAACCAATTCGTCTTTTTTGACCCCAGGGAACCCTAATTATCGATTTTGAACGACATCGGTGCAATAACAAAGAATTTCAATATGGCGCTGACTTTTTAAAATTTTGGCGACCAATTCGTCTTTCTTGACCCCAGGGAACCCTAAATATCGATTCTGAACGACATCGGTACAATAACAAAGAATTTCAATTTGGCGCTGACTTTTTAAAATTTTGGCAACCAATTCGTCTTTTTTGATGCTAGTGAACCCTAAATATCGATTTTGAACTACATAGTTGCAATAACAAAGAATTTCAATATGGCGCTGACTTTTTAAAATTTTGGCCACCAATTCGTCTTTCTTGACCCCAGGGAACCCTAAATAGCGATTTTGAAAGACATCGGTACAATAACACAGAATTTAAATATGGCGCTGACTTTTTAAAATTTTGGCCACCAATTCTTCTTTCTTGACCCCAGGGAACCCTAAATATCGATTTTGAACGACATCGGTGCAATAACAAAGAATTTCAATATGGCGCTGACTTTTAAAAAAATACTGGCAACCATTTCCTCTCATTTGACGCTAGGGGACCCTAAATATCGATTTTGAACGACATCGGTGCAATAACAAAGAATTTCAGTATGGAGCTGACTTTTTAAAATTTTGGAAACCATTTATCTAATATTACGGTTTTACATAACAATAAAACCGATATTATGTGCCGAGAGGGAAAACATACAGCATTGAATATTGAAGAAGCTATTTGTACTTTACCGGATATCCGCGATCGATCTATATACAAAGTAGTTCATCTTACCGGATATAGGGGGCGCTAGTGTCTCACCCAGCAAGGCAGTTGGAAACAGCTGCCATTTTGAGTCATAGTCTTTACCAGGAAGAACTTCCTGCAATGCTGTATGTTTTCCCTCTCGGCACATAATATCGGTTTTATTGTTATGTAAAACCGTAATATTGATGTGCCTCCGGAAAACATACAGCATTGAATATTGAAGACGTGTTTGTTATCTGCTGGTGAAAAGTATTAAACAACGCTATGATGAATCACAGGGAGTTAATCTGTGAAATAAATTTTCTTTTGATCTATTTTCTTTTGATCATGCATATTGCAAATAATGTTATTTTCCACCAAAATTAGTAATTTCATAGTTATGTTTTAAGGTAAACTTTTTTATACTTTTGAAGAGGAAAAAATTAAATAATTAAAAATTAAGTAATTTTTAATTTAAGTGTCTTGACAATTAAGGAACTTTAGTATGGATTGAAAATCAAACCGGACTAAATGAATAAATGTATCGAGATATAAGCTTCGGTTATTTGTAGATATCTTACGACAGTAGTATTAAAATATATATAATATGTCACGATTTTCTGTTATCGTGAGATAATAATATTGATGGTCTAATGGTTGGTTATCTGACCAGAGTGAAGACTACTGCTGATCTGCAACTCCCTGGGTATGCACGAATTTACCGAAGAAAATTAACTTTACTCATGTATTTTGGGAGTCTAATGTTATAAAGGAACATTTGTTATAGACAATCATAATGATTTCTATATTCAGATCTCTTTGACCTATTTTCCTCTCACGAAACCCTAACTAATGTTACTGATCATAATATCCCAGCAACATAATCGTATTTTATTATTATTTTTAAAGTTTAGATTTCCCATAAGAGAGTGATTAGTGTTTGAGTCAAATGCCTGTATCAGATACTAATATATTTTTCCCTATATTACAGGAATAATCATTAGCTTTAGGTCATGACCCCTACGTTCCGAGGCTTATAGAAGCCTTTTTAGGTACGTCTAGATATTTTATCATTTAATCAATTAGATTGCAAAGTGTGTCTTAAGTACGTATAGGTTAGATGAAAACGATTGTTGTCCTAGGTGGGGACCACAGAAAGCATAGAAACTGCATATTTACTTGTATGTACAAGAATGATTAGGTATGTCAAAAAATTTGCTTTGCAAGAAGAGAAGATTTTGAATTTATTTGGGAAGTTTCGCGCCATTTTAGTCATCTTTTGATGGCTGGTAAGTACAGACAAGTTTAATTGTAGACCCCCTTTATATTTTTCCCAAACTTTCAGTATCAAATGTCTGCACTTGAGGTGAACGCTTTTCCATCGTGGCATCTGTCAGAGTCACTGATAGGTTCTGTTTTTAATGTGGGTGATCCGTTCAGATCTTAAAACCAAAAAAAAAAATGCTGAGGCCATTTGGGCTTCACTATAAGGTATGCTCCTGTCGCACTGTTTTAATGTGTCAGTTGAGGAAATCCCAATGCTAATGATGCCCTCATAGTCAGCTGAAGGCATCTATATGACTTATTGATTGATTTTTTCAATTTATCGAGACATAGTACTTTACTACACCGGTTTGATGTGTCTCAAACAAGTTGATGTCAAATTGTTCCATCCCCTAAAACAAACTATGACGTCATTTGAGGGAGATGATGCCACTCTATGGGAGGTTTTTCACATGACCATTTGTCCCTGTTGTTGTATCGCCCTGAAAACTATTTGAGCAGATTATAAATGCCATAAAAAATCCAGTCTGGTGTAGGTATTCGGTCAGAGTTAGTAAAGTCACTACTTTACTCTCATTTCGAATGTACGCAATGAGTGTTGCATTGTTGTCCAATTGAGCCAGGACGTGATTTTCGCAGTTTGTTTTATTTGTGATTACCAATAAAACATGTTACTGTGCCATCATTTAAGCTGAACGGTCAGTTACTAACATTAGTTTGTCGTCTAAATATTTGCACGAGGACCAGTGTGTTCAACATAGTATGGATGTTGGCTCTCATTGGACACCCTTAAATTTTAGATTTATTGGGACATGAGGCTCTCGCCACCCTCAATTCCTGTTCCACGCTTCTGGAGCGAGATACAGATGTTTCCTATCGAAACTTTTCGGAATATTTGAGGAATCCCCAGGGAATCACAAAGTCCTCTGAGGGTTGAAGCCTCAGTAGTCCAAAGGTTAAGGGCGCGGGATAGAAACTGTACTGTACTTAATATACTCGTCATAGACAAGTTTTACGTTTATTTGAAGAGGGGTGGGGAGAGTTAATAAGGTTCAGCATGGCTAATATTACTTATTACTTAACTGTCCCAGCAACCCTTGCAATTCACAAGAGGTAATGCTACTTTACAGCAATGATTATCTCAAGGACTCGATGAGAATATTTATCCTTTTTAAGGGAAAGGAAATTGAATTTGCTGTAGTTGGCAACGATTACCCCTTCATGGGTGTTATTGATTTAGCAGCTTAGATGTTCCAAGTGTCTCGTGGCTTCCGCAGCCCGAAGACTTAACTTGGATTGGTCGTGATTGACCAGAAGGAGATGTTCCAAGTGCCTCTCGGCTTCCGCAGCCTAAAGACTACTTGGATTGGTCGTGATTGACCCGAAGGAAGTCGTCTAGGTTAGACTAGCACTCGACTTACCTTCGCACGGAGGGTTTCCGCAACCCAGCGTGTTACATGAGAAAAAAGGCGCCAGACCAATAGATTAGGACGTAAATCGATTGATCCTGCTTGGCCAGAAGGAAGTCGTCTAGATAAACTAGCACTCGACATCCCTTCGCATAGAGGGTTTACGCAACCCAGTATGTACACCGAAAGGTAGAAAAGAGGCGCCAGACCGAAAGATTAGGCCGTAACTCGATTGATCTTGCTTGGCCAGAAGGAAGTCGTTTAGGTAAACTAGCATTCGACATCCTTTCGCACAGAGGGTTTCCGCAACCCAGTATGTACACAGAAAGGTAGGTCATCGAGTAAGATTGATCTTTGCATTAGATTCTCAGGCATGGTTGATGAGATTTTGTGGTCGAGCTGAGGAAGAATTTTGAGAAAATTCCAGTTTTATCATCCAGTCTCTGGTTATAGAGAGCTGGAAACTGAAATATCAGACGGAACTCTTATTTTCACAAATTCGATTTGTTTTCGAAAGTTGAAAATGGAACGCATATCCATATATATAGGAATATCCATAGCTTTTCTTGCGCAGAAAAACATTAGAGATAAAAGTAAGCGTTTTGTTGTCAACCACTTGTTAAAGATTAGTCTAGTAATATAAATGTCATTACTAATGAAACATTATTAGTTTTGTGGTCATACCAGAGATTTCTTGCGTGAGGGTAATCGAAATCCCGTTATCATAGATTCACTACAGAAATCTTTTATATAATAGAAAAGTTTATTCCAAGGAACTTTTACAAAGCGCTTTTGAAACATCAATTAGTGAATCTCTGGTTCCGAACCAGAGTGCTGTTGGTAACCAAAACTGCCTATGTACCAAAATTTTTGTATCACTTTTTTGTTCGACTGTTGCAAAGTCAAAAGGAAGAACTACACTCTAGAGTGTCCGGGTGACAAGGCTACATTTTACACGATCGATACATACGATGGATGTTACAATATCCAATTTCCGCAGTCAAGTCTCAGTTTCAAAAATACAAACGGACTTAATAAATGCGGTGAATGTTGCTTTGACAATGAATTCTTTACTGGGAGATACATTGTTTATGAGTAGCTTGAAACTTTATGTGTTGCTACTCGCATTTTAATTCAATAAGTTCAACTCTTTAACGAAAACGATTAGTTAAGTTTGTTCTGATAACTATCGTTACACATATTATATGAAATAGACAAAGGCGATTTACCGAATGCTTCAGTAATTTATTAGAGAGGGCATTTGGAATTAGCTCAGCTTTTTATGTGGGTCGAACCCACTGCAATGCCGAGCCTACCTACCCCTGACGAGAGTGGAGTCTGCCCCGAATATCCCGTCAAGTCGCAAAAATCAGCTTAATATATTCCCGCAGTCCCGCAGTGTGGGAACTTTCAAATATTACTCTAAAAAGAACAGATACTGCACTTTGTTCTTAGGAAAAATGTCGAGAAGCGATGCAATAAAAAATGTGAGAAAAATCACCTGGTGGTAACGTGTCGATCCGAGGATCGACCGTTACCTGTGAACCTTGTTAGAGTTTCTTTCGTCGAAGTCCCTCTCGCTGCTCGAAACCGCTGCTGGAACTTGTCCTCCCGTTCATTGTACCTCTCAGGCACACACAACACCAGATCGATTGACTTTTGAAGCCGAATCGACATTGTTCGTACACGTGGTTTTTGCATTACGTGATTTTCCCGATCCGCGATCGGTTCGTACACGTGGTTTTTACATTACGCGATTTTCCCGATCCGCGATCGGTTCGTACACGTGGTTTTTACATTACGCGATTTTCCCGATCCGCGATCGGTTCGTACACGTGGTTTTTACATTACGCGATTTTCCCGATCCGTGATCGAAAATATGGATTATAATCACTGTATCACTATATTTAATAACAGCCTTTGATAATATTTTTTTCAAAGGAAGACGGATTAACGATATAATTTTAGATTCGATGCGCACGCGGCGAAAGTACACAACGCTATGACTCAAAATGGCAGCTGTTTCCAACTGCCTTGCTGGGTGAGACACTAGCGCCCCCTATATCCGGTAAGATGAACTACTTTGTATATAGATCGATCGCGGATATCCGGTAAAGTACAAATAGCTTCTTCAATATTCAATGCTGTATGTTTTCCGGAGGCACATCAATACAAAATACTAAATACAATAACTCACTATAGTTAAAGGTATTAATAAAATTATTGTTTTATGATAAAAATTAAAAAAAAGTAGATATTAATTTTATTTTTAAAGTTTAAAAATTTTAATTACATAATTCTCCCCATTTTATTGGAATCACCTGCGTACCTGGTATCATTACGCACGCTCAGTAATCCACGCCGCGCATGCGCGGCACTCACGTCACGCACACTAGCATATTTTCATTGGCCTGTTTTTTTTCGTTCTTTAGTAGCGCGATGCTCCTTCTAGACATATAAGTATTCATAGATTTGTAGCATAGACAAAAAAAGTGAAAACTTTGAAATTAAATATAAAAATTCTATAGCTTTGTGAACCGAAACTTCCACTTCCCGATTCCTTATTGCCTAAACTATCTTATTTTTATATTGAAGTGAAACTTCTTTAGGCGCATGAGGGTAAAATTTTTGCAAATGTAACGTCACGCAAGTATGCAACGGAAGTGTCGAAAAAGAGAGAGAGAGCGATCGAGACCGATTGAGAGAGAGTAAGACAGGGCGAACGTAGCATGAAGCAACTAGCGATGGAGTGAGAGTAGGGACAACACTTTTAATATTTTAATGACAATTAAATTCCTAACATATCTTCCTTTTTCCCTTCCTTTAAGTCTCGGAAATCTAAAGTTTTAGATTTGTATAAATATAGACAAGACTGATAAATTAGTTCGCCAAAGAAGTTTCACTTCTGACATGTGTACTTTGTACGCACGCACTTTTTTTTTTAGATTATTTCTCACTAGGAGTAAAATACCCTATTGGTGGTTATTTTTATGTCAAATGTCATCATGACTCGTGTAAGTACGTGTCATGGTCAAATAGAACGCCATTTTGTTGCGCTTTTCTTTTGCAAAATTATTTCGCATTGTACCTCGTAAAAGGGCCTTTTAATGAGAAATAAAAAAAAAATCACAATTTCATGACCCCCAAACATTTTGAAAGACTGTACAAAGACCTGGCCCAGGCTCCAATATATATATATTTGAAACAACCCTTTTGGTTGATTTTTTTATGTTTATTGAAATGGATGCAGTAATATTAAAACGGATGCGGTTTTTTTTCCTTTTAACTTCATCTAATGACACTTGAAATGATAGACTGTATTATTCGCCCCCAGGCATCACTCACCGTCTTTGAGTACCTATATAACCAACACTATATACCTACTCAAAGCTCACCGCTGACCGATTTTTGTGGGATGGTAGCCGTGGATCCCACTGAGTACAGACACGGTTCCATTTGAAATAGTTCTAAAAATCCGAGTGCTTTTTCATTTGACTATTCTAACTACTGTTTTGAAGTTTCCCGCCAAAAACCCTATAGACGTCTTCAAATTAACGCGCTAAAACCCTTTGACAACAAGATCACTACTGCAAATTTTACATGGAACTAGGAATTATGACTACGTCTAATTGAAGTGAAAACTTCTTTAGCGGCGTTGAGCACTTTTTCTGTAATGGGTATAAAATCTTAAACTCGCGTCAGGACACGTGACCTGATCGAAAAAGCGTGAGACGGATGGTTACTATGGTTACTTACCTCTCTACGGCGCGGCGAAAATGTATGCCTGGGCCTACTGTTTCTTTATTTGTTTTTAATTATTAGCAAACTAGCTGATGCCCGCGACTTCGTCCGCATGGATTTAGTTTTTAAAATCCCTAGGGAACTCTTTTGATTTTCCGGGATAAAAAATAGCCTATGTCACTCTCCAGGTCCTCGACTATATCCATGCAAAAAATCTCATCGATCCGTAGCTCTGTTGCGGCGTGATTGAAGGACAAACCAACAAACACACTTTCGCATTTTACATTTATATAAATGTAAAATGCGAAAGTGTGTTTGTAAATGTAAAATGCGAAAGTGTGTTTGTTGGTTTGTCCTTCAATCACGCCGCAACAGAGCTACGGATCGATGAGATTTTTTGCATGGATATAGTCGAGGACCTGGAGAGTGACATAGGCTATTTTTTATCCCGGAAAATCAAAAGAGTTCCCTAGGGATTTTAAAAACTAAATCCATGCGGACGAAGTCGCGGGCATCAGCTAGTTTGCTAATAATTAAAAACAAATAAAGAAACAGTAGGCCCAGGATTTTATACTTGTCCCTATGACTGCCAATTTTTTTTTTTATGACAATAGGGTATTTGACTACTTTTAGAAAATTATATTAAATTGTTAATAATGCTATGCTGAACAAATAGTACATTGTTCTACGAGGGGTGAAAGTGACCCATGACCCATTACCATACCATTAGGAATCGCACTTTCTCCCGAGTGATACATAGTGCTTTATACTACACCTACGAGGAAAATAACAGACACATTTTTTAATTATTGAAGTTTACTTTAGAGGTACGCCGTCTACTTTAGAGGTACGCAGGCTACTTTTAAGGTACGACAGCTATTTAGAGGTACGCCGGCTACTTTAGAGGTACGTCGACTACTTTAGAGGTACGCAGGCTACTTTTAAGGTACGCAGGCTACTTTGGAGGTACGCAGGCTACTTTTAAGGTACGCCAGCTACTTTAGAGGTACGCTGACTACTTTGGAGGTACGCAGGCTACTTTGAAGGTACGCCAGCTACTTAAGAGGTACGCCGACCACTTTAGAGGTACGCAGGTAGCCTGCGTACCACCAAAGTAGCCTGCGTACCTTTAAAGTAGACGGCGTACCTCTAAAGTAGCCTGCGTACCTCTAAAGTAGCCTGCGTACCTCCAAAGTAGTCACCATAGAGGTACGCCCACTACTTCAGAGGTACGCAGGCTTCTTTTAAGGTACGACAGCTACTTTAGAGGTACGTCGGCTACTTTAGAGGTACGCCGACTACTTTAGAGGTACGCAGGTAGCCTGCGTACCACCAAAGTAGCCTGCGTACCTCCAAAGTAGGCTGCGTACCTCTAAAGTAGACGGCGTACCTCTAAAGTAGCCTGCGTACCTTAAAAGTAGCCTGCGTACCTCCAAAGTAGCCTGCGTACCACCAAAGTAGCCTGCGTACCTCTAAAGTAACTTGCGTACCTCTAAAGTAGACGACGTACCTCTAAACGAGCTGGCGTACCGTAAAAGTAGCCTGCGTACCACCAAAGTAGCCTGCGTACCTCTAAAGTAGACAGCGCACCTCTAAAGTAGACGGCGTACCTCTAAAGTAGCTGTCGTACCTTAAAAGTAGCCTGCGTACCTCCAAAGTAGCCTGCGTACCTTAAAAGTAGCCTGCGTACCTCCAAAGTAGCCTGCGTACCTTAAAAGTAGCCTGCGTACCTCCAAAGTAGCCTGCGTACCACCAAAGTAGCCTGCGTACCTCTAAAGTAACTTGCGTACCTCTAAAGTAGACGACGTACCTCTAAACGAGCTGGCGTACCGTAAAAGTAGCCTGCGTACCACCAAAGTAGCCTGCGTACCTCTAAAGTAGACAGCGCACCTCTAAAGTAGACGGCGTACCTCTAAAGTAGCTGTCGTACCTTAAAAGTAGCCTGCGTACCTCCAAAGTAGCCTGCGTACCTTCTAAGTAGGCTGCGTACCACCAAAGTAGCCTGCGTACCTCTAAAGTAGACGGAGTACCTCTAAAGTAGCTGGCGTACCTTAAAAGTAGCCTGCTTACCACAATTTTTTTAAGTATTTTGTATGACTGAACTAATTTTGTCAAAAATTAAAAAAAGACAACCACGTATGTAATGGATTTTCATACAACTTTTCAGCCCGCTAAAGCACGTAAGTAATGAAATTTCATACATTTTTTCAGCCCGCAGATTTGTCTCCACGTAAAGACGTATTTTCTTTCTCGCTCTTTCTCGATATGACACAAATCAGACGGTACTTTCCGAGCAGGTGTAGTATAAACGTATATTTCGGCATAATTTTCAGTATTTTTCATGAAAATCGAGAAATAAATTCAAAAAAATAAATTGCCGCGGAAACGTCCCATTTGTTTACATGACGTCACACAGTTCACGCACTGACACAGTTCACACACTGACACAGTTCAATGACAATAGGCTATTTGACTACTTTTAGAAAATCATCTTAAATTGTTAATAATGCTATGCTGAAGCTAACAAAACATATATTTCGGCATAATTTTCATTATTTTTCATAAAAATCGAGAAATAAATTCAAAAAAATAAATTGCCGCCGAAACGTTCCATTTGCTCTCATGACGTAACAGTTCACTGAACCACATTACCACACTGAACTAAACACTGTACTGTACATATTACATAAATGCCGAGTTTATTTAAGACATAAGGAGTATTTTACCTAACAATGGCTTACATTAAAAGGTGTATAGTGCCAAAATGCCCAAATACGTCTACAAATACCCCAGAAAAGCTGTTTATAAGTGTTCCAAAGAAAGCCGATATAAGAAAAAAGTGGTTGCAACTCGCTCGTCGAAACCCCAATGATATAGCGCTCAAATCAAGTGTTTTTTTCTGTGAGGATCATTTCAGTGTAAGTTAACTATTTCTGTTATTTCACCGGAAAATTATTGTATCATACCTACACACTGAAAATGTTACTAAAAAGTTACTTTGAGGTTAGGTTTATACTATTATTTTTACTAAGTTCTGTACAAAGAACATAGAACTTCTATAGGTTGATAAGTAGGTACTGTAGGTAAGATACCTACTAAGTTCTGGTTTCCCTTTTCTCATCATACATATTAAAAACTATTTAAGAATTTAAAATTCTTATTCCAGTTGTAAAATCAATATTAATAAAGACTCGAGATAAAAAACCAAATTTAGTAAGCAGGTACCAACATACTTACCTTTAATAAATTATTATTACAGATAGAAAAAGATATTATAAACTACAATGAGTACCAAATGGGTTTCAGCGAAAGATTACTCACTGAAGATGGAGTTTTACCATCAAAGTTTGGTTGTCAGCCAGATTGCAGTAAAAGATTGTGTGATGCCAGTACTTCTCAAAGTGCTTTAAATATTAAAAGGCAAAGGTTGGTTATTCAAGAATGCATGAATAAAACTCTGGAAAATACCACAGGAACTATTAACCAAGCTGACAATGAGATAGAGGAGGTGGTAACTTTGAAGACCAAAGGTTTGTAAAATATTGGGCAGATTTTTCTTGAATTTTATATAGCCTATTTGACTAATTTTGGAAAATCATTTTAAATTAGGTATTCTTTATTACATAACTGTCATAGTTGTTAAAGCAACTAAGCGAAATATTGTCCTCGAAGATGAAAAAAGATAGTGATATTTCTTGTTTTGCATTTGGTGATTTGTCCTCTTTAATACCTACATCATATTCAAGGGTTACTGACTCTGCTAGTAATGTTACAGATACCAATGAGAATATGGAACAATGGCAATGTCTCAATAATTGACATTAAACCTAATATATAGATATAGGTATTCCCAAAAAATGTTAATTTTTAATTCCCTTGAATAAACACTCAAAAATAAACAATACATTTTGCCATGCTTAAACAGCACATTTTCTGAGCTAGAGGATAATTTCGGTGTTTCATAAATGTACATATTAAATATTTTTTTAAGACCTTTTATTACAACCTTAGTTTAGAAATCTACATAATATACAAAAACCAGAAAAGGCTCTTTACTAGGCATTGACATGATCAGAGTAAAAAAGGGGCACCCCTACTAGCTGTGAGATATCTAATAGCCTGCATATCTAATGATTTATTTATTAATTATGTTTCTCAAGAAATTGGGAGTAGAACAAGTGATGTTACCATAGTAGAAAACTGTAACTTTCATGATGGATTACATCCAGTAACTTCTTTGGCAAGTTTGTTAGTTTATGAATAAATTTTGAAAGGGTAATAAAGCTAGTAAGGGAATTCTATATTTTAAAGCAACATTCAGTGATAAATACTAATATACTTCTCCATCCGGCATTCAGAACCAGTGGTAGACTCATCGACAATTCAAAAGGACTTGTAAAAAGTTTATTTGAATAAAAAACATTTCTATTGTATTCTATTCTATCACACTTGACCATGTCATTATTATTGCATGTGCTCTTATAAATTTACAGGATTCTCTTCACTATCATCAGTATCACTAGTCACTATATTATCTAGTCTGTTTGTTCACGGTAAACTCAAAAACTACTGAGCGAATTTTCATGCGGTTTTCACCAATAGACAGGGTGTTCATGAGAAAGTTTAAGTGTATAATTTGTTGAGGTTTTGTGTAAATCGGTTGAAATATGATGATAATTGTTGAAAATGTCGGAAAAGGTCGAGCTGTCTGAGAGCTTTCATCGAAAATACTGCCTAATAATCCCTTTGAGATATAAAATGTATGGTGGTAGTATGGTGGGATAAATCTATACTTATAGAAAAGTCTGTGATGGCATAAAATTAAACAACGAATACAGATCGATACCTCCCACGTAAGTTGTTGTATCCCCAAAAACACAATTTTACAGGAGAGCATTTTAAAGATTCAAATTGGCCTAAAAACTGCATTTATTATTGTATCTTTGTGAAATTTGGTATATGAATGTAATTTATAGTATTCTTGACTATGTTTAAAGATAATTTAAAAAAAATGTATATTTTCTGAGATATCGTTCAACAAAATTTTACTGCGGAGTACAAGCTGTGCCAGTTGTTGTATCTCATGCTTACAACATTATACAACGGATTTTAGATTTCATCAGTTGTTGTATATGATACTTACAACATTATATATACACTGCAAAATACAAGTCTCATTGCATTGTATGTGGCAAGTGCATCAGTTAAAAAATTATGTATATGTATGTATGTATATGAACAAATTCTAGGTTAAGAAATAAAAATGAAATACTATCTAGAAAAAATTTCTTAAATTTTATAATAGGAACAACACATACTAGTCATTTTAGGAACGTTTTTATGAACATAGCAAGAAAAGTAACGTCTTTAAAAAACAAAAAAAAAATGAACATTTATTCCTATAAAAACAGATAGATAATGTCTTCCATTACTAGGTAATCAAAAAAATTAGAAAACAAAAGAATTAAAGAAGGAAGAAAAAGAAAGGTTATTTAGAAACATAATAAAAGGGACAAAAATCAAAACATAGCTAATTCTCTACGATATTTTAGTATCATAACAAATTTTATTCTTAAGAACTATAGGTCGACCGTTTAACTCGCGTATCGCCTGCGCGGTAAGAAGGGAGCGGAGGGAGATGTTAGAGATGTTAAGACTTAAAAATAAATACGTAATTTTTTACCAACAATGTCTATCTCGAGATAAATCTTTGGATTATTGACTCCGTGTGTAGCGTTACCCGCCCCCACTCCCTTCTTACCGCGCAGGCGATACGCGAGTTAAACGGTCGACCTATAATTAAAATAGCATCATAAAAATCAACTTTATAGAAAATAAAATAAAAAAATTTGACTTATGTACTTAATAATTTCTGAGATGAACGTAAAACCAAGACCACTAGAAATTAGGTAAGTAACCATATTATTGGCATTGTAGCTGTCCTTGGTTTTATTCGAAGTTAAAAAAAAACAATTTTCAAAATTATAACTAAACACAAAACTATCAATCAAAAAAAAAACAACGAACAGTTGAGTTACTTTGAATTAAATAAAACTAATTTTTAGTTTCATTGGAGCCTTAAATCAGTAAAAAACTAACATTATTATTTTAATGACAATTAATAATAATAAAAAAAGAGATTTAAGACATTTCGTAGTTTAATGACATTATAATAAAGTAAAACAGGTACATACCACAATAAAATGACGATTTTAAGTGTCAATAAAGAATCAATATTTCGACCTAGTTGCATAGATCATAGTCAATATGTATATTATATTTATTCTTTGGTGGTCACGACGGGACTGCTGTGCTGCGAGGTGTGAAGCTGGAGCTGTCTTGGACAGTGTCAAAGTACTCTCTTTTGAGACTTTTGACATACAACATTGAATTTAAGTAAAAAAAAAGGTAATAGGAAGGTAAAATATAGTATGTCACCATACAACAAAGCAACATCCGAAGTAAAATGTTGTATTTACTACATACAACAATATTTTCCTTTTAATGTAAACGTAAAATGTTATATGTATTACATACAACATTTTTAATGAACGCTCAACAACATATTATATTGTTGTAAATAAATAATCTATACAACATGTTAGATTGGTATCACAACAAAGAAGTAACATCAACCTAATAAATGCTAATAAAATAATACAAAAAGAAACATACCTGTCATAGTTTGGAGGTTTGAGCCAGGAAAACTGTTAAGTTCTATTTTCATCTAATGTAATATTGTTATTTTCAATGGTGTTTCGGAGTTGCTATTTTGTGTACTCGTATTAATGATCAAATCACGTCGAGGCCATTTTCTTATTATATCTGCACGTTTCATTTTTATATATTTAAAGTAATTCAATTACGTAAGTTAATTTTGCGAGAATATAAAAGCTTTCTGCCTGCCGGGTGAGGCCGGTAGAAAGTCCGGCGTAGTCTGGTGTATGTGACCAATACGAGTGATTCTCCCCGCCCCGTACACCGCGTAAACCATTGCAAAGGCAAAGTTTGAAAGTTACAACATTATACGTCTGGCAAATCCTTGAAAAAATCGTATTTTTGTAATTTTTTCACTTGGAATGCATTAAGTAGTATAAATTAGGACAGTTTTCAGTAAAAACGCAAAATGGCATTTTTGTGGGATACAACAACTTACGTGGGAGGTATCGAGATAATGTTGCTGTAGTTGGAAAATTAAATTAATATCAAAATCAATAGTGTACTTACCTAGTTGTTTAATTTCCCAACTACAGAATGGATTTTAATCAATCATTAAGACTGGTGCTTGAATACAAAATAGGATATATGTTTGTTTTCCAGAAAGCAGCTAATTTTTGTATTAAGTTATTAACATAATGACTATCATACATAACCTTTATAATTTCAACATTCTTATTTTCTTCAAAGTTGTTATCAGCAACACAAAAATAACACATTTTTAAACCAGTTGCATACATTTGCAGTTGCACCTGGGCCTTACATTTATTGGTAATAACACCATTTTTTAAATAATGTTCCTTAGTTTTTGCCCTGGTAGGACATTTTATTTCAATAATGGCATCTTGAATCAAACCATCTGGAGAAGCTGCTATCATAGGATTTTCTTGGCTTACAAAAAGCCCACAAGTAGTAATTTTTTTTTTCAAGATCTTGCCCACTATCTTTCGGACAGAAAGTTCCAAATTTCTACCTCTTTTCATTGCAACTGTGTCTGGTACTTTTGCGCCCATTATAGTGGCAACCAATGAACCGTCTGGTGTATGACATACACTTACTTCGTGTGCCTTTGAAGCTGTGATACGGCCATATCTCATCTCATACCACAAGCTGCTCTTATTCTGTTGCCTTGTTGCTGCTTCTATGGTACTTATCACAGCTTCAGTGAATGTTTCTCTCATTGCATCAATAAGCTTGTCTACATCTGCTTTAATTTCAGGTTCTTGGTCCATTAAAAAACAGTGCAATGAATATTGCATTACATCACTGTGTTTAAAATCTTTCTGATATTTTAACAGTGCACAGTTATCAATTTTTCTCTTTTTGGCTTCAGCAATAAATTCACTGTAAAGTGCTGATGTACTCGGCTTGTGAGGTACTTCTTTTTTAACTAACTGTTGCACAGTGATGTACTTCAGAGTAGTTCCTACTCTGGACAAAGCAGGCTTCTTCCAATAGCATGCTATGGAAGTACATGCAGGTTCCTCACTACGTCGATGGACCCACATCAAAAAAAGCAACTGCATGTTTACATCCTCCAGCTGAAGCTGCACAATCGTGGCACTGACAGCTAATAACTTCATTGTCATTTTCGTTCACAACCATAGTTACATTATAAGCTTTGATTCTTACTTTGTGTTCTGGGCACACTTTACATTTAACTGTGCAAATCCCATGCTCCCGGTGTACTTGGACATAGCCAATTGCATCGTCTCCATAAGATTCCCTTGCAGATCTGTGAAACCAAAGCAAAGACCATGACAAAGAGAATTTATACATGAAATTTATATTTATCAACATAACCTAAAAATAAGATTTTACAAGACTTCAGAGTACCTAATAATCACACAATTAAATGTTTGTACTTAAATAAATAATTCCTACATGGTACTTACACAGCTGTTTTTACATTTTTAAGTTCTGCAGCATAATAATCAGTGTTATTCTTAAAGAAAAGTGCAACCATAAATGCGTCTATCTTAGGTAGATTGCTGCTATCAGCTTGCACAAAATTTGACTCCATTTTGAGATAGTTAAATGAGAAAAATATAATATAAAAATATTTGAGAAAATAGAAGATAATTAATATTTGAGTTAAATAAACATAACAATAACACCAAACAACACTACATAACTAATTAAAACTTAACAAAAACAATTTAAAACGTAACAATAACAATTTGAAAAAAAAACACGGTAGGTAAGTAGGTACTGAAAATCGCGAGCGGTTCGTTGCTTGTACTAAGCGCGTCTGACTTGAGGTGTGGTGCGGGGAAGCGCGACTCGAGGTAGAAGCCAACTCAAAGAGAATGGACCGTACGTTCTTGTTTTTACAGAATGTATTGGTCCCTATTTTTATTGCCACTGTAACAACAGCTACTAATTAAAAAAAATTGGTTGTCTGTAAAGTCAGTTTACGGACGATAGTTTTATGTGATAAAGATGAACAGCGTGCTTCTAGAACTAGCCCGACTCATCCGCTAACAGCGCGCACGCGATGACTGGCGGGCGCCGCCGCGGCGGGCGCTCTAGTCACAAGCCAAGGCTTGGGCCGATCGTGCTTCTCTATCGCTTGTTCCGCGCTCTCGCTTGCACTCACAGGCTCAGGCGGAACTTGACGCTTTTTCACATTCATAAGACGTTATCACGTCAATGTTAATAATTAAAAACCGGCCAAGTGCGTGTCGGGCCACGTGCAGTGTAGGGTTCCGTAGTTGAAAGTCTCAAATATTATTGCTGACCTAGGATAGTGCTTTTATTTTATTTATGAATACTGAATATATTTTGAGTTCCATGGTTTAAATACTATACTTAATAAACTACAAAATATTCAACTTACACTATGTGTAATACCTAACTGAGAAAAAACAGATATAACTCCTTAACTAATGAACCCTACTTAGCCGTGATAGATTTCCTTTAAAATTCATTATATATACTACTGCTGTGAATTTTTTCTTGTATCCTATATACAACCATTTAGCTGGCAGAGGGGGGGGGGGGGACACTTGACTCTAATAAAATTTAGCACTTTAAAATATCATATTTCACAAACGGATCCCTGAATTGAAAAATGGTGTTCCCACACCCACAATATTTTTGAAAGACCTATTCAACGACACCCCACACTATGGGATAGACGAGAAAAAAAAATTCATCCCCACTTTACATGTAAGGGAGGTACCCTAAAAAAAATTATTTTTCACAATTTTATTTCACCACTTTGTCGGCGTGACTGATATTTATACCCTTGTCCTAACGTTATTCTTATTACCTAAGTATAATCTGATAGGAACACAGTTTGTATTAGGTAAATATTTTCAATGTTGTCAAATAGCCTATTGCCAGCTAGGTATTGCCTAAAGATTTGATTAGCTATAGATTTTAAGGTAGCGGCTACTCTCCTTTGATTAATTCAAAAGCTTTATGTCTCAACAAATTGCAATTTATATTATGTACTTTAATTAACAGTTCTATATTTCAAACTACATTAAAACCTCATTGAAGTCACCGCAGTGTAGCATAGTAGGTATCCAAGATGTAGCATTGCCCCTTTGGCTGGCCAAACTAATTGTTTGGCCAAGGTAGCTGCCAGCTCTTACAGCCCTGGTAGCCTTGATTGTCAGTTTATTACTTATAGAACTTTAAAAAATATTTAAAAATAAATATATTATCTTTACAGAATCACCACAAATACTACATCAAGACAAAGGAATAAACACACAGCCGATCAAAACTGTTGCAAAATCTGTGCAAGTAAAGTCAAAGGCACAGTATAGAAGCAAGGCGGTACAGACTGTGGTTGCGAAAAGAGATGTTTCTGTTTCTCCTTGCAGAATTACTACTTCATCAAAATTTACTTCTCCATTTAAGATCACCCCAAGTAAGGAGAAACCATCAAAAGCAGGAGTTGTAAACATTAATAAGAAAATAGTTTTCCCCGAAAATTCCGATAGTGACATATCATATTTAGCACCTCCTGCAACATTAACAGATTCTGATACTGGGGCTACAGATGTAAATGCTGATATCGAAAAAATTCAGTCCCTAAAAATCACACTAAGCCATATTGCCAAAAAACCTTTACTATATGTTGGTGTACCAAAAAAATGTTATTTCTTAATTCAATTAATTAATAAACACTGCAACATATCAGTCGAACACATCTTAATGTGTTTAAAAAAAATCCGTTTGAACAGTACTTTTTCCGAGTTGGAGGATAATTTTGGAATATCTTTATCCTATGGTAGTAAATTATTTGCAAAGAATATTCCCATTATAGCTAGTGTTTTACGTCCATTCATTGTTAAGATAAATGCAGACTTAATAAAAAAGAATCTCCCTATTTCATTCAGACACAATTATTATAATGTAACCTGTATAATCGATTGCTTGGAAATAGACATTCAGAAACCATCAAAGGCTCTTTATCAGGCATTAACCTGGTCTGATTATAAAAAATCAAATACTATTAAATATTTAATTGCTTGTACACCCAATGGTTTGATCAATTATGTTTCACCTGGTTTTGGTGGTAGAGCAACTGATGTAACCATAATAGAAAATTGCAATTTTTTAGATTGTTTAGAACCAGGCACTTGCATACTGGCTGACAGAGGTTTTAAAAATGTTGATCAGTTACTGTCCGGTAAAGGAATACAACTGTTGAGGCCACCCAGTGTTAGTTCTGCTTCAAAACTATCAAAGACTGAAGTTCGGCAGACTAAAATCATTGCAAGTCTAAGAATTCACGTTGAAAGAGTTATAAGGCGTGTAAGAGAGTTTCATATGTTGAAGCAGCATTCTGTTATCAATTCTAATATACTACGTGTGTTAGATGATGTTATGGTTTTAGCTTGCGCACTTGTTAATTTACAGGACTCGCTTATAAAATAATACCTTATAAGTAATATAAAATGATATTGCAGAATTTATAGTTCGGGAGCTAGTGACTCTAAAAGTGCACTTACATATTTTATTTTTTATTATCCGAAATATCCGAACAAATATTTAAATATAGTAGATCTTCGGTAAGTCTAACTTTAAGTGAGACGCCAAAACATTCGAGGTATAGAGTTTTCGACTTATCGAGGTTCGACTTAACGAGATTCTTCTGTACACAGCCACGGACGAACTACGCGTCAGCAACGAATTTAGTGATGTATATCAACTTTTCAATCAGTTTAAGCAACTGCTAACAACATCTAAATATAATGTATGTGTCTCATTAATTTCTGTATATAAATAGAAAGTGATAGGTGACTTTCCTATGCTCAGTGTGAAAGGATTTATCCGGGCAATATTATTGGAAGTTCCTTTTCGGAAGGTTTGGCGGTTGGGGGCTAGACAAAAAATTGTGTAAGTAATAATTTTCTGTCACAACCCCTGTTGCTAGGTTTTTCTACAGAGCAACCGCCGAGTTTCTTGCTGGTTCTTCTCGGTTAGAACGGCATTCCGTGTGGAGTGGTAGAATCATTTGACGATTCGAAAGCACTTTAAAAGTTTAAAGAAAAAGTTTAGTTTGACCAAAAAAAATCTTTTGTATTCTACATTGTGATTCTGGTGTAGGTACCTATAGATATAGATAGGTATACACTTATCAATTATTTATATACAAAATTTTAAAATCCTTCTATGTGCTCTTTTAGTGTTACCGGCTCCCGGATTAGAAATTCTGCAATTTTGTAAAATTTTATATTATTATCTAATATATAAAATTCTCGTGTCACAATGTTAGTTACCTTACTCCTCCGAAACGGGTGGACCGATTTTTATGAAATTTTGTGTGCATATCGGGTAGGTCTGAGAATCGGCCAACATCTATTTTTCATACCCTTAAATGATAAGGGTGACCAACCACTAAATATTTTTGTTGGCGGTACGTAGTTCGCTGGGTCAGCTAGTTATTTTATAAAACCTAACGGCGCGTCCGCAAGAGTGGCACTGGATGGCCCTCTAGCGGATCGTCGTAGATAGTAGCGAGGGAGCCATCTTGCGCGCTTTAAATACGACTATTTTGACGATACGAAATTACGAATTCAGTCACTGCCAAAGACTCATTCGACTAGTAGTTAATGATTTCACATCTAGGTCGTTGTATTTGATTGAGGGATTGCGTTAGCAATCGCACCCTAATCGAATAAATATTGCCTGTACGCTTAAATTTGTGTAATTGATTAACTAGTGGTTCGCCCCGAACTGAGACCTCGCGGTAACGGTTTCCCATAATTACTTATTCATTCAATAGATACATGACGATCAAAATTGACATTATTATTATGCCCGTTTTCACCAACCATACCTAAATCATCCCCTTTGTAGAAGTCTCTTTACGTAGGTAGCCCCTAAATACAATCCTAACATCCCATATGTCATTTTCACCTTTAGTTGTCCCGTAGAGGTTTGTAATAACAAAGTTGACAGAAAGTGTCTTAACTTAACATAGGTAGCCCGTAAAGGTTAGGGAACTGTTATAGTGAAATCCTCAAGGCCTCAATCAAACTTAGGTATAGTTTTTTGGAACATTCAAATTAAATTACTTGTACACAGCGTCAACTATCGACACGATCAGAAAACATGTAAAAACAAACTGCAACGTGAAGTTTTATTGATGTTTGCTAAATGACTAAATTAATTAATAATAATTAATAATAATTTTAATTGAATATATTATGTTACATAGCTGCATTTGCTATATGAGATGAGAGCGCCATCTATTGACATCATTGTGAAGTTCTGTTGTTGCTGCTCATTAAAAGTTAAATAATTTAGTTTCCTTATTACATTTATCTAATTTTAGTATTTGTTGTTCAAGTACATGATATTACGCTAAAATTATAAAACTTTCAAGCCCCAGCTCTCAATGGTTATTCCGTTGTGAGGTCAAATATAATCTCCACTTTGAAAGCCCCCCATTTCGTCAATTTTAGGAAAAAAATTAAAAAAAAAATACTTTTGTACTCTGTTCCAAATTATCTTTAAAATGACGTACTGTAACCCTATGAAAAGCAAAAAATTTTTTTTTTCGTCGCTTTCGCTTCTATGAGAGCCCCCCTGAAATAAAGATTTTTATAACTTTTTAAGCCATTTTCGGCTGGAGGCCATCGGTTTACATATTATATCTAAAATTGAAGTAATTACGTTCAGTAATTCAGAAGTTATAAGGCTCTGACAGACGGACGGACGGACGGACGGACGGACGGACAAGTGCAAATTCACTCAAGTAGACTCAAAGACCTTCGCTTCGCTCGGTCGATTAATACTTTGATGTTTTTGATAACTACCCTCACGTTTAGAAGGTGTTCGTCTGTTGTGTTGTGGTTAAATTGGTTAGCTGTGTGGTCAAGGGGTCGCTGTAAGAGGCTGGAGGAGACGGCTTTAGGTAGGGTTTCAGCGTTTTAAGGGGTGTATTCTCTTAAGGCGTGATTAGTTTTTGAGTATTAAATCTCGCTTCTGGACTATGGCTAATACTGCTTTCCATGGGTACCGGTGGTAGAGCCTTGACATAATAAGATTTTTTGGCCATAAGGTTTAGGCAAAAAGATATAAGATTAACGTGTGAGTCTATCTGTGTGTCTGTCTGTTGGGCAATGGACCGATTCTGATGCGTATTTTCTGTTTGAAAGCCAATTTAATCGAGGTGGATCTTAGCTATGTTTTATGAAGATCTGCTCAGGCGTTTGAAGATCATCAGCTCATTTCCTAGTTGATTAATGGGTCTCACAAGCTTTTACTGATGCGATTGATTTGAAATTTTGTGTACTGTTACTTCGAATCATTTCCAAGGCATGGTAACCTTGAGCTAATGCTGCAGCATCAAGTACCTAATCTAGAGGATACCCAATTCTTCAGCAACTTACAGCAGATGTAGTGTTTTTGGGCTCATTAGAATGGTCTCAATGAGTAGGTGTTAGACAGATGATGATCGAGGATCAAATAGGATCTGATGGTGGAGCAGAAAGCTGAGTAACAGGATGTCAGGTATATCGTACATAGTCCGGCCATAGATTCACACGAGCGACGGCTTTTTGCCTATAAAATGCATTATTTGGCGTGTGCTGAGAAAACTATTGATGATACATATAAATTGTGTACTACATGATTAAAATACTCATTATTCTCTACAAAAAAGTCCCGGAGGGAATATATCTAACAATAATATTAATTAAATCACTATCGTAGCTTTTGTGTTCTAAAAAAAACCGCCCAAGTGCGAGTCGGACTCGCGCACCGAGGGTTCCGTACTCCAAAAGTAAAAGTAAAACGATAATATTATATTAATTTGCTTATTCATCGTTAACTTTGTTTGTAGAGGTTTATTGTTAATATAAAAAAAACTATGCTAGTTAGAACGTTGATTTTATTTTTCCTCTAAAATATACTTACATAAACCTCTATTGACCATAATTATTTCAGATTTTTCGATTGGTAAACTTCGGAGATAAGGGGGGGGGGGACGGTATTTTTTTCGACATTTTGGCCGATTACTCAAAAACTATTATGTATAGAAATAAATAAAAAACTGTTTTAGAATGCACAAGTAAAGGCCTTTCATATGATACCCCACTCAGTATAGTTATTTTACTTTGAAATTTCAAACCCCCGATTTTCCCCCTTTTTTAATAAAACTAAAAATAATTTTCGATTTTTCTTTATTCCAATGATTAAACAAATTTCATGTTTAGCTTTAATAGTTACTGAAATAATCGACTGTGACGGACGGACGGACGGAGAAAGTCTCACCATAAGGGTTCCATTTTTACCATTTTGGTACGGAACCCTAAAAATTAGATCGCCTTTATTATCGTAGTATTAATTCCTCCTTACATTAGTAAGGAGGAATAATTTATAATATGTATTAACATATTATAAATGTGAGTGTGTTTGTTTGTTGGTTTGTCCGTCAATCACGTCCGTCAAATTAGGAAATTTTACATTCTACAAATAAGTGTAGAAAAGCTTTTGCCGTAGGACGTAAGGAAAAAAGGTTTTAAGGAACACCGGAGGAAGCTCGAAAATTTTGCAGTTTTCCCCCCTCTCCTCTTTTAGCACAGGGTCCTCGAGGTCCAAAATTTGAGAAAATGTTAATTAGCCATCCCTAAACAACATCCCAAAGTTTCATTAACTTCTGACCTTTTTCCATCTGAAACTACCTGTCGACTGGACTAGAGTTATTCAAGTCGAGATTATTAGGTATAAAGTAGGTAGGTACCTATGTACCTACAATGAATTTTTTAGTGACTAAAATTGCAGGAACAATCTGCTTGGCACCCAGCTCTCCCTAAGAGTGTGATAACTTATTAAGGCGCGCTTGCAGAAACGTCTTAACCTAGTTAGTAGCTAACTCTGGGTTAAAAGGACAGATTTGACAGATTGCGTATACAGTTTCTGTCAATATTACATATTTATTCCTGGGCTAACTAACTCGGCGTCTCTGCAAGCGGGCCTAAGTAGATTTTTGTAATTGCTAGTTAAGTAGGTAGGTACAATGAATTTTTTAGTGACTAAAATCGCAGGAACAATCTGCTTGTTATACAGCTCTCCCTAAGAGTGTGATTATGTGATAACTTATTAAGTAGATTGCAATTGCTAGGTATAGGTAGGTACCTATGTAAGTACCTACAATGAATTTTTTAGTGACTAAAATCGCAGGAACAATCGGCTTGGCATGCAGCTCTCCCTAAGGGCCGTTTCACACCGGAATGGCAGCGGCCGGCAGCGACCTTCAGCGGCCGGCAGATGCGCGAGGAGGCCGGCCGCGGAAGGCTCACGTCGCAGCTGCAGGCGGCCTCCCAGCCCCGCGCGCCTTGTGTCCTCTTGCCAGTTTAGTTTCTACATTACAGAAAGAAACAAACAAAGGAAAAAAAGGCCTCGCGGCGCCGCGAGCAGTACCGCTGAAAAGACGCACGTGGCCACGTGCCCTTTTCAAGAGATACCTTTTAATTGGTGTAGATAAAGTTTAAAATATTTCACACTAAACTGCTCGCCGCGCCGCTGCCATTCCGGTGTGAATCGGCCCTAAGAGTGTGATAACTTATTAAGTAGATTGTAATTGCTACAAAATTGTACATAACATTTTGTTTTGAAAACAGTAATTGCCAAGTTTCTTGTCAGCTTTTCTCAGTAATACTTAGGTTCTATCTGCTTTCGGAACCGGTGCAGGTGGTAGAGCCTTGGCTTGTCACAATATTATGTGTCATAGGTTGGCCTACATGAAATAAATAGGTAATATTTGAGTTTTAAATAAAACAATTAATTAGAAAACTGATTTTTATTTTGTCATTCAGAGACCTGCTACATACATTAAAACATTCTTCAAAAGTAACTATCTCACAAAAAATTATAATGATACTTAGTTATGTAGCTAGGTATTTGTTTCGGTGGCGTATATTGCAGTTGCGGGATTGGATTTCCAATACTAAGTTTCTTTATCATTCTTACTAATATTATTATAAAGGCGAAAGTGTGATTGTTTGTTGGTTTGTCCTTCAATCACGCCGATACAGCTACGGATTGACGCCATTTTTACATGGGTATGGTTGAGGGCCCGGAGAGTGACATACATAGGCTACTTTTTATCCCGGAAAAATCAGAGCCCCAGAGGGATTTTAAAAACTTATTCCACGTGGACGAAGTCGCCTGCATCAGCTAGTAAAAAATATCAAGGACTTGAAAAATGAACTTTCAAATATTCACTCCTATTTATTTGGTGGATTTAAAACTGAAACACAATTCCTCATTTTTAATTGAGAACCCAAATACCTTCCAAGTTTCATGGATATGACTTGAAAGATGACAGACTATCATACAAACTTTTCCAAAAATCCCCTATTTAAGTGGAATCTGGAAAATGGTGCCTAGGTATGTCATAATAGGAACTTACTGTCAAAATTTCAAGTTTCTAACTCATGATTTAGACTGTGTTGTTAGATCAGTCAGTCAGTCAGGACAAGTCCTAGGTAAAGAAGAAAGATAAGGTAACTAACTACTTAACCATATTATTAGGTATTAACATAACAATATCTACATTTTTCTTCTTCTTCTTTTTTATCAACCGATAGACGTCCACTGCTGGACAAAGGTCTCTTGCATAGACTTCCACAGGCCTCGGTCTTGCGCCGCCTGAATCCAGCGGCTCCCTGCGACTCGTTTGATGTCGTCGGTCCACCTGGTGGGGGGTCTGCCAACACTGCGCTTCCCGGTGCGGGGTCGCCACTCCAGCACCTTGGGACCCCAACGACCTTCAGCTCTTCGAACTATGTGCCCCGCCCATTTCCACTTCAGTATCGCGACTCGCTTAGCTATGTCGGTGACTCTGGTTCTCCTACGGATCTCCTCATTACTGATTCGATCCCGCAGGGACACTCACATTTTTAGTTTAGTCAAAATCAGGATGTCCTACACAAAAATACAATTACAAATGACATTAATATAAATGAAATTATTTTTAATGCAATTTGATTTTTTTATATTTGTCATTTGTTGGACATTTAATTTCTAATATTTAATGCACTTTAAGATATTCCATCTGGAGAAGCTGCAATCATAGAATATTCCTCGGAAAGAAATAGCTTACCTAAAAGTTTTAAATTGCACTTTCAGTTTATTTTCCACTGCTATTCAAAAAGTTGATTCTAAAATCACCACAAATACAAGACAAGGCATTTAAAACAACCAATCAAGAAGATAAACACAACCAAGATGTTTATGTTTCTCCTGTATTTCCACATCATCAAAATATATTTCTCCATTTAAGATCACCACATTTAATGACAAACCATCAATAGCAGGAGTTAAACATATTACTTAATAAGAATATAGTCAAACAGACATCTTTGAATACATAAAGTGTTCATATTTAGCACCACCTTCAATAGTTACAGATTCTGATATCAGTATCAGCTACAGTATAAATATTGATACTTATAGAAAAAATTCAGTCCCTAAAAACACTTCTTATGTATTTAAATTAATAAACACTGCAACATACCAGTCGAACACATATTAATGTGTTTGAAAGAAATCATTTTGAACAGTCTGGTTAGAGTTGGAATATTGTTATCCGTGGTGGTAAATTATTTTCAAAGAATATTCCCATTGTTGCTAGTGTTTTATGACCATTCATTGTTAAGATAAATAGATTTACCTAATTAAAAAGAATCTCCCTGTTTCATTTAAACACAACTATTACAATGAAATAGGTAACCTGTAATGTCTTTATTATTTCTTTGTTTTTTATAAGGAAGTAATACAAGGAAAACTACTTGATAGTGTTAAAACTGGTCATTTTAACCTGTATAATGTCATTATTATTTCTTTGTTTTTTATAAGGAAGTAATACAAGGAAAACTACTTGATATTGTTAAAACTGGTCATTTTGATACCTCAGTAGCTCACAAATATCAATTTTTCTTTTGGCCTCTGGAAGAAATTCTACTAGAACTTCAGTAGGTACCGAGAAGTTTGTTGATTTGACAATCACTCCAATGTTATATATTTCATATAAGTGCCCACTCTGGACAAAGTTGAATTTTTCAGGAATACTCCAATGATGTAGGTAGGTACACTAAAGGTTTTTCACTGTGCTGATGGGCCCACAAAAGCCACAGCATGCTTGCAGCCTCCAACAGATGCAGCATAATCGCGGCACTCACAACTTATCACTTCACTTTTGCCTTTGTCCACTATCCTAGTCACAGAAATCACAATATGAACTAGCTCTCACTTCGTGCTCAGGGCATATCTCGCATTTGAGTGTAGATACTGTTACAGAGGCCAGATTCACGACGTAGGTAGTGGTACTTATCCAATAGCATGATGTCCATAAGCATAGACCACGAACACTAGGATATAGACGTCAAACTCCATAGAGCCTAAAATAGAATCTTAACAGGATTCTAGTGTGAGTGTTCCTTCACTATGGTACATCTATACATTTTCAATCTTGCATCTCACTCTCTCGTGATTTAACGACTCTATCCATTCATGTTTAATGCAAATTTCATTGATAACCCAGCATGTCCTGCTCTAACACGATGTATAGCAATAGCGGAACTCGATGCTTATTGGTCCATCGCTTAAGCAGAATTACGTCATAGCGGAACCGGAAGCGGTTACTTTTTATTTTAGTTAGGGATGGGATTGGCCCATCGGAGTGAACCGTAACCTTATAATTATAGTGATGTACTTATCGGTTTTCGAGTACCGGTTTTTTTAATATTTACCGATTTTCTTCCTTACTAAATTCTAATTTAAAAAAGGTTGTGAAATAAAAGAAATTTTAACTTTGAATAGCTGATTTATTCATTTTCATTTCTTAAACTACCACCGGTTCTGAATGTAGTTTACTTTTGAGAAGAATCCGGTAAGAAACTCAACAGTTACTCTTTTAAAATATTGTCTGGTACATTATATTAATTTATGACCATCGCAGAGTTCCATTTAAACGCGGAATAAATTGGACTTCGCTTTTAAATAATATTTATAGGTATATAGATAGGTTTTCCAGATGTTTAATTTAAATAACCTATAATAAAAATGATGATCTACTATTGACAGTCATCGCGATCGTGATATTTTTGGAAAGGCGGTAGTGCTTCCAGTTCTATCAACTGTAACGATCACAATCCATACTATACTAAATGCATTTTTTTTAATCAAGACAACCCTATTGCCTACAATGTCTTTTGCTGAGCAGTTTTTCGTAATGAAAATCTGTCTAAACGTCAAATTTATTCGTTGATTAAATTTCCCTTGGCGATTGATAAGTGGGTCTTAAATTTACTTAAATAATAGCTCTAAACATCATTAAAAAATACGATAAGTTAGATAAGTAAAAATCTGTTGTTTGAATTAAAAAATCAGCATATTTAAGAACATGAATAGGCATGATGACAGTTGTGAAGAATCAATGAAATTATGAATATATCTATGAAAATAGGATTCATGGAATATAAAAAATTTATTTATTTATCTATTTTGTCCGAGATTGATATTTATTTTGATAAAATAAAACTATAAAATACAGCAATCCGCCATATTGAATTGTGTTCAATTCAGATCAGAGCGAAAGGTATGTCACATATCTTGAAATTTTGACAAACTACAATGACAAAACATATTTTATCTATTTTGCTGAAATAAGATTATCTTTATTCTTTCGAAATAGATATTTCCGAACACCATCCAACAGTTTTTCAATCAGTCATCATGCCTTTTGCAAAGTACTCGTAAAAGTTTTCTCTAAATCTTTTTTACAACTAGATTACAATGCATCATACAATATAGCACAACTAAATTACAATTTAACATATCACACGTAGTAATTATTAATGAAAAAATCATGAAATAAATTTCCGTTGTGGCTCTTGCACCAATTAAATAAAAAAGATTGCCTACTATTTATTGATTCAATTGATGAAAACTGTGATCAATAAAATTCATTCTCATTGATGATCGCAAGAGAAAACTAAGAAAATACTAATATAACATTTAAAAAAACATCTTAATATTATATTAGTTTCACTTTCACTTAAATTCAATAAGTAATTTAAATATATTTATATTTAAGTAATAAATTAATAAGGTATGTATTTGACAAAAATGTATGTTCTCACCATTGATTTAGTTCTTATATTATTATAGGTTACAGACAATATGAAGCGATTATATTTAAAAGCTAGATCATATAAGTTGTGTAGATAAGTTTACAACTTTATCTAGATATTATTATTCATAGGTGGTTATGAGAATACTAAACAGACATAATTTAATTTCATGAAAGTATTACACAAGCTATTGTTTATTTAATAATTTTAATTATTATTAGTAAAACAATTGATTTCATAGAAACGTTTGATAAAATAATAATTTGATTAAACGGTTTTTGTTTAACGATAGTTCACCAAATAGGTAGGTACGGCGTATATTTTCTTCAAATGTATATTCAAAACCTACTCTTCATTCATTATTATATTATCTACAAGTTTTAACCAAACTATTTAATGTTAATTATCTTTATACACCCCTACGATAACATGATTAAAAATTGGAAACTACTATAAAATTTTATTGTAGTAGGTATTCATAATGAATAACACCCAGTTGAAGTCTGTCTGGCTGTCTGATACTCCGTTGTCTAAAACCACTGAATCGATTTCAATAAAATATGCCAAGGATTTATTTCTAATGCTTATTTATGTTAGTAATTTTTTAATAAATTAATGTTAAAGTAATGACAAGTTTTGGTGACAGCGCCATCTATCGACAAAATTGTAAAGTTTTGCTTAAAAATGTATGCAATTAAAAAGTGTAATAATTTGTCCCCGGGACAAAACAGGACTAAAACATTGACTTTGATATCCTGAAAAACAGTAGGGTTAGCGCGCCATAGGGGATGAACATTTTTGTCGACGTAGGTAACCCATAATTTTGTCAAATCTGTACTGATTTTGAGAAACCTTTGAAAAAGCTGGGTCAAGTAGTGTTATTATCTAAACATAACAAAAACAAATATTATGTTGATACAGAGAACACAATACTTCTTACACAGTGAAAATAAATGAGATGAGCACAGAAATGCAAACATCAAATCACAAACAGTGATTATAATTTAATATAAGAAAATAACCGACTCAAACTCTCGCGCCACTATACAAAGTATATTATTTATTGCTGATATTTTAAAAACCACTCGACCGATTTTGATAAAATTTATATGGGACCACCTGGGAAGTATACCCTTTGAAACAATAAAAGAATTTTTCAAATTGGTTCAGGTGTCTTCATACATAAAATATTCTCTACATACATAAAAAAACAATAAAAAAAGATTCTGACGAATTGAGAACCTTCTCCTTTTTTGAAGTCGGTTACTAAAAAGAAAATTAATGTTTCTTACTTTCACCTATTTTAGGTTACAACAATGTTAACTACTTTGACGTCGCACTGATCAATAACTACCACCTTTGGTAACTTTGGTTGCAATCAAATTTTCCATTTCCTTGAATCTACATTGTGAATTCGTCTATTAAAATTAATGCACCATTGTCTAACAATCCAAACGCCTTCAAAAAACAGATTTTTGTTCACGACAAGTCATACCAAGATGTATCGAGATTGTCAAATTGTTTAATAATATCTGTACATATGTAAACTTTACAGAGTTTTGGCAAGGTCTGTTCGATAATATACATATAGTGCCATACTAAAGCCGACAGATTACCTGATGGATAATACAATTTTATCTTACTATCATCATATTATTTAATTGATATTAAAGAATGAAATGATTCAATTTCATTGGATAACAGTGCATTTTTACAATGTTGACATTGCACACAATCTAGTCTGGGAAATAAATAACGCCAAACTGCACCAGTAATGTATGACACAGCATAGGTTTGGAAAGTATTTTCGGATGGAATACTTTCTTCAATGAAAATAACGTTTTGAGCATCCGAACTATGGAGAATATCATTGATATTTCGATTTCGCTTGATAATTACATTTTTTAGAGTTCCCTACATTTTATCATCACCAGGGGTGCAATTTGCATATAAAGATTTACCAGTAGATATCTCATTAATGAGCAATTTCTTATACAAGGCAACAAATTGTTGACAGTCTGGATGTGTGCTACATCCACCCTGTCCTCGAATCTGTCCAAAAAAGATTTCCAGGGGATCCTGGTTTAAACGCTTCAAACTCAAATATTATGTTGATACAGAGAACACAATACTTCTTACACAGTGAAAATAAATGAGATGCACACAGAAATGCAAACATCAAATCACAAACAGTGATTATAATTTAATATAAGAAATTCTTTTTAAATAACCGACTCAAACTCTCGCGCCACTATACAAAGTATATTATTTATTGTTGATATTTTAAAAACTGCTCGACCGATTTTGATAAAATTTATATGGGACCACCTGGGAAGTTGACAGTCTGGATATGTGCTACATCCACCCTGTCCTCGAATCTGTTCAAAAAGTTTTCCAGGGGATCCTGGTTTAAACGCCCGGAATCAATCTTAGTTCCGACCAAAGGTGTTTAATGGTTTTAATGTCATGAATAAAGTTACGTAACGACAGTGGCTTACATTCTCTTGAGTCTGAAGCATCAAATTTCATTGATTCTAGCTTCTTCAAGGCTTCGTTCCAAAACTCTAAGTGGACTGAATTTAAAGACAAAGCATTACGTAAATTAACACTTGAATGACCAGAACAATTCAAGCTGTCAAACAAATCATTAATGAACAAAAAGATCTCGGCAGTGAAATAGCCATTATCAATGTTCACAAATGGTACACTATAATTATGAACTATTTGAAGATGTTCATATGTCTTCTTCTTCTTTTACTCCTGGGAATTTTCTCCGCAAGTAGGCGTGTCCGCCCGTTTTGCGTATGTTCATATGTCTTCATCTGGTTGTGTAAAACTCCCGAAACCGCCCTGCTGAAAACTTGCGCAGCATACACAACCTGAAAAATTCAAATTGCTAGTCATTTTTACAGAATAAATGTGAAATACCTACTTCTTTATTTTGAATCTAGAGCCAAAATACCAAGTTTCATACACATAACTTGAAAAACAACTTGAATATGAAGGACTATCACTATGATACAAACATTCAACCCCTATAATCCCTTTAGGGCTTGAATTTTAAGAAACTGTGAAAGATTTACTTCTTTGTTTTTAATTGAAAGCCCAAATACAAAGTTTCATAGATAGAACTTAAAAACTGATAGACTTTCATACAAATTTCCATTCCCTATTTAACCCCTTTGGGGGTAGATTTTACAAAATCTATGAAACACGTACTTTTTTATTTTTAATGTAAAGCCCAAATACCGAGTTTCATGAGTATTACTTGAAAAATGACGGACTTTCATATACAGTTTAACCCCCCCATTTAACCCCCTTGGGGGTGGAATTTCAAAAGATCCTTTTTAGTGCTCACCTACGTCATAAAATGAACCTACTGTCAAAATTTCAAGTTTCTAACTTCAGTGGGTTTGGCTGTGCGTTGATAGATCAGTCAGTCATTCAGTAAGGCAGGAAAAGTCTTTTTATAAGTACTTATAGCTGATGTATTAATATGTACTTATTATAAAATTTAAATAGCTGCCTCGTTGGTCCAGTGGGTAACTAAGTATGACCAGGTCCTGGGCTCGATTCCTGGGTCAGGCCAAAAAAAATGTATTGGATTTTTCTGTCAAGAAATTCTTATAGTAGGTACTAGCCTGGAGGAAGAAAGTTGGCGGTGAGTCACCCCGTGCCTCAGAGAGAACGTAAAGCTGTCGATCCTGCACCTGGTCTCTCTCTGGTTGTTTCAGGCTTTCCATCCCATTGGACTAAGACTATGAGAGTGAGGGAATAGAGAGTGTGACTGTTTTTGTGCACACACTTGTACTATAATATCTCCTGCGTATATAGCTACTCTCTGAGCGAGGTTGGCCACCGTGACTGGATTCAGTCGGGAGGATATTATTATTATATTTTATAAAGTGTACACTTACCTTCATCTTGTCATAAGAAGGTTTTATGTGTTTGTGGGTAAGTTTGGTTAGACTTGGCAACACCATGGATCCCATCAATAGCATACAGCTTCTCAACGTAATCCCACTGAGCTCGCTTGTTGCCGATGAGCAGATCCTTTTTCTGAAAATTGTTTCAAAAACATTTCAGTAAGTGGGGTGCATCATACATGTGATAAATTTTCTTATTATTGATTTCATAATGAATAATGTGAGGATCATTATGACCAGTTCTAAGTAAATTTTCACATGTCTCAGATATTAACGAATTTATTGCAGCAACATTGGCAGAGCCTTGATCAGACACAGTTACTCTCAAAACAAACCCAGTTTTAAGAACCTTCAGAAATAATCTCTTTAAGTATCTTTTTTAGAGACATGGTTTTAATACCATCACAAACAAAATAAAATGCAATGGGTATTTTCCAAGATAAAAATATTCCACACAGCATGAAAACTAAAGCTTTGTCAGCAACATTATGAGTGTGTTGACCACACTCGAAACCTTAAATAACACCAGTATGGAAATAGAAAAACAAGTTTTTGTTAATGGCCATTTCATCAAAGAGTAGCGTACATTGCAAGCCCATAGTATTTTTGGTCTTCACAACATCTGCCAAATGTTGGAATATAAAATCAATACCTGGTCTTAGTGGTTAATATGGAAAATATTAATATTGGTTAATATAGAAGATATGGTAGATTTAGCTGGTAATTTAACATTACACTTCTGCAAAAATCTATAACATTTTGGACTTAATTTATACAGTGAGAGTGCAAAAAGTATGTGTATCTCACTGCTTTAGACTGCACCTGACAATCTCAACTGTGAATCTACTAATAATTTGCCAAAGTTACTTAAAAGTGGATACTTTTTAATAAACATTTTATATTTACTTATAATGAAATGACTGAAACTTTGATTTCAATTTTTTATATTTAATAGTTACTTAATGATTTCAGCTTTGGGGTGGTCTGATCCAGACAAGATGTCTCATTGAAAGGCATGGTTTTTGATGGAATGGGACTCTATTGCGAGTTACAAGATGTAATTGGGATACCATCAGTGGGACTCAGTAGTAAGTTACAAGATGTACTGAGGATATCATCATCAATGAGCATAGCATTGCATGAGTTTGGGCTTGGCTGGGAGTTCTGAATGATATTTATTGTTGAGGGAAGTTCTACATAATTCTCTTCTTCTTCTTTATCAACTGATAGACGTCCACTGCTGGACAAAGGTCTCTTGCATGGACTTCCACAGGCCTCGGTCGTGCGCCGCCTGAATCCAGCGGCTCCCTGCGACTCGTTTGATGTCGTCGGCCCACCTGGTGGGAGTCTGCCAACACTGCTCTTCTCGGTACGGGGTCGCCACTCCCGCACCTTGGGACCCCAACGACGATTGATACATTAGTAGAAGTCAAAACCGAAGAGCAAGATGAATCTTCATGTGTAACTTGGTCTATATGCCTAGACGCAATTGGGATATGGCTGGTAACTTTAACATCGAGAGGTCCCTTGGGAACAAGCGAAGATATCTCAAGATATTTAAGATTTGACGATAGATTATGAAGTGATTTTTCATTAGAAGGTGGATTAAGGAAGGAATTGCATCTAAAGTTAATCTTAAATTATTATTAATGTTCTCTGGTTTGAAATGACTACAACAAATTCTAATATTTTCTCATTTAGAAGTTCCGGGACCAACCAACCATACATAACCAACCATACATACCTTCCATCTGTCGAGACAATTAAACGGTATTCTATGTAAATTTACTTTGCTATAACACATGACCGCATCCTGGTTCCTGGATGAAAAAGTTTACCACTCGCACTGAACTTGAAGGCACATTTTATTTGCACAAAATAACCTGTGATAAAGGCACAGCACAAATCAGACCATTTAACTATCTAGATGAAACACAATAATTATTGATTAAGGAACTTAAAATTGAGAATAGAAATAGGGGATAGTATAGGCACAGACCTTAATAAAAGTTTATCCTGATAAAATTTAACACCGATCCGCCGCCGCCATTTGTCGAGAATTTTCGTTTTAGAAAAGAATAGGTAAGTACTTAAAAGTAGTAGTAGTACTTACTTGTAGTGTAGGGCAAAAAAATTGGAAATACCGGGAAGAACCTACAAAACGGAATCGGATAATAGTATTATTTTCGTTCATTAATCATAACTTTTACGATAGTGAAAGTAAAGAAAATATTAAGCTTTGTCAATAGTTAACTTGAGATTTCTTTTGTTAAAAACTACATTATTTTATACACACCTTAAGTAAGTAATTAATTCCTATTTTTATACAGTAAATTTTAATATTAGAAACTTAAAGATTTAAAGCCACGGATAATTTTAAACTTAGCACCGGAAATGTTACGTAGGCAGGAAATGACGATAGATGCGAACTTTTGGTAGTGTGAAATAGAGCGAGAGCGCTTGGCACCACTATGAGTATGATAGGGACAGAAAAACTCGATAAATAGTTACTATTGTTATTCTAAAGTGAGACGGGGGTGAGTCCATAAGATTTTTTAAGCTCTATAAAGATAGAAACAAACACATAGTAAATTATTTACATCATAACTACATAACCTAAAAATATCCAGTTACCTCAAATTTAAGGCAATAATATTATGTATAGAAAGATAACAAAGATACATAAATCAAATATGTATGTCAATGGGATCTCTAGAAATAAATACTTATCTTTAATAAGAAGAAATGCTATACCTGCTATACTTACAACGCAGTTTTAACACACA
The DNA here is from genome assembly GCA_029955525.1 of Oeneis ivallda. Classification (NCBI taxonomy): domain Eukaryota; kingdom Metazoa; phylum Arthropoda; class Insecta; order Lepidoptera; family Nymphalidae; genus Oeneis; species Oeneis ivallda. Next base: position 6,781,790 of record JARPMR010000010.1, on the reverse strand, counting down.
CACAGTGTGGAAATCGGGGATATTTCTGAAAAGCTTTCCAATCGTAATTGCACCAACTTGTAGGAGATTTCCAGTATTAGCTTTCACAAAATTGGTTTCTACTAACTAATTGTCTAAGGTATTCTTTAATAAAATAGTAACGACGAACAACAGACGAAATGAGCATATTTACAGTCTATTTGGGGAGAGGTTACTATTATATGTAAACAAAACATACCGGACAGGACATTTCAGTTTTGCTAACACTATTTTCACTGTTCGCGCTATAAATCACTCACAAACGTTTTATTTCCCGAAGCAAAACATTTTTAAGTTTATATTAAACACAAATGTACTTCAAACTATGCAGTTTACGATATTATTTTAGCATTAATCTAGTCACCATCGGAAAAAAAAAACACAGACTAATAGCCTAGTTTGTGTTTGACATATGAAATAGAACAAATCCCTAGTGCTGGAAATAAAACGTGAACCATAGAGTGAATGATAAGAACGAGCTTAGTCGATTGTAAAATCGGAAGTCGTATTTATTACGCTCGTAGATCCGTGTATTAAGGCAAATGGCAACCGGTTAGCGATGCGTGACTGCGAATGATCTGACTATTCGAATAATTTACTACTACTAATGTACACATTTTCGAATTGAACATTAGTATTATATTAATGCTCATAATCGAATGACGACTACTTATTAGTATTTTAATTACTCATCATGTTTCGACTGCGTTGACGACCTCCCTGGCTCAGTGGTGAGCGCTGTTGTCTTATAACTGGGAGGTCCCGGGTTCGATTTCCGGCGGGGTCAATTTGGGAATTTATAATTTCTGAATTGTATGTCTCTGGTCTGGTCTGGTGGGAGGCTTTGGCCGTGGCTAGTTACCACCCTACCGTCAAAAACGTGCCACCAAGCGATTTAGCGTTCCGGCACGATGGCGTGTAGAAACCAATTAGGGGTATGGGTTAAATGTTCACTGCCATACCCCTTCCAAGTTAGCCTGCTACCATCTTAGACTGCATCGTACCATCAGGTTAGATCGCTCATCGCAGTCAAGGACTAGCTTGTCATCGAATAAAAAAAAAAAGTTGTTCAGCGCGAAATGTCAGTTCAGGCTAGTCGAAATGCCTACATGCCTACTACATTATTCACGACTCGGATTCTCGGAAAAGAAGTGGAGACTTTAACTAATGGTTTCAATTGTACGATTGGAATGTTAACCTGATTCTTTAAGTTTATAAATCTATTTCAAAATTGTCAAGTAGTTTAAAGTAGTTACTAATCATGGTAAATCATTCGATCAGTTCGAATGATTTATAAAGTCGAATAATTCGACAATCATAATAGGAGAAGGATTGTAATAACAAATATAATAAAAATAATAGTATAATATAAATAATAATAAAAATAAAATATTGTAATGACAAACCATTTATAAATTTAATATGTAATAAATTAAAATTAATTCAAACATAATATTTTATGTAACATTTACAGTTAGCTACAAATTTGAATATTTAAAATTATTGGATCCGTATTGAAAGGTCTTAATAATATCGTTTCCAACATCACAATTCAGAAGAATATCATATTAAATAGTATTGATAATCGATTTAAGAATGTATTCATTCAATCAATCGTTCATTCTCAACTTGTCTGCCAATGTTTCGCATCACTAGTACAGTGAAAATATAATCACGTGATCTGACGCCATAATTGTATACGTATAATGGTAACCTCTCCCCAAATAGACTGTATATGTACGCCACACAAACACTTCGAAATGTATTATGTATGGACATAGAGAAGAATTATATTTGTGTATGGAAAAATGACAATTCCAAAGCCCAAAGGTGGCGTGAACTGTTACGTCATTCGAGATCACGGAACGTTTTCGATCACGTGACCATGGCCGGAATTATAGCAATTTTAATTAATGTTTTCTAATTATATAAAGCTTTATTTTTTAGTTTTGTCGTATGGAATACTGTTTTTAGATAATAATCTTTTAGGATGACACCAAATTAAACGATATTTTTAATATAGTCAAATACCCTATTCCAAAGCCCAAAGGTGGCGTGAACTGTGACGTCATTCGAGATTCAAGAACGTTTTCGCGCGGAGCCACTAAACAAACGAAGAAGAAGAACGTTTTCGATCTCGTGAACATGGCCAGAATTTATTATAGCATGTTTTCTAATTAAATAAAGCTTTATTTTTTAGTTTTGTCGTATGGAATAATTTTTTTAGATAGGTAATAATCTTTTATCTACACTAATGTTATAACATTCTACTTATGTTTCCAATACTTGACTTATAATAGGCTATTTGACTACTTTTAGAAAATCATCTTAAATTGTTAATAATGCTATGCTGAAGCTAACAAAACATATATTTCGGCATAATTTTCATTATTTTTCATAAAAATCGAGAAATAAATTCAAAAAAATAAATTGCCGCCGAAACGTTCCATTTGCTCTCATGACGTAACAGTTCACATTTCAAACAATGACAATTTTATAATGTGTGTTTAGGCCGCGTGTCGCATACTATTTGGTATTTAATAAAATAGTAACGATGAAAAACAGACGAAATTAGCCTATTACGCCGCACAAACACGTCGAAATGTATTGACAAAATGAGAATTCCATAGGTGGTGTGGACTGTGACGTCATTCGAGATCACGGAACGTTTTCGATCACGTGACCATGGCCAGAATTATAGCAATTTTATTTAATGTTTTCTAATTAAATAAAGCTTTATTTTTTAGTTTTGTCGTATGGAATAATGTTTTTAGATAATAATCTTTTAGGATGACACCAGTTGAAACGATATTTTTATTATAGTCAAATACCCTATTACTACTGTTATAGCGCAGATAACAAAACACTCAATTTAAGCAATTTCACATGATGGTATAATATCCACATCGATATCGTAAAATCGCATTATAACATCAATAAAACGCGACCAATTAACCTGGCGAGCCTTATGTCAAAATCCTCATACAAGTTGTATAAAATTTTGATATTAGGCTGGCTTTTGAAAACAGTTGGGTTATACGTGAAAACTTCGTCGAAACTACTAAACTTACATTCACAAAACTCTTTGGTAAGATCTTGTGCCAATTAAATAAAAAACGAACAGCGCGCGCTCGCTCCTGATTAGCCCTGCGCGCGCAGCTGCGCTCTCATTGGTTAGATTTTAATGGCGGCAAGTTCACTGTGACAATACATGTACGCGTGAATTTAATGTTTCGCAATGTGTTTTGTTTTTAAAATACAAATTAAAAGTTAAAAATGGATAGCGACGATGATATTTGTACGCCTCCGGATATTCTAGAATTGGCAACAAAAGTAACTCACAATCTTTTGCCAGAAAATTCTAGAAAATTATATGAAAAAGAATATAATAACTTTTTGGCATGGAAGATCGAAAAGAAAACTACATCATTTTCTGAAAATGTCATTCTTGCGTATCTCAAAGACCTCTCCGACAAATTCAAGCCATCTTCTATGTGGGCTAAATATTCTATGCTCAAGTCCACATTGAGTATCTACAACAATATTGATATCACGAAGTATTCAAAAGTCATAGCGTTCCTGAAACGCAGTTCAGAAGGACACAAGGAAAAAAGTCCTTGACGTTTACATCAGGTCAAATAAAGATGTTCCTGGAAGATTCACCAGATATTTTGTATCTTTTTGAAAAGGTAAGTGTATTTTAGTTCTGTTATTTAATCTACCTAGTACTTACGTACTACACACGCAAGTTATCTAGACACTCCGTTTAAGCGCTTTGTGTATAAATTTGGTAGTAGGTACCTACACTTTACTACTTCATAAATCATAGTTTTTGCCTTGGCTATGTACCTCAAGCTTATTATATCGTTTATTGTTACAGGTTGCACTAATCTTCGGCATAATGGGGGCATGCCGAAGGCAAGAGCTATACAACATCCAGTTCGATGAAGTCTCTAACATAGACGACAGTACAATCATGGTGAAAGTTTCGAAAACAAAAACGAAAATAGATCGTTCTTTCGTTGTGACGGGCAACTGCTATGCCGTATGTAAAAAATACATGGAACTTCGACCCACCCCCTGTCGAAACCCTGCCATTTTCTTGAGCTATAGATCGGGGAAGTGCGTCGATCAAAGAACTGGTATTAATAAATTTGGTGCTCTGGGCAAAACTATCGCAAGTTTTTTGAATCTGCCTAACCCAGCGTTGTACACGGGGCATTGCTTCCGGCGCACCACGGCGACCCTTCTCATAGATAGCGGTGGTGATTTGACCGCACTGAAACGACACGGGGGGTGGAAGTCTTCTACTGTGGCTGAAAGCTACATTGATGAGTCTTTAATGAATAAAATTCAAATCTCAAATACGATCTTGAACAGTATAGAAAACAAGACGAATGAAGTAATTATAAATATTCCGACTCCGTCTACGAGCTCTACTGCTTGCCCCGCGGCCGCTACAGCTGCTGGATCAATAATTAACATTAACTTTCAAAATTGTACCATCCAAAATTTGAACAATTATTATAAATAAACTATTGTCAGCTTTTACTCTTGTTGTTTGATAAATTGCATTAGTGAAATGCAACTGCATATAACACGGGTATTAAAACACTCGTTACTATTATGAAACTCGCTGCGCTCGTTTCATAAACTCACACTCGTGTTTTAATACCCTTCATTATAGGTTTGTGAAGCTGGAAACAAACTATCGGACGCGGCTGACGGACGCGGCTTACGGACGCGACTCAGACTGATGTGGTGTGCACAGTCGTTAAGCCGCGTCTTGCGGATTCGTCCGAGCGCCCACAGACCCAACCCCAGAATATTCTACAGACACAGTGTTTATTACATGGAACAAGGAATTACGACTATGTCTAATCGATGGTCTTTGCTGTTGACGAAGATTCTTCGTCGAAGAAACATGTCTAGTGAATTGGCATCAATGTATTATAGTGAAAATGCATTAAAAAGATCTTGTGACGGCTTGCCCGCAGAATTTAATCACTAATGTCACGCACGAAAATCGTAGTGTACTTTATATTCTCTTTGGCACGAACGTGCGAGCTCCCGAATATTCATTAAAGTCCTTCTCTGTGGTCATTCTGACGCACGGACGCGTCCCGCACCCCGTGCATAGCGTCCGCGGACGTTTTCGCATCCAGCGGGCCAGATTGCTCTCGGACGTCCGAACGCTCAAGGTCACGTCCGCGACTTACGTCCGATAGTGTGCACAGTTCAGTGTACGTTTAGTAACCAGATCCCCTATAAGTCGCGTCCGTAAGCCGCGTCCGTCAGCCGCGTCCGATAGTTTGTTTCCAGCTTCAACTTGTCAAGAGCATAGACCACGAACACTAGGATAGTCAAGAGCTTTTACATTATTTTTGCTGTTGTAATAATTCGAATCGCACCCAACTACTTTCGAATAACCTATCTATTCAGATCTCAATTTTAGTCATTTTGTGGGTTAACACGGACGAAGTCGCAGGTATCAGCTAGTTGAAATATTTAATTTACCTTAGTAAGTTTTTCTGAAGGCGTTAAATATATTCCTATTATTATCATTGAAGTAGTAAAGTTTTGTTTCAAACGAATTAATATGAACACAGAACTGGTGACCGTTGAGGCCTGGCGCGGAGGGAGCAAGCCGCCTCAGTGTCACCGGTGCCAGGCATACGGCCACGCCTCCGCCAACTGTTACCGGCCCTTCCGGTGCATCCGGTGCGCAGGAACGCATCCTGTCCAGGACTGCACGCGCCCCTGTGACGGGACATACACTGGCGCGAATTGCGGACAGGACCACGCCGCCAATGACCACGGGTGCCCCCATTACAAACGGGAGGCTCGGAGGAGAGGCATCGCCCAGCCTCCACCCGCGCCGCGTGCACCCAGCCGTCCCCGACCGCAGGCCCGCAGCGACCGCTGCGCCGGCCCCACCGAAGGCGCCCAGGCAACCGCGCTGTACGATCTGAATTGCACTTTTTTTGATATTGCAGAGTGAGATCTTTTGTACCTTTACTATTATGTATTCAGTGTAATACTACGTAGTACTATTATATATTCTGTGGTAATACATAAACGTCTCTTATCAGACCTCTCTTATTTTTTGCTACCTACCTATTTACAATCCCCACCGTTTAGATGGGCAGGCGTACCTACCCTGCAAACTTAGAATTGAGGGGTTGTGAGGATTTCGAATATGAGCTTAGGTCTGAACTTGATACCCATAGGGCACAGAACATTATTACCCTAAGGGCATGGGCGTCGCCAGGGGGGGGGGGGGGGGGGGGCAGGTAGGGGCAGCAGTGAAAAATATACCCATGCAACCAGTCTCTCATTTGATTTGCTTAACCGTTGATTCCCGCATGTCGAATGTTAATCCATTCCAAGTTTTCCGACCGCGCTGCTATAGTTTTAAATCTGTGGCTTTATTCTTTAGTGTTCAGGTGGATTATACGAGTCTGCCCGCGAAATTTAATTTGGTTTTTCCCATTTTGTAAACTAATACGAAAAAGTAGGCTTATGACATTCTAATTGCGCCAGTAGAATTATCATCTTCACAGGTTTAAGGAAGGGCGGGGCTATTTTGTCGGCGGGGCAATCTTGTCAGAAGACTTTGTAGCCTACAGTTTAATAGTTTTCTAGAAACGACATCTTTCGGCAGGTATAAAATTTAATTAACTACGCGATAAGCTAACAGATGTCGCTGTAGGATGCATGGTTTTGGAATGACAGCTATTCTTCTACAGTCGCCATTTTGAATGGACACAACATAGACGACGCTCCGCAAATTTTATTTCGTTTTACGTGTTAAAAGTGATTGTTGTGAAATCTGCCCAAGGTAAGTAATAACTTTGAATGTTGGAGATTCTTTCTAAACTATTTATTTTATCCTACGCTTTAAATAAACAGTGTTATTAAGTCCGATGTCATAACCTCGAAAAATATTTTGGCGGGGCTATGTTGTCAATTTTTAAGACGAAATAGCCCCGTCGATTTTGTATGAATTTGCAAAAAGCTAGTGACGTGCTATGATTGGCTTTCTTATCGACATAAGCATAAATGTTGAGCAACTGACATAAAATACACACATCAAAAGTGTCTAGGGATTAACATATATTTTTGCAATAACTTTTCTCCTGATTGATATTAATTAAAATTTTCTTTAAGGATTCATCAAATAAAGTGTTTTCGTTTGTCACAGTAACGATAAACCAAGTCACCTTTGCATTAATAAAGAAATTTGCCATTTTCCTAATAAAGGGATTTTTGACATTTGAACCACTAACATTAAAGTTCGAAAAAAAGACTGAAATAACAGTTTTCTTTAAAATTTTATTGGGTAACTTAAACAATTAATAATCCGTGTTTCTACCGCGAACACTAACAACACAAGAACATCGGTTTGGCATACTCAAAATGAGTTCATCCAAATCACGCTGTGGAATGGCCGCCCATGTTCGTTGCAACAACAAAAAAAGGTCTTCTTGCCACTGGATACCCTCCATATTCGGCAGAGCTCTTCTCTGTAGCATATCCCATGCATGCTCAATCGGGTTCAAGTCTGGCGACTGAGCAGGCCAGGGCAGGACATTGATGTTAGCTGCGGCGAGAGTCTGTCTTACAACTCTTGCGGTGTGCGGTCGTGCATTATCATGCATTAACTGAAATAAGGGACCGATTTGCACTTGTAGAGGAACGATGACGTCTGATACAATCGTCTCAGCATAAATTTGAGCGTTGAGGTTGCCTCTGATCCAAATCAACTCAGTTCTTCCGCCGATCCAAATACCCGCCCATACCATGATGGTTCCACCACTATAAGGATGGACTTCCTGGCAGGATTTTAATCGCTGTTGGCGTCCAGGGGCTCTCCAGTGTCGTATACGTCTTGTATCCGGTCTCATACCAAAACGAGACTCATCAGAAAAGCACACGAAACGCCATTGTTCTTCTGCCCAATTTCTGTGTTCAAGAGCCCATTGATATCGAATCCTACGATTGTGCATTGCTATAGGTGGTACCCGTAGCGGTCTTCGGGAATGAAGGTTCACTTCATGCAAGCGGTTTCTGACTGTTTGGTCGCTAATTAAGTTCCCTGAAGAGTGATGAAGCCTCACGGCTAACATCATGGCGGTTATTGTTGGAGCTCTTCGAGTTAAGATTTGAATGTATCGGTCTTGTCTCCGTGTGGTGCAGCGATACCGTCCTCCATGGCGCTCAGCCACGGTACCAGTGCTTCGGTAACGTGTCCAAAGTCGACTGATAACACTCTGACTTGTATTCAGAGCTAAAGCCACAGTACGTTGCCGGGAACCAGCTTCTATCATTCCCACGGCTCTGAGCATTTCTTCCCTGCTTAAATGACGTCGCCGCTCCATAATAACGTTGGTTTTAATCAGTAGTAGGGAAACAGTAGCACTAATAATGTCTTCAATGCGTTGTATGTTTTTATAGGGAAAATATTGACAGCTGATTTTCATCTTTTACTCGAATTTGATTGACAGTTCCTGATTCAAATTATGAAATGCACCAAAAAGGATCCATATAAATTTATAAAATCATAAATTTATTACAAAGCCACATCTCAATCTCAAGAAATCCGCATAAAAATGCTTGATCCCTAGACACTTTTGATGTGTGTATTTGTGTTTTAAGTACACATATTTAACCGAAAAAGCGTGAACCTATGTTTTTTACGCCTAAACGTCTAATTTAACTTTGTTGAAGTCTAGTACGGAGATTTTAATTTATTGAAACTGCCTAAGCACTTTATTTTTAATGCAGTTCGAGTGGGTATCAAAAGTTTGTGTGGATGTATGAATGTGTGTTTGTTATTCTGTTACGCAGAAACTACTGGACGAATCCGAATGAAGTGGTACACCGGTAGATAATGACAGGAAACAACACGTTGAATACCTACAATTTAGGCTGCTAGGAGCGCATGAATGTTTCATGTGTAATATTTTTTATCATTAATTTATAATTTTCTTTAAATGCTCATTCTTTTGTAATTGCTTGTAATGTACTTATAGTTAATAATTGTTTTTTTTAGATGGTCCGACATTATAAGACGATTAAAGAAAAAAGTTATTCAGAGCGGCAACTAGAACAAGCAGTTGATGCTGTTAAAGAAAATAAAATGACGCTCAGCCAAGCGGCAAAATTATTCGAAATACCAAGAACAACAATTTCTTTTAGATTAAATCATTGTGTAATGACAAGAGCTGGACACCCAACAGTTTTTTCTCCAGAATTTGAAAAAAGAATGGCGGATTGCTTGCACACAATGGAGAAATGCGGCTTCCCATTAACAAGAAAGGAAGCCTCTGTGTTGAAATATGTGCGTCAAAATGGATTGGTCACACCTTTTAAGAACCAAATTCCAGGAAAAGATTGGTTTCACAACTTTCAGAAGAGGAATGAACTTTCAATTAAAAAACCACAAAATGTAGAACTTGCAAGAAAAAACGCTTGCGACCCGTTCATCATTTACGGTTATTTAGATTTGATGGAGAGCGTACTACAAGAATTAGAGTTAAAGGAAAAACCCAAACAAATCTACAATTTGGATGAAACGTCCATTTGCAATGACCCAACTAAGGGTAAAATTATAGGAAAAAAAGGTTTTAAGGCCACTAGAACAACCAGCGGACCTGGACGCAACAATACAACCGTTCTTTTAGCTACAAATGCTTGCGGTGACAAAATTCCTCCACTGATTATATTCCAGGGAAAGTTTCTCTGGAATCAATGGTTTTACGCCGAGGAACAAGTTAAAACCGCTTACGCGGTTAGTGACAAAGGCTGGATGGAGACTTCTATTTTTGAGAAGTATATGAGAGATGTTTTTGTCCCCGCGATAGGTCCAGAGAGACCAGTCCTCTTAATATTTGACGGACACAAAACACATGTAACTTTGGGTGTGATAGAATACGCGGCGTCTCAAGGTATAACAATAATTAAACTTCCACCACATACCTCTCACGTATTGCAGCCGCTGGATTTAAGCACCATGAAGCCCTTAAAGGACAGATGGGAAGCTGAATTAATAACATGGCAGAGACGTCATATTGGGTCACGATTACCTAAAAGCGAATTTTCACGAATTCTCACCAAAATATGGAGTGAGATGAATCCTGTCATTTTGGCCAATGGGTTCAGAAAAAGTGGAGTTTATCCATTTGACCGCGAAGCTATTCCTAAAGAATTATTCGATCCAGTAAAATACAAAAAATGGGAGAACCGTGAAGTTTTGAGCCCTGCGTTATTACCTTGCGACGCTGAACTTACACAACCAGGACCAAGTTCAATGAGTTTGGCACGCAACATAATTGACAGTTCAGAAACATCACAAAACCAGGAACAAGATGAACATCTATTGCAGTTGCTCGGCAACACTGGGCTATCAGAACCAGTACCAAGTTTAATGAGTTTGACAATGAAAATAATTAATGGAGGTCCAAATCAATTAGGATAACACGAACAACATGACCACAACACTCCAGAAAAACCAGACCCAAGTAAGAGAAATAAAGAAAAACCTATAAAAATTTCATGCATTATACCAACGGCGACCGAAATACAAGAAAAAAATACTGAAGAATTAGAAAATAAAGAAATTAATACAAAAGAACCAATAAACAAACTACAAGAAGTACAACAGAACCGGACAGACATTAAAACATACCCAGGTAAAAGAAACGGCGATAATATTAAAAAAAATTCACGCAATATGCCAACAACAACCGAAATACAAAAAAATATTACTGAAGAAAAAGAAAATCAAGAAATTAATAGTGGAGAACCAATATACGAGCAACAACTGAACCAAAGTGAAAACCGAAGAGAAAAAAAAACATACCCAGGAAAAAAAACTACACCAAAAACAGAAAATCCAAATAATACGCAAGCAGAAAACAAAATTCAAAGAATAAAATGTACCGATGAAAAAAGCAAAACAGAAGAACTAACGAAGAACAATAAGGAAGAACTAACAAAAAATCCGATGCGTTTAGAAATACCAAAACGATTTAATAACACTGACCTTCAATCTTCATTAAAAATTTTAGACGTAAAAATTATTCCATCTCAGAAAAAAAGTTATGAAAATATTTCATTTGAAGAACTTCTATTAAAAACTGTAGGTAAAAGTAATTCCCCCGTGCCTCGAAAAAAGCGAATCACAAATAGCAATGCAGAAGTTTTAACATATAAAGATGTGATGGATCGTATGAAAAAAGAACAAAATGAAAAACAACACAATAGCTTAAAGAGGAAAAGATCTAAAAATGATAAAAAATCAGAAAAAAATAAGCAAAAGAAAAAACAAAAAAAAACTGTTACCAAAAAAAGGAAGTTAATAAAAAAAAACATTCAGATACCGACAGCAACAGCACAGGGTCATTCGAGTGTGTTGATGAGTCTGATGATAACGCAGATAGTTTTTTTAGAAGCGTTCTTGATCAGCTATCCGATGAGGAAAATGTTAATGAACCATCTACAAATAATGTTGATGCTGACTATAAAGATGTGATGGATAGTATGAAAAAAGAACAAAATGAAAAACAATACAATAGCTTAAAGAGGAAAAGATCTAAAGATGATAAAAAAATCAGAAAAAATAAGCAAAAGAAAAAACAAAAAAAAAACTGTTACCAAAAAAAGGTCTAAAGTTAATAAAAAAAAACATTCAGATACCGACAGCAACAGCACAGGGTCATTCGAGTGTGTTGATGAGTCTGATAATGACGCAAAGAGTTTTTATAGAAGCGTTCTTGATCAGCTATCTGATGAGGAAAATGATAATGATAATGAACCATCTACAAGTAATGTTGATGCTGACTTTACTGGAGCTAGTCATGAAGGTTCTAATGTAAAAACGGGGCAATTTCTCTTAGCCAAATTTTACACCGAAAGAGGAAAAAAACGTACAAATATGTTTGCCGTGTAGAAGAAGTCTATGAAGAAAAAATTGTTGTGCTTGGATTTAAGTCGAAGAATAAACAAAAAAACGTTTTTAACGAGGCCAAAAATGATATATCTATCATAGAATACAAGGACATTCAAGAATATCTTCCATCTCCGCAAGTGAGGGGAAAAGATTTTATATTTCCCTGTAAAATTGAAATATTAGAATTATAAAAGGTTGTAGGGATAGAAATTTGATCTCAATAGTTATTAATACGATTCTTTGTCTTTTTGTTTGTAGCAATTTTACTAACTAAGAGTCATCTTGTTTTGTAGCAATTTTAAGTGTGTTTTGAGTACCTATGTTGAAATTACTTAGTACTTACTATTATTTAATAACAGTTCTACTCTTATTTAATAACGGGTATGATACAATTTTATCATTTTGTTCCATAATAAAGTTTACTACTTACTTAAATGTGCTTTTTTATAAGACCTGGGTCAAAAAAAAATTGGAATCAAATTGAATTATATTTGGAAGTTTAGAATGTATTGCTTCTTTCGTAAGAAAAATTGTTCTACCTTATGGGGCATCCTAACGCTATGTGGCACCCTCATCACTTATAAATTAATTCCTTGATGTAAACATAATTTATCCAAAATATATTTTGGGTGAATTTAAGTGTAGGTAGGACACTTATTTTAAGCATACCATATTAGTAATAAATATTTCACTGTAATTACAGATAGAAAATATGCGAAAAACGGCCACTTCTAGCAGTTTTGCTATCTGTAACTACAGTGAAATATTTATTAATAATATGGTATGCTTAAAATAAGTGTAAGTACCTACACTTCAGTTCACCCAAAATAGATTTTGGATAAATTATGTTTACATCAAGTAATTAATTTTTAAGTGATGAGGGCGCCACATAGCGTCAAGAAGCCCCTTAACTTTTCTTATTCAAATTGATTCCAGACAAAAAGTTATCGATATCTCAAAAAAAAATTGTATCGATATAGTGAGATCGTCACTATCTTGTATGGACGCGAGACGGAATAGCCCCTCCAAAATTTTAGAATGATTTTTCTCGAAAATGAACCTTATGTCTGCGTAACTAAATACAAATTCAAATAGGCAGCGTCATCAGTATTGTCTAGCTCTGAGTAAAACGGGAATTGCTCCACAGATGTCGTTCTATTAAACCTCCTGACGAAATAACCCCGCGCGGGGCTATCTTGTCCTAAGTCGACTCCTATTAGAATTTAGCTATTTTCTTAGCTACTGCAATAGTTTTTCACGTTCCAAATATGATGAATAGAATAAGAAATAACGGCTTGCTTTGATGTAATTGTCAAATTTTCCGTAGCTATTATTTAAGAAAAAATACAGACGTGTTCTTTTTTGAGTGTTATTTTTCGGACGGAATAGCCCCGCCCTTCCTTACATAAAATCTTTACTTGAAAGTGACCAGTTTAAGAAATTAATCAAACTACCGTGTTGGACGTGAGTTACTCACAAATTAGTCATATTTTTCACCATTTAGGCTACTAAGGATGAGAGTCGAGAATCCGCGACCAAAGTCTTAAAGGCGACTAGGTCGCCTTTTAGGGCTTAGGCTGTTGCAAGGATTAGTAGATTATTAACCAAGGGGATAAAGCAGTGTCTTCTGTCGCGGGTGACGATTTAAATCGCGAGCGTAACGAAGGACTCGAGGTTTACTCCCGAGCGTAGCGAGGGTGTTAAAAACTTAAATCACGAGCGAAGCGTGGGATTTAAGACGAGTCCTGAGTGTAGCGAGGGATTTAAGTTCACCCAAGACTAAGACAGCTTTATCACCGAGGAAAATACTCTACTTTTCGTACCATTTGCGAAAAAATTAACACAATAATAATATGAGATAAGCATTTATTAAAAATAATGACAATTAAAAGTAAAAGTTAACATTCGAAACATCGGTCCAATTATTATTGATAGAGAGAGTTACATTTTTGTTTGGTACATTTATTGTTGATGAGTTGATTTGAGTATTTCTCTGTTCTTGCGTCTGAGCATTTGCACTGATGGAATCCGACAATTCACTGTCACTGTCGCTTTGATTTAACATCGTAATGTATTTTCAATCAAGCTCATACGGCCTCGTCGGTTTTCGTAATTTTATTTAATAATCATAACTGCATAATAAATGCGTATTCCTTTTTCAAAAAGATGTATAATGCTTTATATACAAACTCAATGGTGTAAACACAGATGTAGTTCAGTATCGGTAAGTATTCCAAATTTAAATCACATTCTCCCCCTAGAGGATGAATGAAATTCAGTACAATTTTCCTTCCCTGTTTTTAACAGATTAAAAATGACTATTGTTATGTTCGCTTTTTGTGGCACAGAATGTCACTTTTTTGAGCAAGTGGTACGAAATAGTAGATTATTAACCAAGGGGATAAAGCAGTGTCTTCTGTCACGGGTGACGATTTAAATCGCGAGCGTAGGTAACGAAGGACTCGAGGTTTACTCCCGAGCGTAGCGAGGGTGTTAAAAACTTAAATCACGAGCGAAGCGAGGGATTTAAGACGAGTCCTGAGTGTAGTGAGGGATTTAAGTTCACCCAAGACTAAGACAGCTTTATCGCCGAGGAAAATACTCTACTTTTCGTACCATTTGCGAAAAAATTAACACAATAATAATATGAGATAAGCATTTATTAAAAATAATGACAATTAAAAGTAAAAGTTAACATTCGAAACATTGGTCCAATTATTGATAGAGAGAGTTACATTTTTGTTTGGTACATTTATTGTTGATGAGTTGATTTGAGTATTTCTCTGTTCTTGCGTTTGACCATTTGCACTGATGGAATCCGACAATTCACTGTCACTGTCGCTTTGATTTAACATCGTAACGTATTTTTAGAACATTAACTTATTTATAAAAATAAATTAAAATAAACTTAACGTTTAGGCCTAGCGCAAACATACAACTTTTAGTTGAACAACTATTTAGTTGTGTTTCATAAGTTTATGGAAATGTACTGCGATCATAGAATGTGCGCAAACTATCAACACGATAGTTGCTCGACAAAAAAATCAAAAAGCCTTACGATTTGCTTTTGATTGTATGGAATTCACGAAAAGTACACAACTCGACTAAACAGTTTAGTCGATGTAAAAGTTGTATGTATGCGCCTTACCTTATGTATTTGAAGAAAACAAAAACGCGGCAAATTCCTAGACTAATATTTTTTTGTCGGAAAAGCAAAGGCATCAAGCTCATACGGTATCGTCGGTTTTCGTAATTTTATTTAATAATCATAACTGCATAATAAATGCGTATTCCTTTTTCAAAAAGATGTATAATGCTTTATATACAAACTCAATGGTGTAAACACAGATGTAGTTCAGTATAAATTTCGGTAAGTATTCCAAATTTAAATCACATTCTCCCCCTAGAGGATGAATGAAATTCAGTACAATTTTCTTTCCCTGTTTTTAACAGATTAAAAATGACTATTGTTATGTTCGCTTTTTGTGGCACAGAATGTTACTTTTTTGAGCAAGTGGTACGAAAAAGGCATTTATATTAGCGGAATCGCAAATTATGAACATTAGCTTAAAAAAACCAGCCAAGTGCTAGTTGGACTCACCCAAGAAGGGTACCGTACCATTTTAAATGATTTAACAGTAGAACCTATGTACTTTTACAAACTTTTATTTAGTTTCACCTGTCCCGATGTTTGTCATCACTGATGTTTATCATCAAATCTTGCAAATAAAATTTGATCCACTTCCCGGTTACTGATTGAGCTGAAATTTTGCATATCTTCATGTGTAAATCGCGTGACAATGCAATATTATGATGACATGGTGCTGATCTGATGATGGAACTGGAAGGTGGCCATACGAACTTCGCAATGAAACGAAACAACCTCATCGAGTTTGAGCTCGTTTGAATCGTCTTAACGAGTAGTATGTCTTTCAATGGTAACCAGGATCTGATGATGGAGGTAGTGGGGGCCATAGTAACTCTACGCAATGATGAAACGACGCAACCCCATCGAGTTTGGGCTCGTTTGATTCGTCTTGACAAGTAGATCTGGTTGTAGATGATAGCCAGCGTCTGACGATGTAGCCAGCTACTAAAAGCTTGTTTTTTTAAAAATAATTTCTTTAATTTACACTTGTTAATTATTCAATCATCATCATCACTTTTGAAGCAAGTGATATTTAATTGCTTAAACACATATGACTCAGAAATGTCAGAGGTGCGTGCGTAGGTAGGTACCCGGAATCGAACCTGCGACCTCCCGAATAGGAGATCACAGTCCTAACCACTAGGCTATCACTGCTTTACCTGCCTACATACAATTCAAACTTTTTCCATCCTCCCATAATATAAATCAACTTGCCCCCCCCCCCTTGGCCATTGGCTGGCGACGCCCTTGCCTAAGGGTATCTATTTACAATCGACAATTCGTAGTATCCCCGGGCGATGGGTTATATTATAAAATATAGTACTAGACTGATTTTGTATAAAGACATAGTGATACATTCACCAGATAGGGAAATATTTTCTTTCTAGGTTATTGATGTGAA
This sequence comes from Oeneis ivallda, assembly GCA_029955525.1. Lineage (NCBI taxonomy): Eukaryota > Metazoa > Arthropoda > Insecta > Lepidoptera > Nymphalidae > Oeneis > Oeneis ivallda. The sequence goes on along the minus strand of JARPMR010000010.1, from coordinate 6,765,269 downwards.
ACATCTATAGCGGCACGTAAAACAGATTTCTCGCGTGGCGACGCGTCGCCACGGCATGCGATGTTATATGTATACTTAGTGACATATTTAGTTCCTATCACAATCTGTTTAGTAGTAGTAGTAGTAGTAGTAGTAGTAGTAGTGGTAGTGGTAGGGGTAGGGGTAGGGGTAGGGGTAGGGGTGAGGGTACTGACATGTCAAAGTGAAAACTTTTTTTTTTGACTTAATTTTAGGAGATAATAAAGAACTCTACATCTAAATCTAAAAATAAACAAAGTTGTCAGTTAAGCGATTTTGAGAATCATGAGTATTTTAAAAATAATCATGCTTTTAAAAATGTTATTGCCTATTGCGGATACTTGATCGCCAAGTCTGTTTCAATAGAAACTTCACAAGTAAACATACATACTAACATTTTTATAATATCAGTATAACTTGACAGTATGATACTGTCAAGTTATAGCGATATTATAAAAATGTTTAAAAAGTAGTTTAATGCGGTAAAGTATTATATTAGTAGTAGTATACCTACTTGCAAAAAGGATCAGAGATTTGTTTGCCTATTTCTATTGAAACAGAAATTTAGCAATATTCCAATTCTATTAAGTATGGACTGTATTTTATTGAAAATTAAGTACTTTATAAATGTAATGAGTAAGTCAACTGTTTCGTGTACAGTCCTTCGCTGCTATAGGATTTGTTAATGTAAATAAATTATGTGTTAAGCCACAACATTGCTTTTTTATGATACTCATAAAATTATGTAGTTGACTTGAATCTAGCTGACGACTTGTGTAAAGATGTACAGAAATCATACCATTATATCGACGGCAGAAAGCAGAAATGTCGTATCTCAAAATTTGGCCTAAATGACTTTTTACTATATTGTTGATAAGCGAAAAAAGCCGCGTCGAATGGTATATGTCTCGTCTTTCTACGATGAAAAAATTTAATGATACGCCATTGAATTTTTTCTAGTTTTGGTACTGCTTACATGACAAATTGCTGTAAATAGAGGAAAAAATAGCTATTTTTGAAAATAAAATAGATACGACAACACGTCCAACAAATAACAGTTACACTATTATTTTACCCTGACGGACATTGATTTCAAAAGAGATACAGCATTTCAGCCGCCCCAAAATTTTACGTTGACAAGGATACAGCAATATGCTTCGAAGTGGTGAGTGTTTATCAAACAGTTACTACATTTCAAACATTTAATTTAAGAGCAAATATCTTACTTACACCATAATATTAGAGTATTGTTTTGTGTTGAGTAATCAATACGCCACTCTAGATAGACCCGCACCCCTCTCCAATCCCGAGGTGTTTGCTATATACGCCATTCTGATCGCGCGGCATCTGATGCGTAAGCGCCGATAGTGAGAAAGCGTATTTGTTGTTAACAAAAATATTATTTTAAAAGATTGTTAGCGTATCATTTACGTGTTTTTACGTGTTTAAAATTAATTATTATACTTCAGGAGTTCGGGTAAGTAAAAGAATATTAAAATTTAACCTATTTTTAGTCAAATGTTATTTTTTAGTTAATTGGAAGTCTGTATATTTACCATACCTGCTATATCTAATAAGCAAGCAAAGTTTACAACCTTACCTGCTTATATTTTACGTACCTATATTGATTGTTAAGAAACATTAGGTAGGTACACAGTAAAGAAAGTGATGTTTTATATAAATATTTTTTCACTACAAAAATTATGGATTTCAATGCAAACTTTCATCCCCTTTTCCATCATTTTCTTACGACGCCTAAAAATATAGTATCATGCATTTCACTTCGAAACTTCATCATCATTACATACCAAATTAATCCCCTTTTTCACCCGTAAAGGTAGAATATTTGAAATCGCTTGATGGCTTTTTAAGTTTATGCATTTCGCTTCAAAAATGACCGAACTCACATAAAAAGTTTCATCCCCCTTTTCATCCCCTTAAAAGTAAAATTATGACTTATTTATTATTATAGACGAGACGCATTAAACGCATGTAAATAAAGTTTCATGCATTTCACTTCAAAAATGACGCACTTCCGTACAAACTTTCATACCCTTTTCACCCCCATATGGGTATAATATTTAAAAAGGCTAGTCCAAGTGCTTTATTATTTCCAAATAGACACCCGTTAATAAAGATTCACGCATCATACTCCAAAAATTACCGAACTCACTTACAAACTTTCATTACTCTTTTCACCCCCATAAGGATAGAATTATCTTAACACTGAAACACGTATTAATTTTATTAATGTTAAGAGCCTAAAAAGCTTCAAAAAGTACACATCTCCCATACAAACTTTCATCCCCCTTTTCACCCCCTTAAGGGCTAAATTTTCGGGAACGCTAGAACACGTGATTATTTAATTTTTAATAAGATAATAATTAGCTAAAGTTTGAGGCAATCAACTGAACAGTGAAATGTTCAACGTGATTCTTTAACTGAACAGTTAAATGTTCGACGTGATTCTTTAAATTGACATAACTTTTTTATTTATGAACTATATTGAAGTAAAACAAACACTGAGTTTAAAGTGAAGCTTACCACAACACTTTAGTTAAAACCACACCCCAATCGGTTTAGCCGTTTCTGAGATTAGTGCGCACTAACGCAAAGACATACAGACAACAATTCTAACAATCATTGTTTTGGATTCTATTCTGTTGATAAAGGCCCCTAATAACAGTTTTTTTCATATATCTTCAATGTACAGACAACGATCAGTTACAGTTTTATTATAATATATCATGTACTTATAGATAATTTATAATTCAGAATGTAAATCAAACATTTCATTTTTATAAACTTATTAAATTAAAATCACATACATCAAAATGGCCATGTTTCGAATAGCAGAATATTTGAGATACAGCAGATCGTAGCACGAAAACTTGTATCTATTTTAATTGGTCATACATTTCACCTTACAGTTACAGCTTTTCCGCTGCTCGATATTTAAACATCAACTGCTGTAACTCGTAAAAAATGAATGAAGCAGTAACTTTAGGACATTCCTAATAACTGTATCAAATAACGTTTAGATTGATAGAAATTTGTTGCAAATTTCAACATTCTATCTTTATTAATTTACGAGTTATAATTTTTTGAAATAGTTTTTTGGCTCTGGTGTAAAACTGGATTTTTTGTGATACGCCAGTTCCGCTTTCTGCCGTCGATATATTATACAAATTACTCAAATAAATTGTTCATATCTAGTTTGAGTTTTTTTTTACATGGACAGAAGAAAATTCTAGGTAGGTAGTAGGATAGGTACTTCATATGAAAAATAAAACAAATATTTTAAGAACTTAAGAACTAAATCATGTAATAAAAAACCATGAATGAACAGACGAAGTGACCGTCTTTGGGTTGAGTAAATTAAACATCAAAAAATTACTATGGAGAAAGGAGATAACCTAAGTAGGCACCTACTTGCTAAAAAAACTTATTAAATATTACCAACATGGGGGTAGCAGGTATACCGCTGAAATCTAGATCATACTCTGGCTCTGCTCAAGACTCAAGATAGAGTTAAAATGAGACACAAATATGTTCAGACATAAATCTGTCTGGTTTTAACTCAGTCTTGAGTCTGAACTGAGTGTGAGTGCTTTAGAGTGATAGATCTTACTTACCCTTAGATACCTAAGTAGGTAGTTCCTACTTCAACGTTTTAAATTCGTCTTATTAATAAAAAATTACCTAATACTTACATGACAAAACATTAATAAAAAAATTACCATGTAGGTAACAGGTGTTCCTTCTTCCATGAACTATATAAAAACATCTATAAAATTTACCATATTATAGGTAAAACATCAATAAAAAGTTAGAAACATGGACATAGCGAAATCAGCCGTGCACATTAAATAATAACATTGTTTGTTTTATATAAGGATACAATACATTGAACAACTTTTTATTATTAGTCTTAACTTAATAGGAACATATTTTTTCTTTAGAAAGAAGCTGACGACCTCCCCTGCTCAGTGGTTAGTGTTGCTATGTTCTTAAATGGAAGGTCCCGGGTTGGAATCTCAGTAGAAACAATTTTGAAAATTCAGTTTATAATTTTTCTCCAGTGTACTCGTAGGTAATATAAAGTTATTTTAATAATCTAAAGAATATTTTTTTTACTTTTTTATAATTACATAGGTAAACAAAAAAACATTCTTTTTTTTCTATCAGCAAACTCACTAATACAGGTATGGGTAACTTTCCAATATTTAGGAGACGCTTAGATATTAAACATAAAAAAATGACAAAAAAAAAACAAACTGTTGATAGATCAAAATAAAGAAATACTTTTTCTGGAAAATTTAGCGCTACATTATCACAATTAATTAAGAAAGACAGCTGTACTGTATAATTCTCGACAGAAAACCACATTAGATTTTTAGGCCTGATTCGGGATTCGAACCGGAAACTCATAAACCTCAGCCCAATACGCTAACCACCAAACCGACAAGGCTGCCCAATAAATAATATAAATAGAGTGTTCAAAAAGAGAAGCGTCCGCGTCGTGGCCAAACAGTGAACTAACGCGAAACAGGCGCGCTATGTATTATGTAGGCCCGCTAAACAAACAAGGTAATTATGCACAGATGCTCCTCAAATCCACGACGGTTCTCTAACATTAAAAAAAAACAATTTAGTACATTACAACATTCTAATCATATTTTCTCATTCTAGGCCCCAGCTCAATGTGCTGTATGGCCGATGTTTCAGGATCCTTAATAATATTTATGAAGCCGTGCGTTCGTAACCCTGAAACAAATGACAACCAAGGTTTTAGTCTTCAATCAATACAAGATAATATTTTTTTAAGAATAATAATGACCACGCTGATCTTGACTTATATTCCCCTCGTCACTCCAAACAAACGGAAAGCTAGTGTTAGAAGTGGGTTCGACTACATGCAACGGATGGGAATGGAACCTGCAACCTTTCAGTTTTCAGTCCGCACCTTTAAACGTTGAGCTAAGGTTTGTATACTCCTACATCTAATATAAAAGTATCCGTGAAACAAAGTTCTCATCTCCGAAAAATTCATTTTCCTTCAAACTTCTTCAAATCTTATACCCATCATCATCATCAGCAACCCGTCTATCGCTCACTACTGAACGCAAGTCTCTCAGAGAAGGTCCACAAACTGGCCCAACTCAATTTGGCAGACTTCACACACATTGTGACATGACATGTTCTCAACATTATGAAGAACTCTCAGGTGTGCAGGTACAGGATATTTAAATGCTTAAATGCAAAACTCCGAAGTCGGATGTAGCAGTGAAATCCTAGTGATTAGGACTGTGGTCTCCTATTCGGGGGGTCGCAGGTTCGATCCCGGGTACGCACCTCTGACTTTTCGGAGTCAAGTGCGCTTAAGCAATTAAATATATCACTTGCTTCAACGATGAAGGAAAACATCGTGAGGAAACCTGCACACCTGAGTTCTTCAAAAATGTTCTCAAAGGTGTGTGAAGTCTGCTAATTCGCATTGGGCCAGCGTGGTGTACTATGGCCTATAACTCTATAACCCTTCTCTGAGAGGAGACCTGCGCTCAGTAGTGAGCCGTTGATGGGTTGCTAATGATGATGATGATGAAGTCGGATGCGAGTGCCCGGGATCGTGCGGGGTCCCACACCTTGGGACCCCAATGACTATCAGTTCTTAGAACTATGTGCTCCACCCATTTCCACGTGATGAGCTATGTCGGTAACTTTGGTGAGGGTAGTGTATACTTTTCGCAAATAAATACTATCCGTCCGCTTCAAGTTGGCTGTCAACGACCGTTACAAAATTACGTCATACTGTACCGTTGACAAAATAACATGATTGTACCTATTTCTTACTGTTACCGCGACTGTGACAAGTTTTCTTTTCTGGCAATACCTTCCACGACAATGAAGTCTTAAATGTCGAAGGGCGTGATTTTTAATTTCTTATTTTTCTCGTCTTTGAAGAAAGTCATTAATTAAAGTAATAAATAGTCTGCGCTATGCAAAACTTTTTCTTTTTTACTCATCGTAGAAAACTACACGCGAACAATAGTGACCAAACAAATTTTTAAATACATCAAAAAATCCCATCAAAATATGAAGTCTTGGAAAAAGTAGATCGACAACTGCAATGTGTTGCTACTAGATGTCGCTAGCAGTAGGTTAAACTGATGGAAAAAAGTAGATTCGTATCACTAATTTCGTTGCTGACGTGTAGTTCGACCGTGGCTGTGGTGTAAAGTCAACACACTCTGGCGCGATTCCTAAGAGATGTGGGTTTGAAACCCGCCGGCTTCGAAATCTGTGAAAGAAGCAGCTAACTCTGGGTTACAAAGATAACCCGGAGTTTCTGCAAACGGGCCTTATTCAAACTTAAGAAACAATTTGAAACGTAACAAAACAAAAGTTTGAAAAATACACGGTACTGACAATCGCGAGCGGTGCTTTGCTATCTGTACTAAGCGAGTCTGACTTGAGGCGCGGTGCGGGGAAGCGCGACGCGGGGTAGCGGCCAACTTGAGGCGGACGGGTAGCGCGTATATCTTACTCAGGATGGAGGTGAAGCACCGCGCCATGATCCTGCGGCGCAGGCCGGCGAGCACGGGCCCGCGCGCCACCAGCTGCTCCACCGTGATGAGGCGCGGTGCGGGGAAGCGCGACGCGAGGTAGCAGCCAACTTGAGGCGGACGGGTAGCGCGTATATCTTACTCAGGATGGAGGTGAAGCACCGCGCCATGATCCTGCGGCGCAGGCCGGCGAGCACGGGCCCGCGCGCCACCAGCTGCTCCACCGTGATGAGGCGCGGTGCGGGGAAGCGCGACGCGAGGTAGCGGCCAACTTGAGGCGGACGGGTAGCGCGTATATCTTACTCAGGATGGAGGTGAAGCACCGCGCCATGATCCTGCGGCGCAGGCCGGCGAGCACGGGCCCGCGCGCCACCAGCTGCTCCACCGTGATGAGGCGCGGTGCGGGGAAGCGCGACGCGAGGTAGCAGCCAACTTGAGGCGGACGGGTAGCGCGTATATCTTACTCAGGATGGAGGTGAAGCACCGCGCCATGATCCTGCGGCGCAGGCCGGCGAGCACGGGCCCGCGCGCCACCAGCTGCTCCACCGTGATGAGGCGCGGTGCGGGGAAGCGCGACGCGAGGTAGCAGCCAACTTGAGGCGGACGGGTAGCGCGTATATCTTACTCAGGATGGAGGTGAAGCACCGCGCCATGATCCTGCGGCGCAGGCCGGCGAGCACGGGCCCGCGCGCCACCAGCTGCTCCACCGTGATGAGGCGCGGTGCGGGGAAGCGCGACGCGAGGTAGCAGCCAACTTGAGGCGGACGGGTAGCGCGTATATCTTACTCAGGATGGAGGTGAAGCACCGCGCCATGATCCTGCGGCGCAGGCCGGCGAGCACGGGCCCGCGCGCCACCAGCTGCTCCACCGTGATGAGGCGCGGTGCGGGGAAGCGCGACGCGAGGTAGCAGCCAACTTGAGGCGGACGGGTAGCGCGTATATCTTACTCAGGATGGAGGTGAAGCACCGCGCCATGATCCTGCGGCGCAGGCCGGCGAGCACGGGCCCGCGCGCCACCAGCTGCTCCACCGTGATGAGGCGCGGTGCGGGGAAGCGCGACGCGAGGTAGCAGCCAACTTGAGGCGGACGGGTAGCGCGTATATCTTACTCAGGATGGAGGTGAAGCACCGCGCCATGATCCTGCGGCGCAGGCCGGCGAGCACGGGCCCGCGCGCCACCAGCTGCTCCACCGTGATGAGGCGCGGTGCGGGGAAGCGCGACGCGAGGTAGCAGCCAACTTGAGGCGGACGGGTAGCGCGTATATCTTACTCAGGATGGAGGTGAAGCACCGCGCCATGATCCTGCGGCGCAGGCCGGCGAGCACGGGCCCGCGCGCCACCAGCTGCTCCACCGTGATGAGGCGCGGTGCGGGGAAGCGCGACGCGAGGTAGCAGCCAACTTGAGGCGGACGGGTAGCGCGTATATCTTACTCAGGATGGAGGTGAAGCACCGCGCCATGATCCTGCGGCGCAGGCCGGCGAGCACGGGCCCGCGCGCCACCAGCTGCTCCACCGTGATGAGGCGCGGTGCGGGGAAGCGCGACGCGAGGTAGCAGCCAACTTGAGGCGGACGGGTAGCGCGTATATCTTACTCAGGATGGAGGTGAAGCACCGCGCCATGATCCTGCGGCGCAGGCCGGCGAGCACGGGCCCGCGCGCCACCAGCTGCTCCACCGTGATGAGGCGCGGTGCGGGGAAGCGCGACGCGAGGTAGCAGCCAACTTGAGGCGGACGGGTAGCGCGTATATCTTACTCAGGATGGAGGTGAAGCACCGCGCCATGATCCTGCGGCGCAGGCCGGCGAGCACGGGCCCGCGCGCCACCAGCTGCTCCACCGTGATGAGGCGCGGTGCGGGGAAGCGCGACGCGAGGTAGCAGCCAACTTGAGGCGGACGGGTAGCGCGTATATCTTACTCAGGATGGAGGTGAAGCACCGCGCCATGATCCTGCGGCGCAGGCCGGCGAGCACGGGCCCGCGCGCCACCAGCTGCTCCACCGTGATGAGGCGCGGTGCGGGGAAGCGCGACGCGAGGTAGCAGCCAACTTGAGGCGGACGGGTAGCGCGTATATCTTACTCAGGATGGAGGTGAAGCACCGCGCCATGATCCTGCGGCGCAGGCCGGCGAGCACGGGCCCGCGCGCCACCAGCTGCTCCACCGTGATGAGGCGCGGTGCGGGGAAGCGCGACGCGAGGTAGCAGCCAACTTGAGGCGGACGGGTAGCGCGTATATCTTACTCAGGATGGAGGTGAAGCACCGCGCCATGATCCTGCGGCGCAGGCCGGCGAGCACGGGCCCGCGCGCCACCAGCTGCTCCACCGTGATGAGGCGCGGTGCGGGGAAGCGCGACGCGAGGTAGCAGCCAACTTGAGGCGGACGGGTAGCGCGTATATCTTACTCAGGATGGAGGTGAAGCACCGCGCCATGATCCTGCGGCGCAGGCCGGCGAGCACGGGCCCGCGCGCCACCAGCTGCTCCACCGTGATGAGGCGCGGTGCGGGGAAGCGCGACGCGAGGTAGCAGCCAACTTGAGGCGGACGGGTAGCGCGTATATCTTACTCAGGATGGAGGTGAAGCACCGCGCCATGATCCTGCGGCGCAGGCCGGCGAGCACGGGCCCGCGCGCCACCAGCTGCTCCACCGTGATGAGGCGCGGTGCGGGGAAGCGCGACGCGAGGTAGCAGCCAACTTGAGGCGGACGGGTAGCGCGTATATCTTACTCAGGATGGAGGTGAAGCACCGCGCCATGATCCTGCGGCGCAGGCCGGCGAGCACGGGCCCGCGCGCCACCAGCTGCTCCACCGTGATGAGGCGCGGTGCGGGGAAGCGCGACGCGAGGTAGCAGCCAACTTGAGGCGGACGGGTAGCGCGTATATCTTACTCAGGATGGAGGTGAAGCACCGCGCCATGATCCTGCGGCGCAGGCCGGCGAGCACGGGCCCGCGCGCCACCAGCTGCTCCACCGTGATGAGGCGCGGTGCGGGGAAGCGCGACGCGAGGTAGCAGCCAACTTGAGGCGGACGGGTAGCGCGTATATCTTACTCAGGATGGAGGTGAAGCACCGCGCCATGATCCTGCGGCGCAGGCCGGCGAGCACGGGCCCGCGCGCCACCAGCTGCTCCACCGTGATGAGGCGCGGTGCGGGGAAGCGCGACGCGAGGTAGCAGCCAACTTGAGGCGGACGGGTAGCGCGTATATCTTACTCTGGATGGATGTGAAGCACCGCGCCATGATCCTGCGGCGCAGGCCGGCGAGCACGGGCCCGCGCGCCACCAGCTGCTCCACCGTGATGAGGCGCGGTGCGGGGAAGCGCGACGCGAGGTAGCAGCCAACTTGAGGCGGACGGGTAGCGCGTATATCTTACTCAGGATGGAGGTGAAGCACCGCGCCATGATCCTGCGGCGCAGGCCGGCGAGCACGGGCCCGCGCGCCACCAGCTGCTCCACCGTGATGAGGCGCGGTGCGGGGAAGCGCGACGCGAGGTAGCAGCCAACTTGAGGCGGACGGGTAGCGCGTATATCTTACTCAGGATGGAGGTGAAGCACCGCGCCATGATCCTGCGGCGCAGGCCGGCGAGCACGGGCCCGCGCGCCACCAGCTGCTCCACCGTGATGCGCGGCGCGCGCTGCGCCACGCACAGGAGGATCTTGAGCATGGTGCCCCGCACACCCCACTCGTCACTGGAAACAATGTTCAGAGTTTAGGAGAAACTAGCTGATGACGCATGGTCAAAGAGCTGACGGTCGTTGGGGTCCCAAGGTGCTGGAGCGGCGACCCCGCACCGGGAAGAGCAGTGTTGGCAGACCCCCCACTAGGTGGACCGACGACATCAAACGAGTCGCAGAGAGCCGCTGGATTTAGGCGGCGCAAGCGGCAAGACCGAGGCATGTGGAAGTCCATGCAAGAGAACTTTGACCTTTGGACGTCTATAGGTTGATAAAGAATAAGTAGCTGATGACTGATGAGCTGATGATGAGATGAGATGATGATGAGCCCGTGACTTTGCGGGGATTTAGTTTTCAGAAATCCTATGAGAACTCTTTGATTTTCCGTGACAAACAGTAGCCTATGTTACTCTCCAGTTTCATCAACAATAACCATGCAAAAAATCACGTCGATCCGTAGCTCAGTTGCGGCGTAATTGAAGGACAAACCAACAAACTAACAAACAAACACACTTTCGCATTTTTAAATTTAAATTTTTAGCAAGGATTAAAGTAATCCTTAAAAGACTGCTACGTGCTCTTCGAGGCCCAAAAGATTGGTAATAATGAACTCCCGACCGAATCTGGTCACGGTGACCTATCTCCAGTCTCCAGATATAAGCCATCTGCGCGGTAGATATAGTACCCAAGTACACATGTGTGTGCGCTTATACAGGTCCACCACTCCAGGTTCCCTCACTCTCATAATCTGATGGACGGTAGGAGAGATCAGTCGCAGGACCGACGGCTTTGCGTGCTCTCCGAAGCACGGCCCGTGACAGACCGCCAACGTTCTAACTCCGGGATAGTACAGAGTATGAATGCTTGCATAAAGAAGCGGGTGTTCGGTACAGACAAGGTCGATATGAGTCGGTACCGACCGATACAGAGTCAACCTACATAAAGACCCCGACAAGTTTCAACCTGTTTCTTTATGTGAGAGTGCATATAATAACACGGGGCTATTGTATCCGCACCGATCGGTACCGACCAGCACCGACCTGTCGGTACCGGGAACCTGCTTCTTTATGCATAATGCAAGCACCCAAAACCATTACATTTTTTGGTCAGACCCGGGACTCCGTCATCCACAGTCGAAACATGCTAACTACTAGACCAGAGGCTCCCAAACTTTTTTCTCCTAGACCACTTCCAAAATCTGCTACATTTCTACCTTTTCCCAAAACTCGTCAAAAAATGTTAAGATTACATCTAACGATGGATGGGCGTTGCATCCTGGGGTTCCACCTGGATGGACCACTTTGGGAATCACTGAACTGGACCAACGAGGCGTTAAAAAAATACTAACTCAATGAATCTTTTAGAATCTGTAGTGTTGTCGGAATCGCCCAAAGAGACTTTCGTGCGATCCAAGCTGCCCAGGGGCGTCTCTGACCCCTCGCTGCCGATGGCTCTTGGCCTCCTCCCTGGGCTAGTGTGGAGGGTCGCGGGTTCGGCGCCCGGCGGCTTGTCGCGCGCGTCCACCAGCCCCGCCTCCTCAAGCATGGACGACAACTGCTGCACGGCGCTGGAGCTCGCGATCTCGTCCGTAGGGAGGAGTATCGCAGGGGCGACGGCGCTTGCGGCTTCCTCAGTTGGGAGGACTGTGGAAGGGATAGTCGCTGATAGAGTGAAAGAGTAATGAATAATATAAATAATAATCTGATAAGGACAAGCTGATCTGCCCCGGCTCCGCACGGGTGGGCTCCTCTATTAATTCAATTGGGTATTTGACTGTAGTGAAAATGTTGATATTAATTATTTATTTATAATCAAAAATGTAACACGTAAGAATAAAATTTGTAAAAAGATCGGCCCAAAAACAAATAAGTTATAGAGCTTTAAAGTTTCCTGTTAGACAGAGAGAGCGTTAGTAAAGTGTGATATCACAATTCACCAGCTCCATACACGCTCCATAGAAAATTTAGTTTTAAAAAGAGACAGATACAGTCACAGTAAAACAGCTTATAATTCCGAGACTAGTAATAGATATTTAAAAAAGAGAAATGGCATTGTGTTATAATATTTAAAAACGTTATTTTAAATAAATAAAAAATATCAGTCAAAATACCCAATTGTATGAGTTCACGCAGACTTAATTTTAAGTTGGACAACTAAATCGCAGTGTTCTAATAGGCATAAGTGGCTGGTAGCCCGCACTTCTTAACCAACTAAGGACCGATTTCACCAACGTAAAAAATAAGTCTTATCCGAGCGTAAATGTGATATTTTGGCAGCAATATCAGTACAAAAACCGTCAGAACGCCTTATTCCTCGGTTAAAGACGTTTACGCACACGATATGGTTGATTATTGTTAAAGTACGCAACTGAGTTGTACGATAGTCAGCCAACTTAAAATTGTAGGTATGTTTGCGATCGCTCTAATAGTATCTAGTTTCACTTAATTTACACCATTAATCACCCTGACTGCTAGAAGGTTTACGCGATTAGATTAAAGATTTAGTTTTGACGCAAAATGCTCTCAAGGAGCCGAAAGTTCAACGAGAGACATCTTTACACAGTTTAGCCCTAACTTCCTAGCCTACATAACACATAATATACATTTTATCATGGTTAATTTACCATAAATATTTATTTATCCTGACCTTTTCACAGTATCAAGTTATCCATTGGTCATTGATGGGAATCCCTACAGTAGTTTGCGAATTGTTCGCAAAGACACAATTTATTAATAAGGGACTTTGTTTAATAGTCATGTATAGTATACCTGTAGTAAGGTAAAAAGTTCGTGAATAAATAAATAAAAACAACCGTACCGTGTATATGTTCTTCAACAGGTATATTTTCTGCACCAGGAATATTTTCCTTGTTCACATCTGCAATAAATTAAACTTTGTTCACTTCTAAAATAAATTTTTAAAAAAACATTACTCATTGCACATTAGAGCAGGTAAAGTTCTAAGGCCTCATCTTTCTCAATTCCAAGAATAAATAAATAAAAACAACCGTACCGTGTATATGTTCTTCAACGGGTATATTTTCCGCACCAGGAATATTTTCCTTGTTCACATCTGCAATGTTTGATTTTAAATTAAGGTAGTTTTAAGTCGATAAGTTAATTGTGTAAGGTAAGATCAGGGAACGATGGGGCTGGCATTCTTTTTTGTAAAGAAAAGCCTCTTAAAAATTTAGAAAATTAAAAAAAAACTGCAATAAATTAAAATTTGTTCACTTCTACAATCAATAAAAAAAACATTATACATTGCACATTAGAGCATGTAAAGTTCTAAGGCCTCATCTTTCTCAATTCCTGTCGGATTTCCAGTACATCGTACTATGAGAATCACGAAATAGGGAGTTCACCTGCGTTGGCGCATACATTTATCGTACCATGGGATTGAAAAATTGCATTGATTGCATATTTTGACATACTTTATTTATTCAAAAACTAGCTGATGCGTGTGACTTCGTCCGCGTGGATTTAGTTCCTAAAATCCCTCGGGAACTCTTTGATTTTCCGGGATAAAAATAGCCTATGTCACTCTCTAGATACTCAACTATGTCCATGCAAAAATCAAGTCAATCCGTTGCTCTGTAGCGGCGTTATTGAAGGAGAAACTAAAAAAACCAACAAACTAACAAACACACTTGCGCATTTATAATACATATTAGTAAGATAGTAAGATGTCAGATAAAAGTGTTTTGTGTTGTGTGAATGTGTTTCTGTCAGATTTCCGGCTCATCGGACTATGAGAGTGACGAAATAGAGAATTACAACGTTTTTCGTTTTTCACACATTTGTCTCGTTTTTGTGTTGCTGATCTGTGTATTCTGAATATTCGGCTATTCTCTAGTCGTTACTGCTACTGAATTACGTTGTAGTTGTTGTTGTGTATCCTGCATATTTCGGTATTAGTTGTTGTTGCTGTTTTGTGTAGCATTCTCTATATTTGACTACTAGCTGATGCCCGCGACTTTGTCCGCGTGGATTTAGTTTTTAAAGTCCCTCGGGAACTCCTTGGTTTTCCGGGATAAAAAGTAGCCTAGATGTTGACCCGAGTAATAACGCTACCACGGTATAAAATTTTGTAGAAATCTGTGCGGTAGTTTTTACGTGAAAGAAGGACAAACAAACAGACAGACAAACAGACAAAAAAAAATTTTGCTTGTTTTGATATCTGTATCTTGAAAATTAGAAGCACAAACCCTTTTTTGAATCTATTTCATGTACAGAATTGGTTTCGTTTCTGTTTTATTATATGTATATAGATACTCTAGCGATATCAGCTGTTGCTGACTGTTGTTGTTGTTGTTGTTGCTGTTGTGTGTAGCATCAACTATATTTGACTATACTCTAGCGAGAATAGCTGTTGTGGCCGGAATTCCGTCAGAACAACATTATTTAAAAATGTTTACAAACCTGTTTCTTGTTCAGTCAAGGCAGAAGATCGCAGTGAGCGCCTCCTTTTCGCCTGAAGACAAAACAAAAAAACTTATATAATCTTAATATATATAAATTACGTGTCACGTTGTTTGTCCGCGATGGACTCCTAAACTACTTAACCAATTTTAATCAAATTTGCACACCGTGTGCGGTTTGATCCAACTTGAAAGATAGTATAGTTTTTTTTGGATTCGGATAGTTTATTTGTTTTATTTATATAGATAAGTTGGCGGTACGAAGTTCGCTGGGTCAGCTAGTACTTACTATAATATTTTGCATATTAGCCTAGTGGTTAGGACTGCGGTCTCCTGTTCGGGGGGTCGCAGGTTCGAACCCGGGCACGTACCTTACTTTTCGGAGTTATGTGCGGTTAAGCAATTTAATATCATATGCTTCAACGGTAAAGGAAAACATTCAAATATTCTCAAAGGTGTATGAAGTCTGCCAATTTGCATTGGGCCGTGGTGGACTACGGCCTATAACCCTTCTCTGAGAGGAGACCTGCGCTCTGAGACGTTAATGGGTTGCTAATGATGATGATAATAATACTTTGCTTATAATTCATAATAGTACTTTCAAGGGAAGCTGGGAAAAGCTGGCTTTCATAGGACCATCTGTATAATATTTTATGCTGAGCTTATATACCTATTATGATTATGCGTTTTAAGAAGAACCACATGTTTGTCTATGCTCAGTCTCACTCACTCCCATACTGGGAGTGAGTGAGACTGAGCTGTCAAAAATAAAATAAACGGTTGGACAGGGTATATAGTAGGATATTTACCGCTTTTTCAAGTACGCTGGCCCTCTTTTCCTGTGACAAAGTCAACACTTTCTGTGTGGGCAAATCCGCTATCTCCTGCGCGTACGGAGCGACATCAGACTCGCGCACGTTTCGCACGCTGACATCTCTGTTCGAGATGTCTTGTAGAACTTGCTCTTGTACATCCGGCTCTTGAACCGTTTCGTTCTGAATTATAGCTCTTGGAACGATTGCTTCCTGTAATAGAGAAATAGAATTTTAAGACTGTTTCGTCTGGTAAGGCTTTGGCCGTGGCTAGCTACCACCCTACCGCTAAACACGTGCCGCCAAGCGATTTAGAGTTTCGGCACGATGGCGTGTAGAAACCGATTAGGGTCAAGAGCGATATTCCATACCTACTAGCTAATCCGGTAATCAATATTTTTCTGTTACCTTAGTATAAAATTTGTTAAAAGTTCATTTACCTACGCATGAAGTTTCATTGAAAATTCAAACTTCCACAATAAACACAATTTTAGTATTTTAAACATACACACATCAAAAGTGTCTAGGGATCAACATATATTTTTGCAATAACTTTTCTCCTGATTGATATTAATTAAAATTTTCTTTAAGGATTCATCAAATAAAGTGTTTTCGTTTGTCACAGTAACGATAAACCAAGTCACCTTTGCATTAATAAAGAAATTTGCCATTTTCCTAATAAAGGGATTTTTGACATTTGAACCACTAACATTAAAGTTCGAAAAAAAGACTGAAATAACAGTTTTCTTTAAAATTTTATTGGGTAACTTAAACAATTAATAATCCGTGTTTCTACCGCGAACACTAACAACACAAGAACATCGGTTTGGCATACTCAAAATGAGTTCATCCAAATCACGCTGTGGAATGGCCGCCCATGTTCGTTGCAACAACAAAAAAAGGTCTTCTTGCCACTGGATACCCTCCATATTCGGCAGAGCTCTTCTCTGTAGCATATCCCATGCATGCTCAATCGGGTTCAAGTCTGGCGACTGAGCAGGCCAGGGCAGGACATTGATGTTAGCTGCGGCGAGAGTCTGTCTTACAACTCTTGCGGTGTGCGGTCGTGCATTATCATGCATTAACTGAAATAAGGGACCGATTTGCACTTGTAGAGGAACGATGACGTCTGATACAATCGTCTCAGCATAAATTTGAGCGTTGAGGTTGCCTCTGATCCAAATCAACTCAGTTCTTCCGCCGATCCAAATACCCGCCCATACCATGATGGTTCCACCACTATAAGGATGGACTTCCTGGCAGGATTTTAATCGCTGTTGGCGTCCAGGGGTTCTCCAGTGTCGTATACGTCTTGTATCCGGTCTCATACCAAAACGAGACTCATCAGAAA
The DNA here is from genome assembly GCA_029955525.1 of Oeneis ivallda. Lineage (NCBI taxonomy): Eukaryota > Metazoa > Arthropoda > Insecta > Lepidoptera > Nymphalidae > Oeneis > Oeneis ivallda. The sequence goes on along the minus strand of JARPMR010000010.1, from coordinate 6,748,439 downwards.
AGCACACGAAACGCCATTGTTCTTCTGCCCAATTTCTGTGTTCAAGAGCCCATTGATATCGAATCCTACGATTGTGCATTGCTATAGGTGGTACCCGTAGCGGTCTTCGGGAATGAAGGTTCACTTCATGCAAGCGGTTTCTGACTGTTTGGTCGCTAATTAAGTTCCCTGAAGAGTGATGAAGCCTCACGGCTAACATCATGGCGGTTATTGTTGGAGCTCTTCGAGTTAAGATTTGAATGTATCGGTCTTGTCTCCGTGTGGTGCAGCGATACCGTCCTCCATGGCGCTCAGCCACGGTACCAGTGCTTCGGTAACGTGTCCAAAGTCGACTGATAACACTCTGACTTGTATTCAGAGCTAAAGCCACAGTACGTTGCCGGGAACCAGCTTCTATCATTCCCACGGCTCTGAGCATTTCTTCCCTGCTTAAATGACGTCGCCGCTCCATAATAACGTTGGTTTTAATCAGTAGTAGGGAAACAGTAGCACTAATAATGTCTTCAATGCGTTGTATGTTTTTATAGGGAAAATATTGACAGCTGATTTTCATCTTTTACTCGAATTTGATTGACAGTTCCTGATTCAAATTATGAAATGCACCAAAAAGGATCCATATAAATTTATAAAATCATAAATTTATTACAAAGCCACATCTCAATCTCAAGAAATCCGCATAAAAATGCTTGATACCTAGACACTTTTGATGTGTGTAGTAAGGACACGGTAAGACCTGGTGAATAGATATTATGTATGTATGTGAAACATTATTGGAACGAAGTTCCTTATGGGGCATTGCGGAGGGGTTGCCGGGGTTGCCGGAAAAAAACGTCCGTAACGTTAAATAAAAGCGTAAGTCTTCGTTTATTTTACACATTCTATCAATGCTTCGATGGCGCAGGGGTAAAAAGAAGGAGTGATACTATCGGTTCAGAGGTTCGAATCCTCACTTCAGATAATTATTATTTATTTTATTTTTATTATTATATATTTCCCTGTTACAGTGCGTAGACTGTTCGACCAGCCCCCCGATCGTCTAAAAGTTGCCGATCAAAATCGTATTCATTTGATGGCATTAGCGTCAAAGTAAAATAAACCATTGAACAGCATTGAATTAGAGCTCAATTTCGTGTATGTATTCTTATACGTTCAGGTATGTACGATACGCTCCATGTTAAAATCGGTTGTACTGAATTTGTGACTTTAACTCAATACAGTCAAGGAATAATTCTCATACAAATTGCTCGACGGAATTTTTTTTGAGATTCGTGAATCAATGAATCGCGTATTCATTATGATCGAATCAAAGTGAAGTGATCAATCGTGTACGACGCAGCTCTAACTGCGATCATAGATCTCTCCGTCGCCCGCTGAATGAGCATGAGCCATCTTGTGAAGCCGATAGTACTAACCGTTCATTTCAAGTTGGCAGTTGTCGACCGTTACAAAATGACGTCATACTGGTATGGTTGACATAAAAATTATTATTACTGTAGTATCTTTTACTTTAGAGAGATGGAAGTTATCTTCACTGCTTTTCATGGCAATGACGTCTTGAATGAGGATGGGCGTGATATATTCTGGCTCTATATTCAAAGAAAGTCATTAATTAAAGTAATAAATAGTCTGCGCTATGTAAAACTTTTCCTTTTGACGTGATAACGTCTTATAAATCGATGAACACCGGCTGCACGCACGAAAAAGTGTCACGTTCCGCCTGAGCCTGCGCGTGCAAGCGAAAGCGCGGAACAAGCGGTAGAGAGGCACGATCGGCCCAAGCGTTGGCTTGTGACGCATTTATTCATCAATGTTTCTTTATCAAGTTATCACCGTCCGTAAGTCCGTAAACCGACTTTACAGACAACCAATTTTTTTTTACTCATCGTAGAAAACGACACGTGAACAATAGTAAAAAAAACTAATTAAAACAACAAAAAATTATACCTACTTAAACGTAACACTAACAAAAGTTTGAAAAAATTCGGTAGTGACAATCGCAAGCGGTACGTGATACGTTGCTATCTGTACTAAGTGGGTCTGACTTGCGGTGCGGCGCGGGGAAGCGCGACGCGAGGTAGCGGCCAACTTGAAGTGAGCATGTAGTAAGTCTATGTACCTACAACGTATCCATTCAATCCTACAAGCATATGTTGAAGCTAGAACGAAGCTTACCTCCATCTCGTCCTCGAAGTAGCCCCGGGCGAACATGGAAGTTAACGCGTGGCCAAGCCTGGCCGTTGGCCGTTGGCGACTCAGCAACGTGGCGGCATTTACCCTTTTCGCATCTATTACGTCTGCTGCTGTGCTCTGCGAAGCGAAAGTACTATACAGTGAACTAGCTTTTGACGTCGAGTTAGGTTTTAAAAATCCCGCGGGTACCCTCAGTTTTTTTCGTAATAAAAGTTAGCTTATCATTGCTTAACACCACGTAAATAAAAAACAGCAAGACAGCAAACAATATTTCTTTAGAACCTCATTTTTGAATGCATTTGAACTTTACAACTCAAAATAACAAGTTGCTATTAGCTAAAATCGTTAATTGGTCATACGACGCGCTTTCGATTCCTTTCCAATGATGTGACGCATATCCTAAACTAAGTCCTACTGGCTACTCTTACACATAGTATGCATGCGTGGTGTTAAAACTTAAGCGACGTTATGCCTCAATTATATCCATGCAAAAATCGCATCGTGCTTATTTGCTGCGTGATTGAAGGACAAACCAACAAAAAACACACCTACGCATTTATAATATTAGCAAGGATTGTATGCCAAATGATGAGTGGGGTTTCATGCGATTCCGTGCAGACAAATTACTGCGTTGCGGTGACACACCAAACTTTTCTTTAGAAGAAACCGCAGCGACGCCGCAACGCGCCGCGTGGCAAAGCTCTCACCTCACAGCGCTGTTCCACGTCTTTGTTCGCGACGCGCACGCTGAATTCGTCGCTGCTAATTTTAATAGTGTTGTCTACAATTAATTTTTTCACCCTGCGTCTCTTCTGCGGCGGTTCGTATTGCAAGTCCTAAAAACATCACATTTTGTTAAGACGTCTATTATCTACATTTCGCATCCCTCTCTCTCGCACATTCTAATATTTTCAATGATTGTGTAAGTCTCTGATACCTGATACCTACTTTTGGCTAAATGTGGTCTCTTATTATCCTTTACAATAAAATTACGGATATTTTAGATATAGTCTTATTATGATTCACCTAGATTTTAATAGAGAATAAAACCGGCCAAGTGCGTGTCGCGCAGTGTAGGATTCCGTGGTTGAGTCTCAAATATTATTGCTGACCTAGGATAGTGCTTTTATTTTATTTATGAATATTGAATACATTTTGAGTTTCATGGTTTAACTACTATAATATACTACAAAATATGCAACTTACACTACGTGTAATACCTGACTTAGAAAAAACAGATATACCTAACACCTTAACTAATGAACTCTACTTAGCCGTGATGGTTTTCCTTTAAAATTCATTATACATATATACTACTGCTGTGAATTTTTTCTTGTATCCTTTATACAACCATTTAGCTGGCAGAGGGAGGGGGGGGGGGGCATTATAAACTAATAACTCAAGATGTCGCATTTAAACTAATTTAAATAAATAAAAGGATGATATCACTATCATTTCTAAAAAACTTAATCAATATTTTAAAAATATTAAAATGATAAATAAATATATTATAAATGATTGAATCTGTGTGACGATCTTTATTCGGAATGACTAAATTTAATAAATAATAAATATTAATAAATTGGATATCATCGGAATAAATTGGCTGAATTTATGACATCCTTGCTGCATCGAAGCATTTTAACCACCAGTCAACCAGAGGTGATTGCGATCACATTGTAGACAAAACCCACGGTTGGTAGCCGAACAAGCCGGATTCCGAAAAGGCTTTGGTACCATAGATCACATTCATACGCTGCGGCAGGTTATACAAAAGACGGAAGAGTATAACCGGCCACTTTGCTTAGCGTTTGTGGACTATGAGAAAGCCTTCGATTCGGTGGAAACTTGGGCTGTGTTGAGGTCGCTGCAGAGATGCCGGATTGACTACCGGTATATCCAAGTGTTGAAGTGCTTGTATGAAAACGCCACAATGTCAGTACGTATACAGGACCAGACTACGAGGCCAATCCACTTACAGCGTGGAGTGCGACAGGGAGAAGTTATCTCCCCGAAGCTCTTTACCGCTGCGTTGGAGGACGTCTTTAAGCTTCTGGATTGGAACGGGCTTGGCATCAACATAAACGGCGAGTACATCACTCACCTGCGATTTGCCGATGACATAGTAGTCATGGCAGAGACTCTAAGAAACCTCAATACAATGCTCAACGATCTCAGCAGGGTTTCTCAACAGGTGGGCCTGAAAATGAACATGAGCAAGACGAAAATCATGTCCAATGCTCATGCACCGCTCCACCCAGTAATTGTTGAGAACTCTGCACTCGACATTGTCGACGAGTATATAATTACCTGGGACACACAGTCCAGCTAGGTAGGTCCAATTTCGAGAAAGAGATCAACCGCCGAATCCAACTCGGCTGGGCAGCGTTCGGGAAGCTCCGAGATGTCTTCTCGTCCAAAATTCCTCAGTGCTTGAAGACTTAGTCTTCGAACAGTGCGTGTTGCCAGTGATGACTTACGGATCCGAGACATGGTCGCTAACTAAGGGCCTCATAAGTAGGCTCAGGACCGCTCAGCGGGCGATGGAGAGAGCTATGCTCGGAGTGTCCCTGCGGGATCGAATCAGAAATGAGGAGATCCGTAGGAGAACCAGAGTCACCGACATAGCTAAGCGAGTCGCGATACTGAAGTGGAAATGGGCGGGGCACATAGTTCGAAGAGCTGATGGTCGTTGGGGTCCCAAGGTGCTGGAGTGGCGACCCCGCACCGGGAAGCGCAGTGTTGGCAGACCCCCCACCAGGTGGACCGACGACATCAAACGAGTCGCAGGGAGCCGCTGGATTCAGGCGGCGCAAGACCGAGGCCTGTGGAAGTCCATGCAAGAGACCTTTGTCCAGCAGTGGACGTCTATCGGTTGATAAAGAAGAAGAAGAAGAAGAAAGTGTCTATTTACAAACCAATCGGAATTAAGTAACAAATTTCGTCGGTGTCTATCTCGGAGAGTTTAAAAGATGGAAGAATGGTTCCCTCGAAAAAGATGATCAAGACCCGAAGGCCTATTTGATCAATAGAAAAAAATCAAAATGGCGGAAATTTTTTTCAATAAAAAATATATGGCGAATATTGAAGAGACTAGAAGCTGAAACTATGCAAGACTTTGATACGGTTCCTCTTCAAAATTTGATTTTGTAAAGTCCGTTCAGTTAGATAGTGTCGGTACACCCGCAGGGGCCGCTGACACTTATTATTTTGCTTTTATTTTATTATTTTGCTTTTGTCTACTGTGTTTGTTAAATAAATGTTTTTCTATTCTAAGAATAAAAAATTGAATACTATTTTATTTATTCTTATGGTTATTGTAATAAAAAACGAATACGTATAAAATATAATAAACACAAGTTCGGTAGAAATGAGAATTTTAATGAAAAGATAAAAAGCTGTAGGCCTCGGATAATTTAAAAAAAAAACCGGCCAAGTGCGAGTCGGACTCGCGCACCGAGGGTTCCGTACTCCAAAAGTAAAAGTAAAACGATAATATTATATTAATTTGCTTATTTATCGTTAACTTTGTTTGTAGAGGTTTATTGTTAATATAAAAAAAAACTATGCTAGTTAGAGCGTTGGTTTTATTTTTCCTGTAAAATATACATAAACCTCTATTGACCATAATTATTTCAGATTTTTCGATTGGTAAACTTCGGAGATAAGGGGGGGGGGGAACGGTATTTTTTTCGACAATTTGGCCGATTACTCAAAAACTATTATATATAGAAATAAATAAAAAACTGTTTTAGAATGCACAAGTAAAGGCCTTTCATAAGATACCCCACTCGGTATAATTATCTTACTTTGAAATTTCAAACCCCTGATTTTCCCCCTTTTTTCATTAAAATAAAATAATTTTCGCGTTGATTTTATTTTTCCTGTAAAATATACATAAACCTCTATTGACCATAATTATTTCAGATTTTTCGATTGGTAAACATCGGAGATGAGGGGGGGGGAACGGTATTTTTTTCGACATTTTGGTCAATTACTCAAAAACTATTATATATAGAAATAAATAAAAAACTGTTTTAGAATGCACAAGTAAAGGCCTTTCATATGATACCCCACTCGGTATAATTATCTTACTTTGAAATTTCAAACCCCCGATTTTCCCCCTTTTTTAATAAAACTAAAAATAATTTTCGATTTTTCTTTATTCCAATGATGTTGGGCCACTATTATACACAACTATGCCAAATTTCATGTCGATAGCTTTAATAGTTACTGAAATAATCGACTGTGACAGACGGACGGACGGACGGACGGAGAAAGTCTCACCATAAGGGTTCCATTTTTACCATTTTGGTACGGAACCCTAAAAATTGTTGGTTTACATGTTTTACAAAAGACCCGTCTTTTTGTCTTTGGTTCACTCAAAATTTTATTTTGAGGCACTTCACTGTCCCCAGTCCAGAGTTAACAAAAACCAACTTTCACAACAGCGCTTCGATGTAAAATGCGAACAGCGAAATTCTATTGCGGCTGTACGGCGCACGCGGCGACGTTTGATGCCACGGCGGTGCCTTTGACAAAATGCGGCACGAGCCGAGGCGGTGCGATATAATGGTCCAAGATCCCAGTGCCGCCAGACCTAAGTTATTTTCTCAGCAATTATTTGTGTACGATAGAGTACTGTTCGAATGTCCTTTCAGTATATGCGTACTAGCTAGATTGTGCCGACGGCCAATTTCCAGATACCAGGTGCTAAAGGTAGGTAAAAACTAGAATAACTTATCTTAAATTCTCAGGGCTGATTTTCATATATGTTTTAAAGAATATTGTAAAAATTAATAAATTAATACTGCCAGACGCTTACCGCCGGCGGTTACTTTAGCCAGACGCTTTGAAGCTCCCAAAAATATATATAATTTAAGTTAACTTATATTCTCAGTTCTGATTTTTATACATGATACTCAGGGAACTATTGCGATATTATCTGTAAGCTGCCAGACCTATTGGAAGGGTCAAACATCCCCCCAGACACACATTATGCGTCCCCATATGTATGAGCGCTAGAACATGATTCACTTGTTTAAGTGTGTGAGAGATAATATCATCATACTATAATATTATAAATGCGAAAGTGTGTTTGTTGGTTTGTCCTTCAATCACTCTGCAACAGAGCTATGGATCGACGTGATTTTTTGCCTGGGTATAGCTTAGGATCTAGAGAGAGAGAACTATTGCAATATCTTCTGCAAGCTATAACCAGGCAAAAAATCACGTCGATCCATAGCTCTGTTGCAGAGTGATTGAAGGACAAACCAACAAACACACTTTCGCATTTATAATATTATAGTATGATGATATTATCTCTCACACACTTAAACAAGTGAATCATGTTCTAGCGCTCATACATATGGGGACGCATAATGTGTGTCTGGGGGGATGTTTGACCCTTCCAATAGGTCTGGCAGCTTACAGATAATATCGCAATAGTTCCCTGAGTATCATGTATAAAAATCAGAACTGAGAATATAAGTTAACTTAAATTATATATATTTTTGGGAGCTTCAAAGCGTCTGGCTAAAGTAACCGCCGGCGGTAAGCGTCTGGCAGTATTAATTTATTAATTTTTACAATATTCTTTAAAACATATATGAAAATCAGCCCTGAGAATTTAAGATAAGTTATTCTAGTTTTTACCTACCTTTAGCACCTGGTATCTGGAAATTGGCCGTCGGCACAATCTAGCTAGTACGCATATACTGAAAGGACATTCGAACAGTACTCTATCGTACACAAATAATTGCTGAGAAAATAACTTAGGTCTGGCGGCACTGGGATCTTGCTCTATAAAGGCGACCGTATCTAACTGAACAGACTTTAAAAGAATTCTCATTCTGACAAATGAGATATGATGATCGAGGGTTTGGAAGGTCAATGAGGAGCACGGCCAGGTTATTGCAGATAAAGCTGAAAAATAACTCCAAAATGACGGATTCAAGATGGCCGCCAGAAAGATAGAAAGAAAATAAATAAATTTGGTTTAATACAATAAAGTCAAGTCTATACTTATAAATCGAAACACTTCCCGCGAGCTGAAACATAACATTTTTATTCTCTAAAGGTACACGACACTTCATTATTATTTAAATGAAATCTTTCGCTTCTTCTTAGAAGTCGCGACTAATTTAATCTACCTTCGAATTTTGACTCGCAGTAGAGTCTTGCTCCGACCCTGTAGACCCTGTAGACTTGACTTGATATCGGCAATCGTCCTGAGTGAACCCCAAGCGTTGCCTTGCGCAAAGCAACAGCTCCTCTTCAACTAACTTCATTTTATACGAAAACGAGAGAGTGCGAGCGTTCTGTAGCTCTTGTCGAAACATGTCCAGCTTTCCTTTAATAAAGGGCTCGATCGAATCATAAGATTTTAATATAGACGCTTCTTTAAAACTCAACTCCAGTTCTTTTCTAAACAGTTGTAACCTGTTGTAATTTGAAGGTATCATGGGTGATTTAAACTCCCATTGGACTTCTTTTACGAAGAGATCTAGCCTTTCTTTTATTAATGCGACCATCGACTTCAAAGAGTCTTGGAAAGCCATACTGAGACACTAACAACTCACGACACACTATCTGAAACTAGTAAACTTTCAATAACTTACTAACCACAAAAAACAAATCGTCTTTTTTTTTTAGTTACACTTAAAATTGTTTATTCTTTTAACACTTGAAAAACATGGCACACGCACACGGCACTAAAATGAAACTCTCCTCTTGGCATTATATCAATAACTACCCGCATAGTAAAATATTAAACTTGCAATTCCTGATCATTTTAAAGTCACTTTCTTCTATACAATTTAGAGTTTACTATAAAACTACCCGCAAAAATGCAAACAACTTTTTGTGCTTTCTAGAATGTTGGACACATTGTATACTTTCTGAAAATTAAATTATTTTAACCGACTTCAAAAAGGAGGAGGTTATCAATTCGTCAGATTTTTTTTATGTATGTTCACCGATTACTCGAAGACGCCTGAACCGATTTGGAAAAATCTTTTTTCGTTTCAAGGAGTTACTTCCCAGGTGGTCCTAGTGAAATTATATCGAAATCGGTCGAGCGGTTTTTAAAATATCAACAATAAATTATATATATTACAGTGGCGCGGGCGTCTGAAGTCGGTTTTTTAAAAAGATTTTTTTATGTTAAATTATTACAGTATATAATGTATGTTTAGAGAATAAGATACAAAACTTGGTAAGGTTTTTTCCTTCAAATGCTCAATTTTTTCAATCAAGCGTAAACAAGAGACATGAACTTCCATAGCGTCACATTCCATAGAAAAAACAACTTGATTTAAATTAAGAAAAACCGGCCAAGTGCGTGTCGGGCAGTGTAGGGTTCCGTAGGCCGTGATAGTTTTCCTTTAAAATTATTTATATTATATACTACTGCTGTGAATTTTTTCATGTATCCTAAAAACAACCATTTATCTGGCAGAGGGGGGGGGGGGGGGGGACACACGCACACACTTGACTCTAATAAAATTTAGCACTTTAAAATATCATATTTCACAAACGGATCCTTGAATCGAAAATGGTGTTCTCACACCCACAATATTTTTGAAAGACCTATTAAACGACACCCCACACTATGGGATAGACGAGAAAATAACATCATCCTCACTTTACATGTAGGAGAGTACATGTACATGTACATACCTAAAAAAAATTATTTTTCACAATTTTATTTCACCACTGCTGGCGTGATTAATATTAATTATCTTCTTCTTCTTCTTTATCAACCGATAGACGCCCACTGCTGGACAAAGGTCTCTTGCATGGACTTCCACAGGCCTCGGTCTTGCGCCGCCTGAATCCAGCGGCTCCCTGCGACTCATTTGATATCGTCGGTCCACCTGGTGGGGGGTCTGCCAACACTGCGCTTCCCGGTGCGGGGTCGCCACTCCAGCACCTTGGGACCCCAACGACCATCAGCTCTTCGAACTATGTGCTCCGCCCATTTCCACTTCAGTATCGCGACTCGCTTGGCTATGTCGGTGACTCTGGTTCTCCTACGGATCTCCTCATTTCTGATTCGATCCCGCAGGGACACTCCGAGCATAGCTCTCTCCATCGCCCGCTGAGCGGTCCTGAGCCTACTTATGAGGCCCTTAGTTAGCGACCATGTCTCGGATCCGTAAGTCATCACTGGCAACACGCACTGTTCGAAGACTTGAGTCTTCAGGCACTGAGGAATTTTGGACGAGAAGACATCTCGGAGCTTCCCGAACGCTGCCCAGCCGAGTTGGATTCGGCGGTTGATCTCTTTCTCGAAATTGGGCCTACCTAGCTGGACTGTGTGTCCCAGGTAAATATACTCGTCGACAATTTCGAGTGCAGAGTTCTCAACAATTACTGGGTGGAGCGGTGCATGAGCATTGGACATGATTTTCGTCTTGCTCATGTTCATTTTCAGGCCCACCTGTTGAGAAACCCTGCTGAGATCGTTGAGCATTGTATTGAGATCTCTCAGAGTCTCTGCCATGAGACTCTGTTGAGACTCGCCGTTTATGTTGATGCCAAGCCCGTTCCTCCTCCGGCCTCGTAGTCTGGTCCTGTATACGTACTGACATTGTGGCGTTTTCATACAAGCACTTCAACACTTGGATATACCGGTAGTCAATCCGGCATCTCTGCAGCGACCTCAACACAGCCCAAGTTTCCACCGAATCGAAGGCTTTCTCATAGTCCACAAACGCTAAGCAAAGTGGCCGGTTATACTCTTCCGTCTTTTGTATAACCTGCCGCAGCGTATGAATGTGATCTATGGTACCAAAGCCTTTTCGGAATCCGGCTTGTTCGGGAGGCTGGAAGTCGTCGAACCTACGAGCGAGACGATTCGTAATGACTCTCGAGAACAACTTATAAACGTGACTCAACAACGAGATGGGTCTATAATTCTTCAACAAGGTATTATCACCCTTTTTGAAGAACAGAACCACCACGCTCCTGTGCCATGCTTCCGGCGTTATGCCCTCGTGGATGACGGAATTTAACAATCGCTGAAAGATCTTCAGTACCGGTTTTCCACCCGCTTTCAGGAGTTCCGCAGTGATTCCGTCATCACCTGGCGCCTTGTTGTCCTTGAGCTGTTTGAGAGCCATTCTAATCTCGTATAGGCTGACGTCCGGGATATCTTCGGTATAGTGTCGGGTCAGTTTGGCTCTGGGATCTTTCGCCAAATCTTCAACAGGTTTTTGTGTCGTGGTATATAACTGTCCATAGAACTTCTCAACCTCTCCCAAGACCTCAGGTCGAGAAGAGACGAGACGGCCGTCATCAGTTTTCAGCCGCGTCAGCTGGCTCTGTCCGATAGACAGATCTCTCGCGAACACTTTTGAGCCTTTGTTCCGCTCAATGGTATCTTTAATACACTTGGTATTAAAGACACGGAGGTCGCGAGTTTGTGCCTTAGAGATCTGCCTATTAATCCGCCGGCAGGCAGCCGCGTCTGCCGATGATTGCAGCCTCATCTCTTGTCTCTCCTTCATTAGCTTGAGAGTATGGTCAGAGAACTTTTCGGTTCTTTTCCTGCGATGGGTCTTAAAGAATTTAGACCCCACAGTATGGACAGTTTCCACGAACCTGTTGTTTAGATCGTCCACAGAAACGCAGTCTGCTAGGCACTCGAATCGGTTCTGCAGTTCGAGTTGGAAGTTTTCGGGATTTTGGATATGAGCACGAGAAGGTCGGAGAGTGGACTTCACCAGTCTGGCCCTTTCCAGCTTTACATTAATATTCAACGTGCCTCTTACCATCCGGTGATCGCTACCGGTTTTCACCCTATTGATCACAGAGACATCATTGAATATATGCCGCTTGGTCGACATAATGAAGTCGATCTCATTTCTCGTGGAACCATCGGGACTCAACCATGTCCATTTTCATATTAATTATACCCTTGTCAAATTACAGATTTCTAGTACCAATAGTCTCTGAGCTAAGAGCCTGTCCAGATGAGGCGTTTTACGCGCGAGTCGACTCGCGCGTAGACACTCGCGCGTTCCCGAGATACTAGAGCTACATATATTCCGTCCAGATAATGACGCGCGTTTCCTCACTCGCGCGTAAAACACTCGTAATGAGCCTCTCGACTCGCGCGTTCTATGCGCGAGTCGAGATACTCGGGCGCCATTACTGCGAGTACTACGCGCGAATCCGTAGCGAGTGGACGTATTACAAAATAGAGCGTGAATATTACGTAATATACGTAATTGAAAAAAGAGTAGCCATATGGGATATGGATATTTTTTTGGAGTTAAATCTTCTTGAATAATGTCTGGTAAATCATCAAACGATGTTACTGACATTCGAAAGTAGTTGAAAAATTTTTCGCTGTGTTCTCTGAGCTTTGGGTATAATGATATGAACATACTATGCGTCATTCTGTCACGTAGAATTGGACGCACCTTAAATCGTCGACTTTCTCTTCGTTTACGACGTTTCCATCGACGGTATGCAAGCCACAACACAACCACTGTATCCGAGTCCATGTTTATAACTGATCCCTCCCAGTGTAGGAACGCGCGTAAAACGTGATATCTGGACGCAATATAAATTGAAACGCGAGAGTTCACTCGCGCGTAAAACGCCTCATCTGGACAGGCTCTAAACCGCGGACGGACGGACGGACGGACGGACATGGCGAAACTATAAGGGTTCCATGTTTACTAAAGAACCCTAAAAAATGGTTTTGGTATTATTACCAGAATCATATTATTTTCTTGATTTAAGACTTGTTGAATATATCATAAGAAAAATATAATCATTCAGAAAATAAAATTAGCTTAGCTTTAACATTTTGCTAAAGTAAAATCTTTTTAGAAAAGAATAAAAGAATTTACCTCAAGTACAATTTCTTCAAATTCGTTTTGTCTGGCCTGTTCTATGGCCGGTTGATCCCTAGGAGGTTCTTGGTTCTGGGCTTCTTGAAGAGGTTGTTCGATTACTTGCCTGTCATTACAAATACATTTTTAAGTTCCAAAAATTTTAAAAATTGAAATTATGTGCATCACTCGTTAATTTAAAAAAAAAATTGAATTCAGTAGCACACTTGAGTATTAATGTGGTACAGTTTCTCCATACACTTCATAGAAAATTTCGTTTTAGAGACAGATACAGTCGCAATAAAACAGCTTTTAACTTAAGTATTTGTTTTTTTGACCGATTTATTTTCTTTTTTCATAAATGTTATTCTTACATGTTATATTATTTTCGATTATAATTAATGAATATCGATAAAACAATCAAATACCCAATCACAACCAGCGAACACTCGTAGTGTTATTTAGTGAGTTTGTATGGTGTTACGTGTTGGTTAGCAGTGGCATCCAGTGGTTAGGACTGCGGTCTCCTAATCGTGAGGTCGCGAGTACGATCCCAAGCACGCACCTCTGACTTCTCGGAGTTATTTGCGATTTGAAAACATAGTGAGGAAACCAACACACCTGAGATATGTACGCCTCCATAATGTTCTCAATGGTGTGTGAAGTCTGAAAATTTATAGGCGAGCGTGGCTGAATGCCCAACCTTCTGAGAAGACCAGAATTTTATAAAATTTTATTCTGATATTTCCTTAAGTGTAACAAATAAGTTTAACACTTTAATAAAAATAAAAATAAAAAAAAATAAAAATTCTGAGAAGACCCTTCTCTGAGAGGAGACCTACGCTCAGTAGTGAGCCGTTGATGGGTTGCTGATGATGATGAATTGATGCGTATTGGTTGAGGCTTGAGCTTCAAACTCTTCCAAACATTCCGACTCTTGTCGGAATCATTGTGGTCTTATCTTAAGACTTAGAAGAATGGAAAGGAAATAAAGGAAAATGTAAATAGATGACAAAGAAAAATGAGATAGCAAAGGAATAGCATTACAATCACTTAGAAGAACTAGGTCTTCAGAAAAAACTTGTACATTTTACTTTCATTACAAAAAAAGCTTCTAAGTTACATTATTTAGATTACAAAAGTTACGAAAATAAGCTTCTATATATTATATTAGCAATGTTACAGAAAAAAGGTACTATGCCCAACGTTACAGAAAAAATCTTCTAAATATTACCAAACTTCCAACTTCGCTATTTACGGCCAATAGGAAGCCTAGTTCAGCAACGTCGCTTACGCGTTTGTGCGAGAAACGACGTTTATTACATTTTAAAGTAAGGTAAATCAGATTCAATATCTACCGTGATTAACTAATTAACAGTGTGATACAGAATTACCAACTAACGTTTGTGGTTCAGGAGCGGGCAATTTGGTTAATGGGGCTTCGGATATTTCGGGGATCTCTGCAGGAAAATATGGATTAAAATGGTGGGACAAACATAATAGTCACCACAACAATTCGGCGCATGACAAATATGTTGCTATTTGAACTATGAGTGGCATACTAAATACTGTTAAATAAAATAATATAGTATTACTGATTGATACAAAGTACGAACCAAGTACATATACCTTCTTTTGATTTGTTGTATGCAATAAATCACTTATGTTTGTGACTAACTAAGTAATCGCATTCCTGTCATGCACCTTATTGTTTTGGTAGCGTAGTACAATCGTTATTTTTTTTAACAAGAGAGCAAAGTTAGTTTTCATGCAATGTTTCTATTTTTAGCAATAGAAGGATTCGACAAATAAATAAAGAGCGTAATGAAAGATTAAAAAGATGGAATTCTGAGCGAAAAAGCATGGATATTACTAGAGATTCAAAGGTACAAGAAACATAACTTTGCTCTCATGTGACATAATATACAACTTTTATCTCACTAGCGAAAAAATAAAAGTTAACCAGTGTAAATTAATTTTAAAAGGTACTTATTTTTAGGTTTTTCAAGTACCTTTTTCGAAATCCGTGAGTGTTGGCGCTTCAACTGCAGCTGTAACAATGAAAATTTATAAACTAGCGTCCCGCCCCGGCTTCGCACGGATAGTAGAGCATATTACGCCTATGCTTTGCAAACTCCTTGAAATGTTCCCTAAGTTATATTGAACAGCATATTGAATAGTACGTACATAGGCTTATAAAAGATAACAATTGCTTTAATATAAAAAAGGTATTAGGCTCGATTTTCAGCATATCATCTGTATGGTTTTATCCATGGGAAAACTCACATTTTCTGAACACTATTATAACATATTATAAAAAGACTTGTCCTGACTGACTGACTGACTGATCTATCAACGCACAGCCTAAACCACTGAAGCTAGAAACTTGAAATTTTGACAGTAGGTTCCTTTTATGATGTAGGCGAGCACTAAGAAAGGAGTTTTTGAAATTCCACCCCCAAGGGGGTTAAATAGGGGGTTAAAGTTTGTATGAAAGTCCGTCATTTTTCAAGTTATAACCATGAAACTCGGTATTTAGGCTTTACATTAAAAATAAAGAATTACGTGTTTCACAGTTTTTGAAAATTCTACCCCCAAAGGGGTTAAATAGGGGTTGAAAATTTGTATGATAGTTTTTCATTTTTCAAGTTATTTTTCAAGTTATATCCACGAAACTTGGTATTTTGGCTCTTGATTAAAAATAAAGAAGTACGTATTTTTCATTTTTTGAAAATTCTACCCCTGAAGGGGTAAAATAGGGGTTGTTAGTTTGTATGAAAGTCCGTCATTTTTTAAGTTTTATTGATGAAACTTTGTATTTGGGCTTTCGATTAAAAACAAAGAACGACTTCTTTCACAGTTTTTGAAAATTCTACCCCCAAAGGGGTTAAATAGGGGTTGAAAATTTGTGTGATAGTTTTTCATTTTTCAAGTGATTTTTCAAGTTATATCCACGAAACTTGGTATTTTAGCTTTTGATTAAAAATAAAGAAGTACCTACGTATTTTTCATTTTTTGAAAATTCCTCCCCTGAAGGGGTAAAATAGGGGTTGTTAGTTTGTATGAAAGTCCGTCATTTTTTAAGTTTTATCGATGAAACTTTGTATTTGGGCTTTCGATTAAAAACAAAGAACGACTTCTTTCACAGTTTTTGAAAATTCTACCCCCAAAGGGGTTAAATAGGTGGTTGAATGTTTATAATATGAAAGTCCATAATTTTTCGAGTTAGTTACATCGAGTAACGGATCTACGTGATTCATTCATGGGTATGGTTGTAGACCTGCAGTGCTACTGGTTACTTTTATACCGATAGAGCCAGTAGTTCCCAGTTCCCACGGGATTTTCAAAGAACCTAATTCCACGCGGATGAAGTCGCGAGGGCAACAGCTAGTTATAACATATAAGTAATTATCGTGTTTGGATATCCTCTTCATTTGTGCGACATCGTGTGACACGAGTCTAGATTTATCTTGTGATTTGTTGGTGGAGTAGTCAAGTCATATGTATGATCTACAGGAATACCTACTTACATTTTCTGAACACTGAATTTCGTGTTCGGATGTTCTCTCCAATTGCGCGACATCGTGCCACACGAGTTTAGATTTGTCATGCGATTTGTCGGTGGATTAGTCGAGTTATCTGTAGATTTATTCACGGGGATACTTATATTTTCTCAATACAGATATATCGTATTAGGATATCCTCTCCATTTGCGCGACATCGTGCAACATGAGTCTAGATTTGTCTTGTGACTTGTTGGTGGAGTCAAGTCATATGTATTATCTACAGGAATACTTACATTTTCTGAACACTGATATATCGTGTTCGGATATCCTCTCCATTTGCGCGGCATCGTGCGGTGCGAGTCTGGATTTTTCATGCGACTTGTCGGTGGAGAAGTCGAGCACCACGTCGAGAGCGCTCTGTTGCATCATCGAGGCCTCGTGAGCCAACATCATCTCAACAGGGTCTTGATTGAGTTCTCCAAATCCATCCTGTAATTTTAAGTTATCTCTTTCAATATACCTATTACTTAAGCAGTACTTCTGTCTTTATAAAGCGGATTGCCACTGCGATACGTCGACTGCATCCAAACTGCAATTTTGCATTCGGCTTGCAGTTCAAATGCAGTTTTTGTGTAGATAATTTTATACACACACAAAAGGACAATGTTTCATGTTTTCAATATTTTATACTAACTTCTCTTAGCCGTACTTCTGGCAGAGTTGGCTCTCTCAGAGTGATGTCTTCAACACGTGCAACTATATTATTAGCTCTCTGAAAGAACAAACAATTTATTTTGTGAAAAAGTCTATGGTGGGTAAGCGTTATTCCTAAACAAGGGAGTGGAAATCCTAGTGCGAAAGTTAAATCTATGTCTTGTCTGAATCTCTACGACTTGTCAAGTTGTCATGCCATGGCCTACATGAAATGATTTTGGATATGAATGATGCAATTATGAAACATTACACTAATTATTATTTTGATAAACACAAAGGGTGTTCCTTCGTCATCAGCAAGGTAGGTTGATAGTTTTATATTTGATGCCAACTCCCAAATTAGAGGGCATAAAATAATTTTAGTTTGTACAGGTAAGTTGAAGTCGGGCTAGCATTGCGGTTCCATCGTTTATATTGAGGTGCGTCCAACCTCAACATACCTCTACAAACTAAAATTATTTTATACTTTGTAGTGATGTTTGAAGACGGTTTTTATAAAAAGAATGTTTATATATTATTATTAATATTAAAGTATCAACAGGCAAACAAGGTTTTATGGAGAAAGAAAAATAATAATTCATACCTCCTGAATTCTTTCCACATTCTCTTCATCTGGTGGCAATTCCTCAATAACAAGTCTGGACCTCTCTCTGATGGGCCGTCTTCTGGGCACCGCTGCACGCTCAGTAGGTTCAGACCTTCAACAATAATTACAATTTTTTTATTTCAACTTGCTGATGATCGGTCATTCATCTGAGTGGATTCAGTTTTCAAAAATCCTGCAGTAACTCTTTGATTTTTTTCTAGTATAAAAAGTAGCTCCAGTAGGGCTATTTGTGAATCTTTAAGGGATATCACGAGAAAACGGGTAACAAGATTTTCTTGTTGCATGCATGCCAGCCTAGAGGTCCTCAAATATACCCATGCAAAAAATCGATAGTCGATCCGTTGCCCGGTTGCTGCATGATTGAAGAATAAACTAGACAGACCAGATAGAGTCTTACGGCCTGCGGAAAAACTCAAGCTTGTGACACCTACACATCGGACGAAGTATTTTAGTAACTCCTTCACGGTCAAGGCTATTTGTCTATGGAACGAGCTTCCCTCGCAAATTCATCGTGCTGAATCCCTTAATAAATTTAAAACTGACGTCAAAGGTTATTACCTATCTCTGTGCTATCATCAATAACGACATAGTTTACGGTTGAAATCAGTAATGTATATATATGTATGTATATTATATGTATATATATTATATGTATAGTATTATGTATGTGTATTATATTTATTTTGTATATATTAGTGTGTTAATATGTTATTATTATTATATTATATGGTTTAGTATATTTGCCTATTAGTATTTAGGTATATTATATACACCACCTCCCACTGTCTATTTGTTCATTTTCTCCCTAGCGTTAAGGTTGTCTGGAAGAGATCGCTATTTAGCGATAAGACCGCCTTTTTGTACTTACATTTTAAGTTTTCTTTTTTGTAACCTGTAATTCATTTATGTTTTGTGGTGCAATAAAGTATATACATACATACATACATAAACTATGATGTCTTCTCATTCAAAACCCACGTTTGAAGACCAAAGTCTTTGAACAGAGCCCATTGCCAGTGATGACTTATGGATCAAAAAGATGGTCGCTTACTATGGGCCTCAGGGTTGTCGGTTGAAGCTTTTATTTATTAAATGCTGGCTCTTATTAGCTATTGTATGTCATCAAACAAGATCTTCAGTATGGAACTCACCTGGTTCTTGGATTTCTAATCATGGTTTGAACCCTCAATATTTCACCTGAAATTACACATTTTAGAACATTATTTTATTTATTTCATGACAAAATTTGAACTGAAGAATCAAAATCTAAACAAAAATTTATAATTTTATAACATCCATATGAATGGATCAATGAATGCTTGCTGCATTCTCCCACTGAATAGCCAAAACTAATAATTGTTGGCCAAGGTGACTATACCAGCCCTTGAATGATCATTGAACTCTTCTTTTCTTGACAAGGAATAGAATGCAGGACCTCCCATTTATGAAAGATCGTTCATCACTGCTATATATTTCATGAAATAATATATGATAATAATTATTTATTGTTATTTTAAGCTAAGGAAAGTAAGAAGAGGCAGATCTAAAATATTTATTTTGTATTAGAACTACAAAATTTGCAAGATATTGTTAAAATTATTCAGTAGGTATTATGGGGCAAGGGCTTACATTATTACTAAACATATACCTACTAAATAGATACCTAATAAATAATTTATTATTATTCATCATTTTAACTACTCATTTCTTTTCATGATCAAATCAAAATATGTAAGAACCAGTCATTGACATCGCTCAATGGATTACAAAGCATGAGAGACTGTGCAACTCATTTGATGACCTCAATCCATCTAAAAGTTGCAGGGAGCCTCTGGATAAAGGCAGCACAAGACCCAGACTTGTGGCAGTCCATGCGAGAGACCTTGTTTCTGCCGCAGATATCTATTGATGAAGAATCCTTCTATGGACCTATTTCCAGCAGTAGAACTGAACTGAGCAAGTGGACTCATTAAGCACAAACAAATATGTTTGCGGCAACATTTTGATACAAAACACAAACAAGCACAAATGTCTGTGCAAACTGAAATTTCACCTCCATACATTTCATTTGCAAAAACTTTTGTTTGTAAAAACAGTTTGCGCAAACTTTTATTTATTTATATATTCTATATTCACGTAAAAATCACTATGTACATGGGTTCTTTCTCTTGATTTGTTCAGGCGCCGCACACTCCTCTAAATTATTTAAATATAAATTATAGTTTTACGCAAATACTAATACAATAACATGACAAAACAAAAATTTTATCAGTATGTGCATAGTTAATTCTGTTAATTTCTTTTGTGCTGGCTTTAAGTTTATACTTACGAATAAAAAGGTGAACTTGTCTCTGATAAATTCGTACAAGCCCTCGCATCAGTTGCGAGCTGAGGCGAAGGGAGAACCTTTGCGTTGGGCGACCCGACTCGCTGTTCATTAGTTCCCCCAAATGGTCACTAAAAACAAGTTTATAACTGTTACTAAGATTATAGACAATTGAGCTTTAGCTTACTGTCCATATTTCAGTTCATACGGAGAACTTTAAGTGATCTAACCATTTAGTAGTTGACACCAGTAAGTGTTCAAACATATTGTATATTATATGGATGGAATAGTCCAGCAGGAATGCAGTACCTAACCGGCGATATATCGCCGGTGCAATATATATGCCGATGTGCAGTATATATATATATATATATATATACAGTATATAGTAGTAGTACATACAGTACCCGGTGATATCATCACATAGGCCTTGCGTGCAATATATATCGCCGGGTACTGTAAGTACCTATACTTGCAGAGGACACCGAAATTATATTTGTACCTACATAATAAAAGTTATTACTTACCATGTTTGGCAAATATCTAGTGACCTAATCTGTTGGTTTCGGTGGGTTAACTTTTCGAAGCATAAGGGCCATGAATCTGCGACCCAACACAAATAAAACCTACCACCTTTCCTTAGTACGTCCGCGGGATAAAACATTTTTCTGCTTTTTTTCACAAACTAAAATAAATTATCGATATTCACGGTAAAAATTAACTCTGAAAGAAAGTGACGCCAAATCAGCCACACGCGCGAAAAATAGTAATTTTCGCGCTAAAATCTAGGCGTCGCCCGTCACAGTCACTGATCTTATTGTATCTTTGAATAACACTGGATTGGCTGTCCATAGACAAATGACAGTATAGTTATAGACTGTAGTCGTAATTCCTAGTTACATGGTAAAGATCAATATTTTGAAACCATCGTAGTCGTAATATTTTCAGGGTATTTGATTACATAATATAGAGAATCATCTTAAATTGTTAATAATGCTTTCTAACAAAACGTATATTTCGTCATAATTTTCAGCATTTTTCATAAAAATCGAGAAATAAATTCTAAAAAAAATTGGTTGCCTGTAAAGTCGGTATACGGGCGAAAGTTTTACGTGACAACCGAAATAGAAGCGCAAGACATGAACCGGTGTGTATGCCTATCTCTCTCACTCTCTCTCTCTCGCTCTGTCTCTCTCGCTCTGTCTCTCTCGCTCTTAGGCGGGCTAACTGTGCTCGAGTGGAAGGGACGCGTGCCTTTCACTTTTTATGTCTGTCTCTCTCGCTCTTAGGCGGGCTAACCATGCCTCTCACTCGCTCTCATTGTGAGCGCATAACGTGAGCGGAGCGTAACGCAGTTTCTTGAAGTGTCACCCGGCAAACCAATTTATAAGACGTTGTCACGTCAAAATAAATTACCGCGAAAACGCTCCATTTGCTTAAGTCACGTGACTCTAATGACGTCACAGTTGATTAAAAATCATTCAAGTGAATTGACCATAGAAATAGGAAGACTACAAGAAGCTTAAAGGCGTGGTGTAGAATTTAAGCTTCTTGGAAGACTATAGTCGTATAATAATAATAATTATTTCCATAGAAATGACAGTTGCTAATGTCACTTTGTAAAATAATAATTGTTGCTTTGATAATTTATTAATACTCAAAGGTTCTATGTATAGAGCGGCAATCTATATACATACTTTTTTTATGCAAAAAGCTGAAGAGTTTGTTTGTTTGTTTGCTTGAACGCGCTAATCTCAGGAACTACTTGCCCGATTTGAAAAATTCTTTCAGTGTTAGAAGCCCATTTATCGAGGAAGGCTATAGGCTATATATATCATCATTCATCATGCTAATACCAATAGGAGCGGAGCACCAATAAAGAATGTTTCAAAATCGGGGGGTTTTTTATGTCAAATGTCATCATGACTCGTGTAAGTACGTGTCATTGTCAAAAAGAACGCCATGTTGTTGTGCTTTTATTTTGCAAAATAATTTCGCATTGTACCTCGTACAAAGGACCTTTTAATGAGACATAAAAAAAATAATCACTATATCAATAATTATATTTCATGAACCCATACATTTTGAAAGACTGTACAAAGACCTGGCCCAGGCTCCATATAAATTTGAAACAACCCTTTTGGTTGATTTTTTATATTTATTGAAATGGATGCAGTAATATTAAAATGGATGCGGTTCTTTTTTCCTTTTAACTTCATCAAATGACAATTGAAATGATAGACCGTATCATTCGCCGCCAGGCATCACTCACCGCTGACCGATTTTTGGATGGTAGCCGTGGATCCCACAAACACGGTTCCATTTGAAATAGTTCTAAAAATTCGAGTGCTTTTTCATTTGACTATTCCACTGTTTTGAAGTTTCCCGCCAAAAACCTTAGAGACCTCTTCAAATTAACGTTTTTGTAAAACCCTATGATGCGTCTCAGATACCGCTTCCAACAAAATCAGTACCTATCTACTGCAAATTTTACATGGAACTAGAAATTACGACTACGTCTAATTTTAATAGAAGTTTGTGTCGAGTTTTTATATTATTTTTTCTGTTTTATTAATTCGAATCGCACGCAACTACTTTTAAATAACGTAGCTATTCAGATTTGAGGGGATGTTTGGAAAAACGACCTTTGTCAATTTTAGTAAATTTTACAGGAGGCCTAAAAAACTGTTTACAATACATAAAATCAATTTATAAGTATTATAGTTGCTGTTTTATTGTAGATAATATTACATGCAATGGTTTGAGATGTATTTTCAGGACTAAACTTTTCCTAGTTTTCAGAAAAACTGAAATAACACTTTGACATTGGTTATTTTTCCAATAAAATCAAAACATGGGAAAAAATAATTAGATTTTTCATAGTGAAACACTTTTTCATAGTATTCACTTTTAGTCTTCTCCGATTATAGATCCACTTATTGGACGTCCTACATGGTTGAGGTGAGGCGCCCCAGCAACTTTCCTGTGTTTTATAATATCCCTTTTTGACTCTTTTTTCTTCTTTTTCAAAGTCCACTGGACACTTGAATTTACATCCTGTGGTATATCATTACTATTCATGATTTTACTGATGAAAAGAAAAGGTCAAAGGCGATTAAAAACTAACGACAAATTCAAACGAAGACTTAAATGTCATGCAAACA
This sequence comes from Oeneis ivallda, assembly GCA_029955525.1. Taxonomy (NCBI): domain Eukaryota; kingdom Metazoa; phylum Arthropoda; class Insecta; order Lepidoptera; family Nymphalidae; genus Oeneis; species Oeneis ivallda. The sequence continues at coordinate 6,725,085 of JARPMR010000010.1, read as the reverse complement.
GTATTGCCAGAATTTTTCGGAAAAAAAACCAATGTCAACTGACATTGGCAGTTCTTCCAAAAACGCATTGGACATTGGTTGTTTTTCCGTATACCATTGACTTTTTTTCCTTGAATATCTTCTGACAGAGGCTGTTTTGTCTAAAACAATAATTTGGATTTTGTGAGGAACGTATCAAGCAAACCATAGACATCAAAATCTCGTTTTCAGTTTTTTTTGACATTGGCTGTTTTTCCAAATAACCCCTCATTTGCAATTAAGGTGGATTATACGGGTCTGCCCGCGAAATTCAAATTTAATTTGTTTTTTCGCAATTTGTAAAATAAACGACAAAGTAGGCTTATGGCATGCTAATTGCGCCAATGGCAGTATCATCTTCACAGGTTTATATAAAAATCTTTATTTGAAAGGGTCCAGTTTAAGAAATTAGTCAGAATATCGAGTTGGACGTGAGTTACTCACAAATTAGGACTGGCGCGGAGGGAACAAGCCTCAGTGTCACCGGTGCCAGGCATACGACCACGCCTCCGCCAACTGTCACCGGCCCTTCCGGTGCATCCGGTGCGCAGGAAAGCATCTTGTCAGGACTGCATGCGCCCCTGCGACGGGACATCCACCTGCGCGAGCGGGCAGGACTACGCCGCCATGCGCCAATGACCACTGGTGCCCACATTACAAACGGGAGTCTCGGAGGAGAGGCTGTACAAATATAAAATTCTTCTCTATGGGAGAGGCATCGTCCAGCCTCCACTCTCGCCGCGTGCACCTAGCCGTCCCCGACCGCTGCGTTGGCCCCACCGAAGGCGCCCAGAATCTTTTGTACCTTTACTAGTATTTATTCAGTGTAATACATAAACTTCTCTCATCAGACCTCTTATTTTTTGGTATCTACCTATTTACAATCCCCTGTTTAGATGGGCAGGCCAGGTACCTACCCTGCAAACTCAGGATTGAGGGGTTGTGAGGATTTCGAATATAAGCTTAGGTCTGAACTTGATACCCATAGGGCACATAACTATTATTACCCTAAGGTTATCTATTTACAATCGACAATTCGTAGTATCCCATCCTCACAGTTAGTGATTATTTTTTCCATGAGGTCTTCAATAACAAATAGGTATGTATATTATAATAAAATTTTGTATGAAATCAAACTAAACTACTTACTAAGAATAAAATAAAACACAAATGAATAACTAATAATTTATTAGGTAAGAATAATACTAAAATATTCACACGCAATCTTACGGAACCAATCTAAGATTTGGAATACAAGCAAGAGGCTCATATCTCCCACTGTGGGAGATATGAGCCTCTGATGTGCAAGTCCCACATAACAGGGGAATGACGATAGGTAATTAGGTACATAATACAGTATCAAGACTATTATTAATAAAATTATACAAAATGCAACTTTGGTGCTAATTCTGTTGTACAACTGTAGCCTAAATTGACAGTAGTTCTAGATGTCATTCACTTATTCTATCTTTTTTGCAGGGAAAAGGATAGCAAAATATTAGATGAAAATATGTAATTTAGATGTAGGTTGTATATAGTAACCAGCAATAACTATCAAACTCCAGAGACAATGGCCAAGCATTGGCTTCGTAGAACATGGTCTTTGTCACTGTGAAGTTTTGTTGCTATGATCCTTTCGTTGATGAAGCTGAAGCAAATGGACTGTCACTGTTCAAAGCTCGATGTTTAATTTATAACTAATAACTGTCGTAATGTCCACGCCTTACCAGTTTCATGCTCTGAACGCGTTTGGCAAAACAAAATCTTTTTCCAAACACTGCTCCACTTATTTTTAATTTTAATCGGAAACGGTAATTTAACGGAACGGTTAATAAATATTATTAAAATTAATTTTTGTTTGTCTAAATAATTACAATTTTTAACTTTGTAGGGTTCCGTATCCAAAGGGTGCAAACAGGACCCTATTACCAAGCCTCCGCTGTCTGTCCGTCTGTCAGCGGGCAGCAGGTATGGTACCTAGGTAGGTAGGTATCAGCAGCTGTGGTAACATCTAATAAAAATCGGCCAAGTGCGAGTCGGGCCTCGCTCTTTTAGGGTTCCGTTAAAAAAATTAAATTAAAATATTTCCATGTACCCATGGAAATATTTTAATTTAATTCTTTTAATTTAATTTAATTTTTATTATTTGTTGTTATAGCGGCAATAGAAATACAAAATATGTGAAAATTTCAATCTATTACGGTTTACGAGATACAGGCCGCTGACAGACGGACGGACAGCGGAGGCTTAGTAAGAGGGTCCCGTTGGCACCCTTTGGGTACGGAACCCTAAAAATGATTGCATCAGTGTGCGTAACGATTCTAATGAGCTCTGATTGGCTGGTACTTTCCCTCTATTGGTTAAAATGCATTGATGCAGCAAGAACACCATGAATTCAGCCAATCAGAGGTGATTGGCTGATACGTGATACTATAATTTTTAGACAATCCTACAGCGGGACGGCGTCAGCTGCGTTAGAGCTTCTCGAATGCGAGCAGCAAGAAATTGTATGCGATTATCCTATGCAATACACAAAAAAAACGAGTGTGCTTTAGACCACACGACTGAAGTAAAACTTACGAAACGCAACTGGCTATGTCAGAAAGACAGAAAGAAAATGTGTGCTCGCACCTCTCTCTCTTGCCCCTACAGTAATATACGAAACGTAACTCTTTCTCTTTCTGTCTTCACTAACTTATATCTCCCTATCAACTTCCGTTCGCCTCGCCCGATCACACTTTTCGTGACGCATTCACCAGCTTACTCCCCAAGTCAAGCGTGCGTAAAGAAGTTTTACTTCCGTTTTTAAAATTCCCATAAAATTCTCGCCCGCGATTATACATTATGACAAAAACTCATATCAGTTAAGCGATGCTCGAATGCGAGTGTTGAAAATGTCACTCGAATTCGAGATACTCTCCTTGTGTAACTGAGCCATCATAAGCTTAATAATTTAACTTTACTATGAGGCTTTCGCCGCGTTGTTCAGAGCAAGCAAGCACGATTGTCGCGGACTATCCCATTACATAATTTACAAAGTATATTCGAACGTCTTTCCCTTAGCTTCCAACGCTCCTTTCAACCTCGTTAGACTTGTCTTATTTAGATTTTCGATTGCGACTCCACTCTCGAAGGCGCGATCCAATACTCCTTTTGCCTCATCGATTTTATTATCAACAATATAGTAATTAATCAATCTAGAGTAGGCATTACCCATAGACGCAGGAGAAATTAGTTTATTCGTTTTCAGGATTTCAATTAATTTTTCTATTGTCTGTGGTTTCCTCCTCATATGGCTTTCTTGAAGTAGTCTTCTGAACACTACAACACTGGCATTTTGTAAGCATTTCTTCCATAGAGAGTTGGCTTCATTGTCTTTGCCCGCTAAAAGATATTCCAACCATAGTAAGTTAGCAGGTAAGACGTGGCCCTTTGATGCCGCCAGTTCTGCTAGTTTGTGGCCTGTAAATCGAAATTAAATCGGTTAAATCTGTCATCAAATGAAGTAGGTAAGTAAGGTATAATTTGAAAGAACTTCTTATTTATGACGGCACTTGCGATCACACCTAGGTAAGTGACGATGCAGTCTAGTTTCAAGTTTTATGGGATTGAGCTAAAAAATTCAAAACAGTGGTATGTAATATAAATTACAAAACTATTTAAAATAGTGGCGTAGTGTTAGAGACTTCAACCTCTTTCCTTAGCTTTCGTTATATTTTTATTTTTTTTATTTAGGTAAGTGAAAAAAATATCGTGACGAAGCCTGCAGTCTTGAGACTTTGACTTGAGACAATGTTCTCAAAGGTGTGTGAAGTATGTCATCTCACACATGGCCAGCGTAGTGAAATATGGATTACCTTATACCTTTGTCATTCTGAAACGAGAAGTAGTGGGCCGACGATAACGAAAATGTCGTAGAACAAAGTTGCTTCTACAAATTTTTCGGCATTCCGTAGAACAATGTTGGTTCATATCATACGACATGGTTTTTGAGTATTTCCTAATTATTTTTTTTAATTAAAATTAAAACATACGAAACGCGACGGCTTTCCAACTAACAACATCTCAAGTGCCAATCAACTGGCGGCCGCCGGCATTTGACAAGTTAGCGACAGCAGCACTTCTTTACAAGCGACGTTTTTCTTCGGAATATGTTTCAGATACGACGTCCGATTGAATATCTCCAAAACTACTGAATATTAATTTTTTTCCTTTTGCTGAGGTGTTAAGCATTGTTTATAAGAGCCTTTAGTGTCAAAATCAAGATTTCGCTGTATATTCATATGCGACAGTGTTCTACGACAGAGTCGATAAGATAGAATGAGATGAAGTGATTTTAAAAATACTTACATTTAGTGACCAAGTTGTCATCCTGTACCGCCCTGGCGAGCGCATTGCTTCGAGGGAACTTCCTCAGGGCAGATTCTATTTGTTCGTCGGTTTGAGCGGATTCCACCGCTTGCAGGACTTTGTCCACGTGTTGGGCGCCATTACCCCGCGTGAATATGGCGAGTGTTAGCTTGTCGTCGTACGTCACGTTGCGACGCATCGTGTCGTTCAGATGATGACCTGCAGAAGGACCATACATTATAGAAAACAAACCTAGCAAACGTTTATTTACACATATAGCCCAAAGACTTCCATGTATATTAGACTGGCTCTGCGGCCTTAAGGTTAATTATACAGGTCTGCCCGCAAAATTCAAATTTAATTTGATTTTTTGCAATTTGTAAACTAATACGCCAAAGTAGGCTTATGGCATTCTAATTGCGCCAATGGCAGTATCATCTTCACAGGCTTATATAAAAATCATTACTTGAAAGTGTCCAGTTTAAGAAATTAGTCAGAATATCGACTTATTTGTGAGTAACTCACGTCCAACTCGATATTCTGACTAGTTTCTTATACTGGAGACTTTCAAGATTTTTATATAAACCTGTGAAGATGATACTGCCATCGTCGCAATTAGAATGCCATAAGCCTACTTTGTCGTATTAGTTTACAAGTTGCGAAAAACCAAATTAGGTTTGAATTTCGCAGGCAGACCCCTATAATCAACCTTAAGAAATTGCCATATAAGTTATGTTGGAAACACCGACACTCTTTTAGAGTCCACTGCGAGCAAGCGAGAAGACCTGCAGTGCTTTTGTAAACCGTTGCAGTGTTTTTGTAAACCGTGGGCGTTGTTTTTGACAAACTATTATTATTCAAATACTCCTAATGTATTTTCAATTTTGTTATTATTCATTCTTTATGTGCGTAGTTCTTCAACGTTACACTTGATTTACACTTGAATATAATATATTATGTCCCAAACTATAACATTTTTTCGAACGACCGAGCGACATTTTCAAGAATATAATATGCCTCCCGCACCCCGCACACCGTTCACGCCTCTGCGACCCGCAGCCGCGTGTTATTCACCATGCCGGCTCCCCTCTCTACCTCAGCCCGCGCAATCCAAAACTGCGACACAGTTCTTATTCTGAACTGCCGGTCTAGTAGTATACATAGAAGTCTTTGGTATAGTCATGGGATTGTGAATTGATTGACAAAATGACACTACAAAGATAAAAATAAGCATTCAACTAGACTAGACAATTATTTTTACCCGACATTCAACTAGACTAGACTATTATTTTTTCGAACATAATATGTATAGGTTTGTAGTGTACATAATTTTATTTTTCTTAGGCACGCATACTGCTGAGTTTCTTGCCAACTCGTCTCAGCAGAACCTGCTTTATGAACTGGTGGTAGAAAGAGTTATAAGTTCACCGACATGATATCCCTACTAATATTATAAATGCGAAAATGTGTTTGTTTGTTGGTTGGTTGGTTTGTCTTTCACGCCGCAACAGGGCTACGGATCGACGTGATTTTTTGCATGGGTATAGTTGAGGTACTTTTTATCCCGGAAAATCAAAGTTCCCGAGGGATTTTAAAAACTAAATCCACGCGGACGAAGTCGTGGGCACAGCTAGTAAAATATAATCTTGAATTCGAGGGCCGCTATCCAAAGAGATCGGACAAAAAATATATACACAAAAACAAAAGTTACCCAGTGCTTCGATCTTTTCCACGTCACCCTGCTCAGCTAAAGATTTCAACAGAAATTTAAGGACATTCGCCTTCGGAAAAACACCGTCCTCGATCGACTTCAACGCACAATCCATAGCCAGCGAAGTTTTGCCCTCCTGCGTTAATTTTTCGATTTGTGCTGTCACGTCTCTTTTTATTGGTTTGGGTGGTTCGTTCTCGGTTCTTTTAATAACGGGTGGAGTTTTGGGCTTTTCCGGTTTCGCTGGTTTCGGTGCATCTTGCTCATCCGGTATAACGAATGGAACTTGTCTATTCTTAGATTTCAAATGGTTTCCGAGGTGTGTCAGGAACTGATCGCTGGGTACCTCGCCCTCCTCCTGCAGGACTGTCCACAATCCCAACGCTTTGTCGGTTTCGTCGGCCTTGCAATACGATACCAGTAAATGGTAGAAAATGTTTGAACGGTCGATATGTGAGAGCTCCTTGGTAGCTTCGAGGAGTCCTTCGAGATATTCCGATTTGCCCTCCTGAAAATAAAAACCGTATTAATCGCTACTAATACCGTACACCTAGATCAAGAGGTCAACTCAAAAAAGATCTAGTGTTCCCTAGACGAAAAAGTATTTCTGAATCTTTTGTTAGTAAAGTTATGAAACTCTATTTTAGGTTCCATTTCACAACATATTTATGACATAAAATAAAATAGTTTCTCTTATGAAACTCAATTTTATTTTAGGTCACATTTCACAACAATAATACATAAAACAATAAGACATAAAAAAAAAATTAAGAGACCACTTTACTAACAAAACATAAATATATTTTTTTCGACTAGAGAGACTAGCTTTTGATTTAGGTATATGAAAGCGATATATGAAAGTGCTTTTTTGTTGGTTTGTTTGTCCTTCAATGAAGTCACAAAAGAGTTATGGATCAATTTGATTTTTTGCCCGACTACGGAAAAGCCAAAAGGGTTAGGGGAAGGATTATGATTTTAGCATGTATGTATGTGACTATTTACGAATGTTCTCCCGTGGCGCCTAAAGTACTGAGCTGATTTTAATGAATTAGGTGTAAATCGATTATGGTGATATTCGACATAGGCTACATTAAAATCAATATAGCGGATGTTATAATATCCAACTTTCTGTAGTTGGGTTACAGTTTTCAAACATTTTTCTTGACATTATTTTATTTTTTATTATACAGTGATAACCTACACTGGGTTACAGTTTTCAAACATTTTTCTTGACATTATTTTATTTTTTATTAGGTATATAGTGATAACCTACACTTAAAGGAAATATCCGAATAAATTTCAAATACATATTATAAAAATTCTGGGGCAAAAAAATTATCCAATTTTTTTTGTCTCATGAGTATAAATAGTTGAAGATCTAGAGGGTGACATAGGCTTTTTAACCTTGAAAACCAGAGATTTTTATAAACTACATCCACGCGTACGAAGTCGCGAGCATCACCCAGTATTATACTATAAACATCGCCATTTTAGTCCTACTTTAAAGGCTATCAAATAACGCTTGCAGCGGTTTTTCCACAGATTAGGAACAAGGGAGATTTGCCCTTTGAATGAAATGATGTTTCCAGTTATCCCTACTACTCGCTTACCAGAACAATAGGTTTGAGGTCTCACAAACGCACGCGTACCGACAGGTCAGTTCATGCGGCACGAACAAATATACACAAAGCGTTCAATTTCCATCACCGTGCAGCTTATTCACACTTAAACATTAAAGTTGTCGATGTGCGGCCGCACCACGAAATTATTATCTATCGTGCTAGTGAGACTCGGCAAAGAACACTTAACCATTGCGTCGTAAGACCGGCCAATTCATTGATTGATTTCTACTACACTAGCGGCACGCTATGATGGCCGGTTTGACGTTTGTCCGCTCATGAAGTTCCGTATTAATTGATAACGACTTTGAAGGAAATAATTGTATTACTTTATTGACGATAGTGATGTGCAGAGATTCATAAATTTTATCGAATGTAGTTTTAGGTTTAGGACTCAAAATTTATTTATTAAATTGATTTCTAAAATGTATACAAGTGTAGAAAAATCAGTTTGCACCATTTAAGGGGTGAATGTACTTGTGAATATGAACAATTTTCACTATGTGGACAAACCTCTGAAATCGCAAAAAAATATTAGCTGTTTCATACAAAAGGTAAAATTTTTATTTTTATATGATATATACCACAACTCGGCATTTGGTTTTCTAAATTGAAAATTTTTAAAAATGGAATCTAATACGATCGTCACATAGGATCGCTGGCTAGCACAACTACTACCTCCGGCAAACTCGCGTCAATGCTCAATGCAAAACAAAGCAGTTTCGAATTGACGTTGCTTCGAAAAGTATAAACTGTCAGTGCAATGCGATTGTGATATAGTTTTGACCTGGCTTTGGATTTCAAATATTGATACTGCATTACTGTTGACCCTTGCTCGTTAATTTGGACTCTGTTCAAGCCCTTTGTTGTGGATTTCGTCGATATGACCGAACGTACGCAGAGAACTGTTCTAAATAGTCAGACACGTGAGTTCGTAATACGCCTTCGTAACTATTTCGATCGTGAAGCTCAAAATGGAGGGCCAATTTTACCTATAACGTCAGTGGTTGAACGCGTAGCTGATGCGCTTAATATTGGACAACGAACTGTTAGACGGATAACTAAAAAAAAATATGGCGAGACTGGCACAGAAGAAAATAAACTTCACACACCAAAAAAGAGAAAACGAGCAAAACCAGTCGTAGGCATCGATAGCTTTGATGCCGATGCTATCCGAAGACATGTTTACGGCTACTATTTACAGAAGGAGTATCCAACAAGAAAAAAGTTGGTGCATTCACTGAAGGAAGCTGGATTATTCTTCGGTGGGGAAAGTTCTTTAACGAAGATTTTGAAGACCATTGGATTTCGATACAAAAAATGTAACAAACGCAAAATATTGATGGAAAGATTTGATATAGCGATGGCAAGGTATACTTTTTTACGGCAAGTGAAAGAAATCAAAAATTGGCAAAATGTTGTGTTCTTGGATGAAACATGGCTTAATGCTAACCATACTGTAGGCCGTTCTTGGAACGATGACACAGCAGCATCTACTTCCAAAGTTCCTGTAGGAAAAGGATCGCGACTTATAATTTGTCACGCCGGAACCATCAACGGGTTTGTCGAAGGTTCTCTCATGGCTTTTGCGTCAAAAACCACTGGAGACTATCATGAAGACATGAATGGAGAAAAGTTTACTGAATGGTTTACCTCAATGTTGTGTAGCCTCCCTGAACCATCTATTATAATTATGGACAACGCCCCATACCACTCGATGCAAATTGACAAGCCACCTGCCCAATCCCAAAAGAAAGCTGATATCGTCGCATGGCTTCGTAAAAATGGCGTAGATGCAAACATGAATATGTTAAAAGCGGAATTAGTACGTCTTTTAAAAGAAAACAAACCAACCAAGATCCGATACGTCATTGACGAAATAGCATTAGAACATGGGCACAGAGTTATACGGTTACCGCCTTACCATTGTGAGTATAATGCGATTGAGTTGGTGTGGGCTCAAATTAAGGGATATGCTGCAAGACACAATACAGAACCCCCATTTACCACAAAAAAAATGCTAAAATTATTAGAAGAAGCTTGTGAACATGTGACTAAAGGAGACTGGGAAAAGGTTGTGAATAGAACTGTTAAATTAATAAGGGAAGATTATGAAAGAGATGTGAAAATAGATAATATTATAGAAAACGAACATATAATTATTAATGTAGGTGATGATAGCAGTGACGACAGTGAAAATAGTAGTATGGACGAATCTGATTAATTATGGCCTTTTGTGGCACCTTTTTTGGTATCTTTTGTATTCATATGTTTCTTGTGTGCATATAAAGTATGTATATTCATTTTCATTCAAATATTCAGTTCGTTCAAATAAATTAAATAAACATATACATTTTTGTTTTATTAAACCTATTTAATCAGGTACAAAAACAAAACTTAATTGTTTTTTGTTCGAGAATAAATTGACATTCCACATCACTATTGTAATGTGTCAAACCGGCCATCATAGCGTGCCGCTAGTGTAAGCAAGCAATGGCTTTTGTTCATAATGAGATGTAGAAATGTCACTTTCTCACATTTTGATACCACAAAATAATGTTTTATTGAACAACGAGGCATTTTGTTCGAAAACGAGAGAAGTGAAGCGGTCGTTGGATGACATTCGACTAAAGGCAAAAACGGTCGGCTATGCCTATTTTGTGCTACAGGAGTTCGCACGAACCACGCCTCCTTTACATATCTCCCTTGTTCATAATCTGTGGGTTTTTCCAATATCTTGGTCGTTGGGTAAGTGTTAACGGTGGCATACATCAACATATCGCTGGCAGGCGTCGGTGAGGCGTTTGTGTCGCGTCTGCAGCCCCGGCGTCTCCAGGATGCGGCGCGCTTGTCGCAAGCGGCCGCACTCCACAAAAGCCAACACGAGGTCGTGGAGAATGTTCACTTCGCCGTGGATCTACACAAAAATACTTATTTTTAGCAAAGTATATGAAGTGAACTGAAATAGAGCTGCAATTAATATGAGCTATAACCCCAGGTAAGCAACTCTTTTCGAAGTTATTATGTGTTTAAACATCTAAATATCATATATCACTAAGTTTAATGGTGAAGGATAACGTAAGGGCCGATTCACACCGGATTGGCAGTGGCTGGCAGCGGCCGGCAGATGCGCGAGGAGGCTGGTCGCGGAAGGCCCGCGTTGCCGCCGGCAGCCGCGTGCCCTTTTCAAGCGATACTGGTCTTTTAGTAAGTGTAAATAAAGTTTAAAATTATTTCACACTGAAAGTGCTCGCCGCGCCGCTGCCAGCCGCAGCCATCCCGGTGTGAATCGGCCCTTAGGAAACCCGTGTTCGCGCCAGATTCAGACGCTAGTAGTAGGTTACAATGTTAGTTGACATCTCTAAAGTTACCCTCGATCTATAGACGTAAACAGTCATTACATATCGCGACAAGTCTGCCCGCGCCTTATCGCGTCGGCTTACGTGGTCCAATGGTTTTGACGTTTATCTTTGTTTGGTTCGAAATTACTTTGATCACCACGCGTTAGATTTTGGAGCATTCATTTTTAGGATTGGGCTTTTGTTAAGCGCTGGCCATAACAACCTGCATGCATGAGATTTCTCTATAGTGTTCTCAAAGGTGTGTGAAAGTCTGCCAATCTGCACTTGCACAGACAGTATGGCCTAAACCCTGAGACGAGACCCAGCAACGGCCGGCGATGGTGGTAGTAGATAGCTATAATTCTGTCTTCTAATATAAGAATAAAACATTGCCAGTGATATAAACTAAAACTTGCAATAAATATTTACCTGGGTGCTCAAGTCAGCAAGCCACTGCAACTTAGTTGCATCCTCTTTCAATATAAGAGCTTTCATCAACTCTCCCTTCCACGGCGTGCTTCTATATTGCTGGCAGCAATGTTCGAACTCCTTCAGGGCACTGTCTATGTCGTCCTTTAGTAGATGGACCTTTATTAATGGACCCAGAATGACGTTAGAGGGCTCTATGTATCCATTGTCGATAAGTGCTGCTGTCATTTCTTTTACCTACAATTTAAATATTTAAACTATAGTTCTAAAGTTTTTTTATATACAGGATGTTATTTTAAAAGCGGCTATAAGACAAGACTTAAACTATTATGACCAACCTTGCACAAGAATTTTTTTTTTGATAAGATAGTTCTATCATAAGCAATATATCTTGAAACCCAGCATTTGAAATAAAAGAGCCAATTATGATTTTCTGAAAAATTTGCTATCATTCTTATGGATCCAGTATGTTAAGGTGGAAGCTTAGTTGATTGAGATCAGTGAAGTATAGAATAGAATAGAATAGAAATATATTTTTTTCAAATAAACTTTTTACAAGTGCTTTTGAATCGTCTGGCTCTACCACTGCTTCGGAATGCCCTGCCTGTCGAGAAGAACCAGCAAGAAACTCGGCGGTTGCTCTTTTCAAAACAAAGGGGAATGCCCACTTTTGGGCCCTCCGCGGACAGCACGATAGAATTTATCCAAATTACAGAACCATTTTAAAATAAATAAATACGAATTATCATAATATTATGAAACCCGCCACTATTATCAGTAATTTTCATAAATTAAAAGTATTTATATTGACTCGAGTAAGCTGAATCTATAGTCTGTGATCCAAGTTGTAGCCATTTTCTTTAAAATTTTGCCAGAATTAACCATGATACTAATCGATACTGTCGATTTTTTTCGATTATTATCCGATTTGTGTAGCGTTTAATGGGTGTGTGTATATTTATATTTTAAAAGGTTTGGGCTTGGGTTAACAAGGTTTGGGCTTAGGGTAGGCATTAGGCACCTAGTGCTAACTTTACATGATAAAAAAAGGAAATAAAGTTTTGTCTAAGTACATTCTGTAATAGCAAAATTTCACACAAAATATTAGGTATCTTCCATTTTCCAAGTAATAATTAGGCGGGTATATTCTATGAATTAGCCCTCACACAAACTTTGTAGAAAATCACAAATCCGATCGGTTTTTATTTACTTCAATTACTTATTACCGCAAAAACTATAAAATTCACAAATTAAACCAAAATACTCACACTCACAACTCATACTAAGAAACAGTATGTAGGTACCTACATGCAAACATGGCGTTTGCACGGAAAAGATAATATTATAATCAATAAATAATAATAAAGGCTCGAGTTAAAAATTACTTTTAAATAATTTTAAGTAGAAAGAAAATCTTTAATTTGCTTACTAGGAATTTCAATAAACAAACACTATCCTCATTTCTAATGTATAACTTGGTGCCATAAAATGTTTTATTTTCTAATCGGACCAAACTAGTTTTATTTATTTCAATTAAGTACTACAAAATTACGTGCTTTTTTCGATCTTAATATTTTTTAAGATCTAAAACCGTATTTAGATTTACGGAATAAATCTGAATTTAAAATAAATTAAATTAAATTAAAATAAGTCTAATTAAATCAAGCTACTTATTTGAATTATGTAAAATAAAAACATTCGTTTGTTTTAACTTTCGAACACGCGTGGTTTTGAAAATACAATCTAGATGGCCGACGCTAATTTCAAGCTAATTTCGCCCTTGTTGCGATGGATCAATCAGCCAATCACAAGCCGAGAGGCACTGCTTTTTTTGGGCGTAATCATTGACAATTTCGACTATAAACTATGAATGAAACACAAACACATCTAAACATTTAGTTGTGTTGAGTTGTGTAATGATGCTATGCGTGAGTTGTGGATGTGTGTGTGAGAGAGGCATTTTAAATTATGCTTTTTGCGTGTCGCGCGACTAGTAGCGATAGATGGCGTTCATCGATTATAGACTTGTCACGAGCTACGCCGTGCGGGAACTACCTATGTATGGAGTTATTTGAAGGGAGACGTTTGCCTACCTAGTATGAATTATAATAATTATATTCAATTAGCCTTCAGTCATCAGGATTAAAGGCAGTGATTTTTTGCCTGTATGGGCTGCACGCCACTGGCTACCCATGTTAAGGCATCAAATTGAAAACTAATATTCAAATACTCATTTAAGACATCACATAAATACTTTCTCAAGACTCAGCTCAGAATTATTAAGTCAGAAACGTGACACAAATATGCTCTTTCTTGAGTCTGAGAAAAAGAAAATAGCACCCTGTATGTTGTTAGCTATTACCTTAACCTCGTCCTTTAGTTCAGCCAAACTGTTTAACATCTGCCAACATTTGGAGTTTAGTATGAAACTCGTATTTTCAACATCACTCGAAGACTTGTTTTCCTTAAGAAACTGCACAGCTTCGTCAAACCTATTCGCACGGACCAATGCATATGCCATTTGAACAGTTTTGAACTTATTCAACATAAATTCTGGGTCCTTAGCAGTTATCTGAGCTTTAACTTCCATGGCTTTATCAATTAAATCGTTACTGCAATAAAATTCAAATAACTGTGCCATTGTGGACAAAGTTAGTTCAAAGTCCGGCTCAGATTTTAAGCCTTCGACAAGGCTGTCCACTTTTTCAACATTATTTTCTTTGATATATGCTTGAAGCACTTGTTTTCGTAATCTATTTAGATTGTTACCATCTTTGCTTTGAGCTTGCTCTAACAGTTTTTCCAACTGTGCCGCCGTTCGTTGACCTTGTACACGTCGAGAACTCCCTAATGGTGTTATCTCTAAATCTGGAGATGTTAACTGTGTAAGAAGTTCAGATATACCAGTTGTCATATTGTTACCAAGATATTGTTGTATGTCTTCAGCAGCTGCAGTACTTATTTTAAGTCCTTTAGCCAATGCTTTTGTTAAGAGTGCTTCAGTCATATTATCTCTTGCGACAAGTTTGATACCACTTTTTAGTGTACGACCTATTTCATTTGTAATAACGTTTTCATCAGCTGTAGTGTCCTCATTTGAAACATCTTCCTGTGGAGTGACCGAGCCGCTGCTTATAACATGAAGTATGTTAACAAATGAGTTGATATCCTTCGTTTTATTGAACGCGTTTAAAAGTGGGCGTCTTATTAAAGCATATTGCCCCCTTGGGCGATAGTTAAATGCTATAGTCGCAGCTTTTTGTATTTCCCCTGCATGTAATAGTTCAACCATTACATTTCTTGCACTATGGAATGTTGGTACATTTGCTAGCTGCAATTTTGTGATTATATTTTGAGGAGTATCAGTTTCCATCATGTAAGGAATGACGTAATCCCGTAGAGCTTCCCCCGTTGGTGTTAAACCTTCGTTGGTCATGTCGCGAACAATTTGCAAAAGGCCTTCTTCATCACGTTCTTTGCCTTTTTGTACTAAGAGGGGCCAGTAGTAATGTTGTCTTATTTCCATGCCATCTTTTTGTAGTTCTTTGAAAAGTTTCTGAGCTAATTCAGAGCGTCCTAGATTTAACGATGCTTCTGTCGCAATGTACAATGCATTAGGTACAAGACCTTCGTTTTGAAGCTCCCTACAGGATTGGATTATTTCATCTGCAGATTTTTTTACTTTCAACAGATGTTTTACATAGAATGCTCCTTTGAACATTGTGTCCTCTTGGTTTGACGATTTGGGCATTGTTTTCATAACCTTTTTGGCGATATCTTCGTGGCCTTTGTTTAGCAGCTTGAGTATGAGATTGCATACTTCTTGGTTGTAGCCCATAGATTTGTGCAAGTGTGGGAATATCTGCTCAACTTTATCGCCATGACCACCCAGAGCTAGTTGTTCTATAATATCTAATAAATCCTGAAATAAGTTATCTATTTTTAGTCTTGTTTCAATTACACGATTATTTATCATTTTAACGTACCGACAAGCGATTTAGCGTTCCGGCACGATGGCGAGTAGAAACCGATTAGGGATATTGCTTGAATGTTCACTGCCATACCCCTTACAAGTTAGCCTGCTACCATCTTAGACTGCATCGTCACTTACCATCGAGTGAGATCGCAGTCAAGGACTATCTTGTCATCGAATAAAAAAAAATTTACTAATCTATTACAACTTTCACTCTATACATATTGGTAACTTCACTATTTTTTAAGACTACCAAATAATTTTTTTGGATAATGAAGGAATGAAATAATCCTTATTGTACACCAAATAAAAAACGACAAAATAAAAATAACATCTGAGTCTATTACATACCTTATCAGTCAGATGATTATCTTGTTCCTTTGCAGCTGTAATAATATTTTCTACATTGACAATATCACCCTGTTTTGCATAACCACATGCTAATAAAGCATATGTACGGTTAGACGGTTTCAAGCCAGCACCAGCCATGGTATCTAATACTGCCTTTGCACCATCAGTGTCCCCATGAAATGCATGGCCCATGATAAGGGCATTTAGTACTGGTTCAGACACTGGCATATTTAGTTCCCTCATTTTTTCCAGGACCTTAGTGGCGCCATCTACGTCGCCTTCTTGGCAGTAACGCCACATCAGTCTTTGGTACGTGACCCTGTATTAATATGTTCATGCATAATTCTGTTTTTGGAAGAAGTATACTCAGTACTGTGTAGAATTTCATAATGAAGAATGGAAAACAACTAACACAGTTATTTATGGGAATAAATAAAAACAACTTTCATTCTACAAAATACTGAAATTGATGCCAAATACTTTGCACTTTGCAGTGAAATTCCAGCTATGCTAGGCACAAGTCTATGTATATAGACATGATGCTCTCACTCTAATAATTGCTAATAATAAGCTGTCTGCAGCTTATGGGTTTTCCAAGCACGACCTGAGAATTTCATGACAAAACACAATAATCTTTTTGCCCAATAGACCAATTAATGTTCTATTGAATTGACCATCACCTCTAAAACAATTTTAGAAATAATACCTATTTGGCTGCAACCCTTTCTTTTCCATCTCTTCAAGGAACTTAGCTGGAGAGAAGGGATGTTCATTCTCAATATAAACCCTGAGTAGTGCATTATAATGGGAGACATCCATTGGTATACCCCTCTCTGTCAATACATTCCATATTTTCTGGACAAGCAGGGTCCTTTGTTCAGGCAATTCTTCCGGCACAAGGTCACCTAAAAATTTTTTGCTCTAAAGTTTCAGGTAAAAACTTTGGACAATTAAATAATGGAGGTGACTAAGACTGACTTGCACCAAACTGCTTAATCATGTTTACTTAAATTTTCTAGACCTGTTCTTCTCATGTCAACCCTGAAATAGTACCAAACTGCTTAATCATGTTTACTTAAATTTTCTAGACCTGTTCTTCTCATGTCAACCCTGGAATAGTATTGTCAAAAAGTTATAGCATTACAAAATTTAACTAAACATGACTGCAAGCAGTTTGGTGCAAGTCAGCCTTAGTCTAGTAACATCAAGACCATAATACGAGACCAGCTTAACGCGTAATCCTGAAACGAACTATGTGTGCTAAGAGCATCATTTATTCACGCTCGCTGACACGTGCACAAGTGTGAGTGTCGATAGGCGTAATTAACCTTTAAAGGCTACTATGAAAGGGTTACACTCCGCATGCGTCTACTGCCTTTCTATGCATTATAATTATATGTCTATACTCTGTTCATAGATAGGTACTAGTTGACCACAAAAGTACTTATTCATATTGTTAGCTAAGAACATTAATTAGTTTCAAGGTTTCAGTCTTTTGCCAAGGTTGCTACAACATATATATGACTCATCATTGTTGAGATCCTAGAGTCTTATGTTGAGCAGATTCTCATAAGTAAGGTTTACCAACAAGTCACAATACATAGTGGAACCAACCAGCCTGTTGATGTAGTCAAGTGGAAAAAAATACCTCACCTGAATGCTGTGACCACTGGCGATGACAGTTGTGATTGCATAGCATGTGTGACCTCAAAAAGTGGACACATTGCAAGTACTGGCACTAAAGAAACCAACATATATACACAGGCCAATTCCAAATAATGATGTGCCGCACGCTTTTTGGTGGCTATGCAAATTTTGTTAATCAAACAGTATAAGGGCTTGTTTCAACCAATGCGGGCCAACCGAGCAGCGAGCCATGGCCACCGATGTGGGCCCTATCGCTGGTGTTGGTACATTTCTCGCAATGCCTCTCCATAAACGATGAATCGCGTGAAGCACCATACAACGTACAAACTGCAACGAACCGCATGTCCATAAACGACTTAGGGCTCGTTTCTAGACATGCAGACAGCTAACTTTAGCACCAATGTGTTGAGCTGGGGTAAGAATAAAGATTTTAAAACTTACCACAACATCTGATAACCAACAAAGACTGTGAGCTTGTGATGTCATGATTAGCTCGTAGCTCGTCAAATACTTCGTCAATATCCTTCTTCGTTATTCTCCCAAATTTCCTCACCTCCAAGTCCAACTTCTGTAGTAATGGGTCGAGGCTCTCACTTTTCTTAGTAGCATAATCTCGCAGGAGAACACTAAAACAGTTGTGTGAAAATCCAATTAATATCCTACTTAATATTATTATAAATATGAAAGTTTGTGAGGACGGATGTATGGATGGATGGATGTTTGTTTCATAACACAACAAATTAACAGATTTGACTGAAATTTAGAATGGAGATAGCTCATACCCAGGATTAACACATAGGATACTTTTAATCCCGGAAAATTACAGAGTTCCCACAGGAATTAAAAAACCTTAAGCCACGCAGATGAAGTCGCAGGCATCATCTAGTAATCAATAAAATCAGCTGACAATTAAATATAATACTTAACTTGCGTACCTTTAATATTTTAACTTGTGATAGCAATAGCTTAAACCTTGTTCAAGTGAGGAAGAAATATTTTGTCGAGTGCATAGTAAGAATCTTAATTATTATGAAGAATTTTTTTATTTGAAATTAGGAACCCTGCACCCTCGAAAAGGAGGACGAAGTCCAAACGATCTAGGCTATCTCCGCTTCTTAGAGAAGTACATGTAGATGAACTATTAAATTACACAACATTACCGTTTGTAGGTTACCTCCTTTATTGTAACTGTTTTTGAACATTATAGTATAAAATCTGATGAAACTTACTTGTTAGATGCACTTAAAGCCTTTGGGTTGATTAAAAGATTAGCATCGGCAGTCTTAGCTGAGTTTAATATCAAGGTTCTCGCCGCACCCGTAAAATATCGCACTAGTTTTGTTGATCGCAAAAGTGACGACATTTTAATTACACAGTCAAGAATTAGCGCATTAATGTTTTTCAAAAAATTGTTTATATTCTTGCCCTTTCAATTATTTAATTATTATATTCGACCATTCAGACAATTTTTTGTGCGAGTAGATTTTTATTTTTTAGGTTTAGGTTATCTTGTTATGTCATGGTTATGTCATTTCGTTCTTACTTTTTCGTCTGTGATTAAGTCACTGATCTCCATGATTATTCTATGATTAACACTGGATTGGCTGTTTGGACCATAAAATAATGGTCCAAATCCAAAAATTATAGTATACTTCCGCTGTCATTTGTACAAATGACAGTGGAAGTTAGGCTATGAGCTAAAGGGAATGCCCACTGTCCATACAACTTTGGGCCCATCGCGGACATGCAAAGATTTATTAATGCATTATTTATTTAGGCTTTTTAGTGTATCTTTAATAATAAAATCTGGTTCAAGTGGCCGCCAGACTAATAATATGAGAAAATATATAGCGTATTTTTGTAACCAATTTGGGGTTATGTTTTTGACAGAGAGCTTAATTGTCTGTATTTTTACACTATCCCTGACTTGTTCCTGTTTCAAAATATCACTGTTTATTACTTTAAAACAATAAAACCTATGATTAAAACAACAAATACGCATTTCGCAAGATGACAGACAATAGACATATCAGACCATTCCTAGTTCCATGTATCAGCCAGAGGCACCATCTTCAAAAGCATGAGTGAAAGGAAATTTCATCTAATGTCAAAAAATGAATGTTGCCATTTACCCTTTCACTCGTGAGTGAAAATATTTATAATCGATTCTTGAATAATACT
The DNA here is from genome assembly GCA_029955525.1 of Oeneis ivallda. Lineage (NCBI taxonomy): Eukaryota > Metazoa > Arthropoda > Insecta > Lepidoptera > Nymphalidae > Oeneis > Oeneis ivallda. The sequence goes on along the minus strand of JARPMR010000010.1, from coordinate 6,705,465 downwards.
CGAACACAATCGGTACTGCAGAGTCACTAACATATGAGAGCCGTCGGTATTATCATATTTTGATGTTTTATGTCTCCAATCTTGATGACGTAACCTCGCCTCTCTGGACACATTATACATAACTAGTGACCCGCCCCAGCTTCACACGGATAGTAGAGCATATTACGCCTATACTTTGCAATCTCCTTGAAATGTTCCCTAAGTTATATTGAACAGCATATTGAACAGTATGTAGGCTTATAAAAGAAGTATTGCTCGGCTTATAATGTAGCAATGTCAACGCAGCGCTGGGGTGGTCACTGGTCGCATCTCGTGAGCGAGTCCCGTCATTGCCATTGGGTTGAAATTCTCGTATTTATTTTTGCGCGCGTTCGTTTTTATTTTGCGATAGCTCCTAAGATATTCATTTAAATTGTATGGTGTAACGCATTATCATAATGTGCATGAAATGCTTATGGTAACTAACGTATTTAAGTTAATAAGGATTAATACTATTCCGTCTGAATAGATTTCCAATAACCGCATGGTATGTGACCATTTTTTTAAAACTTAAAATGGGTATAGTAAGCTATCCTTAAAAGATAGATATATGCCATCGCGGACTTTTCTGTAAAGACTTATCCCACCATACCACCACCATAAATTGTTTTGATAAATCTAAAAGAGATTAGGCAGCGTTTTCGATGAAAGCTCCCACGCGGGCGCGGCTTGAATTTTTCCGACATTGTCAACAATTATCGTCATATTTCAACTAATTTACACAAAACCTTGATACACTAAAACCTTCCTCATGAATCACCCTATCTATTGATAAAAACCACATGAAAATCCGTTCGGTAGTTTTTGAGTTTATCGCGAACAGACAGACAGACAGACGCGGCGGGGGACTTTGTTTTATAATATGTAGTGATAAGAATTATGAATACACTTCAAGAAATGAACTAAAGGGTTTTACACAATATAGTATACTATTCAAATATAAATATACACACACCCATTAAACGCTACACAAATCTGATAATATTCGAAAAAATCGACGGTATCGATTAGTATCATGGTTGATGCTGGCAACATTTTAAAGAAAATGGCTACAACTTGGATCACAGACTATAGATTCAGCTTACTCGAGTCATTATAAATACTTTTAATTTATGAAAATGACTGATAATAGTGGCGGGCTTCATAATATTATGATAATTCGTATTTATTTATTTTAAAATGGTTCTATAATTTGGATAAATTCTATCGTGCTGTCCGCGGAGGGCCCAAAAGTTGGCATTCCCCTTTCTAGTGTTTTTTTAAATTATTAATATATTTAATACCGTATGAACAAACAAAGCATTGAGAAGAGAAGCGAAAAAATCTCTTACAAGAATACCTACCTAATAATTTAATATAAAAAAAAATATTTTTAAAAAACCTACTTCAAACACCCGCGCCACTACAAAGTATATAATTTATTGTTGATTTTTTAAAAACTGCTCAACCAATTCTGATAAAATTTAAATGGGAACATCTGGAAAGTATACCCTTTCAAACAAAAAAAGTATTTTCCAAATCGGTTCCAAATATAAATAAAAAGGATTCCGACGAATTGAGAACCTTCTCCTTTTTTGAAGCCGGTTAAAAATAGTTCAGGAAAGCGAATATGATATCGCTATGACCAGATTTCAAAGACTTTGTCACTTTGTTTATGCCAAAATAAATGCTGAGCTTCATTCTAAGTACAATCGTACAGTATTTCTATTTAGACGAATAAATTGGTTACACGTTCAGCAGTCAGGGGGTCTACTTACGGTAGTAAATATAATATGTCTATGCTACTTACCTTCGACAATATAAAGTAGGACGTGCCTTAAAGCAGATTTAGTACTAAATAAATTCTGCCACTTTCCGCGGGAGGTGAGGTAAATACAGCACACATTTACTAACTCACTACGTCTCCATGAGCGCACACTAACTCAAAAGCTGTCACATTTACAGAAAATGAGCACACAGTCAAATAATTCCACGTACGTCGTACATGTACTTCGACAGAGGGGAATGCGTGCGCTTGGCAAGTCCTTCTCTCTCGTCCAAGCTACTTACGGTCCAAAATTGGTGCAAAAAAATATGAGGGAACTGAGCCAGTCCAGTGCTAATCATTGATAAATTTAAAGAGGTCATTGGGTGGTACTTGCCAGTTCAAGACTCAAGTTGCCACTTGTGAATTATTGTGATTGTGACTATGGTCTGTGCTATGGTGACGTAATGACTTGGTTTTATTCGTAGTCGCAATTCCTAGTTCTATACTACAATCATTTTTCTGTATAATATATTAAAATAATTATTATACTATAAATTACTAGGGTCTAGCCTGGGGCAGTGCAGTGAGTCTGTACTCTGTACTCTGTACTCTGCTCTTCTCCAGATATATTACTTTACTCTATGTCTGCTCTGTACTCTGTAGTCTGTACCTATATGAATGGGTATAGGCTACGTATTTTACTATAATCTCTACATTCTCGTAAACTTGTGAGTTGTGAAGTTTCAAAACTCCAGTTGGAATCAAGCAGCCCGAAGCAGAAAAGTTACGCAAAGGATAAAAAAACCCGTTTGAGATTTCGTGGTATTCTTTTTAGAGCCGTCGAATATTGATAACAGTGAACCGGCATTCAAGGAATAAATTATTTAACAACTTCCTTTATTCTTATAAGTATATTGAGAACAGTACAAAATGGTAAGTTTATTGAAATTTTTATTGAGAGTGACATTGGTTTGACCTTTGTTATGATATTATATTAATTTTCGCTGGAGAGTAGGTACCTACGTCAACTAAATAATAAAGCATGTTCGAAACAATGGAATGTTATCAAAATCAAAATCTACAGTGGGGATTATCTAAATGTGTGGAACGATTACGATTCACGAACAAAATATAATCAGTAGGATACTGTAGTAGTACATTAGTAATTTTTTTTTAGAGGAGATAGAATTAGATAATATTACCTAAATACCTAATATAGAGTTAAAAATGTCTTTTTTATGTTGTGGATCATCTGACTCAAAGGATCTAGATACAGCTTCTGTTAGTGTTACTAAATCAGCTACTGTAAAAAGCAAAAATGTATCTAGGGTACGTATTTTTATAGGGACTATGTGAAATATTAAATTGAAAGATCTTATCCTTAACTGCAGGAAATTTTGTGAAAAAGATAGCACTAGTTTTAGAACTGTCAGACAGATATTGTAGACATAAACCTTAGAATAGAATTGGTGCCATATCTTGCTTTTTTTAAAATTACAGGCTGCACCTATCAAAGTTGTTGTTACTGGAGCTGCTGGTCAAATTGCCTACTCGCTGCTGTACCAGGTAGCTTCGGGTGCTGTATTTGGCCCTGACCAGCCTGTATACCTGCACCTTCTGGATATTGCTCCCATGATGGGAGTTCTAGAAGGGGTTGTTATGGAACTTGCGGATTGCGCTTTACCTCTTCTCGCTGGTGTCCTACCCACTGCCAATCCAGAGGAAGCATTTAAAGATGTAGCCGCTGCTTTCCTTGTTGGCGCCATGCCGAGAAGGGAAGGTATGGAGAGGAAGGACCTCCTTTCTGCTAATGTTCGCATTTTCAAAGAGCAAGGTCAAGCTCTAGACAAAGTTGCCCGTAAGGATGTGAAAGTCCTTGTGGTCGGCAACCCTGCTAACACAAATGCATTGATCTGCTCTAAATACGCTCCATCGATCCCTAAGGAAAACTTTACTGCAATGACCCGTCTCGATCAGAACCGTGCCCAATCTCAACTCGCTGCAAAACTAGGTGTACCTGTCCAGGATGTTAAGAATGTAATCATTTGGGGAAATCACTCATCTACACAGTTCCCCGATGCGTCGAATGCTGTTGTTAAAGTTGGTGGAGCCGAAAAGCCTGTGCCGGCAGCGATAAATGATGACACTTACTTGAAGACCACCTTTGTTTCTACAGTACAGAAGCGTGGTGCAGCTGTTATAGCTGCAAGGAAAATGTCCTCAGCATTGTCTGCAGCCAAAGCAGCATCTGACCACATGAGGGATTGGTTCCTAGGATCTGGTGATCGCTGGGTGAGCATGGGTGTGATTTCTGATGGATCATATGGAACACCCAGAGACGTTGTATACTCATTCCCTGTTACTACTAGCAATGGAAAGTGGAAGATTGTTGAGGGTCTCACTATTTCTGACTTTGCCCGAGAGAAACTTGATTCAACAGGTAAGGAATTGGTCGAAGAGAAACAAGATGCTTTAGATGTCTGCAAAGATTGATTATGATTAAGAGGAATTTTGTATATGTAGCATTACTGTATAGATATACTGCACTGCACGTCACAATGATATTATCAGCAATAACTTTGTCTTTGTTAAATAAAATTATTTCTTATAAGTTCACAATAGATTATATTTTAGTAGATTATAAAATGTTACGTTTTTGGTGATGTAATCTGTTGATATGAATCTAATTTATGGTTCTTATCTTTTAGATTAAATATTTTTTTAAATTTTCATGCTATTTTATTGTATCTATTAAGTAGGTGAAATAGAATCAGCCTGTTTCCTAATCAAGTTATGATCACCTACCTACTATGACAGATTGATAAGAGTGATTGGATGTTCTCATAATTTTAGTTTCACTTTTTATTACTTCAATAAAAAATCTTATGATTTTTGCCTTGTGATAGTGATAAAATAATATTGAACTGATATTTTCAAACTTGGTCCGATTACAAATTACGAATACGATATCGAATGTAAACGCGCTCTGGGGCGCCTTGCAGTGAGATTCGCCTTAAGGTTGATTATACGGGTCTGCCCGCGAAATTCAAATTTAATTTGGTTTTTCGCAATTTGTAAACTAATACAACAAAGTAGGCTTATGGCATTCTAATTGCGCCAATGGCAGTATCATCTTCACAGGTTTATTTAAAAATCTTTGAAAGTGTCCAGTTTAAGAAATTAGTCGGAATATCGACTAATTTGTGAGTAACTCACGTCAAACTCGATACGGTCAATTATTTTAAACTAGACACTTTCAAGTAAAGATTTTTAAATAAACCTGTGAAGATGATACTGCCATGGGCGCAATAATTAAATTACCATAAGCCTACTATGTCGTATTAGTTTACAAATTGCGAAAAACCAAATTAAATTTGAATTTCGCAGGCAGACCCGTATAATCAACCTTAAATGTTATCCTGTGGTGGTATTCTCTAAACTTGATTGCATCAGTGAAACGATCGTAATGACCTCTAATTGGTTGGTACTCTCCCGCTATTCGTTAAAAAACATTGATGCAGCAAGAACGCCATAAATTCAGCCAATCAGAGGACATTGCGAATTGCGATCGTTACACTGCAATCATTTTTAGAGAATCGACACACGGTTGTTTCTACAGGATATAACCACACGAGTAAGGTAATAACAGTCACTTTTTGAAATGAAACTAAATAATAAAATTCGAGATTTTAATTTCTCACACACACACCATTAACTTAATCTTATGCATTTATCTATAATTTTTATGAAAAAAAATATGGACATCTTAATAATACACTGAACACTCACACTCGTAATGTGTGTGAGAATTAACGAACTTGTAACGCGCATAATACTTAATAATTATTTTCCATCGGTAGTCAGTTTAATTTAATCTGTCATACATTTGAATACATAATCGGTAGAAATAATTATTTCATTAATTATTAAGGTTAATTTCAAATAAAAAATCCTATTCATCTCAATACAATATTACTAAACTCGATACATTATTGTTGTCTTTTTATAGCTTAACAAAAAAATCACAGATATTTAATTAATTATTTTATTCTTTAGTCTACCTATCTACCTCCCCATTGGTGATAATTCGGTTGTACACAATCTGTATTTCATTGACAAATTATCTAAATGTATCTGAACCTTTTCCACAGGGAACTTGTAAAGAAAATAGGGATTACAATTTTAGGCTGATTGTGTATCTACAACCAAATCAGCACCAGTATGACCTATTATCCAAGCTAAGTATATATGTATATCTAACTATTATACTAACTAATTAAAAGGTGGTAACATTAAAATTCTATTAAATTAACTCATAAAACCAGCTACGAGGTCAGACGTTTGTAATCTTTGTATCATTATTTTTTCAATTCTTTCTGTCATGATCGTATTTTCAAATTTCAGTCTATCTACCCGCATTTTTATGATCTAGCCAGTCGGGCGGGATTTGTTCTAATATTGGGCTAGGGTCCGTTTTTCTATATTCAATCTAAGTACTTATCTGTATACTGTCGATATGTTATATTTTGTCAAAATATTAAGTTACGTAGGTATAGGTAAACTCAATGACAAAGTGGCATAGAGCCAATGAGCTTTACTTAAATCCAGCTGCCCACAAGATGGCGAATAACGTTACATGTAGACAGCTACTTACACAACAATTTTCTAAACATTTTGTGATTTGAAAAGACCAAATGCTAAGCTTCTACTTCCAGCAAAAACTGCTTTCCGAATAATTGCCAGTTTTGACTTGTCATAACAGCCACAAGTTGGCCTAAAAAAATTATGTTGCATTGAAGAATTTTTCAGATAAAAACATTACTAAGAAATGCATCTATAGATTATACATAGAAAATGGACGCAGGGCGATGCCTCATTGCGCACCAAAATTACTATTTTTACCTGTGCTTCAAAAATTTGCTTACATAGGTCATGAATCTGCTCTTATATTCAGTCGTTAAACGATATCTTAGCAGAAAGTAGGCAACTGATCTGTATATAACTGTAAATACAAGTAGACCAGCTACTTGGGTTCCATAGTTTTCACTCGCCATACCCAAATCTCTCAAGAGGATGTTAGTGTCGGAATACAGACAGAATTCAACGTTGCAGTCCATTAGCGGTCGTTTTTGGTAAAGTGCGAGGCAGAAGCCTGTCAGCCCGTAGCGTAGGTACGACAAAGACATGAGTAGCTTCATGAACCACTCGATGTATTGTCCGAAGCCCATTCCGTAGCAGCACAGAGCGAGGAGTGGCGCTGCGGTCGCGGGACCGACGATTGAGCCGTTCTGGAAAAATTTGGAATTATAAAAAAAATATTATTAATTATATATTTTATAGGTAAGTTGTTGGAAGATGAAGGAAAATTTTTTAAAGTTTTGACAGCTAAAATACAGACACCTAATAGATCAGTGCAAAAATTTAGAAATCTGTCAAGAAATGGCGGAGCCATCCATATTATAATATTTTAAACGTATTGTAAGTCTCACGCTGAGATCTATAGATCGTACTCTGGCTCTGCTCAAGACTCAAGATAGAGGTAATATGAGACACAAATACATATGTTCTGACATAAATCTGTCCCGTTTTAACTCCAAGTCTGGTGGTGGAGGTAGCTACTTGTCAAATGGGATGCAAGTTGCAACAAACAGTGTCGTCACCGCCATTTAGATGCGGGGCATGGGCACGGGCATGGGTGACAAGCATGTCTCTAAATCGCACTGTGCGCAAATTTTTCCGCAAACCTACCCTCATTTAAAATATTATAATTAAGTAGTTATTAGGTACTAAACCGTCTAGTAAGTTTTTATTTATTTATTAAATTAGCGGCGGATAATTCATACATTTTACTAGTAGGCTATTTAGATTTTGTACCGCCTCTACCAATAGAAATAAACATTTTCACCCGTTTTATGCAAGCAGAGCTCTCATCAGAACAATTTGTCGCTGCTATAGGTAGGTAGTAGGTACCAAGTAGGTACATAGGGCCATGCGAACTGTTAGGTATAATAAACAAGTTTAGATAAACGTTTTGCAAATCGGCCAGGTCACTCGTTCCCGCGCTGTAACCAAACGCGTCCTAAAGCCCAATTTATTCCTCGGTAAATCTTCACTCGACGTAGATGAAATCGGCACTAAGGCTATACTCCCACTTAGCTCTGACTCAAGACTGAGTTAAAACGAGGCAAATTAATGTCCGAACATATTTGTGCCTCATCTAACTCAATCTTGGTCTTGAGCAGAGTCAGAGTACGATATCCTTACTCGAGTACGAGCCTTAGCCATTTACGCTTCCTAAAGTTAGTATGAAGCAGTGATAGCCTAGTGGTTAGGACTGTGGTCTCCTATTCGGGGGGTCGCAGGTTCGATCCCGGGTACGCACACTCACACGTCACGCACCTCTGACTTTTCGGAGTCAAGTGCGTTTAAGCAATTAATTAGCAATTACTTACTAAAATCGTGAGGAAACCTGCACATCTGAGAGTTCTCCATAATATTCTCGAAGGTGTGTGAAGTCCACCAATTCGCATTGTGCCAGCGTGGTGGACTATGGCCTATAACCCTTCTCTGAGAGGAGACCTGCGCTCAGTAGTGAGCCGTTGATGGGTTGCTAATGATGAAAGTTAGTTTAAGTAACTCACGGTAACACTGAAAGTGGAGCCGACGAGCAGCCCCAGCCCCTCGGAACAGATGCCGGTCAGCAAGCCGCTGATGGCGAACAGCACGAAGCGGTCCCACTCCAGCAGCTGCCCCGACATCAGGTAGCCGATGACGATGAACAGCGTCCCCAGCGTGAACTGGAATAGTGATAGCTCATATCAAAAATTAGCACAAAGGTTACATTTTACTTAACCCGGAAAATTAAGGAGTACCTACCCTAAAAATAAAAAATAAATACCCTAAAAATAAAATATAAATACACGCTATTTAAAACCTTAATCGGCGTTCCGCGATTTTTAAACGCTGACCATCGCTACTTTTAGCATCCCATCGCAGTTTATGGATCTATCCTTACTCTGTGATCCTATCGAACGCATTTGAGTCGCGAAAGCGCGTTAGCATAATCATAATATATATATATATATATATATATATATATATATATATATATATGCGAAAGTGTGTTTGTTGGTTTGTCCTTCAATCACGTTGCAACAAAGCTAACATGCATCGACGTGATTTTTTGACGTAGGTAGGTATTTAGTAGAGGACCTGGGGAGTGACATTGGCTGCTTTTTATCCCGTATATCTAATAGGATAAGAAGATAAAGTGACATTTGAATCTCAACAACGAATCGCCTGATATACTCGTTGATACATAAGGTAATCCCCTGCAAGTTGCAACGCACGTCTAGCTAAATTACCTCCATTTGAGACTGCCGCCCTGGGCGACCGCAGTTCGCCTGACCACACGATTTGCAACTGTTTCGGTTATATGCTACACTCACAGCGCGCTCTAGGCAGTTGCCAACTTAAAATTGGACATAGGAATTGTACGTGACTAGGTAGGTTGTTCGACTTTGTACGGTGCCATTTCACGTTCACGTTGATAAGATTGGAACCAAGGCCGCCATTTTAAAATATCATTCCGTACAATTCCGCGCTCCACGTGTTCATGGTATTTGCTGCTGCGAGTTCTTTCTAGTGCGAGTGCCGTACAATGTTATTAAAATACAGTAGTAGGTTAGGTACCTATCTACGTACCTATAGTTACCTATTCTGCCCTCGTAATTGAAAACACAGTAACTTCAGTTACACAGTATTGGAAGTTACTGTGTTTTCAATTACGAGGGCAGTATTTCCTGGTAAAGTAGGTACCTAGTAATTCTAAGTAATTCCTCTAGCTACCCGATAAGAAGCCAACAGATAAGTTGGTGGATCTCTTGAACAGACGAGTTGCAGTGTAGAATAGTAGATAATTATTAAAAAAATTAAAAACTCTGAAAGAATAAAAAATACCTACTATAAAATAATGGTTCTCTACAAAAATGTAGTATGAAGTATAACTCTTTTGTAGCAATAGAATCTAGATACATAGTAGAAAATACGCATTGGTACCTATACCTATATACCTACTACCTAGTAGTATTACTTGAATAGTTTGTTATTATTATTTTTATATACCTTTTTTCCGTTATCTGTGGGTTGTAATAAATAAAGGAGAATGGGCACCTTTGTATGAGTTGCGTCCCCAGACTGTATCAAGTTGTGATATATGTCATTTTAAAGGTCATGATAATAGCTTCATTTTATTGTATGACACCAACTGTGAGACTCGTGCAGGGAAAGAACTAGAAATCATTTAATTTTTTTTAAGCCCGTGAAAGTCTAAGACCGTGTTTTTTTAGATTATACGGTATTTTATTCCTTATGTCGACCAAGTGACATATATTCAACTAGCTGATGCCCGTGACTTCGTCCGCGTGGATTTAGTTTTTAAAATCTTCTCGCGGGATTTTTCCCTTTCCCTGTCCCTCTTTGATTTTCCGGGATAAAAAGAAGCCTATGTCACTCTCCAGGTCCTCATCAGCTATACCCATGCAAAAAATCACGTCGATACGTAGCTCTGTTGCGGCGTGAATGCGAAAGTGTGTTTGTTGGTTTATTCTTCAATAAGAACAAACCAACAAACACACTTTCGCATTTATAATATTAGTATGATGATGTCCCTGTGATCAATAGGGTGAAAACCGGGAGCGATCACCGGATGGTAAGAGGCACGTTGAATATTTATGTAAAGCTGGAAAAGGCCAGACTGGTGAAGTCAACTCTCCGACCTTCTCGTGCTCATATCCAAAACCCCGAAACCTTCCAACTCGAACTGCAGAACCGATTCGATTGCCTAGCAGACTGCGTTTCTGGGGCCGATCTAAACAACAGGGTCATGGAAACTGTCCATAATCTGGGTCTAAATTCTTTAAAACCCATCGAAGGAAAATAACTGAAAAGTTCTCTGAGCATATTCTCAAGCTCATGGAGGAGAGACAAGAGATAAGGCTGCAGTCATCGGCAGACGCGGCTGCCTACCAGAGGATTAAAAGGCAGATCTCTACGGCACAAACTCGTGACCTTCGTGTCTTAATATTAAACCAAGTGTATTAAAGATACCATCGCGCGAAACAGAGGCTAAGTGTTCGCGAGAGATCGGTTTATCGGACAGTCGTCTCGTCTCTTCTGGACCTGAGATCTTGGGAGAGGTTGAGAAGTTCTATGAACAGTTATATACCACGACACAATACCGAAGATATCCCGGACGTCAGCCTATACGAGATTAGTATGGTTCTCAAGCAGCTCAAGGAATCACTGCGGAACTCCTGAAAGTGGGTAGAAAACCAGTACAAGATTTTAAGCGATTATTCAATTCCGTCATTCACGAGGGCATAACGGTTCTTCAAAAAAGTGATAATATACCTTGTTGAAGAATTATAAACCCATCTTGTTGCTGAGTCAGGTTTATAAGTTGTTCTTGAGAGTCATTACGAATCGCCTTGCTCGTAGATTTGAAGACTTCCAGCCTCCCGAACAAGCCGGATTCCGAAAAGGCTTTGGCGCAATAGATCACATTCATACGCTGCGGTAGGTTATATATAAAAGACGGAAGAGCATAACCGGCCACTTTGCTTAGCGTTTGTGGACTATGAGAAAGCCTTCGATTCGGTGGAAACTTGGGCTGTATTGAGGTCGCTGCAGAGATGCCGGATTGACTGCCGGTATATCCAAGTGTTGAAGTGCTTGTATGAAAACGCAACTATGTCAGTACGTATACAGGACCAGACTACGAGGCCAATCTACTCACTGCGTGGAGTACGACAAAGAGATGTGATCTCCCCGAAGCTTTTTACCGCTGCGTTGGAGGACGTCTTTAAGATTCTGGATTGAAACGGACTGATGTACTCGCCGTTTATGTTGATACCAATAACATAACCGGCGAGTACATCACTCACCTGCAATTTGCCGATGACATAATAGTCATAGCAGAGACTCTGAGAGACCTCAATACTATGCTCAACGATCTCAGCAGGGTTTCTCAACAGGTGGGCCTGAAAATGAACATGAGCAAGACGAAAATCATGTCCAATGCTCATGCTCCACTCCACCTTCGTTAACCACCACCTGGGTGGATCGACCCAGTACTCGTTGAGAATTCTGCAATCGAAATTGTGGACGAGTGTATATACCTGGGACACATAGTCCAGCTAGGAAGGTCCAATTTCGAAAAAGAGATCAACCGCCGAATACAACTCGGCTGGGCAGCGTTGGGGAAGCTCCGAGATGTCTTCTAGTTCATAATCCCTCAGTGCCTGAAGACTAAAGTCTTCGAACAGTACGTGTTGCCAGTGATGAATTACGGATCAGAGACATGGTCGCTAACTGTGGCCTTCATAAGAAGGCTCAGGGTCACTCAGCGGGCGATTTAGAGAGCTATGATCGGAGTATCCTCGCGAGATCAAATCAGAAATGAGGAGATCCGTAGGAGAACCAAAGTCACCGACATAGCACAGCGAGTCGCGAAACTGAAGTGGAAATGGGCGGAGCACATAGTTCGAAGAGCTGATGGTCGTTGGGGTCCCAAGGTTCTGGAGTGGCGACCCCGCACCGGGAAGTGCAGTGTGGGCAGATCCCATCAATTAGTCGTAGGGAGCCGCTGGATTCAGGCGGCGCTAGACCGAGGCCTGTGAAAGTCCATGCAAGAGACCTTTGTCCAGCTGTGGACGTCTATCGGTTGATAAAGAAGATAATAAAAAATTTAAAAAATAAATAAAAAATAACATAGTTCTTTCCCTGCACGTGTCTCACAGTTGCTGTCATACAATAAAATGAAGCTATTATCATGACCTTTCAAATGACATATATCACAACTTGATACACCACTGGGGACGAAACCGCCCATTCCCCTTTAAATAAATGCACCTACTTACAAATATAATAAAAAATATTTTATATTATCAGCCCGCAAGATTTTTCCGCATCATAGCAATCTATGTTTCTTTAGTAAAACTAATTTGTGCTGTAAATGAGATCATACCATAATTATTTACGTACCATGAAGGGTAAAGTAGAAAACGTCAGCGCTGCATAATACGCCTTCAAGCTATACCATCGGTTGAAGTACTCCCGACGCAGCATCCGTAACTCCATCGGAACTGAAAGATAACACAGACTTACTTCAGCTATTCAAGATCGGATTTTAATCTAAACCAATGATAAAAACAAACTGAATTCAGTGAGAAAGCGCAATATATAGGGTATAGATAGTTACTTTTGGAGTGAGGAGTTAGAACCCGAAGTTTTTATGGGACCATCTCCCAAAGTTTCTGTATCGATTAAAGAAACATTTACGCAAATCGGTTTAGAAATCACGGAGATATCGATATACATAGGTAGAAAAACACAATTCCTTTTTTAAAAGTAGATATGTCACTGAAAGTCCCGTCAAATTGGTCCAGCCTTTCTCGAGATTAGCCTAAACAAACTGACAGACAAACAGAAAAAAAAAAATTGATGCTTTGTTAAATACCTAAGTACCGAATAAACTTTCATATTATGCATTAATTAGTAAAAAGCTGTTAGTTTAATTGGCATTACAAACAGACACTTTATTTATTTGTATTGAATATTGATCTAAAGATAGGGAGCATAAACCTTGCAAGTTGCAGCGCATTTTTTTTTTCGAATGAGCGTTATTTCCTACTAGCTCTATTCCAATTTCCAACACATTTACCTAGCTCACTTTTCTCGATCTTGTGAATCCGATTTTTAGGGCTCCAAGAAAAAAAAACGGAAACCTTATAGGCTCGCTCTGTTGTCCGTCTGTATACCTATGTCAAAGCCTTTTTTTCTCAGAAACGACTTGAGGTACTAAGTTGAAATTTATACTGAACTAGCTTTTGCCCGCGGCTACGCTCACGTTAAGTTCGATTTTCAAACACCTATTTTACCCTGTTAGGAGTTGAATTTTCAAAAATCATTTCTTACGGTTGGAAACGTTGTAACAGCTATTTGTATGCCAAATTTCAGCCCGATCCGTCCAGTAGTTTGAGCTGTGCGTTGATAGCTCAGTCAGTCAGTCAATCAGTTAGTCACCTTTTCCTTTTATATATTTAGATATAAAGATCAGTGGTCTCTTAATGCTCTGAAAATTTCTAATTTAACTCAGTGAAAGGTTACAGGTTTCCAAGCGTATTTTCATACAAAAGTTTTAGTGACGTGACGGGTCCTTTAATATATTACAAAAATTCGCCACTAAGATAGTCATCTAGTAAATAGTATATCACAAGGTAGGTACGGAACTCTCAGTGCGCGATTATGTCTCGTACTTGGCCGCTTTTTTGATTTTCGCCTATGATGTCTAGCAGGCGCTTTCTGGGGGGGACTGTTTTATTTCCAGGAACGGCGATGTTGAGACATCTGTTACTGACGTAACTTTGTGATTTCCGTGCTATATCTCCTCGCCATCTGCCTTCTTGCAACTTATCTTTGCTATCTGATACTGTGATTGTTGCATTGTTTGTTGCAGCACACGAAATACTTATATGTGAACAGTGAACATAAACGAGATTCAGGCAACGATGTACTTACTGAGTGCCTCTAAAAATATTTTATGTTAGTTTTTATTTATTGGAACAAAATGGCCTTTGATAATATAATCGTCATAATTTTTTTATTTTTATATATTTTTTTTTATATATTTTATAATTTTTTAATAAAAATAAAAAAGAAGAATTCAAAAGAAATTCTACTGGATTCCTTCTTTTTCTTCTGGTTCTATTCTTTTTACTTACCTATCATACCCAGGTTCCTACCCTTCTTCTAGTCTAGAGTCTAGTCTTGACGGTAAATAAAGGCACCCAGTGTAACAGAAGTACTTATTTGCTATTAGGTAGGTCATATTCAACATCATTAGCACGTCATTAGGCACAATAGTTGTATGTAGGTCAGTAACATACATAAGTAGTAATTGATACCCAGAGTTATTAAAGGTTCAAAATGTAGTCCATTAGGATAACACGAGTTGTGGAACGCGGTATAAAGATCCTCCTTATTGACCCCTTATGTAAATTATCCCTAAAGCCTTCTTAAGGTTATTATGACGGAGAGGATGGATAGGGAAAACTTTTTGTCATGTATATTTTGTTATGGTGATTTTCCGCGATGCCAAAAGACGTTTTTCGTAAACCGTGACATACTTAGATAATAATATTCATATTTACCCGAATTTCGTGCTCACTTTTGGAATATTTTTGGAGAATTGTATCCAATCAAACAAATAATAATATTATTTAAGCTTTATGTTACCAAAACATCAAGGTAGCTTAAAAATAAATAAAGAAATAATACCT
This sequence comes from Oeneis ivallda, assembly GCA_029955525.1. Lineage (NCBI taxonomy): Eukaryota > Metazoa > Arthropoda > Insecta > Lepidoptera > Nymphalidae > Oeneis > Oeneis ivallda. The sequence goes on along the minus strand of JARPMR010000010.1, from coordinate 6,690,339 downwards.
AAGTACCTACTAAGTAAGTACCTTCTTTGGTATTAGGTATTTCTGTTATGAACTAAACTGAATTGACGCGTCCTAAAATAGGGCTACATTTTCACTACAATATGTGACCAAAATTGAAAACTGAAATAAATAACTTTGAAAAAGTGCAAAGTATAAAATATGAGGTTTGCTGTACGGGTAGGTATGGCTATTTATGGCTTTCAATTTTATTTAATTATATTTCGTGATAATACGTATTTTGTGAGAATTTCAATTGGCTTCCTATTACGGATGCAGCTGTTCTATGTAGGTACCTACCTCTGTGTCAGACAGACGGATGGACGAACAGACAGCGAAGGCTCGGTAGTAAAAATGCTAAGAGAAAGAGATGAAAGAGAAATAGAGAGGGAGAAAAAGAAAGAAAGAGAGGTAAAGAGAGAAGAGAGCGAGAGAAATATTTAAGTATAAAAATACATACACAACAAGACAGGTATCATGATATAGGTGTACATGAAGAAGACGACGCAGCTGAGACAGAACTTGAAGTTGGCGATGGGCACGTTGCCGTCGTTGCCGATGAGGAAGAATATGCCGCCGAGAAGAACCGCGGCGCTCACGTGGTGCAAGAGTTGAATCCATAGACCTAGCTGCAAATGAAAGAAAAGCTATAGAAGATTCAATACAATCTCATATAATAAATACTAGCTTTTGCTGAGATTTCGCAGCACTAGGTTTCGAAAATCCTGTAGGAACCTTTTGTTTTTTTTTGGGCTAAAAGTTAACCTATAATTATAAAGGTAGCCTATGCGTGATTGAAGGGCAAACAAACAAACAAACCAGCAAAACAATAGACAGGCACACTTTGGCGTCCATTATATTAGTAGATAAGGCTGGAAAAGTTTTCATCTGTCTCTTTGTTTTGTTACCTATCTTTTGACTGCTCACTCGCTTAATTGACAAAAGGCACATAACTTAAAACCTGGAGACAGCAGTTGTAGTGTTGTAAAAATTCGAGCAATAACGTGTTTTGGAAACTTTTTTGAGTTAATGGCAGATCTTTCATATAAAAACTGTCAGAACGCCCAATTTATTACGCCCATTATATTCTCGGTTATTATTATAACGCCCATTATATTCTCGGTTAAACGTCACTCGAATTTGGTGAAATCGGCGCATAAAATATAAATAATAATATAGTTAAATATGTACAGGATAATCGGTGACAAATTTCATGAGAATTTTATAATAGGCAGGTATTAATTTTGTCCGGATAAGTAAGGGAGGTGTTAATAAAAAATACTTATAGCGTGGCGTAAGAAATTCCGCTTTTCTCAAGATACTTATTTTTACATTCTATTTTAAGAATTTATTAGATTTTCTATTTATAGCAACAAGCTTTTAAGATAAAATTTCTTGAGCAAGCGACAAGTTTTATTTTTTGCTAAAAATGTGCTGCTGTACATCACAACTTCACATGTACAATAACTAACAAAAAACAGAAAATACTATCATGACAGCCTATGTACCTACTCTTGAGTTTTCACTCCAACGCCTCAAATTTTCTTTTACACAAACTGACATTTTCTTAACAGCCTTTGTACCATTTTGTACAAGATTTGTACAGCTTGAGTTTCACTCCATTGCCCTTCTTTTACACATCTGACATTTTCATGACAGCCTATGTACAACTTTAGTTTCCACAGTTTTCATTAATTTTGTTTCATAGTTTCCCGGCCACTAAGAAAGAACTGACACAGTGGAAACAATACATGAATATTCTAATATATGTATATAAATTACGTATCACGTTGTTTGTCCGCGATGGACTCCTAAACTACTGAAAAGATTTTTAACAAACTTCGTAACTATCTGTAATTTGGTCCAACTTAAAAGATAGGATAGTTTTTTTGGATTGGGATAATTTATTTGTTTTATTTATATAGATAAGATGACGGTACGAAGTTCGCTGGGTCAGCTAGTAGAAAATATAATGTAATACTGCCCTTTGTTTTTAAGGGTAAGGGGTTAACCGCCTGGCTTCTTTATCTCTGGTTCAAACATTATGGGTTTAACTGAGTACCTAGGTACTTGGGTAAACTAATATTCTCTTCAGCCTGGGAATTGTCTCCCCAAGTAGTCTATAAAGTTTGGCGTGTGCAACTCACCGAATTTCTGATACTCTGGGTGAACATTCGCTTGATCAATATGCTGAACTGTGTAATGAAGGTGGTGGGGAACTCCATCTTCTGCATCTGTTCTTTGGCGACGTGCTCCACGAATATCCTCTGGATGGACTCGTCCGAATGTAGTACTGGTTTCCTGCAATAAATTAAAAAGACGTTAACCAAAAGAAGAAAAAACAAAATCAAAATAATTTAAGTTTCATGTATGTTTTCTTCATAGCACATTCTGCCTGCAAGAAACTAGATATTTGATTCTTGAGTTTCTTGCAGACAGAGTATATGAGCCTCATTATTGCCTGTCGCCATATAGGGTACTTTACGCTGCAGTTACTGCATCCATCCCTACACCACTGGAATCCTCAGGTTTGTTCAAGTTGAAGTCAGACGGTCAGTCACAGAAGCCGAATTGGCTCCGATTAAGCAATCTAGAGCTCTTATACATAAATAGAGCTCATCTGTACATCGATATTTATTCAAAAATTCGAATTCAAGAACCAACCAAACTAATTGTTCATGTTATTCCAATGTAGAGTCAATTTTTGGGCTTTCCTCTTTCTTCTTTTTTTCAATATAGACTAGCGCTTGACTGCAATCTCACCTGATGATAAGTGAAGATGCAGCCTAAAATGGTGCCCGCTTGCATGCATTTAGAAAGAAGATGCCTATTCACTTGGATTATTTACTAACCGTCCGCCTCTCACGGTCATCCGATCAAGCTTCCTACACAGCTTTCCGTTCTGACACAGTTCCGACATCTGCGCAGACGCTTCCATGTCACCCAGTAACGTCTCCAACACGAAATCGGCCGGATTGTACGTTGTTGGACACACGTGACCGATTTCCGATAAGAACGGCACGAGAAGTGGAGCTGCACCCTGGTAAATGATCAAATAAAATAAATAAATAAGTGTTTTCTGACTACTGTTACAATGTGTGTGTGTGTGTACTGTGTACTGTGTCTTATAACTGGGAGGTCTCGGGTTCGATTCTCGGCGGGGGCAATTCGGGAATTTACAATTTCTTAATTGTTTCTGATCTGGTCTGTTTGGCAGACTGTGTGGCAGGATTTAGCCGTGGCTAGTTACCCCCCTACCCTCAATGACGTGCCGCCGAGCGATTTAGCGTTCCAGAACGATGGCGTGTAGAAACAGATTAGGGGTATGTGTTAAATGTACACTGCCATGCCCCCTCCAAGTTGGCCCACTATCATCTTAGACTGCATCGTCACTTACCAGCAGGTGAGATCGCAAATTCTTGCTGCAACAATTTGATGACAAATTAATGAAACAGAAAGAAAGCAGCTGGTCTTGGTACGGCGTTGTTCTAAAGACAAATTATATACAATGCAAATAGGTACATATAAAAGACCATTATTTCTGAAAAAAAAAGAGTGCTTAAGCTCCATTTTGTTATAAGTAGCATTTAGATTCAACACTTGAATTTAGGTACTTTCTTCCTGTTAATTTAACAGGTGACGTAAATTGAATTGCGTTTTAAGCAAATACACCTTTAGTGGGATATATATTCGCGTAGAAGAACATAAAGGGGCAAAACTCCGACACCGTTACTGTTTCTATATATAGTAATTTCAATTTTATCGTTTCCTTGAGAAATATACGACTAATCGTAAATACAGGATGGAGAAAGCTTTTGAGTACGAAATACTTGAAATGTTTCGAGCGGGAACGCTATTTTATGGCATTTTAAATGAATATATTTTCATGGAATTACCGTTTTATTTTGTAGAGTATCTCGGTTGAAATTTAATTAATTTTTAGAGGCCTTTTTAATAAATACATAATCTTTTCGTTCATTATTTATTTATTATTTCCTGATACGATTTCGTCTGCTTTAATAAGGCATTTATAGATTGCTAATGCAATACATGAGGTATGTATAACAAAGCACGTATAAATCTAGTTACAGTACCCGGCGATATATTATACGAGTATTGCACATCGGCCTTTGGAATAAAACGCTATTTCTATTCTATTGCAAGGAAAGCTAGCCAGAAATTCACGTAGTAATTACTGAAATCTCTTCACAAACGGCGAGCGCATCACGTAACATATATAAAAAAAGCCGGCCAAGTGCGAGTCGAACTCGCGCACCGAGGGTTCCGTACTCCAAAAGTAAAAAGTAAAACGATAATATTATATTAATTTGCTTATTTATCGTTAACTTTGTTTGTAGAGGTTTATTGTTAATATAAAAAAAAACTATGCTAGTTAGAGCGTTGGTTTTATTTTTCCTGTAAAATTATACATAAACTTCTATTGACCATAATTATTTCAGATTTTTCGATTGGTAAACTTCGGAGATAAGGGGGGGGAACGGTATTTTTTTTCGACATTTTGGCCGATTACTCAAAAACTATTATATATAGAAATAAATAAAAAACTGTTTTAGAACGCACATGCAAAGGCCTTTCATATGATATCCCACTCGGAATAATTATCTTACTTTGAAATTTCAAACCACTGATTTTCCCCCTTTTTTTATTAAACTAAAATAATTTTCGCGTTCATTTTATTTTTCCTGTAAAATATACGTAAACCTCTATTAACCATAATTATTTCAGATTTTTCGATTCGTAAACTTCGGAGATAAGGGGGGCGAACGGTATTTTTTTCGACATTTTGGCCGATTAATCAAAAACTATTATATATAGAAATAAATAAAAAACTGTTTTAGAATGCACAAGTAAAGGCCTTTTATATGATACCCCACTCGGTATAGTTATCTTACTTTGAAATTTCAAACCCGCACGATTTTCCCCCTTTTTTTATCAAACTAAAATAATTTTCGCGTTGCTTTTATTTTCCCTGTAAAATATACATAAACCTCTAGTGACCATAATTATTTCAGATTTTTCGATTGGTAAACTTCGGAGATAAGGGGGGGGGGGGGGGGGGGGGAACGGTATTTTTTTCGACATTTTGGCCGATTACTCAAACACTATTATATATAGAAATAAATAAAAAACTGTTTTAGAATGCACAAGTAAAGGTCTTTCATATGATACCCCACTCGGTATAGTTATTTTACTTTGAAATTTTCCCCTTTTTTAATAAAACTAAAAATAATTTTCGATTTTTCTTTATTCCAATGATGTTGGGCCACTATTATACACAACTATGCCAAATTTCATGTCGATAGCTTTAATAGTTACTGAAATAATCGACTGTGACAGACGGACGGACGGACGGACGGACGGAGAAAGTGTCATAGATTTTGTATAAGTAGTAAGTACATGGTAACCTTAATTAAATCATTGATCTGTGTTTCATGTACTTGTCTATGAAAAGTGGTCTTTGACAATATAATCAAACCAAGCTAGAAAATGGTTACCGGTGTTTTAATATAATATCCCTCATAACATTACATGGCGCAGTATAAAACATGGCAACGGGATATAATTTACCTTCGCAACTACCCCTGGTGGGAAATTGTAAGTTGAAAAGTACAAAAAATTCAAGCAGTCTGTTAATATATATTTGGAGGCAGCGGGGCTGTCTACAGCGAAAGAAGAAAGGAAGATTGCAATATTTCTAAATCTGATCGGTGAGGATGCTCTCAATGTATATAATACGCTTGAGACTGAAAGTGTGAAAACACTCGAAGATGCGCAACGTCTATTAGAAGAGTACTGTAATCCGAGGAAGAATATTCTGCACTCTCGATATCTGTTTTACAACAGAAACCAGAAACCGGGTGAGACTTTCGACACCTTCATGACTAGTGTTAAAAGCTTGTGCAGTGATTGTGAATTTTAAAAGGCAAAGAGGAGGCCCTTAGAGACAGATTGGTGTTCGGGTGTAACAACATTGATTGTCAGAAAAAACTCATAAAAAAAGGTGATCCAACCCCTGGAAGACGTTATTTCTGCCCTAAGAGTATCCGAAATAACAAATTCTCAAGTAAAGGAAATACAAAATAAAGAAGAGATAGATTCACTCACATTTAATAACAAAACTAAAAAGAAATGTCTACATTGTGGACTGGCCCACCAATATGGCCAGTGTCCGGCTTGGTCAAAGACATGTGTTAAATGTAATAAGAAAAATCACTTTGCTAGAATGTGTCGCAGTGATAAGGCTACAAATGAAGTTACTTATGAAGAGGAATTTGATTCCTATGTTGAAACTGTGACATGCAAGTTGTCAGTGGATTCATCAGCATGGTACCAAGAAGTAATGTTACCAGGACAAAATAAAATCAGCTTTAAATTGAGACCCCGGAGCAGATGTGAACATTTTACCTATACATTTGTTTGAAAAGTAACATCAACTCATCCAATAACACTAAAAGACACTTCAGCAATACTTGAGAGTTGGAATGGTTTCAAGACCCCTATTAAAGGGTTAGCTACTATAAACATTGAAGTCAATAAAAAAATCATACACTGAAACATTTTGCATAGCTGGAAATGAAAAATCAGTGCCAATATTATGCAGAGATGCCTGTGTTCGTTTAAAATTAGTGAAGAGAGTGGAGTCTGTGGTGTCTGACAATACTCAAACTAAGGAGAACTTAATCAAAGACAATATTGACCTATTTACTGGCAATTGGTAAGTAATATTTAAAATAATTGGTAAGTTTGAAAAACCATATGAAATTAAACTAAAAAAGGATGTAATACCAACTTCGCTACCTCCATATAGAGTACCCTCTCAAATTAAGACCAAAATTGAAAGATGAATTGTTGAGACTGGAGGGTCTGGGCATTATAAACAAAGTGACTGAGCCTTCGGTGTGGGTTAACAGATTAGTTATAATTGAAAAACCTGATAAAACTATAAGAATATGCCTTGACCCAAAAGATCTCAACAATGCTATTGTAAAAGATTACTGTTATATACTTACTGTAGAAGATTTAGCGACTAAGTTAAAAAATGCTAAGTTCTTTTCAGTGCTAGACCTTAAAGATTCATTTTGGCATATTGTTTTATCTGAAAAGAGTTCAAGATATTGTACATTTGCTACAATGTTTGGCACATACAAATTTAATCGTTTACCATTTGAGATATCTATCGCTTCTGAAATTTTTCAAAAAATGTTGTCTGAAATATTTAAGATAGATGGTGTAGTAAACTACATTGATGATATACTTTGTTATGCTGAAACAGAGGAGCAAATGAACAAAATATTATCTGAAGTATTTAAAAAGGCTAGAGACTATAATGTAAGATTTAATTAAAAAAAAAAGTTTCAGTATATGTTAACTCAAGTAAAATACTTTGGACAGATATTTGAAAATGGAACAGTATCTTCAGATCCAGACTCAATAAAAGCAATTACTGACTATGATGTACCGAAGGACAAAACTGACTTACAAAGACTTCTTGGTCTAATTAACTATTTGCGTTCATATATTCCAAATCTTGCATCATTGACTAGTCCCTTAAGAGATTTACTGAAGAAAGACACTTTATTTGTATGGCAACAGACACACACAGAATCATTTGAAAAAATAAAAAAAATACTATCCACTCAACCTGTCTTACATACATTTGACCCGCATAAATATATAACAATTCAAACAGATTCAAGCAAAACTGGAATAGGATGTGTACTTTTACAGGAAAACAAGCCAGTTTATTATGCATCTAAGGCTTTAAATGAAACTGAAATAAATTATGGACAAATTGATAAGGAATTTTTGGCAGTGTTATTCGCTTGCAAAAAATTTCATACATTTATATATGGAAAAAAAATTATCATACAGACAGATCATTAACACTCATTTCCATAATGAAAAAATCTCTAAGTGACATTCCATCAACTAAACTAGCGGCACGCTATGATGGCCGGTTTGACACATTACAATAGTGATGTGGAATGTCAATTTATTCTCGAACAAAAAACAATTAAGTTTTGTTTTTGTACCTGATTAAATAGGTTTAATAAAACAAAAATGTATATGTTTATTTAATTTATTTGAACGAACTGAATATTTGAATGATAAATAGTTACGAAGGCGTATTACGAACTCACGTGTCTGACTATTTAGAACAGTTCTCTGCGTACGTTCGGTCATATCGACGAAATCCACAACAAAGGGCTTGAACAGAGTCCAAATTAACGAGCAAGGGTCAACAGTAATGCAGTATCAATATTTGAAATCCAAAGCCAGGTCAAAACTATATCACAATCGCATTGCACTGACAGTTTATACTTTTCGAAGCAACGTCAATTCGAAACTGCTTTGTTTTGCATTGAGCATTGACGCGAGTTTGCCGGAGGTAGTAGTTGTGCTAGCCAGCGATCCTATGTGACGATCGTATTAGATTCCATTTTTAAAAATTTTCAATTTAGAAAACCAAATGCCGAGTTGAGGTATATATCATATAAAAATAAAAATTTTACCTTTTGTATGAAACAGCTGATATTTTTTTGCGATTTCAGAGGTTTGTCCACATAGTGAAAATTGTTCATATTCACAAGTACATTCACCCCTTAAATGGTGCAAACTGATTTTTCTACACTTGTATACATTTTAGAAATCAATTTAATAAATAAATTTTGAGTCCTAAACCTAAAACTACATTCGATAAAATTTATGAATCTCTGCACATCACTATCGTCAATAAAGTAATACAATTATTTCCTTCAAAGTCGTTATCAATTAATACGGAACTTCATGAGCGGACAAACGTCAAACCGGCCATCATAGCGTGCCGCTAGTGTAGGTTACAACGAATTAAACTGAAGTTAAGCACATATGAGATTACTCTAAAACATGTACCTGGCTCTCAAATGCATATTGCAGATGCATTGAGCAGAGCTTGTTCTACAGCTAGTATCCAAAAAGACTGTGATACTGAACTGAATGAGATAATTCACAGTGTCAATGTATCAGATGATATATTAACTCTGATTAAGCAGGAAATAATAAATGATCCTGTTTCAGCTTATATAACTCATTATTATAAAAATGGTTGGCCTAACTCACATACTAAAATTTTTCCAGAGTTAAAATATCTATATAATTTAAGGAATTTAATTAGTATTGAAAATGATAGTATATTCATTAATAACAGAATATATATTCCTAAATCATTACAAAATTTTATATTGAATAAACTTCATGAATGTCATTTTGGAATGACCAAAACAAAAGCAAGGGCAAAAGTTTTATTTTTTTGGAAAAACATGAATTCTGACATAGACCAGTTTATTTCAAATTGCAAAATCTGCACAAAATATTCCAATAATAATGTAAAAGAACCAATGATAATAATCAGAGAACAACCTGAATTGCCATTTGAGCATGTCTCCATAGATATTCTACAGTTTGCTAACACTGATTATCTTGCATTGACTGACCACTACTCCAAGTGGATTGAGCTACATAAACTAAACAATAAAACAGCTGAAGCCACCATTAGCATTCTGAAAAGCATATTTGCTACGCATGGCATTCCCAAGTTTGTCTACTCAGATAACATGCCATTTAATTCCTTGGCTTTTATAGAATTCAGCTAAGAATGGCAGTTCAAACCTATTTTCTCAAGCCCACACTACCATCAGAGTAATGGAGCTGCAGAAAGAGCAGTAGCTATATGTAAGAATTTCTTAAAAAATCATATGAAACAAAAACTGATATAAATCAAATTTTACTTGAATATAGAAATACTCCTGTAAGTGGCCTTGATTTATCACCAACTGAATTATTGTTTAACAGATTATGCCGAACCAAACTCCCAATTAAAAATACCCTACTAGTGCCAAAATTAAGTCCTCCAATGAAAACCACATTATTAGAAAATGCAATAAAAAATAAAATTTATTATGACCAACATTCAAAACCCAGAAATGAGATATTTCAGGAAGGGCAAAAGGTAGTATTTAAAGAAAATGAACACAGTAATATATGGAAACCTGCCATAGTTTACAAAATAACAGAGAATCCCCGTTCGATTATATAATCAAGGATAACATGGGAAACCTTAAAACAAGGAATACATGGTTTGTTAAAGCTGATAATAGTCAGGATCCACCCATTGAGAATTCTCGTAGATGCACACAACCAACATGGTCTCAAGTGGCAACACCTGAGGAAACAACTGCATACTCTCCTCCGGTTCAGATAAGGAGGTCCAACAGAGATGTAAGACCACCTTCCCATCTGTTAGATTATGTTAGGGATTAATAATAATGTTAATGATGATGATAATAATACGGATCTGTTCATTTAGTAATACATTTAATTTTGTTACATTTAAGTAAGTTCTAATATTATCATTAAGTACTTTAATAATTTTACTAAGTAAGTATATTATATATTTTCAGTTGTGAACTTCCATTTGGTTGTATAAACTTATTTTATTAAAAAGGGAGATGTCATAGATTTTGTATAAGTAGTAAGTACATTATAATCCATGGTAACCTAAGTAAATCATTGATCTGTGTTTCATGTACTTGTCTATGAAAAGTGGTCTTTGACAATATAATTAAACCAAGCTAGAAAATGGTTACCGGTGTTTTAATATAATATCCCTCATAACATTACAGAAAGTCTCACCATAAGGGTTCCATTTTTACCATTTTGGTACGGAACCCTAAAAATGCAGTCGAACTGTGAATAGAATAGAATAGCGTTTTATTCCAAAGGCCGATGTGCAATATATATCGCCGGGTACTGTAGTGTATATACCTTGATAATTTTTAGCGTAATTTAATTTAACTCCTTGTTCAATCAATCTATTTCTTTCTATAATCTCTGCTATGAAGAAACGTAATTTAAAAAGTTTCATAGTTAAGGTGGATATACCGTTGAATTCATCGAGAGCGAGTACTATTTCAGCGAAGTTGTGAAAGCTTTATCCCCCCCGGGGATGCGGACCCAATAATAAAAGTCACAAACAAGATATAGTGTCGCCGAAAGAAATATGAAAATTGCAAGAAGTTCAGCGGAACAGCTTGTGAAGCGATAGTTTTATTTCACGGACGAGGAAGCCGAAGATGTGCATGGAATTCAAATTTTGACTTTGCCGTATTGAATAAGTTAAGGACACTTTAATCTTCCACGCAGGCTAGAAAGGATCACTGGTAATAAAGCCGCCTTCACACTTTAACTTACTTTACATTATTATTTATAAAAATAATGTCTAACTTGAGACTAAAGTACAGAAGAAACTACTAATTTTTTTGGAACATTATAATAAAAAAAAATATGAAGTTATTCCTTTGATCGTAATCGTATTCGATGACATTAGCGCCAAAGTAAATTGCACATTAATTAGGAACTACGGTGGAACATTCGTAAATATACATACAAAGTTACATAGAGTGCTATGACCGTAACCCTTCCTTTTAGCTTTGCCTTAGTCCGGCTCAAAAACCGGTCAAGTGCGCGTCGAACTCGTGCGCTCGTGGGTTCCGTACCTACCTATTATACCGCCATTATATTATTATTATTTTTATATATCTTGACTCTCACACCCGCGTACAATATAAATACATATAAAACCAAAGGGAAATATAATAAACATAAATATATACACACAGATAAATAAACTTACATATAGATTACATAAATAAATACTTGTAGCGGGCGGAGGATTACGCCCCGGCAGGGGAGACCAGTCGGCCGGGGGTCAGGGCGACAGGCTGAGAAACCGACGGACTATCCTAGCCGAGTCTAGCAACACCGCTTTCTGCATCTTGGCCGCGAGCGAACCGCCACGGAACCCCAGTCGCCTCAGATGGTGAGCGAGGCTGACTGGGATCAACCCATTCGCAGAAATAACGATTGGGATGGTTTCAGTGGACTCCACATGCCACATGCCAGTAACCTCGTGAGCCAGATCTAGATACTTTCGTTTTTTCTGTCTCCGCTCTCACGAGGTTCTCGTCATGTGGGATGGTGATGTCCACTAAAAACACCCTCGACTGTGGCCGGTCCATCAGCACGATGTCAGGCTTATTCGCCAGAATCGTCCTGTCCGTGATGATGGACCGGTCCCAATAGAGCCGGACTCCGTCACGCTCAAGCACCGGCACCGGTGTGTACCTATAGTACGGCACTCTCTCATCCAGGAGACCGTACTTCAGAGCAAGCTCTTGGTGAAGGATTTTGGCCGCTTGGTTGTGTCTGTGCAGATACTCAGTGTTAGCAAGAGCCGAACATCCCGAGAGCACATGCTCAGGCATGGCACACTTGTCTAGTCCAAGCTCCATCCTGATGGAGTTACTGAACTCAGTGGTGATATTCAGCAACTCCTTCAGGCGGGTGGCATTGGGTGCTAGCAGCTTGAGGTCATCCATGTAGAGAAGGTGAGGTACTTTTGTCCCTCTTCTCCGAAACTGAAAGCCTGTCCCTGATCTCTCCAGCAAAGAGCTGAGAGGGTTCAGCGACAGACAAAACCATAATGGACTCAGACAATCGCCCTGGAAGATACCCCGCCGTATCTTGATCCGGTCACCCGCAGCCGCTAACCGCTCGCCATGGAGACAAAGGATCGTACTCCATTGCCCCACACACTCTCCGAGGAAGTCTCGAACTGTACTATCGACTTTGTACAGCTCAAGGACCCTCAAGAGCCATGAATGGGGCACCGAGTCGAATGCCTTCTTATAGTCAATCCAGGCGGCAGAGAAATTCCGGCGATTGCGTTTGACCACTTGGCCCGCGACGGAGTCGATGAGAAGGAGCTCCTTAGTACCACGACCACCGCCCCGACATCCGTTCTGAGCCCCAGACATGATGTTGTTCTCGTCTACGTGACGGGAAATCTTAAGGCTCAGAACGGATGTCAATGTCTTATAGATGGTAGTAAGACATGTGATGGGGCGGTACTTAGCTGGGTCAGCGGTATCGGTTGACTTAGGAGCTAAATGAGTGATCCCGGTGGTGAAAAGGCTCGGGAGTGCCCTTTGCTCGAGAGCATCTTGGAATTGTCGAGCCAAAGTAGCATGGCAGAGCGAAAAATCCTTCAACCAGTAGTGATGCAGCCCATCGGGTCCCGGACTTTTCCAGTTCGGGGCCCGGCGCACCGCACCAGCTACATCCTCCGAAGAGATGGCGACGGGGTTCATCGGCTCTATTGAGGCACATGCTTCCTCAACCGCCGCAATCCAAGGGCCCTCCTCATGCTCCACCTCTCTTGACCATACATTTCGCCAAAAGGCGACGAGGTCAGCCGGGCTCGGCCGCTGAGAGGTAGAACAGACTGCTGGGCACTCCAGTTTTTTATAGAACCTTTTTTGATCACTCGAGAAGAGGCGATTTTGCTGAAAGCGCTCGACTCTTTCCGAGTATCGTCGAATGCGGTTCCCCCATGCAGCGATTTTCTGGTTCAGGTCGTCGATGCGCTCCGTTTGTCCTTCAGGTCGTCGTTGCGAGTTTTTGGGCTATATCGGGCTGATCTAGCCGCACCCCGAGCCCATTAAAGGCTATTCTAACGGAGCGCACAATCCTTGGCCTAGTGTTGCCCGACCTGAAACTCTGCAGTCTGCCAATGAGAGCTCTGGCCAGGGTGATACGGTGTTCTATTCTCCTTTTCCAGGCTGGTTCCGTGCTGCGCCTTAGAGTAGTGCGTCCACGTTCTTGGGTCTTGACACCCATGAAACGATGAACAGCTAAGGCCGCACCAAAGAGAATAGAAGCCGTATCATCCAGGCCAGTACTGCGCTCAAGGTATTGAGGCAGCATTTGGACAGGTTCCGCCAGAGAGACAATTTGCTCTGTGGTTGGGGTTGTCACCTCGGGAACAGCCTCACGTCGTAATCGTTCGAGCTCGGTAGCGCTAAAGATGTTCGAGCGCTGAATATACCGAGCCCGGTCTGCCAGGTTTTGTTCCGTGACAGTCAGATTCGGCTCGAGCAGCAAGAACTCGCGGTACATTGCCGCTCGGTAGCCAGTCCGTCCGGTTTCCCCTCCTGTCGCCCTGTAGTACGCACGCATGACATTTCTGTTCATTGGAGATGTCCATCTCATGCGGCGCACTCCACCAGCGGCGGGCTCCGAAGATTGGGTCCTAGAGGGCCCTGTCGGCGCCAAGCCGACTGGTGGGGATGATGGATCTGTCGACTGGCCAGGTGGTAAAGGTCGTCGAATGGCGTGACTGGCGGATTGCATGCTGCCACGTCCAGCGCCAGCCCCAGACGCGCCCTGGCGACCCCCAGGTAGCGGCCTTATACGTAAATTTCTTATTTGTTCCATCATCATATTTGGGGGGGGGGGGGGAGTGGCAGTTACATCACCCGGGGTCCACTCATGTCCCCGAGGAGGCTGTTTCTATAGCCAGCTAGCCGGATTGTGGGGGATTCTAGATGAACTTCCCCTATTCCCTTAGTCGCCTCTTACGACACCCACGGGATAGGAAGGGGTGGCACTATTCTATTCTGCCGGTGCCACACGGCCATTATTATTATTTCAACTTTTTTAGTTTTTGGAATTTTGCCTTTATTTGTGCTGTAAGATCTTGCTTTTTGCCAAATTTCGAGATTCTAGGTAAACGGGAACTATCATATAGGTTTTCGACCCAAAACTTATAAGGTACTTCCAGTTGACCTAGAATTGTCAATTTTGGTTAAAAGCAAGGTCTTACAGAACAAGTATAGGGAAAATTCCGAAAAATAAAAAAAATTGAAAATTAAGGTAAATTTTGGTACTTACGAGTTTTAGCGAAAATCTAAATTTGCCCTTCTTATCGTGTTGACTCAGGACCTTGATTTTTATACACCTTAAGGACTATAGACCTCAGTATCTGGGATAAATTTCAACTTGCTAGGTCCACCCGTTGCTGAGAAAATCGGTGGTGACACACGGACAAAAAGACAAGAGAGTGATCTTATATAAGTAGGGGTTCCTTTTTTACCTTTTGAGGTACGGAACCCTAAAAAAGAACAAAACTCATCGTAATTCACTTCCAGCCTTCCAGGTCAGCTTCTGTTCTCTCAGTACAATTAATGACGTCACAAAGCCGTGTAATTTGCGTCACTGACAGTTTAGCTCCGTTCCGTTACTGACCACAAAAGTAGAGTCGTGACAGACCCAGTTTTCAATTCAAAGTCTACTTCTTGTCCTTTTGATTGAAAGATCACAAGATATCGATTCGGATATATTTAAGTAGCGTTGAACAAAGATAGAAGAGACGTCACTGTTTTAAATGTATTGTTTCGATTCCTTTTCTGTTTCGTTTTTAGGGTTCGTTAGTAAAACAAGGTCACCGCAATTTATTATGACGGGCGGTGGGTCGTGGAAAAATGCCCTTAGGAATTTTTCTGGTTAGATAACGGCCCGGGCAGATACGATGCTTTCAGTAGCGGGGATCGGCGTTTTTGCAATTTTTAAGAAGTCGCTTTTCGGTAGTTCGATGCCACGTCCGAAAGCAAAAATTGATCGCCGCTGCTAAAACCATCGAGTCTGCCCTGGCCAATGTCTATTTGTCGAATGCGAGATACGAAATAGGTATTACCTGATAACAGCATAGTCCTCTCGATACAACGTAGACACGGTCGAAGAGCGAGAACAAGGAAGCTGAGGGCTGGTGGATGGTGCATATGATGGTTCTGCCCTGACGTGACAGCAGCCGTAGGAGCACTACCAGATGACGTATTGATACTATATCCAGGCCTCTGAAAGTCATTTACTGAAGTGAAAACTTCTTTAGGCACGTTGAGCACTTTTTTGGGTGAGCAAAAAACATGGATTTCGCGAAATCGTCACCGTCACCTGGAGATTTCAGTAAGCGTTCAAGATTTTAGAGGTTCTCAACCTTGTACAGCGCAGTCGGCAAGCAGCCGCCTTCCTTACTGTTTAATGTATGATGTCGCAGGTTCGAATCTCACTCTCGAAACGTGACAGTGCGTTTTTTTTAATTATTTTAAATTATTTTTAAATTTTTTATATTATTTATTATTATATTATTTTTTTAATAATTAGCAAATCTAGTTTTCACTTCTATCGGCAGTCCCTATGACTGCAAATTTTTTTTATTAAGAGGTTTGCGCTTGAACTCATCAATGATGGACAGCATTGATGAGGTCTAGGTTGGAGCGCGCTTGCCAAGAAAATGCATATTCACTCTTGCCTTAAAGGTATTATATTATACGTGGCTGGAAACACAGACGCTAGAAGTGCTTTCCACACCTTAGCGGTCCGTTAGACTAAAGCGTTTCGTGCGAGTAATTCATAATATGGTAATAGTACTACTAGTAGTAAGTTCCATCACCTAAACAGAGTGCTAAACAAACACACAATGCTTGTGGTTTATTATGCATTGGCAGACTCTGTTATCAACTATGGGCTTAGTATATATGGGAGAACGTTCACTACTTACCTAAACGAAATTAAAAAAATACAAATAAGATTATTAAAACAAGTTGTAAACAAAAAAGAGAAGAAAAACTATAAAGGTGATTATGAGTTACTATATAAAGATTTAAAAATATTACCGGTAAATATTAGACTGAACTACTTACTAGTACTGGAAAATTATTACTGTGACAAACACAAAAAGCGAAAAATTATTAAAGACCATACACGTACTGTTAGAAAGATAAGGTACATTTTGCCAAGAGTAACTAATTATTATGGTAAAAGATTGAATTCTTATCTAGTGCCAAATATATTTAATTCTAGTTTGGAGTTTGTAAGAGAAGGTCGAAAGGTAAGTGAGGGAGTCCTTAAGAAGAAATTAAAGGAATTTCTTATTAAGACTTATTACAAGGAGCATTAAGGACTCCTTCACTGACTGATTGACAAACCGACCGACCGACCGACCGACTGACTGACCGACCGACTGACAGACTGACCGACACAAGTAGGCTAGCATTAGAATATAATAATTATGTAGTTATAAGTTTATTAATTGTATGAGCGCAGACTCGCCAACAAACTGCATGTGCAGTTTGGCGGGGTAGAATAAGTTTACTAATACTTGTTATTATATTTTCTGAATAAAAAATTAAAAAAAAAAAAAAGCGGTAATAGTAATAGCAGTTCATAAACATAAAATTAAAAATTACATATTCATGTAGTCATGTAGGCGAACCTGTGACTCTTTATGACACGCGACCGCAGTGACGAGCCTGTTGGGAAAGCAGATTCTACTCAGAAGAGCCGGCTAGAAACTTAGCAGTTGCTCTTTTCAAAACAAAATGTTACAAATATTATCTATAACTAGCTGATGCCCGCAACTTCGCCCGGGTGGATTTAGTTTTTAAAATCCCTCGGGAACTCTTTGATTTATCCGGGATAAAAAGTAGCCTATGTCACTCTCCCGGTCCTCAATTATACCCATGTAACTCTGTTGCGGCGTGATTGAAGGACAAACCAACAAACAAACACAATTTCGAGTTTATAATATTAGTATGATTTATTGCACTATCTTGTGAGCAGCTGGATGCCAAGCCGCTTGTTCCCATGCAACTTTAAAATCCTATTAATTCTGCTATAAATATTATAAATGCGAAAGTTTGTGAGGATGGATGGATATGTTTGTTACCTACCTACTCCTTCACAACACAACGAATGAACCGATTTGCGCATAGGCCAGATTTGATAGATTGATTTTTATCCTGGAAAATTAAAGTGGGATTTTTATTTATTTATTTATTTATTTTATTTTATTGGGATTTAATCATCATTTAGTTCTATAATACGGAGATCCATAGGTAACGATGAGTGACTCTGAAGTCTGAATGCGGCAGTTAGTCTTAGGCACAGATAAGGGAAACAACCTTATCTGTGGTCTTAGGTATGTATGCAATATCTGGTAAATTAATTTCTAAACTAAATGTCATTTCCGAAATCGGCCCCAAAAAATATTGGATTGCAGTATACTTACCTATTTTTGGAATCTTAATTAAGTAAAGGAAACAAATTAGATGCGTGAGGAAATGTTCCTACCAAAACGGTCTTGCTAGGTTTTCGAAACTACCCACCGTAGATAAAAAAAGGCTAAAAGTCCTTAATCTAATGAATTGCTTCGTATTTTAGCTATACGGTCTGAGAGTCCGTGATAAATTTTTAGGTAATGCTTGATGGAAGATAAAATGTTGTTAGGTGAACCACCGCCTAACTTTGAACTCCAAGTCAGATGTTTTTTATTTTTTATTTTTTTATTTATTTATTTGGAGATAGGCTTACGCTTGACGACAATCAATACTGGAAAGCACTGATGAGGTCTAGGAGCGCGCTTGCCTAGAAAATGCCTATTCACTCTTGCCTTGAAGGTACTGAGGTTTTTCTCGATGTTCTGTGGTAAAACGGTGAAGGGGGCACAAGGTTGTGAAGTTCTTGAGCGCACTCTCCAAAGTATATCCGATAGAAGACCGTTTAATAAGAAGCCGGATAACTTAGGGTGTGCAAGTTACAATTTAAAAACGCTTTACAGAACTGTACCAGTTTTAGAAAAACAAAATCAAAAACTGGCATGGATTTTGAATTTGGATCAATGGATAAATCACGAATTTGCGTTCATAAAGTAGCTTATAAATTACTACTACTTTATAGTACCTACTTATTTTGAGTTCTCAGTTTAAAAATTCATTACCCAATTGAATGGTCTAAGAAAAATTTATTTGTGTTATGGGTAAGAGAGCATTTCTTTTATCAAGCACCTACTCAAAATGGCCTGTGGTCTCTCACACAAATAGGTCCTTTTCTGTGCGCATGTTTCAATTTCTAAACACGGCTCGGGTTTATGTGCAATAAAATGTTACTGCTGGTGTGATTAAGTAAGTACAATTACTTTGTATTGTGCTCAAGAGTTTCCGAGATCGATTAGCGGAAAACTGTACTAGTTAAGCAATGTTAGCTAAAGTCAATACGGTGGATGGATGGGCGAACTTTGGTATAAACTATATAGAATACTAGCTGTTGCCCTCGCGTCTTCGTTCGCGTGGAATTAGGTTCTTTGAAAATCCCGTGGGGACTTCTGGCTCTATCGGTATTTTTAATGTAAAGCCTAAATACCGAGTTTCATGGGTATAACTTGAAAAATGACGGACTTTCATACAAACTTTAACCCCCCATTTAACCCCCTTGGGGGTAGAATTACAAAAAATCCTTTCTTAGTGCTCGCCTACGTCATAAAAGGAACCTACTGTCAAAATTTCAAGTTTCTAGATTCAGTGGTTTAGGCTGTGCGTTGATAGATCAGTCAGTCAGTCAGTCAGTCAGGACAAGTCTTTTTATAAGTATAAGATTAAATTCGATCAGTCTGAAACATGTATCTACTGACCTTTTATTAATACCTACACGGATAAAGCACCCTAGCGAGTGTTTTACTATTATGTGAACTAAATTAGATATTTCCCAATACAATTTATTACAATTCACTTTAATTTTGTGCACCTTAACTTTCATACCTTTTTACCTGAACAACTACTACTAGTATTATAAATGCGAAAGTGTTTGCTGGTTTGTCCTTCAATCACGCAATAATAGAGCAACGGATCTACGTCATTTTTTGCAATGTTATAATTGGGTACCTGCAGATCTAGGCTTCTTATCGTTCCGGCAAAACCATGCAAAACAAAGCGCTCCTGCAGGATTGTCGAAAACATAACTCCACGCGGCCAAAGCTAATGTGCCAATAAATATCTTCAACTTACGTTGTAGGTTCGTCCAAGAATATGATGGGTGGGTTATTAACCAGTTCTAATGCTACCGAAAGACGTTTAGATTGGCCTCCTGATAGTTTATGGGACATGATATTCTGATGCTCCCATAGTCCGAGGGTTTGGAGTATTTCTTCCACCTGAAAATAACAACGAATTTATATTATTTAAACAGCTTGTGTAAAATATACCTGCGGTAAGCTGCAGGCCGATTGTCTGAATTCATCGCGTCCTTTTTGCAACAATGTATTTCAGCCAATAGTAACAGCCAATCAGAGATGCGATTGCCTAAAAGTTGCCGAACAAAATCGTATTCATTTGCTGGCATTAGCGTCAAAGTAAAATATTCCTTGACTGTATTGATTTAAAGTCACAAATTCAGTACAAACGATTATAACATGGAGCATTATGGAGAGTATCGTACATACCTAAACCACAGAATATACGTACTACGTACCTAAACGTATAAGAATGCATACACGAAATTGAGCTCTAATTCAATGCTATTATGGTTTATTTTACTTTGACGCTAATTCCATCAACTAAATACGATGTTGATCGGCAACTTTTAGACAATCGGGTGGCAGAGCCGATTGCAATCGTCAAACTATATCAATCACTTTAAGAGAATCACGCAGCTGAGATTCCAATAAACGTCAGAGTCTCAAAGTAGAGTCACTCACAGGCGCCATAAGCCATTCATCATCATTAGCAACCCATCAACGGCTCACTACTGAGCACAGGTCTCCTTTCACAGAAGGGTTATAGGCCATAGTCCACCACGCGGGCCCAATGCGAGTTGGCAGACTTCACCCCCCTTTGAGAACATTATGGAGAACTCTCAGGTGTATAGGTTTCTTCACGAACACACAACCACCGTTGAAGCATGTGATATTTAATTGCTAAATCGCACATAACTCCGAAAAGTCAGAGGTAGAGTAGAGGCTCGGGATAGAACCTGCGACCGCCCCGAATAGAAGACCACAGTCCTAACCACTAGGCCTAATCCCTGCTGCGTTAATGTACATAAGCCAAACGTTACGTCTTATGGCATTAGTGGTTAGCCAAATACTGGTAGTAACATGGGAAATACAAAATACCATGTTACGACTGAAACCAAAAAATTACCCGTATTACCACTGGTAGTAAAGACTGTTAGTAGCACGGGTAACGAATTGATACAAAGCTTATTCGAATGTTCCCCTTTCCCGTCTAAGTAAGAGATAAGGTAATCAGATTTAGGCTTAGAGCATGAGTCCATTTTCTAAGGATTTGAATTTAGATTGGATCTCATAAGGTTATTTTTGGTCATGTTAAAGTTACTTTTACTAATACATAATAGGTAATTTAACATTTTTTATATAAAAATTTACCTAATCTTAAAAAACTAATTTAATCTGAAAGCGTTTGATCAGTAGGTGGGTATGCAACTCAAAACGTAAGATAAAAGTTATTAATTGGTTTAGAATAGAAATATATGCCTTACGATGATTTTCCGGGAAAGTTTGATTAACTTTAGATTTGGAAGCTTGTTTGGCTATGGATTAGGAAGCCCCGGTGAAGATTATTGACGAGGTCATATCCGCCGCGTATTATGTTACAATATTGTACAGAAAATCGCTTTTGATGGAAATAACAAACTGTATTATAAAAACATGTACTTAACAGTAACTTAATAAATAGCGAGGATGACATAAATAATACGATAAGACTGACGCAATGGCTTCTTGATAATAATCTTTGTGTTAACTTGACGAAAACAGACTACATACAATTTAGTTATTATAATAATGGGAGGTTAAATTACTTAAAACTTAATTATAAAAACCAGATTATAAACCAAGCAAATGATGTTACTTTTCTCGGAATAAAAATTGACAAAAACTGGAAAATTGGAAAGCCCATGTAGATTCGGTGTGTGCTAAAGTCTATGAATATGTATATGTTCTTAATAAGCTAAGAAGGACGACCTCTCGTAATGTAGTTCTAATGTCATAGTACGGATATGTAGACTCACTCGGTGCTAAGATATGGTCTTATAATTTGGGGAAATTCTCCAGATTTCAATAGAGCATTTATAGCCCAAAAAACAATGTATTCAAACAATTTGTGGTAGGGCTCCAACCGATTCTTGTTTGCCATTATTTAGAAATTTAGTGGTACTAACATTGCCATGCTATATCTTCGAACTGTCGGTTTTCGTAAAAAGTATTATTAACCTTTTAAAATGGCTAAAGATAGATCTGTTAGAAATCTAAGATACTTATCCGGAAAGATTGGTTTTACATACACCCGCAAAAATATACTACTTATCTAAAAAGCTGTTAAGTAATGTGCGTAAAAGTATTTAATTTATTACCAAAAAGTGCTGTCTTTAAAAAAATTTAAGTCCTCTTTGTGAG
Organism: Oeneis ivallda; assembly: GCA_029955525.1. Lineage (NCBI taxonomy): Eukaryota > Metazoa > Arthropoda > Insecta > Lepidoptera > Nymphalidae > Oeneis > Oeneis ivallda. Next base: position 6,668,198 of record JARPMR010000010.1, on the reverse strand, counting down.
GGTGGCTCCTAAATAAATCATTTTTACTCAGTCAATATTGATTTTTGACATTAATATAATTGTAACGTATATTATGGTATAATGTTTCTGCCTTTTTAGGGTTCCGTAGTAAACAAGGAACCCTTATAGTTTCGCCATGTCCGTCCGTCTGTCCGTCCGTCCGCCCGCGGTTTAGCTCAGAGACTATTGGTACTAGAAATCTGTAATTTGACAAGGGTATAAATATCAATCACGCCGACAAAGGGCTGAAATAAAATTTTGAAAAATAATTTTTGTTAGGGTACCTCCCCTACATGTAAAGTGGGGATGAATTTTTTTTTTCTCGACTATCCCATAGTATGGTGTGTCGTGTCAAGTGCCCCCCCCCCACCCCCCTCTGCCAGCTAAATGCTTGTATATAGGATACAAGAAAAAATTCACAGCAGTAGTATAGGTATATAACGAATTTTAAAGGAAAACTATCACGGCTAAGTAGGGTTCATTAGTTAAGGAGTTATATCTGTTTTTTCTAAGTTAGGTATTACATGTAGTGTAAGTTGCATGTTTTGTAGTATATTATAGTATTTAAACCATGGAACTCAAAATGTATTCAATATTCATAAATAAAATAAAAGCACTATCCTAGGTCAGCAATAATATTATTTGAGACTTTCATCTACGGAACCCTACACTGCGCGTGGCCCGACACGCACTTGGCCGGTTTTTGATTTTTGACTTAAATTTTATATTCATGATGTATTTAAATTAGAAATTGTTTTTTGTACGTTTTTACTAGTTTTGCACGTATTGTATGGCTTTAAGTGGTGAAATGTTATTAATATTTATTTTTAACACCTTATTTGTAACCGCATATATATGCAAATAAATAATTGAATTGAATTGAATTAAAGATAAAAAAGCTGTATCAAATGCCATACAAAAAATCTCAGTCCCGGCGCAAAAGTAATATATCTTAAAATTAAGTTATTAATTACAATTTATTGTCAAAAATCACTTTTTTATATGAACGCCTGCAAAACTTCATAAGGCAAAATTTAGCCATCGACATGGGCGTTTATTCTTTTTTAGAAAAAATATATTATTTTTGTACATTTAATTTTGAGATAATATATTACTTTTGCGCCGGGCCTGGTTCATTTTTGAGACACCTCCTTTAAATAAATAAAATCTACAAATCTATAAACTTAAGGCTTCTAAAAATTCAAAATCTATAAACTTTGTTTTCAATTTTATTACGAGATAGGCTTGCTCTTGATGACAATCAATCGTGGACAGACCCTCTTGAGATCGCCAGTTCACCTGGTAGGGACTTTTCCAATGCTGAACTTCCCGGTGCAAGGATGGATTTCCAGCACCTTGGGATTCTGAACTATGTGAATGATGTTGGTAACTCTATTCTCTCCATGATTGATTTCAACTCCGAGCATAGCTATTTCCGCCTTACATTGAGCCTTCTAGCTGTATCATACCTACCCTACATTTGTGCCCAGTATGCGGGCTGGCTGACATATCCACATAAATTTTATCAAGATCAATTAAGTAGTTACACCATGAAAAGGTAATAAATAGACTATTTTCCGCCCGAGTCAACAAGTTTGTGACACCACAGCAGCTAAGAACATCAAATATTGCCTACCAGTAGTGTGTATAGCCGATTCTGGCTCACTGGCGGGGGTCCACAAAGTAGAAATAGCGCCGCAGGCGAAAAAGTAGTACGTATAGCCGATTCTGGCTCACTGCCGGGGGTCCACAAAGTAGAAATAGCGCCGCAGGCGAAAAAGTAGTACGTATAGCCGATTCTGGCTCACTGGCGGGGGTCCACAAAGTAGAAATAGCGCCGCAGGCGAAAAAGTAGTACGTATAGCCGATTCTGGCTCACTGGCGGGGGTCCACAAAGTAGAAATAGCGCCGCAGGCGAAAAAGTAGTACGTATAGCCGATTCTGGCTCACTGGCGGGGGTCCACAAAGTAGAAATAGCGCCGCAGGCGAAAAAGTAGTGTGTATAGCCGATTCTGGCTCACTGGCGGGGGTCCACAAAGCAGAAATAGCGCCGCAGGCGAAAAAGTAGTACGTATAGCCGATTCTGGCTCACTGCCGGGGGTCCACAAAGTAGAAATAGCGCCGCAGGCGAAAAAGTAGTACGTATAGCCGATTCTGGCTCACTGGCGGGGGTCCACAAAGTAGAAATAGCGCCGCAGGCGAAAAAGTAGTACGTATAGCCGATTCTGGCTCACTGGCGGGGGTCCACAAAGTAGAAATAGCGCCGCAGGCTGAAAAAGTAGTACGTATAGCCGATTCTGGCTCACTGGCGGGGGTCCACAAAGTAGAAATAGCGCCGCAGGCCGAAAAAGTAGTACGTATAGCCGATTCTGGCTCACTGGCGGGGGTCCACAAAGTAGAAATAGCGCCGCAGGCCGAAAAAGTAGTACGTATAGCCGATTCTGGCTCACTGGCGGGGGTCCACAAAGTAGAAATAGCGCCGCAGGCGAAAAAGTAGTACGTATAGCCGATTCTGGCTCACTGGCGGGGGTCCACAAAGTAGAAATAGCGCCGCAGGCCGAAAAAGTAGTACGTATAGCCGATTCTGGCTCACTGGCGGGGGTCCACAAAGTAGAAATAGCGCCGCAGGCGAAAAAGTAGTACGTATAGCCGATTCTGGCTCACTGGCGGGGGTCCACAAAGTAGAAATAGCGCCGCAGGCGAAAAAGTAGTACGTATAGCCGATTCTGATGTGTATTAACGCAGCATAACCTAAGTCCCCGGCCTCCGACCGGGCACATCGATATTATATGTTCTAACCCAACCTAACCTAACATTTTGAAGCTTTATTATTATTTAATTTCCCCGTTGTTAAAAATTAAAAACCCCATATACATTTACAGTATTTTTTCACTCTTTATCGCCCCATTATGTCTGAGTAGGTATGTGGATACAAAAAAGAATACTGCTTGCAGGTGGATTTAAACATGTCCATTCATGTCTAAAAACATCATGTGTGTATAAAAAAGGGACGAGCCTGGTTGATTTATTTTTCCACTCTTTATAGCCCCCATTATGTTTGGGTAGCTGTTATGTAGATACAAAAAATAGGGGCTGCATCAAAGCATGTTGATTCATGTCTAAAACATGGGTGTATAAAAAGGGTCCATCCTAATTTTGTGTCACAAGTTTTCTCAGTGCCAGATCGTTAGTATCTCGGTGTTATAAGTCTTAAATATTATTTACCAGTCTAGAAGCATTGTGTTGTGAATCTGCATATTTCCATTCATCATGGCGGTAAGTGTGTAATTGTACCGGTTATTTAAATTATATTTGTAACTAACATCTTGATTCGTTATTGATAGAGTATTTTAAAAAATTGAAGTTAGCATAATTAGTTTATGTGATTCTATCAGTTGCAATATCACCTTTTTAGGGTTCCGTACCCAAAGGGTACCAACGGGACCCTATTACTAAGCCTACGCTGTCCGTCCGTCCGTCCGTCCGTCCGTCCGTCCGTCCGTCCGTCTGTCAGAGGGCTGTATCTCGTAAACCGTAATAGATAGACAGATGAAATTTTCACATATTATGTATTTCTATTGCCGCTATAACAACAAATAATAAAAATTAAATTTAATTAAAAAAATTAAATTAAAATGGGTAGGTGGGTAGATGGAAATTTTTTAATTTAATTTTTTAACGGAACCCTAAAAGAGCGAGGCCCGACTCGCACTTGGCCGATTTTTTATTGCAGGACTCGCAAAATGACGAACTCACTTTTAAGCATTACTATTATCCACTCAATGTGTCAGATGATCAAGATACGAGTGATTGTATGACAAATAATAGAAAGACTGCTTCAAAAAGGAGCAAAACAATGGAGCAAAATAATATAGATGTATTTTTCGAAAAACCAAAGAAAAAGAGGAAAACTACTTTGTGTTCATCGGTAGCGCAAGCGACTGAGGGAGGTTTATCCTATATCTCATCCAATGATGGTGACGGTACCAGTGCAACTCATCTCATCAAAATAGATGTCTATGACATGAAGAATCTGAAAGGGGTTTCACCTCTTGAGTACTGGAAATATGCAGATTTACGATTAAAGTACTACGTGAATTCAGACGCTGATAAATTTTATCACAGCACTCAGGATATTATTTACAACATAACAAAGCAGATCGCCGGAAGACAAGATTGTAAAAAATATTTTGTCGAGAGAGATAACAAGCAACAATAGCTATAAATTATTCCGTCGCAAAAAATATCACTTTTTAAAAGATAACATCCTTACCTGCTGCGGATAAATAACAAAAGTCCCCATGTCACTTTAGCTTAATATATTTTAAAATAGTTTTCGCTCTCCCTACCATCTTTCAATCGAAACAAATTATAAAAGAGTCCTGTCGTAACACGATCGAGTCATATTCCTCCCACTATCCACAACGATGCTGTGTCAAGTGTGTGCGTTTAACGACTCTGTTTACGATGAAGAATTAGCTGCAAATTGTGAAGAAGCAGAATTGAACGCCAAGTTAGTTAACATATGTGTGGAAGCCGACCGAGATCAAGTTAATACGTGAGTATTTTTAATTCATCATTTTTCCACGAACAGTGTTTATTTTAATTTATTATATTTCAAACGGTTGATCGAAGATAAGGTGCACGACTATAATTTTTACTAATGTATCGGCCGCCACATTCGACCCTGACCAGTTTAAACTTGTTCAAACATAACGCTCATGGGGGGAGGACCTATCAACGTATAAATATTCGGTTTTAGCGTTAGCTACACTCATTCAGAGACAAGTTGTGATAGAAACATATTAATCATGGAAGCTTTTTCCAATGACGAAATAAGTGTATTTACTAAATCATTTGTGTTAAATAAGATGCATAGATACATACGGTTGTGGTATATCTCTGGTAGACTCCCTAGATGGATGCTAGATGACCTAGAAATTAAACCGTTTTATACACCATGTAGTGGTCATCGTATCTCCATTTGCCCTCTTTCTGATGAAATTGATGGTGTTTTTCCTATGAAAGCATATTGTAATATGTGTGCTACAAATGGTAAATTATTTTTAAATAAAGATTTGTGTAACGTTTATTTTATAGAAAATGTTTTATTATTCTATTTTAATTTTCAGTTCAAAGCAAACTGGAGCCGGAGTGAAGAAAAGAAAAGCTACTGCAGTCACAAAATCTACAAGTAAGCGACCATGTCAAGAACCTTCTACATCTACGGGGCTATTGACGACACCAATATCAACTGGGGAGGAATCGTCCTCATTTGTAAGTTCTACAAAATATCATAGTGTCGAGTGTCCTTACTGTAAAATTAATGTTAGTAAAAGGTATTATACAAACCACCTAAAGAGCAAGAAACATATGAATAATGTACTTCTTAATAGCCCCATTCAAAACTTAACCAATGTACAATTGATAGAAAATACTTTCGGTCGACGTATAGCAACATACAGGATTTCCAATAATAATTCAGAATTTGAGACACCTGAAGCTTTTTTTAATCCAATTAGAAATACTGTTCATGACTTGCTTCATACGCTATTGAAAGAGTATACTTTGATTAAAGTTAACTTCATTTTAAATGCAGATTTTATTCAATCAACAAAAAATTTAGAAAATTCCTTCGACTTTCAAACTTGTAACTATACATTCTGTTTAGGTGATGAAATTAATACTATTTACTCGGATTTAGTAGTTGAAACTTCGAGTAAAGTTTGTAATTTTGAAAAGAAAGATAGTGGATGGAGTCTTAAAAAAATTAATTATGTGGATTTAAATATAAATAAATTAAACCCGTTAAAAGGGAACTCTTATATAGATTTACCAATAGATATCAAACATAAGCATGCTGTGATTAATGTAAAAAATAACGATTATCAATGTTTTCAATGGGCAGTGCTTTCTGCATTGTTTCCAGTTAAAAAAAATGCAGACAGAGTGAGTTCATATATATCTAAACAAAACTCTTTAAGTTTTACAGATATTCCATTTCCGGTAAAGTTGAAAGATATAAATAAATTTGAGAGCTTAAATAATATTAGTATTAATGTTTTTGGACTTGAGCATGAAACTAAAAGTAATACCACAAAGATAATTGGTCCTCTCTATTTCACAAAATGCCGAAAACAAAAACATATAAATTTACTTTACATAAGTAACGGACCTACCGGTCATTATTGTTATATAAAAAACCTCTCCCGACTAGTTAGTCACCAATTAAATGAACATCAACACGTGAACTATATTTGCGATGGTTGCTTGCTTTGCTTTCAAACGGAGTGTAAATTAAAATCTCACCAAGAGTTCGATTGTAATCATATTAGAACAGATTTACCAGACATTAGCAAAGCTAAACTTACATTTAATAAGTACGAAAGGAAGTTAAAATTGCCTTTTGTTGTATATGCAGATTTCGAAGCATTTTTAAATCCTATACAAGGGTGTGCTAATAATCCATCTACCTCTTATACAACAAATTTTCAAAAGCATGAAGTATATAGTTTTGGGTACTATATCAAATGCACATTCAATGATAGATTATCAGTTTATAAAACATATACAGGTACTGATTGTGCTAAAGTGTTTATGGAGACTTTAAAAGATGATATAAAACTAATTTATGATGAACATTTAATTGAAGTTAATCCACTGCCTCTAACAATAAATGACAATGAAAAATTATCTGCGACATCCACATGTCATATATGTGAAAAAGAACTAAACTCGGATCGTAAAATAGCATATAATAAATACACTGGAGTTTTTGTAGGTGTCTGTCACAAAAGTTGTAGTACAAAGTTTGAAACTCCCCAATTTATACCTATAATTTTACATAACCTTTGTAACTATGATGCTCATTTCATTGTGCATGCATTGAATTTCTCAGAAGGTGGGATAAATGTCATACCCCAAAATAAAGAACGATATATTTCGTTTTCAAAAAAGATAAAAATCACGAACAACGAAATTGAATTGAGGTTTATTGATTCTTTTAAGTTTTTATCTAGTAGTCTAGAAACCTTAACAAATAATTTAAATGATGAAGATTTCATCGAATTGCGAAGAAATTTTCAAAGTGAAAAAGATATCTATTATTTAAAACGTAAGGGCGTATACCCATACGAATATATGACATCATTTGACTCATTAAAGTTAACGTCACTCCCAACACAGGATCAGTTTTTCAGTACACTTACAAACAGCACTGTTTCAAATGAAGATTATAAACATGCTAAAAATGTTTGGAATCATTTTAAGTGTCGTAATATGTGTGATTACTCTGATTTATACCTCAAAACGGATGTGTTACTTTTAGCAGATATATTTGAAAATTTTAGAAACGTATGTATTAAAACTTATGATTTAGATCCTGCTCGATATTATACAGCACCAGGTCTTAGTTGGGATGCAATGTTAAAGTACACGCAAATAACCTTAGATTTACTAACAGATTTTGAAAAAATTGCATTCGTAAAATCAGGTATACGCGGTGGTGTTTCACAGTGCAGTAACCGATATGCGCAAGCTAATAATAAGCACATGGCTAATTTTGATGATAAAATCCAATCATCTTATCTCGCATACTTAGACGCTAATAATTTATATGGTTGGGCTATGTCTCAATACCTTCCCACGGGTGGTTTTGAATGGGTAAATGGTGAGACTAATTTTAACATACCAATTGATTCTGATGTGGGTTATATTCTAGAAGTAGACTTAGAATACCCCGAAACTTTACATGACTTACATACCGATTTTCCTCTTTGTCCAGAGAATATACTTGCTGGAGGGAGTAAAACTTTGAAATTAGTTCCAAATCTATTTGATAAAACTAAGTACGTGATTCATTATAGAAATCTTATACAGTGTCTAGAAATGGGCTTAAAACTAAAAAAAATACATCGGATTTTAAAATTTAATCAAAGTCCTTGGTTGCAAAAATATATTGATTTAAATACACAGTTACGTACATCTGCACAGTCAGATTTTGATAAGGATTTCTATAAGTTAATGAATAATTCAATATTTGGGAAAACAATGGAGAACATTGAGAAACGTGTAGATGTTAAACTATGTACACATTGGGAAGATAAGGGTAAGTCTGTCGGTGCTCAAAAACTTATTGCGAGACCTGAATTTCATAGTGTCTCAATATTTTCGGAAAATCTGGTTGCTATACAATTGAAGAAAACAAAATTACTTTATAATAAACCTATTTATTTAGGATTTTGTGTTTTAGATATTTCTAAAACACTTATGTACGATTTCCATTACAACTATATGAAAAAGAAATACGGTTCAAAATGTAAAATGCTTTATACAGACACAGATAGCTTCATATATCACATTTTTACTGATGACTTTTATGATGACATTAAACCTGACTTAAATAAATACTTTGATACTTCGGATTATCCCCGTAATAATAGTTTTGATATTCCTCTGATAAATAAAAAAAAAATTGGTTATTTTAAGGATGAAAATAACGGTACCATTATGACTGAATTTGTTGGTCTGAGATCAAAAGTTTATGCTTTCAATACACAAAATAAATTCATTGCTAAAGCAAAAGGTGTGAATAAATCGGTTACCAAAAATTTTAATATGCAAAATTATAAAACAGTTTTATTTGAACAAAAAAATGAACTGTGTGAGATGTATAGATTCAGATCGATAAAGCATATAATATTTACTCAAAAAAATAATAAAATATCATTATCACATTCAGATACAAAACGGTTTTTAATTAAAAACTCTACCAACACTTTAGCTTGGGGTCATTACAAAATAAAGTCGTTTAATAATGATTTGCGGTAAGACTCATTGATGTTATTTTTAATTAAGTATTAGAATGTATAAATGTAGCCTTAAGTTATATAAATTGTATAGAAAATTAAGTTTTAATTATAAATAAATGTATTACTTAAATCAATGTCGTATTACTTTATTCCCCATTTCTATATAGAGTTTTACTAAAACTACACGTATTTTTTGAACATGTATCATTTTCTCCATCCATTTACTGCTATAGTTGCAGGACCGAGTGGATGTGGTAAATCACATTTTGTGACAACTTTCTTGAAACACTGTAATGATATATGTAATACACGATTTGATCAAGTTTTGTGGTGTTACGATGAAATGCAGCCTCTATATAATCTAGAAAATGTAACTTACATTCAAGGAATTCCTGAAATGAGTATGTTTGATGGAAAACATCCTCGATTAGTCATAATTGATGATCTGATGAGGGAATCAGATGGTCGTATCGTTGATATTTTTACTAAGGGTAGTCACCACAGAAATTTAAGTGTATTTTATATCACACAAAATCTTTTTCATCAAGGGAAAGGACAACGGGATATTTCTCTGAATACCAGTTACATAATTTACTTTAAAAATCCCAGAGACCGAACACAAATTCGTCATTTAGCACGTCAAGTATTTCCAGAGAATTCAAAGTTTGTTGAAGAGGCTTATAAAGATGCCACTACTGAGCCTCATGGTTATTTAATGATTGATTTAAAGCAAAATACAAATGATTCGTGTCGTTTTAAAACTAAGATAGACAATACATCTAATGATTGTGTGGTATACATCCCTAAAAAGGGGTTTAAATATGGTTTGCATAACTCAGTTCTTGTCAGTAACAAATAATGGTTGAAGGAAACAGCACGCTAGATACGAAAAAGTTAAGGTGTGCATTACAAACATTTAAACCAAAATATCGTAAAATTTTAATTCGCTCTCTTAAGAAAGAAGAAATTAATCGTGTTTGTGAGTATATCAAAGAAATATTTAAAGAAAATACCCCCAATAAAGAGTCAAGAGAATCCTCTGTAAAACTGAATTGCTTCTTTTCTACAAAGTTAATATAAATATGAATGTATTTAGACTCTCTCTAAAATAATGCCTGCACGAGTAAAAGCCCACAAAAATTTACTGAAGGCTTTACACACACTTCAGCCAAAATTTCGCATAGCCTTATTGAAAGCTTGTAAGGACGAGGAAATCAATTGTATTTGTGAGTGTATCTTCAATATACTAAATGGTAAACTACCTTTAAAGGATTGTGAGAAGGCTAAGTTAAAAAAACACAAAACTATTCTGAGAAAATTAATAAAGAAAGGGAGAAATAAATCACGAAAACGTATTATCATTCAGCAAGGAGGAGCATTTCTGCCTATTATTTTGGGGGCTGTTTTAAGTGGTCTGTTTAATTTAATATAAAAATGGAACATGCAAAAAAAATGGTTCTTATTGAACCAGAAGTTATTGAAAGGCTAAAATCAAGAAATTCTGCACCTGAGGATTCCTTGTCAAGATTAGATAAAGAAATGCAAAAAATACTGAAAAGTAAACTGGATGATCGTGAAAAATGGTCTTTGTACACACAGATTTTACAAAGATATCTCCATATTACTGAAGGAGAGAGAAAACCAATTAAATTACCAGTGACTGTGGAGGACGACCGAGACTATGACAATATCAGTATATTTAAAAAGGAAATGAAAGACAATGAATCAACAGTTAATGAAGAATCAGAGGATGATAAGCACGCACGGGGGCTACCCATTGATATTTTATATACCCCTACTTATATTAACAAACTCATACCAAAAACGTATAGAAAAAAAGGTGAAATATTATTAAATACTCTGCTAAATAATAAAGAAAAAATTAGCTGGCAAAAGGATGGATTGATAGTCGTAGATAATGAAGTTGTAGATGGTAGTAATATAGTCGATCTAGTGAATTATACCCTAAGGCCATTAAAACGCCCCAAGCCTAATGGGTGGGAAAAATTTATCCAAACTATAAAAGATATAGGGGTTCCCTTAATATGTATTGGTAATACTCAAGCTTCTGAAAATATTAGTAATATATCTCCAAAAGTCAGAAGACATAGTTCTCCACTTGATGATAAAAGTCCAAAAACTTTAACATCATACAGACTAAGGAAGAAACACGACATTTGGGAAAGATGGAATCCATATTAGACATCAAAGATATATATTATGATGTGTCCAATCCTGCTGGTTACGGAAGTGCTGAGAAGTTAATAAGAGCATTAAAAGGTAAAGTGAATAGAAAGAAAGTGAAAGAATGGTTACAAGCTCAGGAAACTTATACATTACATAAGCCTGTGCATCGGAAATTCCCTCGAAATAAATATATATTGTCTAATCTTAATGAACTTTGGCAAGCAGATTTAAGTGATATGCGTACTTATTCTCAATATAATGAAGGTTTTAATTATATTCTTTGTGTTATTGATGTTTTTAGTAAATACGCTTTCGCTAGAGCACTAAAAAAGAAAAATTCAGAAAGTATAAAACAAGCATTTGAAAGCATATTTACTGAAGCTAATACAACTCCCACCCACTTACAATCAGATAAAGGTTCTGAATTTGTATCAAAAGATGTTAGACAATACTTTAAAAGTAAAAATGTAAATTATTACACAACCAACAACCCAGATATTAAAGCAAGTATAGTTGAGAGATTTCAGAGGACATTGAAAACTAAAATGTGGCGTTATTTTACACATAAAAATACCTATACTTATATTAACATTTTACAAGATTTACTCTATTCTTATAATCATAGCTTTCATTCAAGCATAAAAATGTGTCCTTTTGAAGTTAATTTTAATAACATTATGACAGTTTGGAATAATTTATATGGAAAAATAAACAATAAAATCAGTGCTATACAACAGTCTAAGTTTTCAATTGGAGATCATGTAAGGATAACAAAATATAAGCACATTTTTCAAAAAGGATATGAAACAAATTGGAGTGATGAAATATTTATTATATCTGGTATAAAAAATAACATGTCTAGAGTAGTCTATACACTTAAAGATCTTCAAAGTGAACCTATTGTTGGTACTTTTTATGAGAATGAATTACAAAAAGTTACATATAACCCCACCACTCAATATAAAATTGATAAAATACTACGGTCTCGCTACTCAGGTAACAGAAAAGAAGTACTTGTCAAGTGGAAAGGTTATCCTGATAAGTTTAACAGTTGGATTTTAGAATCAAGCCTTAGTCAGATAGGATGATGGAAGACAATTTTTATTTAACTTTACTTAGTAATAGTTCAATGGAATACTTCCCTGAAAACACGACAACCATGTTCTCAACAAAATTACCAAAATCGCTTATTTTGGAAGGAGAATGGCACGTTGGAGTTGTTGAATTTCAATATCCTTGCACCATGTATACGGTTCGAGATTATGAAAATGTTATATATACATCAAAGTGGATTACAATACCCGATGAAGATATAAACTCATTAGTGCACTATAGAAACCGTATTCCTGCCAAGAACTATGATAGCATTGAACATATTGTAGCTGAATTAAATAAAAATACTGATACTGGAATAATGTTCAATTATGATGAAATAAAGCAGCAAGTATCAGTATTGTGTGCAGATAACACAATTGATGTACTTAAGTTGTCAACCAAGTTATATTTACAACTCGGTTTTGAACCAAATACAAATCTTATTCAAAATAAAACGGGAACATATCCTTATAATTTAAAATTAGGATTGCCATCTCAATTGTTCATTTATTGTGATATAATAGAACCACAGATTGTAGGAGATGTTATGGCCCCACTTCTCAGAATCGCACCACTAGATCCTGCAGTCTATGTATACGGGGCAAATAAAATGCATATTTTTTCACCGCCTCATTACGTACCTGTCATGCGTAGAGAGTTCGATGTGATAGAAATAGATATAAGAACGAGTACAGGTCGAAAAGTACCATTCCAGTTTGGGACAACGTGTATTAAAGTACATTTTAAGAGAATCAAGTGAAAACGTGTATTTACAATGCCATGCCCGTACTTACATTATTATTCTCATCAAGCTGGTACAGGTATAGGTGCAATTTATAAAGGTGCACCTTATCAGCGAGGTCATGGTATTGGTAGTTTTTTGGGAGGACTATTTAGATCTGTTCTTCCACTTTTGAAAAGTGGTGCAAAAGTTGTGGGTAAGGAAGCTTTGAATGCTGGTGTGGGTCTATTATCCGATATGTTAAATGTTCAACCAATGGATGAAGCTATCAGGTCCCGTTTAAAAACAGCGACTTCGAATTTAAAACAAAAGGCTGATAAAAAAATTGATTCAATAATGAGAGGATCAGGATATAAAATTAGGCGACAAAAAAGGAAACGTATCACTCCTAAAACCACTCTCAAACGAAACGGTAGTAAGAAAATTAAACAAAGTAATATTCAGGATATTTTTCATAAAAGTTAAAAATTAAAAAATGTCATTTTTACATCATAACTCCTGTGAATGCGTAAAATCTGAGTTGGATTTGTTTGCTCTACCATCGACTCAAACTAGTATTGAAGGAGGTCAGTGGATTCATTATAATCCCATTTCATCATTGACCGATGATGGACCCATTGAGTTTTTAGTGCCAGGAAATGGAGATGATTACATTGATTTATCTCATACACTACTTCACATAAAAGCTAAAATTCAGAATACTGATGCAACTAACATTACGGCGACGTCGAATGTTGCTCCAGTTAACAATTGGCTGCACTCACTTTTTAGTCAGGTTGATATATATTTAAATCAAAAGCTCGTATCACCTCCAAACAACACTTATGGGTATCGAGCTTACATAGAAACTTTGCTTAATTATGGTACAGCCGCTAAGAAATCTCATCTTACTTGTGGCCTTTGGTATAAAGATACAGCCTCAAAAATGGATTCATGTGATGCTTCAAACCAAGGATATGCAAAAAGAGAAGAATTAGCAAAGGAAAGTCAAACTATTGAAATGATTGGTCACATACACGCTGATATTTTTAATCAAGATAAGTTTTTAATCAACGGTGTTGAAATGCGTCTAAAACTAGTACGTTCTAAAGATACTTTTAATCTTATGTGTTCAACTGCAGATAGTAAATTCAAAGTGCATATATCTAGTGCTAGCCTTATAATGCGCAAAGTTCGGATCAATCCCAGTGTGTTACTTGCACATGAGAAAGTATTAGCTACTACAACTGCAAAATATCCTGTCACTCGTGCTGAAGTTAAAGTCTTAACGATCCCATCAGGAATCCAGGGAAAAATGCTTGATAATGTGTTTTTAGGTCAAATTCCCAAAAGATGTATAGTTGGTTTCGTAGGAAACTCAGCTTTCAATGGAACATTAAATACAAATCCTTTTAATTTTGGTAATCACGGGCTTAACCTGTTCGGTTTATACGTGGATGGTCAATCTATACCATCGAAAACATTAACACCCTCTTTTGATGATAATATGTTCACAAGTGCATATCATACTTTATTCTCTGGAACAGGAATTCATTTTTTGAATGATGGAAATGATGTCTCTAAGGAGGAGTATAATAATGGATATTGTCTGCTTGCCTTTGATTTAACTCCTGATTTATCCGCTAATTCAAACTCCCACTGGAATCTCATAAAACGGGGTAGTGTAAGATTTGAAGTTCGATTTGAAAGAGCTCTAACTACAACTCTTAATTGTATTGTATACGCAGAGTTTGATAATGTAATTGAAATTAATAAAAATCGAGATGTTAGTTTAGACTACAATAGTTAAAAAGTTAATATAAATGGAGATATTTAATTTTGAAGTCATTTGTTAACCACTCATTGTATCAAGAAGATTATCTTCTTATTTGCTTTTAATTTATTTCTATTTAAGTAACAATGAACACCACTGAGATTGGAAAATATTTAAAAATAATCGATCCAAATATTCAATTCAATGTGTTTGCAGCAAATAAGATACCGGTATATTTAACACCACCAGCGTATTTAATTTCCAATTTAGATCCTGATACAAAACCTGGATCTCACTGGGTAGCAATATACGTGGGTAAAAATGGTGTCGGTGAATATTTTGACTCGTTTGGTTGAAAACCAATGGATTATCATGAAATGTTTCTAAAAACCAACTGTAAGAAGTGGACTCATAATAACAATGTACTTCAGAACTATTTCAGCTCATTTTGCGGAATGTATTGTTTAGTTTATATATATTTTAAATATAACAATATCTCAATGTCACAATTTCTTAATATATTTTCTGATAATACTTTGTATAATGATCAACTTGTACAATATATGTTTAAGACTTTATTTATAAGGAGATGAAATTAAAAATATTGCGTTGAATAATTATAGTTTTATTTACATACACATCTTAAATAACATTTTTACTAAAAAATAAACTTAAGAGTACCTATATAACTATAACTTAAGTGTGCACTGTGATGAGAGCGAGTGTTGCGAATCTTGCTCGGAGTCTTCGTTATCAGTTGCTGCTGGTCCTCGTATTCCAAACAAAGCATCTTCCATCACAACGAAGTCAACCGGGCTGTAGAGACTTGGACTAGGACTTAGACAGGAACAGTGATCCCCATCTTTTAAATCCTCACACAACTCGGCCTCTTCTTCTTCTTCGAAATCTTCAAAATTGAGTGTATATTGCACTTCCATTTCTTCACATAGCGAAACCATTTCTTCGTCATAAATGGTCTCGTTCAGTTCACACAGTTGAGACAGCATCGTGTAGTTGGATGTTGTGAAATAGAATATAAGTTCGCGTGCTTGTGGTCCTCTCACACTCCCCTCACGGGAAGTGGGGATATCCGTCCGGGGCGGGTTTTGCCCCCTGCGGATGGATTCGATCGCACGCTGTAAAGACAGCGTGGTCCTTGGCTAGGCCCCTATGGGGGGCCTTTTAGTGTCCTTCTTGGATTATTGGATTATTCTTCTTGGATTTTTTGGATTGTTCTTCTTGGATTATTTGGTCAATCCTCTTCGTCGGTATCCACTGAGTCTCTCCTTGGGAGGAGGTCCCGGGGGAAAGCTTTTTGGTCCGGGGGACGGGCGTGCCACGGGGCTATATCTTTTATGTGGGCATGTGTCGAGCCCTCTGCCCGCGCAAAGAGCCGTTCCGCTTGCCGGGCGACGAACTCGTCTATACCCTCGACACGTAAGTCCCTCGATATGGTGGAGTTCCTCACGTATCGAGGGGCGTTCGTCAGTCTTCTGAGAGCTATTGATTGCTGCGCGCGAATGGTTTTTCGTGTCGGCTCGCTCGCTAACGCATACCATGCAGGTGCGGCGTATGTGAGTCGGGTGCGTATATAAGATTTGTACACGCCGAGCTTCGTGCGTAGCGGGAGCCGGGAGGAGAGCACTGGGCGGAGAGCGTGAGTGGTAGCCCGAGTTTGGGCGGCTATCTTCTTGGCGTGTTGGCGCATCGATAGGTTGTTATCAATAGTCAATCCCAAGTACTTCACCGTCTTGGTCCATGGTATGGTCTCTCCAAGAAGGGTGAGATTCGGTGGGATTGTCTGGATGCTGGGACCAAAGTAAATGGCCTGGGTCTTTTTCGGGTTAGCTCGCAGTCTCCACTTTGAGAGCCAGTGTGGAAGCAGGTCCAATGTCCGCTGGATTTTCTTGGCCGCATGGACGCGGTTCAGTGACGTAGCCACGTATGCCGCGTCGTCGGCGTAGAGGGCTAAGGTGACATTTTCTGGGGCCGGGATATCATCCGTGAAGTGGGCGTACAGCACTGGCGATAGGCAGCTGCCTTGTGGTACGCCCGCTGCGATGGGTTTCTCTGGGGAGAGTTCAGAGCCCACCCTCACTCTGAAGCTCCTGCCCTCGAGGAAGGACTTTATGATCCGGGCGAGGGAGTAAGGCGTCGATGTGGTGGTGATCTTATAGAGCAGGCCGCTGTGCCACACACGATCGAACGCCTTCTCCATGTCTAGAAAAACTGCTACGGTTTTCTCTTTTTTGTTGAATGCTGCTGAGATGATGTGCAGCATCCTGGCCAATTGGTGAGTCGTACTGTGTTCGGCTCGAAAGCCGAATTGTTCCGGGCGGGGCGTTAAGTAGGGAGTGAGTTTCTTCAGGAACAGCGTCTCGAAGAGCTTCGATATGGTGGGAAGCAGCGTTATTGGCCTATAGCTTTCTGGCTTTAGAATGTTCTTCCCGGGTTTGGGAATCATTATGACAATGCCTGTCTTCCAGGCACTGGGAAAGTGCCCTGTTCTCAGGACTCCATTGTAAAGATTAGTGATTGCGACTATTATGGGTCGCGGGAGATGGCGGAGGGCGGCATTGGTGACGCCGTCAACTCCGGGGGCTTTCCTAGGCTTTAGTCTTCGGATGGCTTGTATCACCGCACCCGGGGAGAAGAAGATAGGCGTTTCTTCCTCTGTGACGGCCGAGGTGAAATACTCTTCCACTTGTCTTTCGACCATCGCAGTGTGGGAGACATCCTGGGACGGGAACGGCTGGAATTGCTGTTCTAAGTGATCCGCCAGGATCCCTGCTCTGTCCTTTTCGCGGTATCGGAGGTTTCCGTCCGGGTGTCTCAGCGGTCTTGTGGGTTCTGGTGCTCCCGTGAAATGTCTGCAGAGTTTGTGCAGCGTTGTTATGTTATCCGCCGCGGAATCAATGGTGTAGTCCCAGTCCTCAGCCGCTTTGTCGCTGAGCGCTCTTTTTAATTTGGCGGTCAACCTATTTAGTTGGGATTTGAGGACTGGGCAGCGGGTCTGTTGCCACTGGCGTCGGATCTTCCTTTTTTGTTCTAGCAAGTCCCGGCATTCCCTTGATAGAGGAGGCTTTTTGTTCGGAGGGAGTTCTTGTGTTGCCTCTGTCAGTGCCGTGCCAATCACCGCAGAGATTTCTTCGGCGTATGTTTCCACCTGGTCCGGGGTTGAGGTGGGTCTATGAATTTTGGTATGTTGAAGTTTGCCCTCGAAGACTTCCCAGCTGACAAGTCTTCGGTGTCTATATTTTGGGGGGCCTCTGGCTTCTTTTTGGAGTATAGCCAGGACGGGGACGTGGTCGGATCCCATGGCGTCGCAGAGGACCTCTAGCGCGGGTAATGAGCGCAGGCCCTTTGAGACGACAATGTCTAAGACGTCCGGTTGATAAGCGTCCTGGAAGGGGTAGTGCGTTGGGGTGTCAGGTCCGGTGATAGAATATCCTTGAGCGTCGGCGTCGTGCAGGAGTAGTCTCCCCGTGGGGCAAGTCCGGCTGGAGTGCCACGCGGGATCCTTCGCGTTCCAGTCTCCTGCCAACGCCGTAGGGATGTCTGTGTCCAGTAGTTGGTGCAGTTCCGAGAGTATCAGTTTCTCGGTTGGGGGTCGGTAGATAGCGAAGAGGCGGTGCGGCTTGTCGCCGATCAGCAGCTCGACGCCGAGTGCTTGTAAGGATTTGGAGTTCAGCGGAGGAAGTACTTGGTGTACGATTCGGCGGCGTACCAGCACCACTAGGCCTCTCTTGGCTTGGTTGTCTGCCCTTGGGTCGTCCAAGCGATAGATGTGATATCCCGGAACATGCACGGTGATCTTTGTAGTTAGGTATGTCTCCGAGACCAAAGCTATATCCACGTCTTGCTCCTTGAGTAGGGCACGGAAGAGTGTCAGCTTGGGGCGGAGTCCGCAGGCATTCCAGTAGATGATTCTCAGGGGACTAGCGTATGTTGAGGAGTACGCTCATCCCTCTGAGAACCACTGATGCGGGGTCCTCGCCCGCACGCAGGGCTTGTAGGACGTCGGACAGGACTTGAATGGCGGCCTCGACTACTGCCATTCGTCCTTCTGACGTCTTCTGTGCTGGTGTGTCCTGCTTCTTGTCCTCTTTTCGCTCTTTTAGGGCGGTGGGAGGGGGGGCAGCCGGGGTAGCGCTAGGCGCGCTCGGTTGTCTAGACTTTTTTCGAGGCTTCTTTTTCTTTTTCTTTTTGTGACTTTCATTTCTGGGAGTCGGGTCGTTAGCGGGGGTTCTGATGTTGGAGCCGCTCGCCTGTTTAGGTGCGGCATCTTCCTTGCAGGTCTGAGGTTCGGCTGTTGGCCCGGGTACAGATCTGCTCGTAGTAGCGGCCACGGTGCCCGCGCGTTTGTTCCGTGCTTCGCGGCGGAACACTGGGCAGGATGTGAGGTTAGCAGGGTGTGGGCCACCACAGTTTGCGCAGGTGGCCGGCTCTTCTCTGGGTCGTGGGCATTCGTGGGCGCTGTGCTCCCCCCCACAGCGCACACAGGCTTGTTTTCTGTGGCAATTGTGACTAGAGTGCCTGAAAAGTTGGCATCTGTGGCACTGTGCCGGGCCTTTCTTGCCTTTCCAAGCTTCTATGCGCACTCCCGGCATGCACATGAGCTCGGTGACCTTGTAGATGGCGGGGACGAGGGCTTCGGTTCGTTTGAGTATCGCGAAGTAGATGCAACCAGGGCGGCCCTTGCGCGCTTTGATGGGGCGCACAAGTTCTGGCTCGAACCCCTGGTTCCGCAGGTCTTCAACGATGTCTTCTGGTGCTGTGTCCACCGGGACACCGCGGATTGCCACCTTGAGGCTTCTCTCCTGTGGTAGTGAGTAGGAGAACCAGGATATTTGCTCCGATTTCTCCAACTCAGTTAGGTACCGCTGAATGAGCCGGTACTCCTGGTCCTCCGTGGGCGAGAATTTAATCCCTTTCCCGAAGGGGCGAGCATTTGGTGTACGTCCGAGCTTCTCCTTGAGTTGCCTCAGGTGGTAAGCCCAGTTGGGTAGTGATTCCACTATAAGTGGGGGGTATCGTGGTGTTTTGGGTTTGTCGGTCGTTGGTTGGCCGGTCTTATTTGTTTGGCCGGGAGCCGCTGTTGCTGTTGCGGCCTGCGCGGCGGCGGTCTGTGCGGGGGCGGGCTGTGCGGCAGCGGGCTGGCGCGGGACACGCGCGGCGTCCGCGAAGGAGGTCGACGGCCGTTGGTAGTCGCTAGCGTTTCCTTGAGGGGGTGCAGTGCGGGGGGCGGCGGAAGGGCTTTGGGCTTCTTTTTCTTCCGTATCCATGGCCACTATGCGCGTAGCGGCACGGGAACGGAGTCGGGGGTCGCGCTGCTGGAGTGGTTCGGCGATCCTGGCTTGTTTGCTAGTCACAAGATCGATCTCGGTGCGCTGGCGCTTCAACGTCGCTGGCGCGGCTTCAGGGATTGGAGTGAGAGCTGCGAAGCAGCGCGCTTCATCCATCTCCTCCTCTGTAGGGGTGGCAATTCCTGCTTCCTCTAAGAACTTCTGCCTGTCGTGTAGGCTCGCCGCCACCACCTTGGCCAGATCCTCCGATATCGCGCCCGCCTCAACGAGGCGGGACACGACAATAAAGTCCGACTCCAAGTCGGACTTGGGAGATCTGTTCGGTCTAGCAGCGGGATGCTGGACAGACAGCGGTTCGGCGGGTGTTGAAGGGCGGTCATCGGTAGCCGTCGCCGGTCCGCTAGCGGGAGCAGCCGCCAGTGCAGGCCGTGCGGAGCGATACGGGGTGTCGCTACGGCTTACCTCGATGGGTGGTCTTCGCGTCTCGCTCTCGCGGGGAGCGGGTCGCGCGGGTTGGGGGGTGGTAGTGGGCGTCTCGCTCTCGCAGGGAGCGGGGCGCGCGGGTTGGGGGGTGGCAGCGGTCGGGGGACGCGGCGTGCGGTGAGACGCATCTCGCCTCTCACTCTCGCGCGATGTTCCTTTCTCTTCTCCACGGCGTTGGCGTTCGCGGCTCGCATCAGAAGATGTTGAACGCGATCGCTGGCGCTGCATGGAGCGAGCAGCTGCGGAGGCAGGCGGGCCTCGCTGGCGCTCAGGACCCGGGTCCTGGTCCATGCTCGGCGGAGAGCATGTGCCGTCGTGCGACCGTCAGCCTACGTAAGGCCGGGCGCTCATACGGGGGTAGATGGTCCCCACCGTATCGCGATCGCGAACGCGACCGTGCAATGCGGGCCGAAATCTGGTATCGTTTGCTATCAGAAACGCATCAGATTTCGAGTGGTAAGTTCGGTCCGTGCACAGTGTTCCGCGACTGGTATCAGAGCGTCCTACTCGGCACACGTGAGTTCGCGTCTCACGACAAAACACTTTTATACTTTGTTCTGTTGTCAAAGAGTGGGGGACTCGGTTAAGGAATTCATCAAAAAACTCACGTGTATGCTCCGATCATTATGAGCTCGTCTGAACATGTTTTTAAATGGTCATATTTTTTGCGACGGAATAATTTATAGCTATTGTTGCTTGTTATCTCTGTCGACAAAATATTTTTTACAATCTTGTCTTCCGGCGATCTGCTTTGTTATGTTGTAAATAATATCCCGAGTGCTGTGATAAAATTTATCAGCGTCTGAATTCACGTAGTACTTTAATCGTAAATCTGCATATTTCCAGTACTCAATAGGGGAAACCCCTTTCAGATTCTTCATGTCATAGACATCTATTTTGATGAGATGAGTTGCACTGGTACCATCACCATCATTGGATGAGATATACGATAGACCTCCCTCAGTCGCTTGCGCTACCGATGAACACATAGCAGTTTTCCTCTTTTTCTTTGGTTTTTCGAAAAATACATCTATATTATTTTGTTCCATTGTTTTGCTCCTTTTTGAAGCAGTCTTTCTATTATTTGCCATACAATCACTCGTATCTTGATCATCTGACACATTGAGTGGATAATAGTAATGCTTAAAAGTGAGTTCGTCATTTTGCGAGTCCTGCAATAAAAAGGTGATATTTCAACTATTAGAATCACATAAACTAATTATGCTAACTTCAATTTATTAAAGTACTCTATCAATAACGAATCAAGATGTTAGTTACAAATATAATTTAAATAACCGGTACAATTACACACTTACCGCCATGATGAATGGAAATATGCAGATTCACAACACAATGCTTCTAGACTGGTAAATAATATTTAAGACTTATAACACCGAGATACTAACGATCTGGCACTGAGAAAACTTGTGACACAAAATTAGGATGGACCCTTTTTATACACCCATGTTTTAGACATGAATCGACATGCTTTGATGCAGCCCCTATTTTTTGTATCTACATAACAGCTACCCAAACATAATGCGGGCTATAAAGAGTGGAAAATAAATCAAACAGGCTCGTCCCTTTTTTATAAACACATGATGTTTTTAGACATGAATGGACATGTTTAAATCCACCTGCAAGCAGTATTCTTTTTTGTATCCACATACCTACTCAGACATAATGGGGCGATAAAGAGTGAAAAAATATTGTAAATGTATATGGGGCTTTTAATTTTTAACAACGGTGAAATTAAATAATAATAAAGCTTCAAAATGTTAGGTTAGGTTGGGTTAGAGCATATAATATCGATGTGCCCGGTCGGAGGCCGGGGACTTAGGTTATGCTGCGTTAATACACATCAGAATCGGCTATACGTACTACTTTTTCACCTGCGGCGCTATTTCTACTTTGTGGACCCCCGCCAGTGAGCCAGAATCGGCTATACGTACTACTTTTTCGGCCTGCGGCGCTATTTCTACTTTTTGGACCCCCGCCAGTGAGCCAGAATCGGCTATACGTACTACTTTTTCGCCTGCGGCGCTATTTCTACTTTGTGGACCCCCGCCAGAATCGGCTATACGTACTACTTTTTCGCCTGCGGCGCTATTTCTACTTTGTGGACCCCCGCCAGTGAGCCAGAATCGGCTATACGTACTACTTTTTCGCCTGCGGCGCTATTTCTACTTTGTGGACCCCCGCCAGTGAGCCAGAATCGGCTATACGTACTACTTTTTCGCCTGCGGCGCTATTTCTACTTTGTGGACCCCCGCCAGTGAGCCAGAATCGGCTATACGTACTACTTTTTCGCCTGCGGCGCTATTTCTACTTTGTGGACCCCCGCCAGTGAGCCAGAATCGGCTATACGTACTACTTTTTCGGCCTGCGGCGCTATTTCTACTTTGTGGACCCCCGCCAGTGAGCCAGAATCGGCTATACGTACTACTTTTTCGCCTGCGGCGCTATTTCTACTTTGTGGACCCCCGCCAGTGAGCCAGAATCGGCTATACGTACTACTTTTTCGCCTGCGGCGCTATTTCTACTTTGTGGACCCCCGCCAGTGAGCCAGAATCGGCTATACGTACTACTTTTTCGCCTGCGGCGCTATTTCTTCTTTGTGGACCCCCGCCAGTGAGCCAGAATCGGCTATACACACTACTTTTTCGCCTGCGGCGCTATTTCTTCTTTGTGGACCCCCGCCAGTGAGCCAGAATCGGCTATACGTACTACTTTTTCGCCTGCGGCGCTATTTCTACTTTGTGGACCCCCGCCAGTGAGCCAGAATCGGCTGTACGTACTACTTTTTCGCCTGCGGCGCTATTTCTACTTTGTGGACCCCCGCCAGTGAGCCAGAATCGGCTATACGTACTACTTTTTCGCCTGCGGCGCTATTTCTACTTTGTGGACCCCCGGCAGTGAGCCAGAATCGGCTATACGTACTACTTTTTCGCCTGCGGCGCTATTTCTACTTTGTGGACCCCCGCCAGTGAGCCAGAATCGGCTATAC
The DNA here is from genome assembly GCA_029955525.1 of Oeneis ivallda. Taxonomy (NCBI): domain Eukaryota; kingdom Metazoa; phylum Arthropoda; class Insecta; order Lepidoptera; family Nymphalidae; genus Oeneis; species Oeneis ivallda. The sequence goes on along the minus strand of JARPMR010000010.1, from coordinate 6,644,815 downwards.
ACACTACTTTTTCGCCTGCGGCGCTATTTCTACTTTGTGGACCCCCGCCAGTGAGCCAGAATCGGCTATACGTACTACTTTTTCGCCTGCGGCGCTATTTCTACTTTGTGGACCCCCGCCAGTGAGCCAGAATCGGCTATACGTACTACTTTTTCGCCTGCGGCGCTATTTCTACTTTGTGGACCCCCGCCAGTGAGCCAGAATCGGCTATACGTACTACTTTTTCGCCTGCGGCGCTATTTCTACTTTGTGGACCCCCGGCAGTGAGCCAGAATCGGCTATACGTACTACTTTTTCGCCTGCGGCGCTATTTCTACTTTGTGGACCCCCGCCAGTGAGCCAGAATCGGCTATACACACTACTCCTACCTATACTAAAACTTTCTGAAAAACTTTGTGTGGATTAGCGTAATTTGATCCTCGTTATTTCAATCTTTATTATCCTTATCATATCGAGAGCCATGAAAAATAAGAATACAGTATTTCTAGTAATTTATCCTGGATAATTTTATAGATAAAAATTGACGGCCAGACCTATTAAAGGTAATCTTACATAATAACAATAACATGGTTGACCTCAAACAAACGGAAAGAAACGACCTTTTATCCATCTAAATAAGAATGATCTATGATCTGATTCTCAGTTCTAACCCATTAAGTAAATAAACTTGTTTAAAAGTATCATTATTGCTTCAAGTGGAAATTAATTTAATGGTAATACATGAATTCAGTCAATAATGTACTTATTAGAAAATGAGCTCTCGCCTATGAGAAATATACAAATAGTAGATCGTACAACAAGTGCATAAAGCAACCCATTTTATTTGAGAATTTTATCTGCATTATATTTTGTTATAGTAGATATCGAGGATAAAATGTATTTTGTGAACGAGTTAGGTAGTACAGTAAGTACAATCTGCTTTTCATTGCGATTGCAAGGAAATGAATTAGTGACATTTAAAGTGAAAGTTCAACATTTTAGTCTAGTGGTTTCATTCAATTATTTTCTGGAATGTTAAACAAGTTATTTGTTTGAATTTCTGACGATTTACTATGAAGTAAGTAAATTGGGGTCCCAAGGTGCTGGAGTGGCGGCCCCGCACCGGGAAGCGCAGTGTTGGCAGACCCCCCACCAGGTGGACCGACGACATCAAACGAGTCGCAGGGAGCCGCTGGATCCAGGCGGCGTAAGACCGAGGCCTGTGGAAGTCCATGCAAGAGACCTTTGTCCAGCAGTGGACGTCTATCGGTTGATACAGAAGAAGAATTAAATTGTGGAATGAGGAGCTTACTAGTACCTACTATAGAAATTCCATACAATTTTCCTTTAGTTATCAAATTGTGTTTCATTTTTCTTTAGTTATCAAATTGTGTTTCACCTCTATACAATTTTATGCACAAGGGCATAAACAGAAGTTCTATTCCGCTTACACCTGGCAAACAATAGAAGGGAAATATATACATTTTCCTTTAAATCTTCAATCCTTTAAACCTTTTTTTAAACCTTTCTTCGTACTTACCTACCTTATCCAAGCACAAGGTTTACTGTTACTTGGAGCGGAAAGACGAATAGTGGTTGTGGTAAATATGACTAACGTTCTCTTTAAAAAAAGATTTCAGCGTATATTATTGCTAAGTGTAGGTATGTCGTAAATCATATGAGTTTTCAGAAATGTATTATTCATTTAGTATACTGCTTAGATTTCCATCGATGTGCCATGATTAATGGCAGTTTGGCCCTGCTTGTCTGGAGAAACTGGAGAATAGTATAATGTATATCTTGAACAAAAGTACAGTATCTATAAGACTATAATGACTGTTTGAGAGTTGTTGATTTGGAAAGGATAATATCTTGTACATTAAAATTTTCGTGGTTATACCGTACCTACAATGTTGCATTTTTGAAAGATTATTATTGTTTGAGGATAAGGCATTTTAAATCTAAATCTTTAATTAGAAATAAGTGGATCTACATCTATATATATAAAAGAAAGTGGTGTTAGTTACACCATTTATAACTCGAGAACGGATGAACCGATTTGGCTGAAAATTGGTGAAGAGGTAGCTTAGAACCAGGAGACGGACATAGGATACTTTAAAAAAAAACAGAACAGCGGATTGATGTGATTTTTTGCATGGGTATAGTAATGGATGTAGTAGTGGTTCCTCAGACCGGGAGAGCTACTTTTTATCTTATATCTTATATCTTATCTTATATCTTATCTTATATCTTATATTATATCTTATATATATATATAAAAGAAAGTGGTGTTAGTTACACTATTTATAACTCAAGAACGGATGAACCGATTTGGCTGAAAATTGGTGGAGAGGTAGCTTAGAACCAGGAGACGGACATAGGATACTTTAAAAAAAACAGAACAGCGGATTGATGTGATTTTTTGCATGGGTATAGTAATGGATGTAGTAGTGGTTCCTCAGACCGGGAGAGCTACTTTTTATCTCGGATAATGAAAGAGTTCCCGCGGGATTTTTAAAAACTAAATCCATGCGGACGAAGTCGCGGGCATCAGCTAGTATTATATAAAAGCGAAAAAATTACTACTAATTATATTTACAAAAAATACACGCCGTCCAAGTGATCGCTAATGGGCATGGTGCCCAAAACACTGGCGCTATTACCTCTCTGAATAGCGAGGCTAAGCCTTTGGGCTAAATAAGGGCCAGCTCTTTGGTCACCAGAGGCGTGGATCAATTTTTGGGACACGACATTTACAAAATTTTTCGTGTCCGATGACCATGGACCCAGAGTCTCAAAAGCAAGCGCCGCAAAAATATAATCCTTAGAAATGGCAGAGTATTTGCGGCTAATCTTTAATTTGATTATTATAGCTTGGTTGATTTAGATAGCCAGTTCTAAAATATATTGACGTACCTAACTACAGTTAAAAAAAAAAATAAGCTCACCCTATACTAAAAAGCTTCTTTTAGCATTGTTTTACCGCACTTTCCGTTGAGCTTGAGACCATACTTCTAATGATATGAAAAAAAACCGGCCATTTTTCGATTGGTTAACTTCGGAGATAAGGCCCCCCCTAGGCAACGGTATTTTTCATTACAGATACTATACGAGATATAGCCCGCTTACAGACCTAGACGGACGGACGGACGGACAGCGGAGGCCTAATAATAGGGTCTCGTTGGCACCCTTTGGGTACGGAACCCTAAAAAGGTAATAAAGCACAGCTGCGCCCTCCTATTCCACGACGGTTCTCTTTTTGAACAGACTACTAAGGCTTTGTTCACACCTAACGGATAGTCAGCCGCTGATTGTGAGCAGGCTCACTGTGAGCCCCAGCGTAGTACTATTATTTCTGTGCCCCAGTGTGAATGTGAAGTCAGACTGCATTTTTCATTCACACTATTCTTACAATACGCCATAACTCCATAGGCAATCAGCGGCTGTGGTGCGTAGTGGCGTAGTATAATAATTGGCCGTCGAGAATCGTATTAAGTAAGTAATTTAGCGTATTGTCAGTTTGAACGAAAAGTTGAATATGTACCGAAAAGCAAGTAAACTGCGTAACACTGACAATACGCTAGATGTGAACATAGCCTAAGAAGTCAAGTTCGCAGTGATGTCACGCGGCCAGGGGACCACCAGAGGTGCGATTGTCTAAAGTTATTCCATTGATCGTAATCGTATTCGATGACATCAGCGTGAAATAAACCATAACAGCATTGAATTAGAGCTCAATTTCGTGTATGCATTCTTATACGATTAGGTATGTACGATACGCTCTATAACGCTTCATGTTAAAATCGGTTGTACTGAATTTGTGACTTTAAATCAATACAATCAAGGATTATTTTACTTTGACGCTAATGTCATCGAATACGAATATGATCAATGGAATAACTTTTAGACGATTGGTACCCAGATGTCCAAACCCAGTGGTCAACGGGTGGGCACCGCGGGTCTCGTGGGGTGATGATAGCCTCAATAGCCCAACGGTTAAAGGTGCGGACTGAAAACTGAAAGGTCGCAGGTTCGAATCCCACCCGTTGCACTATTGTCGTACCCACTCCTAGCACAAGCTTTCCGCTTAGTTGGAGGGGATAGGAGGAATATTAGTCAACTTCAATTTGACTAATATTCTTTAAAAAAAAATACATCGTCCTCTAGTCTCAAAAGTCAAAATAGGTCGCGTGAACTCACAATAAGTTCTTTCTCCGGCCTCCCCAGCTCCCTCCCCAGCTTGAGGTCGGCGGCAATGATCATGGACTCCTTGACGGTAAGCCGTGGCTGGAGCAGGTCATCTTGCATGATGTAGCTGCTAAGCTTCTTGAACACACGCATTTCACGCGCGTGACCGTTCACCGTGATGCGACCGTTCACTCCTATTGAACTGTGGAAAGATACATCATCATCATTAGCAACCCATCAGCGGCTCACTACTGAGCGCAGGTCTCCTCTCAGTGAAGGGTTATAGGCCATAGTCCACCACGCTGGCCCAATGCGAATTGGCTGACTTCACACACCTTCGAGAACATTATGAAGAACTCTCAGATGTGCAGGTTGCCTCACGATTTTTTCCTTCCCCGTTGAAGCATGTGATATTTAATTGCTTAAACGCACTTGACTCCGAAAAGTCAGAGGTGCGTACCCGGGATCGAACCTGTGACCCCCCGAATAGGAGACCACAGTCCTAACCACTAGGCTATCACTGCTTGGAAAGATACAACAGAATAGAATAAATGCGTGAGTGTCGTGGAACACTCGGTTGGAACGAAGTTCCTTTTAATCTTCTTCTTCTTCTTCTTTATCAACCTATAGACGTCCACTGCTGGATAAAGGCGCCGCTTGAATCCAGCAGCTCCCTGCGACTCGTTTGATGTCGTCGGTCCACCTGGTGGGGGGTCTGCCAACACTGCGTTTCCCGGTGCGGGATCACCACTCCAGCACCTTGAGACCTCAACGACTATCAGCTCTTCGAACTATGTGCCCGCCCATTTCCACTTCAGTTTCGCGACACGCTGAGCTATGCTGGTGACTTTGGGTTTCCTTTTAATAATAAATTAATAATAAAAATAAATAAAATAAAATATAATAATCTGAAGTCAGGATTCGAACCCCCGAACCGATAGTTTCACTCCTTCGTTTAGCCACTAAATCACCAAAGCTATGACGGAACGTGTGTACCTACTCATGTAATAAACGAAGGCAACACAAAAGGTCGTGACGGAAAAGTTCTTACACTTTTTTTCGCCTAGCGCCCCATCCGCCAAGTCCGTACCGTCCGATAAGGAACTTCGTTCCAAAAAGTAGAATGAATGACAATGATCATACGTGTAGCCTGCAAGAATGTTCAACAGCGTGGACTTGCCAGCGCCAGATGGCCCCAGGATGCACGTCAACTCTCCGGAGCGGAACTCTCCCGACACGTTGTGAAGTATCCGACGCTCTCCTGTAAACAAGAAAATGATGATAAGACTAGCTTTTGCCAACGGCTTCGCTCACGTTAAGTTAGATTTTTCAAACCCCTATCTTACCCCCTAAGACTGCGTTTTCACGGCGCGGTTCGCGGTTCGCGCCCGCAGCGATTGCGGGCCCGCGGCCTCCGTTGAATGCAGTTTTGTATGGAAAATGAAGTTTCAATTTCCACGGCGCGGTTTGCGCCCACGGCGGGCGCAGTACCGGTACCGCAACCGCTGTGGGCGCGGGTGCAAACCGCGCCGTGTAATAGGGGTTGAATTTACAAAAATCCTTTCTTAGCGGATGCCTACGTAATAATCCGTCCAGTGGTTACTGTGCGTTGATCGATCAGTCAGTCAGTCAGTCAGATGGCACTTTCACTCGGCTCAGACTCAAGACTGAGTTAAAGCGAGACAGATTACCTTATTAGACTAGACAGATTATACCTACACATAGAGGAATAGAGCCGGAGTACGATCTATATAGAGCTCAGCGTATGCCAGCGGTGTTTTATTCGTAGATGCATTTTGTTGTTAACCAAAGTGTTCATAAAATAAAATGTAAGTATACGAATTCAAAACTACGAGTAAATAATTTCTTTTTCATCATACCTATTCGAAAAACGAATATTGGCTTCAGAGGACAGCGGGAGCAAAATTTCATTTTAACCCCATGGGACTTTTCGTTTCTCTCTTCTGATTGGTCCGCGTTATAGTGCTTTAGCATACTAAAGCACTAACGCGGACCAATCAGAAGAGAGAATTCAAAAATGTGTCGAAATTCAAAAATGTTTGAGAAGCTGTTGTCTACGATAAGTCACGTGATCAAATTTGTCGATTAGACATATACGCCCATACTTCCAACATAAATAATTAATGTTTTAATTATTTCATAAAAATTTATTTGTGTTTTATTTAAACTTTCAATTACATACGTATACGTATTGGTAATGTCTATACTCTATAATATATAGTAGGTTGATACTCCTAGCTTTTTCTCATAGGTAATGATGAAAAATAATGTGTGTCATTCGGGGCCAAAATTTTTTGTTCTCGGGCGGCGTATATTGAATTCCTCGCTACGTTCAGGATTCTACTTTAGAATCCCTCGCTGCGCTCGGGAGTCTACTATAGAATCCTTCACTTCGCTCTGAATTCAAAATAACGCCCTCGGGGAACAAAAAATTCCTTTGGCCCCATATAACACAAATAACTATTTATTTTCTAGGCACTTTCTATTTTATTTTCTAGGCAAGCAATGTATATCGTATACGTTTTTAAAAAAAAAAGTATACAAAATACTGTTAATACAAATACAAAAAAAAAATTAAGTGGCACTCGGGGACTGCCGCGGTAAAGCTATTGCATAGCATTTTTTATCAACTTATGCAATTATAATATTTATGAAATATTTTTTTGCATAATAAAATCATGCCAAAAATTAAAAAACAAACAAACAAGAAAAGCGAACTGTCACTACTTCGCGAGTGAGATTCGAACCTGCGACATCATAGAAAGCGGCCGCCCGCCCACTGCGCCAAATAGAGCTACTTGAGAACCTCTAAAATGTTGAACGCTTACTGAACGACGGTGTTAGGTTTTTTTTCGTTACGGAATTTCTTGATTCGGTCACCGCGCTCAAACTGTTTGTCCTAGGCCAAAGCCCGCGATAAAAGCTATGCAATAGCTTAAAAGTAAGACTGTGCTTCCACGGCGCGGTTCGCGGCCCGCGCCCGCAGCGGTTGCGGGCCCGCGGCCTCCGTAGAATGTAGATTTGTATGGAAAATGAAGCAGCCATTTCCACGGCGCGGTTTGAGCCCGCGGCGGGCGCAGTAATAACGGGCCCGCAACCGCTGCGGGCGCGGGTGAAAACCGCTTCATGGAAACTCAGTCTAAGTGTACACACCATAGAGTAAAAGTAGTAATACACTGGTACAACTTTCATTTCAGTTTGTTAGTTTTAATGGTTTTAAAACGAAAAAACAAAAATACAGTTTACTTTTCTATAATACTGTTCATTTTATTTCTCTGACCTAAATATACTTAATTTTTCGTAAAAAATGTTGGGAACCCCATTCCCAAGTGATTTTTTGCTACTTGATTTTAATTCGAAGCAACAGTGAACGCAATGTAGACGAAAAAAGTTCAGGTAACCAACATCTGGATACTGAATAATATCACGAGCGATTAGAAAATGAAACAGAAAATAATTTCGTCTAGGAATAATTTATGGAATATGTTTATCTAATAACTGTGCTCTCTTAAGAAAAAATTCCAGTCTGATTAGCTGGTTTTAAGAGCATTAAATTTTAAATTATTTCAAGAAAATTAAGTTCATACAAAATCTACAGAAATCCATTAAAAATTCCATTAAAAATAAAAGAAGAGGTTCATAACACTGGTGATTTTTTAAAAACTGTAGCAACTTATGTTCTTTCGATTGCCAAAAGAAAAATTGTATGTCAATGTGCCGCATAAAAGTTATGATTTTTCAAAAGTCTTCGTTCCTCATTCGTCTAAATAACGACCTTATTGAAAAAAATGTTAATTGTTTGTGGAGACTGCAGTATGTCCTTTAATTTTAACTGCCTCGTAGGTCTAGTGGTAAGCGTGTTCGACTGCGGCCGACGAGGTCCCGGGTTTGAGTCTCGGGTCGGACCAAACCAAGTATTGGGGTTTTCCGATAAGAAATTCTCAGTACTAGCCCGGAGTTCGGAAGTTGGCGTTGTTTCACCCCGTGGCTTGGAGAGCACGTGAAGCCGTTGGTCCTGTGCCTAATTTCTCTCCGGTCGTGTCGAATTTTCCGTCCCATCGGGCTATGAGAGTAATGAAACAGAGAGTGCACCTGTGTTCGCGCACACACTTGTGCACTTTAATATCTCCCGCACAGATGGCTAATCTTTCTGGAGATAGGCTTCTGCTGTGGCCGAAATTCCGAAAAGAATAATAAAACATTGTTTTATTATTAATGATATTCCAAAATTTCAAATAAAAATTTTTTTCTCGTAATCGGCTAGGAACCGATTTTTTCCTTGCGGTTCCTGGTAGGCCCCTAAGTCAACAATCTAAAAAAAATTTTATATCCACCTGGTCTGGCCCACCCTGTATATTGTGTCGCGGTATAGAGTCAAGAATGGCTGCAGATTACAAAGGTCTGAATAGTAATAATTTAATATAAAAAAATCTTTTTATATTAATTAAATTACGATAAAATTTCAATGGGACCATTTGGGAAGATTCCCTTTCAAACAAAAAATAAATCCAAATCGGTTCAGGCATCTTCGGTGAATATACATAAAAAAAAGATTCCGACGAATTGAGAACTTTATTTTTTGAAGTCGGTTAAAATACTATTATTAAATGAGGTAAACTTTTAAGAAAATAATAAGATGCGAGCGTGCGTGTTTTCGTGTGCGAAAATTGATAAAAAATGATGGCTGATGACGCTACAAGGAAAAAGATGATTGGGGATAATATTTCATTTATGCTGTTAACGGCGTTGTAATATTTTTTCTCATGACGATGGTTAGGTAATATTCATTCGTATTAAATAAAAAATATGACAACAATAGGTTACAACATTTTTTTTCTATATCAGTTTACATTGAAGCTATAACGTATCATGACGTTTATGTAACCACCAGAGGTAACATTGTAAATAAGTTTAAAGTTAGAGGACGTTCGTTTAGTTGATCTTATCCTTATCAATAATGCCTAAATATAGCTGAAAATATTTGTCCATTACAATTAAATAAAAATTCTATTAAGTTTAGCTTTTATATCTTTAATTAAGAAGAGAGGTACTAAAACGTTTTGAGTTAAAATTTCAGCGTTTAGTTGAGGAGCTGGTGCAAATTTTTTATATTATGTCATTCGCTCGTCGTTTGAAGTGATATCTGATAGGTGAGGTGAACTTGTGAACAGGGTAAAGTCGGAAAGATGTCACAGCTTTGTTCAATTAGTTCAAATAAAAACAGTCATACTTTTAACAAATTAAAAGAGTAAAAACTAAATGAAATCTAAAACCCCATCGAAGTCACCGCAGTGCGGCATAGTATCCAAAATGATGGCAGCATTGCCCCTTTGGATGGCCGAACTAATATTTTGTCTAAGGTAGCTGCTGCCAGCTCTTGGATCCTCGGTAGACTTGATTACCCTCTTTGATGGTTGTACAAAAAGTGCTCGAGACTCCGGGCCCCAAGTCCTCAAGGTCTCCACACCAAAAGGCACATAATATAGGAAACTACTGTCAAGTTTTTCATATTTGAGCTTCTTAGCCTGTTCTTAGCCTGCGAAAGAGTAGGTAAATATTTTGGCATTTATCATACTTGTTTAATGTTTTGCTCACGAATTCGTCGTTAAGTAACCACGCGGGAACACGTTGTTTCGTCGAGATAAAAAGTAGTCTTTGTCACTCAAGACCTTGAAGTCTTGACGGACAAAGTTGACGATACCCATGCAAAAATTATTTATTATTTTTTTTTGCATACCTTCTTTCCCATAAGAAGCGATGAGATTCATTTTGAAAGTTATGTTGTTAAGGGTTTATTACTGAAAAAAGTGCCAGACGCTATTAGATATAATAGTTTGCCCAAATTTGACTTCATTGGTTTTAATTCACATTATTAAAACTTCTGTCATTTATGAGCTTATTGTTTAAAAGTTCTGCCACCAACTCTTTAGCTAACATTTTAGGTTCAGTACCAAGCGTTTTATTGAAATACATCAAAATAAGTGTTTATTTATACAAAAGAGTAAAATGTTTACGATCCATTCTGTCCCGGGTAGCCTTTGGTCAGTATCAATTTAGAACAAATTGAGGCATTAAATTTTATATTTATAGTCTTTTTGTTGATGACTGGGGCACGGTATTGATTTTATACTACGTCCGATTTTTATTTACATAATCCATTTTTGTGTACGTGTTGGCTTAACTTTTAAGCTATGGAAGTTTAGGTGTATAATCTTAATTGTAAAATAAATCAATAAATATTGAATTAGCTAAGTAAAATTAAAACAGAAAACTACAAGATGCTAGGACTTAAAAACCCATAGATCTATGAGTAACCCGTCAATGAGTTGATGTTAATTTTTATTCAATTGCGACTTTATTATTTCTATGAGTAACCCGTCAATGAGTTGATGTTAATTTTTATTCAATTGCGACTTTATTATTTCTATGAGTAACCCGTCAATGAGTTGATGATAATTTTTATTCAATTGCGACTTTATTATTTTAATAACTTCTGCGACAGTAACTTTTGTGAATACAGTTGGAAATAAAATAGCAAATAGGTAATAATGATTTGTTTCATATCATAACAAAATCTGACAGTTAATTAATTTTCACATTAATTAGTCATACAGTTAGGTATTTATATTGTTGGTGTGAGCTGTAATTATTACCATACTAATATTATAAATGTGAAAGTGTGTTTGTTCGTTAGTTTGTCCTTCAATCATGCCGCAACAGAGCTACGGATCGACGTGATTTTTTGCATGGGTACAGTTGAGGACCTGGAAAGTGACATAGGCTTTTTATCCCGGAAAATGAAAGAGTACTCGAGGGATTTTAAAAACTAAATCCATGCGGATGAAGTTGCGGGCATCAGCTAGTTGCTTATAAACTCCGAGATCGTCATACACGTGTTGGCAGTTGCAAATAAACTACAGAATAATGAATAAGGTACAATTGTTTTATTGTTCCTATATAGGTTTGATGTCACAGAAAAAAAAAAGTTAGTACATATTATATCTTCTTTTTCTTCGGCAACCTCTACCTATCCACGGCTGGATAGGCAGTGGTTGTCAACACTGCGCTTTAAACACAGATCACTACTATACTAGTCTGGCTTTAAATCAAAGTAGGTACCATATCAGCACCTTGGGGTTTCCATTGACCTGCCCATTAACTCAAATTATAATAAAATTATTATGTCGGTAATTTTTTTGTTCTCTCGGTCACATCATTTCTGATTTGGTCACGAAGGGATAGTACGAGCATGGTTTTCTTCATCGCTAGCTGAGCGACAATATTCTTATGCAGTCTTTATTTTTTCTTACGCACGATCATTTCGGATCCATAATTATTGTTATTTGTTGTAGTCTATCACGTTCCAATAAAATAAAGTTTACTAAATTTGATATCTTTGAGTGTAGTACGCAAGTAGATACAACTTACGGATGTAAAACCAGCCTCAGTCAGTATACTAGTAAGTGTGAGTGTGCTGATATTTCTACGCTACGTTAGTTTATGCTGCTATCTTGACCATTCATAAGACTTGCTATCTATGCGATCTTAAACAATAATCATTGATCATAAAATATACCTACGTAAACGGGTCTTTAACAACGGAACCAAATGCTTTTATACTTAAGGGACAGACATCCGAATGTATATTGGATTTCTTTTTTAAATTTGAACTTCACAACTAAAGATAGAATGTATGCAGTTATCCCTGAAAACGAAAGGGAAGGGTTTCTAGTTTCCACACGTACAAAGCCGCGTGCTGTAGCTACTAAGCTATAAATTACGAATCTAGTTAGGCACAAGCCATTACCTCAAATCTGTGCCAATACGTGCCGGCAAATTCCCATAGCAATGGCAATATACTCGCGACTCGAGGAGATATACTACGGGCATTACTGGCCGTGTCTCGGAAGACACATCGCCGGCCTACTGACTACACCCACTCCATCTATATCTTTTTAACTCCTTTATACAAAGACTTTAACTTCCAACTGATTTTCCAAGGGAGTATTTTAGGGCTTAGAATATTTTAGTGAATGACTGACAACAAATTCAGAGGGGTGGAGAAATTTTAAGTTTAGAGGAAATATTCCTTAAATAGTACCCTGAAGGTGCACTAAGGAAAATTCTTCGAATAAATAAATACATATATTTCAATAATTTCGTAACATGATTGCAAACGAAGTGTGCACATGATATGCATGTAAGAAGCTTGTGCCAGCTTATCGTTTGCATGATGTTGGGGAGTAACTGTGCCAAGCTTGCACAAAATGATTGTTCAAGAGCTTGTCAAGCTTAGAGATTTTTCATGAGCTTGTCAAGCTTACAGTTACGTATGTAGCCACCATCCTTACTAATAATAAACGCGAAATGTGTTTGTTTGTTGGCGACTGAAGAAGACCAGCAGCATCGAGGAGTGTACTAACTACCCACCAGCACCCTTCATAGTGCTATCCGTATAGTGCGGCCTTCGTTGCGTAAATACCCTCCTGAGTAAAGGCCCTGGATGGGCTTGAAATTAGTTTGTCTTTGGTCATGCCGTTTTTCCACGACACTGCACGATAAATTGCGGTGACAACTCCGAATTTTATCTTGCTGTGCGGGACTCGTGGGAAAACGCCCTAAATGCAATTCGTATACCTAGATTGGGTAATCATAGGGATGAAACGAAAATGGTGGGAACATCGAATAATGGAAATCAGTGTAATTTGTTGTGGCCAGTACGAGGAACGACAACTTCCTGTCTCTGCTATTTGCAATAACGGCTCTATGCTACGCGCTCTATACTCGGAATTTTAATTCGATTCCAGATTTGACAATTTCAGTGTTGCAACGTTATGACAAGTACTAAATAGTGACGTTACGAAATTATTCGATACGGAAATGGAATATTTCCGAATCGATTCCTCTCGTTTATAGTAGTATATCTAAACAACTACTACTTTAATAGAAACTAAGTATATCAGGAAATTAAATATTTCTGAACGGATAATTTAGTTATGACGATTAATTTTATTAAGGATCTGAGAGTTTTCTTTAATAATTGTGTGTGAAATAAATAAAAAAATGTCATCATGAAGGAACATGAGAAATAAAACAAATAGATGTATTATGGTAATATTTTATTTTATAAATCGTCGCCGTCTTCGCTATCGCTATCGCTGTCACTTTCTGTAACATGTATTATAAATGTGTCTGTGATATTGTCAATTAAAATATCTAGCCTACTCATTTTTTCCTCTTCTTTGACAACATGGGATACGCATTTAGACCATTCGGTAGCCGTAATTTTTTGAATGCCTTCCTCAAATAAATTTCTCACGTCTGCCAATTTGAAGGTTTTATTATTTTGAGCTACATGCCCCTTTACCTGCGCCCATATCAATTCGATAGGGTTCAGCTCGCAATGGTAAGGGGGCAGTCTTAAAACCGTGATCCCATGTTGTGCTGCCATTTCGTCTACAGCGTACTTATTAAAAGACTCGTTATGTGGAATCAGTTCTAAAAGCGTAGCTTTAACCATATCTGGTTCGTAATGAATATTTTTATTTAAAAGCCAGTCTTGAATGGCAGCTTTTTTCCAGCTCATTTTTGGTGCCGTTTCCAATTTTCGGGAGTGGTAAGGTGCATTATCCATCACCACAATTGAGTTTGGTCTTAATTTTGGTAAGACTCCAGCGAACCACTCCTCAAAACAAACTGCGTTCATCTCATCATGGTAATCTTCACAATTTTTCTTTGCTTCAAAAATCATGAACCCCTTTTCCAGGAAGCCTTCTTCACTACCTATATGGCTAATTATGAGACGTTTGCCTTCTCCAGATGGATTTTTTAATCCACTGGTCAGTCCCTCCAAAAAGATATTCGTGCAGTCAGACTGGGAGAATGAAGCCGAATGACAAGATAAACAAAATGGCGATAGCTGCACGAGCGCGCACGGGTTGCCAATACAGAAAACTATCTAGGTTCTTTTATTATAAGTTTTGTTTTTAATATAAAAAACAAAAATATTAACTTTTTATAAAATAAAGCAGCGGTTACTAATTAATAAATAATTATTATGAGTAATTATGTATTTATTTAAATAAAAATCAATAATTTAGTCTTTAATTGGCACACCAATATTATGATTACATAAACATAAATCGCGATTGTTTATCGATTTTTGTGTTCATCACTACACTATTATAATATGTGGTATCATTATTTTACAAAATGACAGTAGCTAATGTCAAACGTGGAATCGAACTAAAATTCCTAGTATAGGCTTACTTAGTCAGCGTGAAAATTGTGTTGCAAGTCGTGGTAAAAGCCGTTTGTTCTTTCATTCCTGAAGATCGTAAGCAGTTCTTTACGTTCCCTCAAATATGGTTGAGCGAAGAAATTGCTGGGCCATGCGTCATGCTCGTGAACGGGTCCCACCGGGACGACGGGCGGGAATGGGGCTACTTTCTGTCTGCCCGTCTTAACATGTGTTGAATTATAATTAGATATAATTAGGTATGCTTTTGTGGAACTTTCCCTCATTGTGGAAACACTGCATACACAGCATAATATCTATTATATTATAAACTTGTTTTGAAAGAGCAACTGCCGAGTTTCTTGCAGCTTCTTCTCGGCAGGAACGGCATTCCGAACCATCGACGATTCAAAAGCACTTGTAAAAAAGTTTATTTGAATAAAAAAAAATCTATTCTATTCTATTCTAAAAATGATTGCATCAGTGTAACGTTCGCAATGACCTCTGATTGACTGAATTTATGGTGTTCTTGCTGCATCAATGCATTTTAACCAATAGCGGGAGCTGGCAATTTGCGTTGGCTGTCAGTTGGGCCTTTGTCCCTAGTTTGGTTGGCCAACAGTATAACACTTGTCATCCATAAAAATCGTGGTGCCAACAGCCAACCGTAGAATGCGGGATATGCCTGGCCTTACTTGACTTAGTCGGCATCACTACTACCATCTGCCAACCGTTGGCTACCGTTGGCTACCAAATCCCAACGGACATTGCTACTAGGGAGAGTGCCAGCCAATCAGCGATTATTGGGATCGTTACATTGATGCAATCAATTTTAGAGAATACTGCCACAGAATCAATGTGACAAATAATACCTTGTGCAACTGGTGGGGTTTGAAGTTTGAACCGTCATCTTTTCGTTACGTACCCTCTGACCGTTATGCTATCGGGCCTTATTCAACTTTACGTGTGTATCTGTGAATTATAATTTAATTAATTTATTTTTTAAATTTAATGTTTTAATTTTTTTTGAATAACAACACAGTGTCTGTGTGTGTGTTTGTGTGTGTACGTATTTGCGTGCGTAGGTGCCTTTATGCGTGCGTGCGTGGGTGCGTGTGTTAACATTTTATGGTCATATAATTTACCTATTACCACATAATTAACTGTGTGAACATTGAACATTTTACACTTGTCTAGCCTTAATAGTATATTAATACATTTTATGATCATTAAAGTAGTTTTTATGGCAAAATTAACAACCGTGAACATAGAATTATTGGTAAAACATTATTTGTCTGGTGGGAGGCTTTGGCCGCGGCTAGTTACCACCATACCGTCAAAGACGTGCCGTCAAGCGATTTAGCGTTCCGGCACCATGGCGTGTAGAAACCAATTAGGGGTATAGGTTGAATGTTCACTGCCATACCCCTTCCAAGTTAGCCCGCTACCATCTTAGACTGCATCGTCGCTTACCATCAGGTGAGATCGCAGTCAAGGACTAGATTGTCATCGAATAAAATAATAAATAAATTTAAATTCAAGTACATCGGGTCACTCAGAGGGCGATGCACGATACAAAGAGCTATGCAGTATGCTCAAATCAAAATTCAAAGCTAAGAAGATCCGTAACGTATAGCCAAAATTAACGCGGTCAAAATAACAGACTCACAGAAAGCCGGTGGATACAGGCGGCACAAGTCCGAGACGTGTGTGTAGACTATACTAACAAGAGTGCTCTGTCCAACAGTGCAGTGGACGTATCTGCTGACGATGACGATGAAGTAAATCGTCAACGTATTTAATTTACGAAAGTTTGTAGTTTTACATCATTTATTAAAGACAGCGAGCGGTACAACGAAGCATTTATTTCAAGGCAGGTAACATTATAAGCTTTGTAATAACTATTCCTATGTTAATTTTAAGCACAATCAAACATTAGATGTCTTGGACTGAGCTTACTGATAGTTATTGATATTGTTTATACTCCAAGAGATGGCTGTAAGAACTCAGTGAGTCTTTGAGAAAGACTACTTATTATAAGCGTCAGGTGAAAAAGTAAAAATTATTGTGTTCCTGTTATTATCACGCACATAACATAAAAATTATCTAGGTAAGTTTATTTTCAAAGTATGATTAAAGCTCACAAGGCAAGTGGTCCTCAGAATTTAGAATAGGCATGGAAATGTTAAAAGAATTGAGAAAACTTATTGAAATACTACTTTCTACTAAATTATCCTAATAATATTATAAATGTGAAAGTTTGTGAGGATGGATGTATGGATGGATGGATGGATGTTTGTTACTCTTTAACGCCACAACGAATGAACCGATTTGGGTGAAATTTGGAATGTAGTAGTAGGATAAAGTTCTAAAGCGGTTGAAGGCTTGCAAATAGTTATTGGTGGTTTCCAATAAAACGCGATTGTCACTTAAATCTTCTATTCACATTCTTTACAATTACATAGGAATAAACACAGGAATCTTGATGAAGTAATGTAAGCTACGAATAAGGGTTCAAAGGCTAAGATGTTCACGGAACGACGGACGGAATAATAATTAGTTAAATATACAATAACACCGATGAAAATAAATATACAACAAATTTAGAATTCGGCCGGCCTGGATATTACATATTATGATGAAGGAATCTTACGCGCACACTATTTATGCCGCTATTTATTTGTTTCTAATGTTCGAAACACATATAGTTCTCGTTGACAGCTGGCTATTTTATAATCTAATTTAATTTTTGGCTATCATATAAAAACGACTTTACAGACAATTTTTTTTTTAAGTTTTATTATTTTTGTTATGATGTAAGGTAATTTAAAAAATAATTATTTTATTCACTTTATCTTGAACGGAATTTCTTAAGTTATTAATTAAACTTTCGGTCGGAAGTTTACGGTCACAGCCATTGCCTTCAGCTTCGCTTCGGACAGAAATCGACCTTCGATCGGACATTACTTGCAAAGTAGATACTGTAGCGCCAAAAGTAGTATTTGTAGAGTAGAACTTTATTTCAGGAAACCGTCTCCCTGACTATGAGACATTTACCGCCAGTCTTATCTAGCGAATTTGTCCCAAGAGCAGAGGGTTGTTTCGAAGCTAACCAAGAATTACAATAGAACTTGGTAGTCCGTAGTATTGTTCTAAAGAAACTTTTATACTCCCACAAGGGACGTTAACGACATGTCTATTAACCCTTTAAAACCAAAGGTACATGCCTAGTTTAAAAGTTGATGGAAGTTAGGTAGGGCTAAGGGGACCATTAAAGTACAGCTACTTTTGTGGTCCCTTAGGTAACATAGACATAATTGGGTCCGGGATGAAACAAGAGGGAAGCTCAGAGTCATACAGCGGGCGATAGAGAGACCTAGGTATTCGTAACCAGAAGAAAAGATAGACGTTAGGGTTCAATGGTGAATCCATTATGAATAATGCTATGGTATTATCTATAAATAAAAATAAAATCCATATCTGGCATCCACGGATTTAAGGGAATGGGCCAGTTCAAGAAGAAAGAAAGAAAAAGCATTTATTAAAAAAAATGTCCTCTTCTCCTAAGTCCATTTATTCTATTTCGGAAAAGGGCCTTAAGGGCTATTTAAGAGTAGTAGTAGTAACTAGTAGAGATTCATCATAGAGGCATTCTGGAAATGGACTTAGGATACTTTTATGTCCGAAAATCAAAGTTTCCATGGGGTTTTATCAACCACTATTTTCTCCATAAATTAGAATTTCTCTCTGTCTTCATCGTTTAAATATTATAATTTATTAAAATGCTTAAGATTCAGTTATTTGTATGGATGTCTTTTATTCATTTAAAGTTGCGAAAACACAGTTGTAACTAATTGTTCTTTAAAACAAGTGGCCCGTAATTCTAAAGTTTAATAAATTGTGCTAGCTCGATGGATGGAAGCATTAGGTAGGTACTTTGCAAAATTCGATGACTAATAAAATTGTCCAAGAACAAATAAAAATTTTTCTTATAAAGTAATGATATCTACCAAGTATCTACCAAATGTAATAATCCAATTTTGGGGTTATTTTAATAATTTATATTTAAACTAAGTAAAATAATATTATTTTGTTACATTTAGTTACGTTTAGTTTAGCATTTGTAATTTTGAGTTCAAACAAAATGCAAAACTAAAGTGATTAAAATGTGAGTGTGTCAGTTGGAGGTAGAAAATTGTATTCTGAATTGTGCGCTGAATAAATTAAAATAAATTGCCCTTTTTTGCAAACATTTCAATGGGTTTGAAGTTTACCTACAATTTGAAATAAATAAAACTACGAGAACCTATAGACACGTACACGATAATTATATTTTTGGAAATTATTTTATTTATTAATTTTATTATTAGTTAACCCTTTTAACTAAGTTAGCATATAGGCTACATTTTATCTCGGAAAATTGAAGACTTCCCGCGGGAATTAAAAAATCTTAATCCAGACGGACGAAGCCGTGGCCATAATCTAGTGATAAAATAAGGGCTATATTTCGTTTGGGTCGAGAGCGGTGAACCAAGAAAGATTCTCACGGAGGTTTGCCTGTATTGATTGTCTGCATTCAGATTACCGCTGTTGATTTCAGGGTGTGAGGGGGTTGTTCTTCGGTCACTTTATCCTTATCTAATCTACTAAAAGCTTTAGCAAGCGTTAGCTTGGCTTTATTTATGTATCTACCGTAAAGGTTGTAAAGTATGTTAAAGAACACCTCTACGCTAGAGATTAGAGAGGCATCCACTGAACAAGAACAAAACCGTAGTAACTATGACCGAATATTGAAACATACTTTATTAGCAAGAGCATTATGAGATTTTTCAAGCCGGTATTATTTCACGTTACTATAGCTCTAGTATAAAATTTCAAGTTTACGTTATCTGCGAAAATCTGTCAATTGACAACTGTAATGTGTCGCTAATAGTTGCTAAAAACTGATTGAAAAATTAGATACATATCTGCTTTCGTTGCTAACGTTGTTCGAGCCCTGCCGGCCTCGGAATTTTTTATATGTTTTTAAAAATTTATTCGGATATTTCCTTATGTGTAGGTTAACACTTTAATAAAAATCTGTCAATTGGTAATAATAAATTTCACAACTAAAATATATAATAATAATAACCTTTTTAAAGGTAAAAAACCGTATAGTAAACCCGTAAAAACCGTATGTTTAAGTTAGTACAACTTTCTTATCTCAAACAAAATTTGTTTGACGCTGAAAAGGAATGTTATTTAGGCCCTCGTACGAGTGAGATAGGCTTGTGCGAGCCTAAAAGGCTATATAACACTAAAAGGACAGGAAATGTATTAGACGAGCGGACGTGCGGCCAAGAATTTGTAGACACCCTTTCTAAACTATACCAATCCCTAGCGAATATCATGAGGTCTTTTTTATTCTTATTCGATGGAAGTTAGCCTTGACTGGGATCTCTACGTCAAGTTTTTTTTTCAAAAGAATATTTGCTGAGCTGAACGAAAATAAGCAGAAAGTATGTGTTGGGACTTGGGAGTGAGTACGATCACTTCGACAATAGTGCAACACGCGGGGATCGAACCTTTCCCCTTCTGATTTGGTTTTCAGTTGACGCTTACTGAACGGCTATTGAGACTGTTTTGAGGGTTGGAAAGAGTAATCTTACTTCTACTACGTTTCAACCGATAGACAACCTTTGTCCATTGCTGAACGCAAGTATCTCTGTGCGTCATCCATCGGTTCAGCAAACTATGTGCCATTGGCACTTCACCACAGGATAATAGAAGATTCTCTCCGCAAAATCTTTTGAATAAATAGCGACTCTTGCCCCCACACAATAAAGTGCAATACAGGTCGCATTGCGTTAAAGTATCTACAGTCATTCACCTAGAAGTTGCCTGACTCTCTATCGCGTTTAGCTCTTATTCCTTCGGAATACATTAGCTCATTGAATTGGCCCGTCGCGACGGGCCGGGACAACGCGGGGTAGATAGTAGATACTTGTAGCTTTATACCTAAAATTATTGGAACGAAGTTCCTTATCGCGCGTTGCGAAAGGGGGCTAGACGGAAAAAATTAAGACCAAAAGTTGTAACGACACTTTTATACATTTTTTGATGGCCTAAAAATATCTTATATAATAATTTCAACGAGTTGTGCATCGCTCCCGTGGCGCAATTGGCTCGCGTGCGGCTGTTAACCGAAAGATTGGTGGTTCGAGCCCACCCGGGGCGCGCAATTTTATTTTCATTTTTTATTTTATAAAATTAATTTAATTTTAATATTTTATAAAATCGATATTTAGGCTTCCCTGGGGTCATTTTGATTATTATCGATTACAAAATCATGATTTAAAATGTATACCCGAATAATTATTTTCTTTATACCTCGAATAGAACTTGAAATTAATATTTTTATAATAATAACTTCGTTCCTATCTGGTGTCCCACGACACCACTCGACTTTTTACTATATAAATGCGAAGTGCGCCTGCCCTGTGCGTCTTTCGTTTCCTCTCTATTTGTGGTAATCAAACCCCCCGGATATTTATATTTCAGGGACCTTCAAAGTTTTTTTAATTTCCGAAAAATAAAAGTCACTTTTAAAGATATATACCTATTTATTTGCTTCTTGGTGCCACCTCCTTAATCACATTAACTTAATATGCAATCAGCCAGTCTCGGTTTCATAGAGAGTCGCCTCTGTAATTCATATCTTCTTAATAATTATTATGTGTCGTTGTCTGGTGGGAATGAGACAACGTTCTACGAAGCCATCCCTTTCCAAAGCTCGACGTGTAATATTTTTTTTATTAAGGGTTACTGTAATGTCATAGTTTACGTTTAACTTAAACGAAATATTTACTTACACAACTACTTAAAACTGCCATTAGCTATTACTTAAAAGTTTGTTACAACTAAGATTTATTCTTGAGTAGAGCATTGCGGATTGTAGTAGAGGATTATGCATAATTTATACTAATTTAAGTCTCGAAGTTGTGGACAAAGTTTAGAGTTAGACTATTTTAAAAGAACAATTTGTTACAACTGCGCGCAGCCTTTGCTTTAAATAGCTAAATCTATTTAAGTGAAAGACGAAACGGACTGGCTGACATATCAATTTACAGCCTGTGGGCCGAAGGGTCTAGAAAATTTTGCGTACAAATTTTCTTTGTAACGAAGTGGCCGTTATAAATAGTTCAAAATTTTACGCGTACAGTGAATAAAAGGGAACCTAATAAGCCTTTGGAAGTCTCAATAGCACGATGGTCTTTAACCGTAGAGGTTAAAGTTGCGGACTGAAACTAAACGGTCGATGGTTCAATCCCCATTCGCTGCAATGTTGTCGTACCCACTGCAAAAAGAAGCTTAATGCTTATTTAGAGGGAATAGGGGAATATTAGTCGTATGACAATTTGAATTTACATATTTGCTTATTATACTACCACACACCAGTTCAGAAAGCAGATTCTAAGAAGAGCTGCAGTAGTCTAGAAATCATTCAGGAACAAATGAATTGACTGATAAACACAAAGACACACACACACACACACAACACGCATACACCTGCATAAATGAACTGACTGATCAACACAAAGACACACACATATGACATAACTGCATAACACCACAGGCGGAAACGGATTCCACAATGGCGGCAGATTTGTCTTCTAGGTCTCTCGCTCGCGAACCTTGCTCGTAAGTCGTAATTCATGCAACATATTTCTTCGAATGACAAATCTAAAACTGAAAATGTTACCTACATTTCCAGATTTAGAGGATAGTTGGAGAGTTCCAAGCCATGTAGTGCTCAATTTGCTATATTTTTGCATTGCAAAATGTTGCTTCAGATTATTTATTTGGATTAATCCAAATATTGCAATACAATAATATTGGCGGATACTTAACACTATGAATTTTACAAAAAAAAGGACATTGAGTAGGTACACAAAGTAATTCCTTCATTAAACAATTAAATAAATAATTAAACAGATGCCCATTACTCAATAATTAAATAATAATTTATTAAAATAACAAACACAAGGAGGCATGTGAATGATGTAACGACGAGAAGAGTAATACTCGTTTGCTTATGAAGACTCGACGAGCAGCGAGGCAAGGCAGCATTGTAAAAATGTATCCTCCCAGACAATATAATATTGCCTACTTAGTGTTAATTTCAAAGACGTTTCAAAATCTGCCAAAACATCAGCCCCATCATCATGGTTATTCGTAGATGGTGCAATTGGCACTTATATAACAAAGTACGTCATAATACCTAATTATAATTATGAATTTTATATTCATATTCATGACTATTGTCACTATTCATGATTATTGTTGGGTATTCCTGATCATTATCGCAACAAATTAACCCATGAACCTCATTGTATTCAAATAAGATCTCATAGGTAATACAAATAAAACCAAAAAAAAATATAAATAAGGAAAACTCACAAGCCAACTCCTTTCAATTAACGTTCGGATGAAATACCATCTAATAGCCAATTAGAGGTATAATAACATGTCCATTACTGCTATAGCCTACTTTTTTGGGGTTACTGCGTTTCATCTTGAACAATGTTAGTCAATTTCATCAGCATCATCTCCACCATCTTGTTATAGTAATGTTCGTCATCTTCTCAGTACATAAAATTTTTCTCTTTAATAATGTTCACCATCTTCATCTATAGGTACTTATAATAAAACTGTAACTGGACGAATTCTGTACATCCTACTAATCCTACTTCCTACTAATATTATAATTAATGTGAAAGTTTGTGAGGATATGGATATATGTTTGGATGGATGGATGTTTGTTACTCTTTAATGCCACAACAAATAAACCGATTTGCCTGAAATTTGGAATGGAAATAGCTCATACCCAGGATTAGCATAAAGGCTATTATTTTGTCCTGGATAATTGAAGAATTGGAGTTCTAGCGGGAATTTAAAACCTTAATCCACGCGGACGAAGTCGCGGGCATCACCTAGTTTATTCATAAATGTCCACTTCAGATTGATTAGATAAGATGTTTAATCACCATAAGAATAGTTACACAATGAAAACCTACTTAATACAAGATAATTATACTTAACTTAACCTCTAAAAATAAATGTTAATTCAAAGAATTTTTTTCCGGCGCCTTCCGATCACCATTTAACGCAATGTAAACGACTTCATCCATTATTTAATTAAGATCAATCTTCTGACCTCTTCTAAAACTGTTTACATCAATTAGTGGCACCCGTTTTCCTATTTATTTGTTTCATTTTGAGTTATGTAATATTATTTATTACACGAAGTTATTACTAGATATAAAAAGTCTAATTCCATCTCCGCGCTATATCTCTGCTCATCAAGATCGGTTTAGCAGTAAGATCGTTAGACTCTAGACTGATATTGTTTTTTTTTTTTATTTTTTTATTCGAAGACAGTTAGTACTTGACTGCGATCTCACCTGATGGTAAGTGACGATGCAGTCTAAGATAGTAGCGGGCTAACTTGGAAGGGGTATGGCAGTGAACATTCAACCCATACTCCTAATCGGTTTCTACACGCCATCGTGCCGGAACGCTAAATCGCTTGGCGGCACGTCTTTGAAAGTAGGGTGGTAACTAGCCACGGCCAAAGCCTTCCACCAGATCAGACCAGAGACAATTCAGAAATCATAAGTTCCCAAATTGACCCCGCCGGGAATCGAACCCGGGACCTTCCAATTATAAGACAACAGCGCTCACCAGTCAGCTCAGCCAGGGAGGTCGACAAAATCCTTGTCCCCGATATCAACAGTTTAATTTTTACAGAGGAGCCCTATCCTATAATATTGTCTGGAATAAAATATAGCCTAGATCACTCTTAATACAATACTATCCCTATCTCTAAACGCCTCCAGCGAAACTGCTACATCAAACCGAAGCAAGCTTAATACAGTTCTAGGTAGGTACGATCAAAGGGCACTATTCGCCCAACAAACTACTTCTTTTAGGTATCACCGATATCCCTTTACGAAGAGCATATAGGGTGACGAGACACTGAAACGTTAATTTACAATATGTATAGCTATTACATTGTAATAAGTTGTGATTATAATATTATCTTGTGGGCAGCTGGATGCCAAGCCAAACACGTATCTACCTACAGCTTAAATGCTACTTTTTTTTTAATTATGCATACTTACTATATTTTTTAAGCTATTGCATAGCTTTTATCGCGGGCTTTGAACTAGGACAAACAGTTTGAGCGCGGCGACCGAATCAAGAAATTCCGTAACGAAAAAAACCTAACCGTCGTTCAGTAAGCGTTCAACATTTTAGATGTTCACATTTAGCTCTATTTGGCGCAGTGGGCGAGCGGCCGCCTTCTTTAGATGTCGCAGGTTCGAACCCCACCCGTTGCACTATTGTCATACCCACTCCTAGCACAAGCTTTCCGCTTATTTGGAGGGGATAGGAGGATATCAGTCAACTTCAGTTTGGCTGATATTCTTGAAAAAAAATTATAATATTAAAAAAATGCTTGAAAGACTCTTCCTTGGCTGATTATAGGCAAGCGCGCTCTAACCTAGGCCTTATTGTTGCTTTCCATCAGATATGATTGTTGTCAAGTGCAAGCCTATCATACCTCGCCATCAATTGAATTGTTAATCACGTAATTCAATGAAACGATTTGACAGGCATTATAATAATACTCCCTCTGTTTGTGTCATTTACTTATGGTTTCTTTACCCTAATCCGGCTTAATGTCAAGCTATTGCATCGCGTGTTAAATAAGTAGGTATAATTAGCCTAGTCATATCCTAAACGAAGGAAACCTTGTCTTAAGGTAATATTCTATAACTTAATGGATTTAACCTGTCTTTTAATTACGTCTATTATTTTAATAGTCGTTGCTATATTTCCACACCTTAGAGCATTTATTCGGACTACACAAGTTTTTGTGCTTCAGGGAAAGAAGATTGAATGACTTTAACATCTGGAGACTGGAGTGAATCGTTCTAACTTTGCAAACCCATCTTGGAAGGTTAGTTAGTGACAATTTGTGTTGGTTATTTATTACCTTTCATTTTTGTTTCACCCAAACCGAAACACTCAAAGTGAACGATAACAAGAGTCGTTCACCGATGGATGATTCATATTGAAAGTGAATTAAAGTAGCCAACATGTGGCTTATAGTAGAATGTGGCAATAAATTATATACTTTGTAGTGGCGCAGGCGTTTGAAGTCGGTTTTGTAAAAATATTTTTTATATTAAATTATACCTACTTCATAAATTATGAAACTGTTTTGTTTACCATAAGTTAAGCCTCCTTTAACACAAAGTTAATTTTCCAGACTAACATAATATTATGACCTCGAAAGTCACGTCGTTCAACTTCAAACTTTGTATTGGTTGTTATGAATCAGTTTTGCTTAAATTAAATATTTTACTTTAAAATAAAGGTAAAGGACCAATATTTAGTTTTTGCGTTTAAATATATAGACAAACATTTAAGTTAGCCTTCATTTTAAGTTAGGAATTTATTTAAAAAAACAGAATGAGTAATAGGTATTAACACTTTCAACATAAATTCAAATTCAAAATTATTTATTTCACGTAGGCCAACCTGTGGCTCTTATGACAAGTCATGACCCTACCACCGGTTCGGAAAGCGGATTCTGCTGAGAATATATGTTAAGAACATAATATACGTTTCACAATGAAGAATGGTCAATGATATAATAATTCATTGAAGTTATTTGTGATCTGTTGACGGAACCCTTATTTATGTCTATTCTGACACGCTCTTGACTAGTTATTTATATAAAAATACATTGGGAAAACCTTTGCGTACAAAATTGTCTGTGAAAAGACCGTTTCAAAGGACTAACACCTCGTTTGTTTGGTAAAATTATTAAAACACCGCACATGCATGTTCGCAAATACAAAATACAAAATGCGCAGCAGAACCTGGATATATGTATACAATCACTGTAAGAAGAAAATAGTTTAAAACTTTTAAAAATTGGTTAGAGCATCCATCATATTGATCTTGTTCGTGTAAAAATTAAAATTAAATTGGTCGCTAACTGTGGGCCTCATAAGAAGGCTCAGGGTCACTCAGCGAGCGATGGAGAGAGCTATGCTTGGGGTATCCCTGCGAGATCAAATTAGAAATGAAGAGATCCGCAGGAGAACTAAAGTCACCGACATAGCTCAGCGAGTCACGAAACTGAAGTGGAAATGGGCGGGGCACATAGTTCGAAGAGCTGATGGTCGTTGGGGTCCCAAGATGTTGGAGTGGCGACCCCGCACCGGTAAGCGCAGTGTTGGCAGACCCCCCACTAGGTGGACCGACGACATCAAACGAGTCGCAGGGAGCCGCTGGACTCAGGCGGCGCAAGACCGAAGCCTGTGGAGGTCCATGCAGGAGACCTATGTCCAGCAGTGGACATCTAAAGGTTGATAATGATGATGATGATGATGAAAAATTAAAATGTAATACTATATAGTCACCTAGACCATAATATCGAATCGATTGACACCTCATTCATTAAATCGGCTAAGTAGTTTAGGCGCCACGGTCGCGGGTCGAGAATTCGTAAATAGTTACATATTGACTGCTAAACTCATTAGTCATAACCCTTCCTATTAGTCGGGTAAAAAAGAAAACTGACTCTTATCATTTCTTAAGGTGGATTATACGGGTCTGCCCGCGAAATTCAAATTTAATTAGGTTTTTCGCAATTTGTAAACGAATACGACAAAGTAGGCTTATGGCATTCTAATTGCGCCAATGGAATTATCATCTTCACAGGTTTATATAAAAATCTTTACCTGAAAGTGTCCAGTTTAAGAATATCGACTAATTTGAGAGTAACTCACGTCCAACTCGGTATTTTGATGAATTTCTTAAACTTAAAATTTCTTAAAGTAAAGATTTTTATGTAAACCTGTGAAGATGATACTGCCATTGGCGCAATTAGAATGCTTTAAGCCTACTTTGTCGTATTGGTTTACAAATTGCGAAAAACCAAATTAAATTTGAATTTCGCGGGCAGACCCGTATAATCAACCTTAAGAGGAATATTTCGAAAACAAGTGTTCTTTATTTGTTTAGTGGAATACCCCATGGATGTGGATCCATACTAATAACTCTTTGCGTTAGTATGAATAGATATGAAACGACATTTTCTATAAGATTGTATGCATTTAACTTAAACTAGCGCTTTCCGGACTCGATTCATTGTATTGTTAGGTAAGTATATGATATGACCATAAACAAATTGCTTGAAAATTATAGGTATCCTCAACTGGGTGAACTTGTGTGGAAATTATGAAAAGGTTAAATTACATCAAATAGTTTTTGAAGAGGAAATAAATTTTAAAGGCCATTGGGAAACCGTCCTCACCCTTGTAGCACTTTTTCTCATATGTCAAATGAAAGAGCATAAAAAATACATCATTTCATTGTATGGCAATAAATCTGTGAAGAATTGGGGAAAAAAGATATACAGCCTAGAATAAAGATACCTATTTCATAAATTTTTATCGTTAAATAATTTTTGGACGTTCAATAAATGCTTAAATAAATAATAATTACGATCGATAATCACGCCAGTCTTTAATAAAGCGAAGGCAACACGGTGTGTAACTTTTTGTGAGACAGAACAAGTTGACGGCGCGGCTTGCCTGTCGCGTCATCGTCCTACGTCCCATGTGTACTCCAACTCAGCGCTTAATTCATCTTTCTTTATGTCAATTTCATCAAATTTCGTGCGTAGATTCATTCATATAAAATACTAGCTGATGCCAGCGACTTCGTCCGCGTGGATTTATTTTGTAAAATCCCGCGGGAACTCTTTGATTTTCCGGGATGCCTATGCCACCCTGCAGGTTCTGAACTATACCTATCCAAAAAATCTACGTCAATCTTAGTACATAATAATTCAATGCGTCAATCCGCAGTTTTGTTGCAGCGTGATTGACTGACAAACCAACAAACAAACACACTTTCGCATTTATAATTATGTATTACTAAGGTACTATACGATAATAAAGGCGATCTAATTAAATTTTAGAACACAAAAGCTACTAATTGTGACTTAAATATGATAGTTAGCTATATTCCCTCGGGGACTTTTATGTAGAGAAAAAAAATAATGAGTACTTTAATCATGTAGTACATAATTTTTTATGTATCATCACCAGTTTTCTCAGCATACGCCAAATAATGCATTTTATAGGCAAAATTTTGCTGCTTTGGGTTACATTATTGCAATTTTCTTAAGGATCTCTAATTTTTTGAAAATAAATTACCTATAGCCCATGTGAGCCTGACTTTCTATTGTTGAAAAAATGGTTAAAATGGGTCCAGTAGTTACAGAGCCTATTCGGTAAAAACAAACAAAATCTTTCCTCTTTATAATATTAGTATAGATCTAATGCTGATTTTGTTATTTAACACCTACGGACACGATAATAATAATAAAATTATAATCAAATAATAGCAGAATAGTCATATAATTAAGAATTATTTTTTTCCACATTCATACATTAATTTTCTGAGTTTTTCATTCAATAAATAATTTGTTATTCAGACTTACGTCTGTTTTTTCGCACATGGCTCATTTTGCTACACCACTGGGGACAGGGTCCAAACAAATTTTTCCATTGTTTTTTACATTTATAGATTTATCACAATCACAATATCTCATCAATCATAAATATCAACATTTTTAGAAGAAGATTATAAAATCGAAAATTTCTCTAATAGGCCATCGTTTTCACAACCGATAGACGACAGACTCATGGACTTATATATCCAACAGTTATGTCCAGACTGATGTAGGCATCATGTTGGTAAAAGTTTTACTTATTCTTTATGATCACAAAAACATTGCGCTGATGAAATTCTTGGTTAAAGTTTATGCAGACTGATGTAGGTATCATGTTGGTAAAAGTTTTACTTATTCTTTATGATCACAAAAACATTGCGCTGATGAAATTCTTGGTTAAAGTTTTTTGCCTTCATACTAAAACGAATACTTATAAAACAATGAATGAACTCAACGGAGCTCAGTTATTAAAATTCTTATCTGCAGCTACAGAGTTCCATAAAAACAAATGTACGACAAACTTCGCAAAGGTGCTAACATGTTTTTCGGAGACGAGGAAAAGTTTCATCAAGTTAATTCTATTATTAGTTCCTTCGCAAGTAAACATCTCTATAGTTAATTTTATTTTTCAGCTGAAAGTCAGTTCAGTCTGTTTACTACAGTCTACATGGAAGTAGGAATAGACTACTTTGAGATGACTGAAATAATAATTGTTTGAACAACAATAACATTTTTCACAGCGATGAGTTGAGATCATAGAATGCGCGTAATTAGTACTACTTTCAGAATAAATTTATAAACACACTAGGTGACCCGCCCCGGCTTCGCAAATCGCACGGGTAGGCTACAAAACAAACACAATCATCTAGGGCCTGGAAGTTAATAATGATTAAGCCTATGTCTATGGCTAAAATCTTCATATAAATATGGAATGCCTGTATTTGATCGTTGTCCTTTATGTGAGTGACTTTTGCTGCTACCCGTGATGCATTATGACCTCTGTCTCCTATAATATTTATTAGATCTTCATCAAAATTAGACAAACTATGCCTGATATTATACACTTTTAAATAAAAAAAGAATGATTAAAATCGGTTCAAATTTGACGGAATTAATAAAAGGATAAAAACTTTCATCCCCTATCCTGGAGGAACCTCATTGTTTATCAGGATAAAAACTATCCTATATGTTGACCCGGAGTATCACCTACGATACAATTCCGTTCAGTAGTTTTTGCGCGATGCCCGGACAGACAGACAGACAGACAGACAGACAGACAGACAGACGGACGAACGGACGGGCGGACGGACGGACGGACAGACGGACAGACGGACAGACAGACAGACAGACAAAAATTAAATAAAAATCTGTTTGGGATCAGTATTGATAATAAAGCATCCCCCGGTTAAAATTTTCAAAATAGATTGTTTTTTTTTTTTTGTTTTTTTGTTTTTTACCTTATTTGATTAAATGTACAGAAATCGTCCAGTTACAGTTTTATTATAAGGATAGATATCAAAAATTCCGAGGCCAGCGGGATTCGAACCCACATCCCAACTTGTTGACCAAATCCAATACAATTGATCACCAAATTTTTGATGAAAAGTAGATCAACAACTGTAACGTGTTGCTACTAGATGTCGCTAACAGTTGCTTAAACTTAAAAAAGTAGATATATCACTAATTTCGATGCTGACGTGTGTGCGGCCATGGTGTAACGGTAACATACTCGGGCGCGATTCCCAAGAGATGTGGGTTCGAATCCCGCTGGCTTCGGAATTTTTGATATGTGTTTATAAATTTATTCTGATATTTCCTTAAGTGTAGGTTAACACTTTAATAAAAAATAGTACTGCTGTCATGGTTGAGATGAATGAATAAGTATGGTATAGGTATACTTAATACATACGAATATGTAAGGTATTTGTACATCTACATGAATTTTTCTTACTAGTTTTCATAAACAGGAACATATTATAATGCAAAATAGTCAAGTTTTATTAAACAAAATTGGAATAAAAATCACGATGTACATTGTACATAACGACATTACTCATTAATCATCTTGAAGGAAATCGAATGAACATAATATTTACTTTACGGCTTACCGAGACTTGCGATATTTATGGAAATTTTATTCAATTTCTTACGCACAAACGAAAACAAATACCTATTTAATTCTATTTGTAATTCAATGACATCAATTTGGCAACATTGAACTACATTTAACGCGTAGATTAGAACAGAAGTTTCTAACCAAGTTCCGCTCCAAACGTATAGGCTCAAAACAACCCTCTGAATGTATGAGTGCCATTTTTAGGGTTCCGTAGTAAAAAAGGAACCCTTATAGTTTCGCCATGTCCGTCCGTCCGCGGTTAAGCTCTGAGACTATTGGTACTAGAAATCTGTAATTTGAAAAAGGTATAAATATCAATCACGCCGACAAAGTGGTGAAACAAACTTGTGAAAAATAATTTTTTTAGGGTACCTCCCCTACATGTAAAGTGGGGATGAATTTTTTTTTTCGTCTATCCCATAGTGTGGGGTGTCGTTGTATATGTATAGGTCTTTCAAAAATATTGTGGGTGTAGGTACACCATTTTTCAATTCAGGGATCCGTTTGTGAAATATGATATTTTAAATTGCTAAATTTTATTAGAGTCAAGTGTCCCCCCCCTCTGCCAGCTAAATGGTTGTATAAAGGATACAAGAAATAATTCACAGCAGTAGTATATATAATGAATTTTAAAGGAAAACTATCACGGCTAAGTAGGCTTCGTTAGTTAAGGAGTTATGTCTGTTTTTTCTAAGTTAGGTATTAGACGTAGAAGAAGAAGAAGAAGAAGAAGAAGAAGAATATACTTTATTTGCATATACACATATTATAAGATGTTCATAATTACAATTTGTGGCAGTGTATTGCCTTTACAAGGCGTGCAAACATTGAATTAAAAATTAAATTATTACATTATTATCATAAATTATTACTATAAATCATTATTATTAAAAATTATATTTAACATTAGGTATTACATTTTTAAGAATTATTACATTACGTAATTTGGGCGATTCAAATACTCATTAATAGAATAAAAGCAATTCTTTATAAGCCATTTGTGTAAGTTTGATTTAAGTGCAGATAGCGACATTGTTTTAAAGTGAGGAGGATGGTGATTAAAAATTCTGATTGCCATGCAGTAAGAATTTTTTTTTAATAGGATTAATTTTATGTTAGGCATTAACAATCTGTCTTCATGTCTAACTCCTTTACCGCGTAAATCTCCACGTGTGGTGAAGAGATCAGGGTTTTTTGTAACAAAAATGCACATTTCTTCTAGTAAGTACATGGTAAAGGGAGTATATTAAGCGATTTAAACAATGGCTTGCAACTGTCCAAAAAATGTGCACCACATACATTTTTTTTGCACTTTGAATGCTCTGTCTACGTCAACGTAGTGTAAGTTGCATATTTTGTGGTATATTATAGTATTTAAACCATGGAACTCAAAATGTATTCAATATTCATAAATAAAATAAAAGCACTATCCTAGGTCAGCAATAATATTTGAGATTTTCAACATTACACTGCGCGTGGCCCGACACGCACTTGGCTGGTTTTTACCTTCTGGTGCTGATACTCATAACTACGTTTTTGATGGTTATTGTGATGATTTATGATACAGCACAGTACTTCATTTTTAACCGACTTCAAAAACGAAGGAGGTTCTCAATTCGTCGAAATCTTTTTATTTTTATGTATGTCCACCGGTTACTCGAAGACGCCTGAACCGATTTGGAAAATTCTTTTTTTCTTGTTTGAAAGGGTATACTTTCCAGGTGGTTCTAAGCTTTATGCTTCGATGTTTGGCTATTGAAAACTTCTGAATTGTCTCTGGTATGGCGGCTGAATGCTGACAGATTTTGATATGATCGTCTGTGTTTATGCGGATGACCTCGCACCATCTTGTAAATTCGTAAATCAATGACCACCTCGCACGAGCTCGCACGATGGACGTATACCTTCGTCCAGCTCTACCACGGACGATACCTACACCGTTACTAGTCTACGCTTGGACTCGTCCAAGAGAAGGACTTGCCAAGCGCACACATTCCCCTCTACCGAAATACATGTACGACGTACGTGTAATTATTTGCTTGTGTGCTCATTTTCTGTAAGTGTGACAGCTTTCGAGTTAGTGTGCGCTCATGGAGACGTAGTGAGTTAGTAAATGTGTGCTGTACGTATTTACCTCACCTCCCGCGGAAAGTGGCAGAATTTCAGAATAAATTTATAAACACATATCAAAAATTCCGACGCCAGCGGGATTCGAACCCACATCTCTTGGAAATCGCGCCCGAGTGTGTTAGCGTTAAACCATAGCCAGAATAGACACCATACGTTACACCATAGTGGCAGAATTTATTTAGTACTAAATCTGCTTTAAGGCAAGTCCTGCTTTATATGGTCGAAGAGTCTACGTCCACTTCCACCGCACAACGCGATGATATGCGGTGACGACTTCGAGCGCATACGCATCGAGAGTAAACAGTCCATATATGGCGCTCGGAGTGGTCACCGCAGTTTATCGTTCCGTCTGATAGCTCGTGGAAAAACGGCCCTACTCTTTCCACGGTGCGTCGTGCGAGTTGCTACGCGGGAACTTAGCGTAAGGGTACACTACACACACACACACTACCGTCAAAGTATAGGC
Organism: Oeneis ivallda; assembly: GCA_029955525.1. Lineage (NCBI taxonomy): Eukaryota > Metazoa > Arthropoda > Insecta > Lepidoptera > Nymphalidae > Oeneis > Oeneis ivallda. The sequence continues at coordinate 6,611,097 of JARPMR010000010.1, read as the reverse complement.
TAGGTACAGACTAGCGTTTGACTGCGACCGCGCCTGATGATAAGTGAATATGCAGCCTGATCGAGCGCGCTTACATTTTAAGGTACTCAAGATCTGAAGACAAAAGTCTTCGTACAGTCGTACTATTATGTATTCTGTTGAACAGTGCGTGTTGTGAAAATCTTTGGATGGCGGTCGTGACCCGTAGTGCGCGAGATCCCGCACTGGAACTTGTTTGTTGCAGAATCCTAGCCTTGTAAACGATTCTAAGTATAGTCCTAGATGCCAAGCCCCTCTTACCTTAACAGGAAGCTAATAAATACTGCTTGATCTTTCGTAAGACTAAAATTGCGGCCAATGACACAGGCGTACGTTGAGCTAGTTGTAGTACTCTTATATACAGACTAGATGATGCCCGCGACTTCGTCCGCGTTGATTAAGATTTTTCAATTCCCGCAGGAACTCTGTAATTTTCCAGGATAAAAAGTAGTAATCCCGGGTATGAGCTATCTCCATTCCAAATTCATTATGGCGTTAAAGAGTAACAAACATCCATCCATCCAACCAATCCTCACAAACATTCGCATTTATAATATTACTAGGATTTAGGTTACATAACATTATCTCAACGCTCCGGCTCATTAGAAGAGTTTAGGCCATACTATAGTTCACCAAGCTGGCCAAGCAGAGGTGCGATTGTCTAAAGTTATTCCATTGATCTTAAGCGTATTTGATGACATTAGCGTCTAAGTAAAATAAACCATAACTGCATTGAGTTAGAGCTCAATTTCGTGTATGCGTTCTTATACGTTTAGGTATGTACAATACGCTTAATAACGCTCCATGTTAAAATCGGTTGTACTGAATTTGTGACTTTAAATCAATACAAACAAAAATTATTTTACTTTGACACTAATTTCATCGAATACGAATACGATCAACGGAATATACGGAATAACTTTTAGACAATTGGTACCCAGATTGGTAAACTTCATACCCCTTTAAGAACTTCCGTACGAGCCTGGGTTTCGACCCCAGGACACACCAAAAATGAGGCCGAAGTTTGGACCACTATTAGGCCATCACCGCTAGACAATCCTTAGTCCTAATATTATAAATGCGAAACTGTGTTTGTTATTGTTTGTCTTTCAATCAAACAGTAACTGAGAAACAGATTGAAGTGATTTTATTTAGTTGAGGATGTGATGGGTGACATATATGCTACCTTTTAGCTAGGAAAAATAGAGGATTTCCGTGGGATTTATATAAATCTCGCGGACGAAGTCGCAGGCAAAAACTATTCATAACACATAATTAGAATAGAATAGAATAGAAATATTTTTTATTCAAATAAACTTTTACAAGTGCTTTTGAATAGTCAATGAATCTACCACTGGTTCGGAATGCCTTTCCTGCCGAGAAGAACCAGCAAGAAACTCGGCGGCGGCGGAAACTCTTTTCAAAACAGATTTACAATACAGTAAATACTATGCTATATATGCAGTGTTTCCACAATGAGGAAAGTTCCAAAAATGCATACAGACTAACTTCTATCTTAAGATGGGCAGACATAAAGTAGCCCCATTCCCGCCGGTGGCACCCGTTCACGAGCATGACGCATGACCCAGGCGCATGAATTCAAAATAGGTATGTAATAAAAATTGTATATGCGTTCTTTATTACTTACGTACCTACATACTCATTAAGTAAATAAGTAAATACCTAGTAAATAAACATAAAAACAAGTCGTTGATGAAAAAATTATAATTCTTACAAACACAAAAATTAATGATACCATTTCTGAAAATATTTATAGAAATAGCGCAGAGTATTTTGATTTCCGCACTAAGATTCCCTTTATCGTGGAAATCACTTCCTTCCCTAATAATAAGTTAGAAATAATAATTAAGTATCGGGAAAGGGCATGTCCACTTTAGAAGACGAGAACGTATAATCACTGTGAAGGCTGTCGACTTGTGAAATCAAGAATCACAGATTTGACATTTAACATGCAAAAATTCACACTCTGAGAAGACGCTGTAGAAAACGAAAAACAGCATCCAAGTTTAGTTCTGACTTCTGTGAAAGGCTGTATAAACGACTAACTGATAATTTGTTTGCAACATAGATTCCGATTTATTTTACGCAAACTTACCTACATTATAGATGAAGTTTTATTGTAATAGCCATCCATCTGCAATCCGGAATCTAACAATCTACTTTGCACTAATGAGTCTTCATTTTGCATAAAAGGACGACATTCTCTTTGATTTTCATAACCTCGTTATAGCAATATTTTATCAAAATAAGGCTAATAAAGGAAAAGTTTCTCAGTTTTCAAACCTTCGATATGATGATAAAAACTTCAAGTTCAAATAAATAACAATAAAAGTTTTAAGGCGTTCTGGTAGAAAACAAAAATATGTATAATTAAGTATCGAATTGAACCCGCCTTTTTATGAAGTTGGTTTAAAATTATTAAGAAGTTAATTAGAAGACGTAAATACATCGTTGCGTAAATAGAACTAGATAACACGACAAAGCGAGATAACAGAAAGGATCTGTCTGTAATGTTCTAAGAAAAGACATTTCTCAGATATTTACCGCACCACTTTTCTTGAGAATTTATTGTCTTTCCTAGACCACCCAATAAATTATACTTGACTGGTTATACAGGAAGAACTTTCGACTCAATGTCACAAAAGGAAGAAATTTAAAACCAATTATGAAAGGAGTAATCAGCCCATTTTTACTGTCAAAGGACTGTTTTTATTTCCTGGATGCTTATTACAGTATACAGTTTAACCTTTGAGTACAAAGAGTTTAACCGCTTAAGCACTTAACACCGATGAAGAAATACAATACATCGAATAAAAATACAGAATATTATAATAATTTTTCTTTATATAAAAATAAATTTATGAGCTGACGTTTCTAAGCGTTTCTCACGTATTCTATTGTTTTTTAAAGAGCTTAAGGGCCTGTATCACCACCGTCAATATCCATCAAATAAAGTTGACGTTTTGATAGGTTTTGTATGGGCTATCTGTCAAAATGTCAAATTTATTTGATGGATAAAATTTAATTGAAGTTGGTGAAACAGGCCTTAAATATTATATTTTTAGGGTTCCGTACCAAAATGGTAAAAATGGAACCCTTATGGTGAGACTTTCTCCGTCCGTCCGTCCGTCCGTCCGTCTGTCACAGTCGATTATTTCAGTAACTATTAAAGCTATCGACATGAAATTTGGCATAGTTGTGTATAATAGTGGCCCAGCATCATTGGAATAAAGAAAAATCGAAAATTATTTTTAGTTTTATTAAAAAAGGGGGAAAATCAGGGGTTTGAAATTTCAAAGTAAAATAACTATACCGAGTGGGGTATCATATGAAAGGCTACTTGTGCATTCTAAAACAGTTTTTTATTTATTTCTATATATAATAGTTTTTGAGTAATCGGCCAAAATGTCGAAAAAAATACCGTCCCCCCCCCCCGCCTTATCTCCGAAGTTTACCAATCGAAAAATTTGAAATAATTATGGTCAATAGAGGCTTATGTATATTTTACAGGAAAAATAAAATCAACGCGAAAATTATTTTAGTTTAATTAAAAAAGGGAGAAAATCAGTGGTTTGAAATTTCAAAGTAAGATAATTATTGCGAGTGGGGTATCATATGAAAGGCCTTTACTTGTGCATTCTAAATCAGTTTTTTATATATTTCTATATATAACAGTTTTTGAGTAATCGGCCAAAATGTCGAAAAAAATACCGTCCCCCCCCCCCCTTTATCTCCAAAGTTTACCAATCGAAAAATCTGAAATAATTATGGTCAATAGGGGCTTATGTATATTTTACAGGAAAAATAAAACCAACGCTCTAACTAGCATAGTTTTTTTTATATTAACAATAAACCTCTACAAACAAAATTAACGATAAATAAGCAAATTAATATAATATTATCGTTTTACTTTTACTTTTGGAGTACGGAACCCTCGGTGCGCGAGTCCGACTCGCACTTGGCCGGCTTTTTTTTTAACTTCAGTTCTACACCTTAAAAACAATAAGAAGTTTCAGGGATGCATAGAGGTTTCCTCACGATGTTTTGCTTCGCCGAGGCCATCATGGAGCCTCCTGTGAGGCCTGGACCGCGGCTTAGGATGTCGATGTTATCTGGACAAAGGAGTGGAGTGGCTGGACTAGATTCGTCTGTACGTCCACGCGTCCCCGTGATCGTGGTATAAAGGATCCATGCCCGGGTGACGTTAGAAATCGGTCCGCTTTTTATTCTCAGGGCCTATTTCATCACTGCCGAGTAAGTTTTAAGCGAGGAACTTTGATGTCCTGATACATAGCCAATACGAAACCTTTCAAAATGTCAACTTTACTTGTCGGTTTAAATAGGGATGTTGGTCGGTCTATGTATCTATCATAGATTTAAGATTGGTAGTCGATAAGCACAAGTGCTGCACAACAGACCTAAATCTATTTTTATTATAATAATAATAATAAAATTCAGTAAAACCATAAACACGTAAGTATTACGAGTCACGACGACTCGTCGTAAATAATGAGTTTTATACGTTATAGCTATACGTGAATCATGCGTTCCCGTCAGATTATAATCACATAAATAAATTATCGCAGCATCTCTATGCGCAGTGGGAGCACGCGTCGAGAATATTATTTACTAGTGGTTCGCCCCGAACTGAGACCTCGCGGTAACGCGAACGGCATCCCATAATAATTATTCATTCAATCGACACATGACGACCAAGTGAAAATTGTCAATATTCCCCTTTTTCAACAACCATACCTAAATCATCCCCTAAGTAGAAGTCTCTTTACGTAGGTAGCCCCTAAATACAATCCAAACATCCCAATGTCATTTTCACCTTTAGTTGTTCCATAGAGGTTCGTCATAACAAAGTTGACAGAAGGCGTCACCTAACTTGCCATAGGCAGCCCGTAAAGGTTAGGGAAAGGTAGTGAAATCAGGCATCAATAGGTACCTATAAGGTACTTAGGTATAGTTTTTTGGAACAATCAAACTAAATTATTTGTTCACAGCGTCACGAACTATCTGGGTCTATCGACACGAACAGAAAACATGCAATTTTACAACCGTGACGTGAAGTTTTATTGATGTTTGATATTTAAGTAAATAATAGTTTTAATTGAATAATATTATGTTATTATAATATGTATTAGTACTTGTCATACTGGTCCAAGATCCCAGTGCCGCCAGACCTAAGTTATTTTCTCAGCCATGATTTATGTACGATAGAATAGTGTTCGTAAGTCCTTTCAGTGTATGCGTACCTGTTAGCTTGTGCCGACGGCCAATTTCCAGATACCAGGTGCTAAAGGTAGGTAAAAACTAGACTAACTTATCTTAAATTCTCAGGGCTGATTTTCATATATGTTTTAAAGAATATTGTAAAAATTAATAAATTAATACTGCCAGACGCTTACCGCCGGCGGTAACTTTTGCCAGACGCTTTGAAGCTCCCAAAAAAATATATAATTTAAGTTAAGTTATATTCTCAGTTACGATTTTTATACATGATACTCAGGGAACTATTGCAATATTTTCTGTAAGCTGCCAGACCTATTGGAGGGGTCAAACATCCCCCCAGACACACACTAAGCGTCCCCATATGTATGAGCGCTAGAACATGATTCACTCGTTTACTTCTACTACTTTTTAGGGTTCCGTGGTAAACAAGGAACCCTTATAGTTTCGCCATGTCCGTCCGTCTGTCTGTCTGTCTTCATGAAAAAATTCATCCCCACTTTACATGTAGGGGAGGTACCCTAAAAAAAATATTTTTCACAATTTTATTTCACGACTTTGTCGGCGTGATCGATATTTATACCCTTGTCAAATTACAGATTTCTAGTACCAATAGTCTCTGAGCTAAACAGCGGACAGACAGACAGACAGACAGACGGACGGACATGGCGAAACTATAAGGGTTCCTTGTTAACTACGGAACCCTAAAAAGTAGTAGAAGTAAACGATTGAATCATGTTCTAGCGCTCATACATAATGGGGACGCTTAATGTGTGTCTGGGGGGATGTTTGACCCCTCCAATAGGTCTGGCAGATTGCAGATGATATTGCAATAGTTCTCTGAGTATTATGTATAAAAATCATAACTGAGAATATAACTTAACTTAAATTATATATTTTTTTGGGAGCTTCAAAGCGTCTGGCAAAAGTTACCGCCGGCGGTAAGCGTCTGGCAGTATTAATTTATTAATTTTTGCAATATTCTTTAAAACATATATGAAAATCAGCCCTGAAAATTTAAGATAAGTTAATCTAGTTTTTACCTACCTTTAGCACCTGGTATCTGGAAATTGGCCGTCGGCACAAGCTAACAGGTACGCATACACTAAAAGGACTTATGAACACTATTCTATCGTACACAAATCATGGCTGAGAAAATAACTTAGGTCTGGCGGCACTGGGATCTTGCTCTATACAAAATACATGTTTTGCGTTTGCAATATGAGATGAGAGCACCATCTATTGACATCTTTGTGAAGTTCTGTTAAAAATACGGAAGCTCATTAAAAATTAAATAATTTAGTTTCTTTAATATATGTATTTACCTAATTTTAGTATTTGTTGTTCAAGTACATGATATAACGCAAATAATTCAAAAGTTTCACGCTCGGCCCTTCAACCTATTATGGCTTCTGAGGTCAAATATAATCTCAATTTTGAAAGTACCCCATTTAGTAAATTTTAAGGGAAAAATTAGAAAAAATATATTTTTGTACTCTGTTCTAAATTATCTTTAAAATGATATACCGCAACCCTATAAAAAATATTTTTTTACGCTATAAAAATATTTTACTTCGCATTCGCTTCTATGAGAGCCCCCCTGAAATAAAAATATTCGGCTATAGGCTCGGTTACATATTATATCTAAATTTGAAGTATATATTATGTTCAGTAATTCAGAAGTTATAATGCTCTGACAGACGGACGGACGGACGGACAAGTGCAAATTCACTCAAGTAGACTCAAAGAACTTCACTTCGCTCGGTCAAATATTACGTACTACACTTGGTTAATAATTATGGATTCTACTGTAACAAAAAGATTTCATTTTATTTGATTAGTTATTATTACTGAAATGAAACGTAGGAAACTACTTAAGCAATATCATCATCAGCAACCAATCAACGGCTCACTACTGAGCGCAGGTCTCCTCTCAGAGAAGGGTTTATATAGTTAGTTATGTTCAGTATATATAGTTTTTTAAACTGTGTATCAAATATACATTATAACTAGCTACATAGCAACTGAGATTATTATACTTATTTTCGTGTATCTTAAATGAAAATACTCATTGTAAAAGTCCAAAGTTTCAACAGATTTTGCAAAACTTCAAGCCAATTTTGGCTTTAGCTAAAGAGAAATTCATGAAAGCTTCGCAAGCGCTAGTGTTGTTTGTATAGAAGATAATATCTGAGAGAATGAACATCCAATGATCAACAACTGCAAAACACATTGTTAGTTCGCAAAGATCGGCTTGCGATAGGGTTCGGCGGAATTCAATGTAGTTTCGCGAAGTGATTCTGAAATCTGATAAGGGAACAGTGTAAACAAGTTGAATTTATTACTGTACTAGCTGATGATGCCCGTGACTTCGTCCGTACGGAAGGGGTTTTAAGCTATTGCATAGCTTTTATCGCAGGCTTTGAACTAGGACAAACAGTTTGAGCGCGGCGACCGAATCAAAAAATTCCGTAACGAAAAAAAACCTAACACCGTCGTTCAGTAAGCGTTCAACATTTTAGAGGTTCTCAAGTAGCTCTATTTGGCGCAGTGGGCGAGCGGCCGCTTTCTTTGTATGATGTCGCAGATTCGAATCTCACTCGCGAAGTAGTGACAGTTCGCTTTTCTTGTTTGTTTGTTTTTAATTTTTTTTGCATAATTTTTATCATGCCAAAAACAAATATTGCATAAATATTATAATTGCATAAGTTGACAAAAAATGCTATGCAATAGCTTTACCGCGGCAGTCCACGAGTGCCACTAAATTTTTTTGATTCTTTAATTTTCCGGGATAAAATGTAGGCTGTGCGCTGTTCTGATGTATTAGCTATTACATTGTGAAGTTTCATCAAAATCCATCCAGTAGTTTTCGCGTGAAAGAGTGACAAACATCCATCCATTTTCGCAGTTACGAGTTTAATCGACCGAGCGAAGCGAAGGTCTTTAAGTCTACTTGAGTGAATTTGCACTTGTCCGTCCGTCCGTCCGTCCGTCCGTCTGTCAGAGCCTTATAACTTCTGAATTACTGAACGTAATTACTTCAATTTTAGATATAATATGTAAACCGGTGGCCTCCAGCCGAAAATGGCTTAAAAAGTTATAAAAATCTTTATTTCAGGGGGGCTCTCATAGAAGCGAATGCGAAGAAAAAAAAATTTGCGTTTCATAGGGTTACAGTACCTCATTTTAAAGATAATTTGGAACAGAGTACCAAAAGTATTTTTTTTTTAATTTTTTTCCTAAAATTGACGAAATAGGGGGCTTTCAAAGTGGAGATTATATTTGACCTCACAACGGAATAACCATTGAAAGCTGGGGCTTGAAAGTTTTATAATTTTAGCGTAATATCATGTACTTGAACAACAAATACTAAAATTAGATAAATGTAATAAGGAAACTAAATTATTTAACTTTTAATGAGCAGCAACAACAGAACTTCACAATTATGTCAATAGATGGCGCTCTCATCTCATATAGCAAATGCAGCTATATGTAACATATTATTCAATTAAAATTATTATTTAGTCATTTAGCAAACATCAATAAAACTTCACGTTGCAGTTTGTTTTTACATGTTTTCTGATCGTGTCGATAGATGACGCTGTGTACAAGTAATTTAATTTGAATGTTCCAAAAAACTATACCTAAGTTTGATTGAGGCCTTGAGGATTTCACTATAACAGTTCCCTAACCTTTACGGGCTACCTATGTTAAGTTAGTTGACACTTTCTGTCAACTTTGTTATTACGAACCTCTACGGGACAACTAAAGGTGAAAATGACATTGGGATGTTAGGATTGTATTTAGGGGCTACCTACGTAAAGAGACTTCTACAAAGGGGATGATTCAGGTATGGTTGGTGAAAACGGGCATAATAATAATGTCAATTTTGATCGTCATGTATCTATTGAATGAATAAGTAATTATGGGAAGCCGTTACCGCGAGGTCTCAGTTCGGGGCGAACCACTAGTATTAGTAGGTTAAGTGCTGAATTATTTTTTTCTGTATCGGTAATAGGAAGGTAATAGGTATTTTTTGTAACCGACTTCAAAAAAGGAGGAGGTTCTCAATTCGTCGGAATCTTTTTTTTTTAAATGTATGTTCACCGATTACTCGAAGGCGCTTGAACTGATTTGGAAAATTATTTTTTTGTTTTGGAGGGTATACTTCCCAGGTAATATTTAAATTTTATCGAAATCGGTCGAGCGGTATTTAAAATATCAACAATAAATGTCCAGCGCGGAAATGCAGCCAGTATTCTTGGCACCATTCCACGCGGGCATGATTTGTATAGTAATTAGATTAGTTTATCTATAAGTTTTTTTGTAACATTTTAATGATAAAAAAAAAACAATAAATTATATACTTTATAGTGGTGGCGCGAGCGGTTGAAGTCAGCTTTTTAAAAAGATTTTTTTTATATTAAATTATTTAAATATAGGCAACTTCCCAATTGCCGCTAAAGCTTCCACTCTCTCTTTTCTACTGTGGTGCATATGTAATAATTATATTATGGCACTGAACTGAAGCCCGCGATTTCGTCCGTGTGGATTAAGTTTTTAAAATCCCGTGGGAACGTTTTGTTTTTCCGGGAAAAAGTACTCTCAGGATCCTCAATTATACCCATGCAAAAATCTGCATGATTGAAGGACAAACCAAAAACCAAACATACTTTCGCATGTTAAAGGTGATGCAAGTATTTTAGCTCAAATATCACTTCTTTATTACTTGTATAGGTATTAAGACTGCATCTCAGTAGTCTACACTCAATGTTGACGCTATTTAAATTAGGTATTATGTAATTTAATCCTAATTTAGCAAATTCTTCTGCCACTTGTCAATATTAATTATTACAACCGTCGTCCTGCGTTGGTTACGTCGGGTATAATATTACAGCTGAATATTATTCTAAATTACCTTAGTGTTGTCTTTTATAATTATGTACTTACCTACTAAACACAAAAACAAAAACCATTGAATATTTGGCTGTGTATTCTAAGCCATATTAAAATCCCTACTTTTTTGACCGAGCGAAGCGAGGTTTCTGAGTTTACTAGAGCGATTTGCACTTGTCCGTCCGTCCGTCTGTCCGTCCGTCCGTCTGTCAGAGCCTTATAACTTTTGAATAACTGAACGTAATTACTTCAAATTTAGATATAATATGTAAACCGATGGCCTCCAGCCGAAAATGGCTTAAAAAGTTATAAAAATCTTTATTTCAGGGGGGCTCTCATAGAAGCGAATGCGAAGCAAATTTTTTTTTTGCGATTCATAGGGTTTCTGTGTATCATTATAAAGACAATTTGGAAAAGAGTACAAAAAAATTTTTTTTTTAATTTTTTTACTAAAATTGACGAAATGGGGGGCTTTCTAAGTGGCGATTTAATACGCTCGCTTGAAGACGCTTTCTGGGAAAATTGGCTATATATTTTCAAGCTGTACTTATTTTTTTACTTCACTTGTATCCTGTACTTGAACAAAAAATACAAAAATTATATGAATATTATAAAGAAACGAGATTATTTAATTTTTAATGAGCATCAGTAAATTTCACATAGCTTCACAATAACGCTAATAGATGGCGCAGTCATTAACTATTCCATGGAACTACGAGTTACGACTACGATCTATCCCAAAAACAGTTTTGCGTCGAGCATTATTATTTAGGTACATAATATAATAACATATTATTCAATTAAAATTATTCTTTAGTTAAATATCAAACTTCAATAAACTATTAATTGCTGCATTTTGTATATTTTCTATTCGCGTCGATAGATGACGATTTGTACAGATGCCCCTAACCCGTTTTCACTCGTTAGTACCTACATAATAATTCAATGTTTTCACTGACGTTCCCTAACCTTTACGGGCTACCTATGATAAGTTAGGTGATGATTTCTGTCAACTTCTTTATCACGATTCTGTACGGTACACCTAAAAGGACATTGGGACGGATGTTAGGACTTAGGATTGTATTTAGGAGCTACCTACGTAAAGAGACTCCTACTTAGGGGATGATTTAGGTATGTTTGGTGAAAACGGGCATAATAATAATGTCAGGTTTGGTCGTCATGTATCGATTGAATGAATAATCATGGGATACCGTTACCGCGAGGTCTCAGTTCGGGGCGAACCACTAGTTAATAGGTAGGTATTACTTAGTTGAGGACTCGGAGATTGACATAGGCTACCTTTCATCCCGAAAAAAAGAGGGTGCGGGACTTTAAAACCTCACTCTAAGCGAACCAAATCGTGCCTACTTTTATATTTTACACGAGTCAAAAATTTTTGGAACATACAAGTTACTCATTGTGTTGTGGTTTGTTAAATTATTTAAATTAGTGAATCACTGAGGTAAATTCCTCAGTCACTAATTAATATCTAACAACAATAAAATTCTTGTGACGTCATGCAACGTAGCTTAATGGCATAGTATTACAATTAATATTCAAAGTTATGTGTATTACCTAAGTAGCTACCTAGTTTGTTAGTTACAATATTATAATGTATTAGCTGATATTAAAATTAAGTGATAATATTGAAATTGTTTGTAAGGAATCTTTTGAGCAATATATACATTTATATAATATCTTTCGACACAGGTATGCTAGGTAGATAGTAGGTACCTATACCTAATCCGCAAATAAAAGTACGAACTTAGGAATAGCCGAAAAGCTGAACTATGGATAAAATTATAGTTGTTCAAATCGAAATGAAAAAAAATAAAAAAAAATTGCTCGTGATAGTGGAGTTTTATTCTTTTTATTTTCACACACTTCAGGTAACCTACTCGTAGATTTTATGCAAGACCCGTCCGCGTCCGGGTAAATAATAGGAAAGTGAGAAATTTTTTTTTTCTTAAAACGTACAGTATAAAAACTTCAACATATACCATATTATCTCTGAGTTAAAACGTAAGATATACCCAGTGAATGCTGGTAAAAGTTCGAAATTAATTACGATGATCAAAGAAAATTTCGGGTTGTTACCATGCTATTACCTTCCTTAAGCCAAGTTGTTAAATCTTAGGTTGTACTGAAAGATCTCAGGATTTACCGATAGTTTGCGCTTTTGACAGTAACATCATAATTATATAATAAGTAGGTTTAACTAACTGCCTCGTGGTCTAGTGGTTAGCATGATCGACTGATGATGATGAGGTCCCGCCGCCGGTCCGTTTTTGATTCCCGGGTTGAGCCAATATTATTGAGTTTTTCTATATAGAAATTCTCAGTAGGTGCTAACCCGGAGTTAGGCAGCTGGCGGTGTGCCATCCCCGGTCCTCGGAGAGCACGTAAAGCCGTCGGTCCTGCGCCTGATCTCTCTCCGGTCGTGTCGGATTTCCGTCCCAACGAAACTCCCAACGAACTATCAGAGTGAGGGAATAGAGAGTGCGCACACAGCATTGCACTATAATATTTTCTGCGCAGATGGCTAATGGCACGTGACCGGATTCGGTCGGGTGGACATTATTTTATAAGTATACTACGAAAGCTGCTTTGTTTCGGAATAATTGAAAGTGAATTTGACCTTGTACCTTCGTGCCCTTTGACATCGAAACGGAAACACAAAACGTGATCTCACGTGACTTCAACGTTGAATGATGAGCTGGTGACGTACCCAATTGTCATCCCAATGTCAACGACTCCGAAAAAAGTATGGAAAATAACAAATTGAACGTAAAGGTTCGTCCACAATGATGCCTTTTGTGATATAAATCCTTTTCTTTGGCTTGTTTTTTCTCGCTTCATTTTATTCATTAGCCAAAAAATTTCGCTCTCGAAAAGAAAAGTGAAACAAATTACATTTATAATATTATTAGTAGGACTAAAAGATTATTATTTATCCTTACTAATATTATAAAAAGAGACGTGTCAAGGGACACCCGGATGGAACGTAGTACCTGAGTAGTAGTATTTTAGTGAAGGAATTGTAATAAACTAGTGGTGTCATCTAGTATTAAATTGATTAACTACGATGAATTATTTTTAGTTTATTTCTATTGCACTGATACAACACCAAAGAGTTACTCTGGTGGAGTTACTGTTTTTTCACAGATGGCGTTATCCAATTTATACAATAAAAAATTAGGGAAAAATTCCACACTTAGAAATTATTTAAAATAAAATTGAAAATAGAAAATTCAGTCTGTCGAGCTGGGATTCGAACTATCGACGTTGAATTTATAGGCGACTGCCCTAACAACTAGGCCATGCAGACGCCGTGTTCTAAGGCGAAAATACCGAATACAATGCAAAATTCACATTCAACAAAAAAGTGTTGGTTTCAAAAATGTGTCGAGGTCGAGTCTCGGTTCCTTAATTTTTTCCGTCTAGTCCCCTTCCGTACCGCGCGATAAGGAACTACGTTCCAATATTGTTGATTTGTTGGTTTGTCCTTCAATCACGCCGCAACAGGGCTACGGATCAGCGTGATTTTTTGCATGGGTATAGTTGAGGACCTGGAGAGTGACATAGGCTACTTTTTATCCCGGAAAATCAAAGAGTTCCCGAGGGATTTTAAAAACTAAATCCACGCGGACGAAGTCGCGGGCATCAGCTAGTCTTCAATATTACTAGCACGTAAGTAGTACCTACCTACTATTCTATGTATAGTGAAGGAAAACATCGTGAAGCAACCTGTATGCCTGAGAGTCCTCCATAATGATCTCAAAGGTGTGTGAAGTCTGCCAAACTGCACTTGACCAACGAGGTGGACTATGGCCTAGAAGTCGTTATCAATCTGTTAGGAGAACCGAGCCCAGAAGTGGGCAATAGGCAGGCGCCTTTACTGACTCCATTATACCTTTGTATCTATTAGAATACAAGCTACAATGGAAGTCTTTGACTATAAAGGCAGACAACCACACAGCCTTGTGTTAATAAATATTCCGATCGGGATCCTTTGAAGAGGAAGGTACAATCTTGGTACAATATACTGAACTAACTAACAACCAAAGCCAGATAACAAATCGCATTTTACACATTTTGAGTAACATTGGATCTTTCAGATGCATTCATTTGATAGTCGCAAAAAACCTTAGTCTTTTTAACGTGTCTGCCAATTTTTTTTATTGTCTTGCGTTCTTTTCTATAAATTCGAATCGAAAATGGGTTTGGGTTAGCCAAAGGTTACAAGGCAGGTCCAAAATAACGCAAAAATTACTATACTGTTTTTGTAATTTATATTATTGTGGCGGTAAACCACAATTTTCAATTTTCCAGCTACATAAAAGTAGGTATTATTAATCATACTCATCTACTGAGGGTGTTTGTGTTTCTCAAGTAGCCCACAAATGGGGGCACCTTTCCACATAACTAATGAATAAAGTTTCTCCATTCAACCACCTCTTTTAAGCCGTATTGTTTAACTTGGCAGGCCTAGTGAGGTTTATGAATTTATGCATACTCGTACTTATTCCCTTATGTTTCTAAACAAGCACCTCAGTACTTATTAAGTTTATTAACCCTGGCGCTGTCTGCTCGTCCGTCCGTCTGTCAGCGGGCTGTATCTCATGAACCGTAATAGGTAGATACTTGTAATATTCACAGAATGTGTATTTCTATTGCCGCTATAACAACAAATAATAAGAAAAGTTAAAAATTTAAGAGAGTCTCCATACAATAAACTTTTGTTTTTGGTCGATCTTAATAACAGCTAGTGTTAAATTTTGCGCGATGGTAAGGAACCCATCGTGTCCGACTCGCACTTGGCCAGTTTAGTTATTTGGTTTGTCCTCACCAGGTCCACACGACATTTCCCTCTTAAAACGCACATCTCTGAAAAACTAGAGGTAGGTAATACCTATGGTAATACCCAGGAACCGTAACTCCTTACCCCCTAAAAGTAGGCCGGCCGCCGGAGTCTTCAGCACTAGGCTATCGCAGTTGAAAAACAAAGGGAACTGTTATGAAAATATTGGTTGCATTACAGTTACACTATAATCATAACCAGTTAGTTAATGCCTCGCTGACTTTTATGCAACTTAAATCATAATTACGCACTTAGTTTCGCACTAGGTTAACTATTTCCGACTTTTGCTTAATATTGAAGTACTTAATTAATTTCATAATTAATTCACACTTCCCTCTTACACAGAACTTTCACATTTTCCTCTATAAAAAAATAAGACGGTCTTTGTGAAATAGGCGAAATGGGAGTAAAGGAGGTGGGCGAATTTTGACCCAGCATTTTTAAAAACCGTTCAAATTCAGGTTTCTGTGTAAACCTGTGTATTTTTAGAAGATGGGGATCAAAAATATAATTATTCACAATTACCCATTATAAATAACCGTTACATGGCAATACAAGTGAATATCTTTTTTCTCCCAACTTTATTTGATAGACTTTGATTAATTTTTTGTTAGTCTGGTTTACTAGAACAAGTATGAGAAGTTTGATTCGTGAACGTGGGTGTTCAGTGTTCAGTTCAGTTCGTCTGGGTCAGAAACTCTATGGGATTCGCCAATCTCCTTTACAGTCGCATAAAGACAATCGCAGAACTATTTCAACTTGCCATGAATAAGGTGAAGTTCAAAAACCTGCCTGAGTCCTGACCTTCAGTATTAGAAAGACACGTAAAGAAGAATTCGTATGACTTGAACGTTGTTCTCTCTATAGTTATATATTCCAACTTACAATACTTTATATTCCAAGTTTACTTAGACCAACTACAAAGTATCTCGGTGGTCAGAGGCAGAAGATATCTAGAGTTAAATAGGATACCTAGCTATATAGTTTTCAAGTTGTAGCCTACCATAAATCACCACAAAAGACGCTACTTCCCGGCGCCCCTCGTAGTACCACTATTTGAATACGATTACTCCAATTCCCCGCGTAATCAGACGCGGTTCGTCAATGCCAAGTGTCATGAACAGCACCTTTCATACAATGCAAATTATCATCTATGCAACCAGCAAACTATAGCTGTTGTATTGTATTGTATTTATTGAGAGGCCGTCTGCTGTCGCCAGACGGGTGAACATGTAAGGAGATGGTTTCCGTTGAAGTTAAAGATTCGAGAAATTTTGTGACTGTTTACAAGAAGATGATCGCACTTTATCGATCCGATATCTTTATACTAGTTTGCATTTAGTAGTACTAGTACTATAAAGAAGTCAATGACATTATTTAAGGTCACTGAATATTTGGTATTTTTAGAGTTCCGTACCTCACAGAGGAAAAATTGAACCGATCAGTTTGATATACATTGACTATTTTTTGTTTGTATCTTTTTGAGTTGATTAGCGACTTACAGTCAGACAAAAAACCAACGATTTCAATACTTCGACACCTTAGAGTAGTCTTACTAGGTCAAGTGGGTATTATAATTATGAACAAAAAGTTTGTGTCAGCTCCGACGCACGACTGGAGTTTACGCGCGACGCCGACGGCTATATCCTTCTCTATGCGCGCGACTCGGGTCCGAGCGCGCCCCGACCGACTTTCGCTTCGGGGACCCGATCGCTACGCGCTCGGCTACCCGAAGCGAAAGCTCTTTCGCACGAAAACTAACCTTATTTACTCAACGTTAGGGTAGAAATTTGCATCGTTGTGAAAAACGTAACAAGGTCACGGCTTCCCTCGGAAAGCTCTTTCGCACGAAAACCAACCTTATTTACTCAACGTTAGGGTAGAAATTTCAACGTTGTGAAAAACGTAACGAGGTCATTGATAAATTGATTTTACTGCTCGGATTTTTCTCATACCGGGCGCCTAAAATCGATTCTTAAGGAGTAAACTCCAAAAATCAGGTTCCTTTTTAGCCTCACTAGACCAGGGTAGAAGCCTAAAAAAATAATAAAAAGTGACAAAAAATAATAGTAGGAAACCCATTGGAAAAGGAAGAGAATGCAACAAAAACGAAAGAAAAAATAAATTACGGGCGATCTGAGGTCGGGAAGTGGGGGGGAGGGGGGGTTTAAGGGTAAAAAACGGTTTATCTCGATTTCCGGAAAAACTACAAGTCCTATGGAAAAAAGTTAAATGGCAAAGTTGTAGGTAATAAAAAGATCTACAACTTTTGTATTTAGACTTTTTTCACATAACCTCAAAATGTATGTGAAAAATTCAAATAACCAAGTTTTTGGTTTTTTATTTTTATCTTTTCAAAAGAAAATATTTTTTCACGAAATTTGGTGAAAACTTACCTTTTTATGTTCCAAACACACTGTAATTTTTCTGATTTAAAATATTTATTTTCTCACCTTTTTTTTTGACTTAATATTGAAAAAACACCTAATTTTCAATCGAAAATTCTCCCGTCAAAATATCTGCTTTTTTAAAAAAGTCGGTAAGATTTTTGTTCTTTGAAATCTCTACTTTCTGATGGTGTAAAAAAATATATACATTACTATGGTAAATGCTCTCACAAAATGAGGAAACGAAATACGAAATAACAGGTAGTAAGGCCCAGACCCTCCTAGCCCCTATGAAATACCTTTTAAATTACATACGTAGATGGCTATTTATTGCTATTTTAAGATAACTTATATACCTGAGTGACCTACGGAAAATTTTAGCCCATCAAAAGGTATTTCATAGAGAAGTGGGGAAGGGGCTAGGAGGGTCTGGGCTTTATTACCTGTTATTTCCTATTTCGTTTCTGCATTTTCTGAGAGCATTTACCATAGTAATGTATATTTTTTTTACACCATCAGAAAGTAGAGATTCCAACGAACAAAAAGCTCACCGACATTTTTAAAAAAGCAGATATTTTCACGGGAGAATTTTCGATTGAAAATTAGGTGCTTTTTCAATATTAAGTCAAAAAAAAAGGTGAAAAAATAAATATTTTAAATCAGAAAAATTATAGTGTGTTTGGGACATAAAAAGGTAAGTTTTCACCAAATTTCGTGAAAAAATATTTTTTTTTGTAAAAGATAAAAATAAAAAACCAAAAACTTGGTTATTTGAATTTTTCACATACATTTTGAGGTTATGTGAAAAAAGTCTAAATACAAAAGTTGTAGATCCTTTTATTACCTACAACTTTGCCATTTAACTTTTTTCCATAGGACTTGTAGTTTTTCCAGAAATCGAGATAAACCGTTTTTTACCCTTAAGCCCCCCCTCCCCCCCACTTCCCGACCTCAGATCGCCCGTAATTTATTTTTCCTTTCATTTTTGTTGCATTCTCTTCCTTTTCCAATGGGTTTCATACTACTATAATTTTTTTTGTTTTCAAAAATTATCTACCCTGGACTACACATATTGTTACGATTTATTATTATGATTATTATACTCTTTATTTGCACACACAAAAAAAATATACAAAAGAAACCAAGATACAAAAGTATGACACAAAAGGCGGCCTTATCGCTTATTTATTCGCGATCTCTACCAGGCAACCTTAGGAATAGGAAAACATAAGGACAATTTTTATGAACAATAAAAAACTACAATTCTAGAACGTTTCCCCTTATTTTCTAGTATCTTTATTTCCGAAGTTTGTAATATTTTTCGAAAGATATATGATAATTATTTATAAATATTTAGGGCTTTTTGTAAATATTACAGAAAAATATGACGCTTTATAACTAGCAAAGCAAAAAAGACTAGTTTTGACCACGAGGCGGTTGAAAAAAATTAACAAAGAATTTAACCAAATAATCAGATTTCTTCTTACAGCTCTAAGGTACGGAACCCTTGTTGCGCTAATCTAAGTAGCACTTGGTCAGCTTTATTTCCATATAGGTGGCGTTCTCGTTCTTGAACGAAAACCAGCTATGCCTAGAAATAGAAACATATCTGCATAATAGATTTTTAGTATTCAATATATTATTTTCAACCACTTTAAAATGGGTGGGCCTAAAATTATAATTATAATTTTAATGCTCATTCCTAACACAATAATACTTTGAGTGTTGGTTTAATACTCAAAGCAATAATATGACACGCTAGGTTTTCTAAGGGAGAGGGCGCACTGGCCACTTTTAGCGGCCAGTTTGCAGTTTTTTTTCGTGCCCTTTTATTGCCTTTAGCGTTTTTATGGCCATTTGCGTTCGATCGCGGAATCTCGCAGCAGATACAATAGGCCATAAAAACGCCAAAGGTGGCAGCGATCGCGGCGTTTTTTGGCCTTTAGCGTTTTTATGGCCATTTGCGTTCGATCGCGGAATCGCGCAGCAGATACAATAGGCCATAAAAACGCCAAAGGCGGCAGCGATCGCGGCGTTTTTTGGCCTTTAGCGTTTTTATGGCCATTTGCGTTCGATCGCGGAATCTCGCAGCAGATACAATAGGCCATAAAAACGCCAAAGGCGGCAGCGATCGCGGCGTTTTTTGGCCTTTAGCGTTTTTATGGCCATTTGCGTTCGATCGCGGAATCTCGCAGCAGATACAATAGGCCATAAAAACGCCAAAGGCGGCAGCGATCGCGGCGTTTTTTGGCCTTTAGCGTTTTTATGGCCATTTGCGTTCGATCGCGGAATCTCGCAGCAGATACAATAGGCCATAAAAACGCCAAAGGCGGCAGCGATCGCGGCGTTTTTTGGCCTTTAGCGTTTTTATGGCCATTTGCGTTCGATCGCGGAATCTCGCAGCAGACGCAAGAGGCTATAAAATCGCTAAAGGCAATAAAAGCGCGCGATCGTTGCCGCTAAAAGTAGCCAGTTTCCCCTCTCCCGTAGGTAATGTACTGTTTTAAGGATTACAAAAAAATATGGAACACTTATAGGATTGCTTTTTTGTCAGTGTGTCAAGATCCTTAAATTCTCAGAAACGGTTTGAGGTAATAATTTGAAAATGCTGAAAAAGTTCAATAGTCTCTTAATTCTGTAAAAATTTCAGTAGTTTTTAGACGGATTTGAATAATGACGTCAATTTGTAGTTTAACTCAATGAAAAGTTACAGCTTTTCAAAGCGTATTTCCATACAAAATTTCCTGTGACGTTTTTAACATTAATTTTAATCTAGGCGTTTTATCTTATATTATTGTAAATATTGTAAAATGTATTGTATTGTAAAATAATACATTTAGTTACGATGCTGTAAAGATAATAATCTTTGAGTATTAAACAAGCACTTTAATACTCAAAGTAAATAATAAGTAAAAATGTCATCTCGAACACAGGTATTTAATTTTTCATATTAGGTGCTCATCACAGTCGATTCGAACGTAGGTCATGGTTACTTGAACACGTTGATAAACCTTGGCTTTGTTTTTTACGTAGGTAGTGTAGGCTGTATAGGTATAATCCTTTACTGATTGCATTCGCAAGCTATTAATTCATAAAGGCGTTAAGACAAGTTATCCTCGAATGCTCCTGAGTGCACTACATACAAACACAGTTTGATACTCGCAATAGGTGTCAAACTGTGTTTGTATGGCATTCAGTGATCGCAGAGGAGCGTTGTGATCGTAATGTTCGAAATACATTGCGTGCCCAAAAATTACAATATTAGTAGGTAACCCATCCACCTACCCATAATTCATAAGGGACTCTCGAATGCTCCCGAGCGCACTACATAAAAACACAGTTTGATTATAAGGCCAGCCGTTCATAGGGATTTTTTGTCATCGGAATTTTTTGTCGCCAAGTGGAGTGCTATGAAGGTATAATAAGGAACTACGCTCACTGTAGAGACGAGACAATACGGCGACAAAATAATAGTTCCAACACAGATAACACCAACAACTGACGATTCTTGAAATCCATTTCAAGAATGAGTGCGTTTTGTCGCCCAGTGACATGCGGCTGGCCTAAAACAGAAGGCGCATCGTGGGCGACAGTAGGTGACAGCGACTAAAAGTCACAGCGACAAAAAGTCACAATGAGCGCCTGGCCTAAGGTAACCCATCGTTTTCGAGATAAGGCTGTGTTCACACCAAACGTAATGTCGGCCGCCGACTGTGACCGAACATTACGTTATTTACTACTTTTTCATACATATTCAACTTTTCGTTCACAACGAACGGACGATACGATTTAACCAGCTGTTACTACAGATTTTATCGTAGGTACTAGGACTAGTAAGCGTACCTATCAGATACGAAAATATTTTTTTTTTGCTGTTCTGTAAAATAACAAAAAGCATTCATCCGACCGAATGCGTCTCTCGTCGAGATGTAGAAATAAACACTTAATAAAAAATAATATTAGTATAACAGCTAATAACACACAATAAATTTTACATGGTTATAACTCAATCATAAGTCATAACTAAGTTGGTTCGTGTTTGATTTATTATCTGAATATTAATTTTCCTGTCGTCGGATTAGCATTTCAATAAATATAAATTTATTACAATATGAAATAATCTTTTATTAGGCTTAAAACGTTCTTAAAGTACAAAGTGGCTAAGCAAGTACTGAATCTTCAATCTTATGATATTTTTATCATCTAGGTTTTAAATTGGCATTCATTATTATTTTTTATTCGATGTAGCATAGTTGGTTTAAATATATTTTGCTGCTGTTTTTTTGAATTGCTGTATCAAATATAAACCATCAGTCATTCCGATTTTGACAGAGCGTTCGTCCGGTGGGTGTTGTCACGCTTGACTATACGTCTCCACTTCTCCCTAATCTAGCTATCTATATATATATAAACTAGCTGATGCCCGCAACTTCGTCCGCGTAGATGTAGTGTTTCAAAATCTCTCGGAAACTCTTTGACTTTCCGGGATAAAAAGTAGCCAGTTGGGTATTCTGCAGACTAGGTAGTTGCTGCAGCATCAGCTCAAGGCAACTATCCCTTGGAAGTAATCCGAAGTTACAGTAAACCTTCAAATCAATCGCACCAGTGAACGTTTGCAAGACCCTTTAAACAAGTAGGTAATGAGCTCTACAAACGCCTGAGTGGATCTTCATAAATTAAAGCCAAGAGCTATTTCGACCACGCTCGCTTTCACACAGAATAAACCGCATCGAAATCAGTCCAATCGTTAGGGAGCTACTAGGGAACAGACGGACACACAGATACACAAATACACAGACAAATACACACGACAAACATATATAACACATTTCTTTTCCGTCAGGGGTTAAAAATATGCTCGTTTTGCTAATATGAAATTAATATCTAATTAGCCAATCGAAACCGTTATGTATTTGATTAGACTATACTTAACGGATCCAACATTTAGAAGTCTGTGGGTTGCCTTATAGACTACACAGTCAGTCCAATGCAAGTTAAGGTTTTATTCAAATTAAACAAACAAAAATGACATTTTTAGTAAGCAATTAAGATCAATGGCTTCTTTAATTAATTTAGTATTAGTAATTTATTATTTATTAATAGAATTTTTATAACAGGTTAATAACTTATTTAAAATTCAAAAATGGTTTTACCTGTTTAAAGTATGTTACGAGTATTATACTAGGTACCTAACTAGCTGCATAGTTTGATGACCTCTTCATGATTAGAGTTTATGTGCAAGAGGGTACTTATTTATGTTACTACGTAACCTTAAAAACGTGCAGTGGGCTTGTAAACTTAAAATTATATGAATATTACAAAGAAACGAAATTATTTAATTTTTAATCTTCTTCTTTATCAACCTATAGACGTCCAATGCTGGACAATGGTCTCCTGCATGGACTTCCACAGGCTTCGGTCTTGCGCCGCTTGAATCCAGCGGCTCCCATGCTAATTTTTAATAGGCATCAGTAATTTTCAGCATAGCTTCACAATAATGTTAATAGATGGCGCTGTCATTGTCTATCCCAAAAAACAGTTTTGCGTCGACCATTATTATTTTGTTTATCATGTACTAATAGTTACATATAATATCATAAATTATTCAATTACAATAATTATTCTTTAGTTAAATATCAAACTTCAATAAATTAATAATTACTATATAGATACATTTTGTATATTTTTTATTCGTGTCGATAGATGACGCTTTGTACAGATGCCCGTTTTCACTCGTTAGTACATAATAATTCAAAGTTGCACTAACGTTCCCTAAACTTTACGGGCTACCTATGTTAAGTTAGGTGAAGCTTTCTGCCTTTTTTCACCTAAAAGGACTTAGGATTGTATTTAGGGGCTATCTACGTAAAGAGACTCCTACTTAGGGGATGATTTAGGTATGTTTGGTGAAAACGGGCATAATTATAATGTCAGTTTTGGTCGTCATACATGTATCGATTGAACGAATAATTATGGGATACCGTTACCGTGAGGTCTCAGTTCGGGGCGAACCACTTGTATAAAATTAATCCTTGTTTCCCTTGATCACGCCATAACTTGAGGTCGACTACGCCGATTTCATTCATGTTTTTTTAAGTTTTCTAATAACGAAAAACAGAAAACTTAACGACTATTTTTAACATGGAACTAGGAATTACGACTGATTTTTAACTTCGCGTGTTTGAAGCTTTGAGTATATAACCAACACTTATATACTCAAAGGTTTGATGATTCATGTGAATTTAGCAGCTGTTTTATTTTTTCTAAAAAAGGATTGTCTATGATTTTTTGAAAATTGACAGATAAATCATTTATTCCAGATCGAATAGAATATTCTTATCTACTGTTGGGGACATCAGCTGTAGCTACAAATTGCAGTAATATAATTTTTAAAATTTGCTTAAAAGATGCAATATAATTTGCAACCATCTACTTGTTTAAAATTTTAATAAATAATATATTAATTGGTATCATG
The DNA here is from genome assembly GCA_029955525.1 of Oeneis ivallda. Lineage (NCBI taxonomy): Eukaryota > Metazoa > Arthropoda > Insecta > Lepidoptera > Nymphalidae > Oeneis > Oeneis ivallda. The sequence goes on along the minus strand of JARPMR010000010.1, from coordinate 6,587,204 downwards.
GTATTGGTATCAGTGTTGATATAATATATTATTACAACAGCATGTGTTGACTTTTCTCTGATCTCAACTTGCCTTTCCTTCTATTTTCCTTTTTGACGTTTTCCTCTCCAGACAAGGTATGCCTGGAAGAGATTGCTTTTGCAATAAGGCCGCCTTTGCACCCTTTATGTATTTTCTTTTGCTTGTGTATTTTAACCAAAATTTCTTGTTAATAAAGAATCTATTGATGTATAGATTGATAATAATATAGAATTATAGATATTACTTAGGTAATGATAACAATATTAATAATTAATATTATTATAGTAATAAGTAGGTAGTTACAAATATAATATTATCGTTTTAATAGCTAATCTTACACAATTACCTCATTTAACTTTATAAAAAGACCTAAGCTATCATCGCATGTCACAATTTTATTGTTGCGTCCGTTGAATTATATTGTAGGAGAAATAAAATATTATTGTCGCTGTATTCTGTAGGCAGGTAGGTAAATTTATTTTCTATTTCTTATGTAAATGTGATGCAACTTCTATAAGCAATCTGGGTAAATTTTTATCTATTTTAATTTTTTTCAAACTTAAGTTTGCTTGAGCTCTTCTAATCACATCTGATGGAAAAACTCTGATGGAATAAAAAAATTGGTTGTCTGTAAAGTCGGTTTACGGACGATAGTTTTACGTGATAACGTCATAAAGAAACATTGACGATGACTGGCGGGCGGCACAAGCCAACGCTTGGGCCGATCGTGCCCCTCTATCGCTTGTTTCGCGCTCTCGCTTGCACCCTCAGGCTCATGTGGAACATGTCCTACATGCAGCCGGTGTTCATCGATTTATAAGACGTTATAACGTCAAAAAATGTCATCACATTTAAAATTGATGTTATAGTCAGCCAAGGAAAAATAGATAATGGGTACTTAGACATGGCTTGTTAACTGCAATTACACAATAGTATATTATAATAAATAGCTAAATGAACAAAAGATTGGTTGTCTGTAAAGTCGGTTTACGGACGATAGTTTTACGTGATTACGTCATAAAGAAACATTGATAAAAAATTGTATACTTTTATGAATTGATTTGATTTTTATCACTGAATTATCACTATTTTGCATAATACAAAGAAGGAGTTAATTGAAAATTATAATTTTCTCTAGTCACAAGCCAACACTTGGGCCGATCGTGCCTCTCTATCGCTTGTTCCGCGCTCTCGCTTGTTCCGCGCTCTCGCTTGCACGCGCAGTGTCAGGCGGAACGTGACACTTTATCGTGTGTGCAGCCGGTGATCATCGATTTATAAGACGTTATCAGGTCAAAAAGTTGGACTAAGTAAACCTTTTTGATTAATCTGAAATAGCATAATATATTCACGTTTCGGTGTGCAGAAAGAAAAATCTTTCAGGTATGTACCTAGAGGCCATTTTTTGGGCCAGTTGGATTTAGTGACAAGTCCAAACGCTTTAGGGTTTGTAAGTCTGATAAACTCTTCAAACCCCTTCAAACCTCTGAAGGAATGCAAGTTTTTGTACTTATACAATACATTTTCGTGCTCATTAGGAAACAGCAGAAAATAGAAATTATAGACATGCCAGCCCTGTCGTAACCTTACCTTAAAATAGTATTCAACCCGTAACAAAATTCTACTTTTCTATCTATCTATTATTGCCACTAGTTTTGGTCAACTAAATATAAAAGTTTGTTGAATTTTAGATTTTGTCTTTTGGTAAGTTTCCAAACACGGCCAAAACTTTTAACTTTTTGGCTATTATTGGTACACCTACAGACTTGAGACTACAGATTCCGTAATCTGTTGGGATCATCCATAAATGAGTTGTAGGCAAGTTTTAGGCACATTTTAATCGTGTAGGTAGGTAGAAGTTTTTGAGTCTCGTTGGAACCATTTTTGGATGTTCTTAAAAATTTAATATTTTCAATTGTAAAATTTGGAATAAGTTGTGACAAATATTGGATGTCCTTATAAAAATTCCTTACCTTTTCCCGAACTGACGGTGAATCCAACGTCTTCGAAAAGTATGTGAACAGGTGGTCTCTTCGCCATGCGGTTCAAAGCTTTCAAAGTTGAGCCGGCTCTTTCCAAAGCGGCGGGAGTCCATTGGTTACCTTCATCCGGACTCATATCCAACGGGACGACATCGTTGGCTGCAGAAGTGTTGGCCAAAGCTGCCCCCGCGATCGCACGACGAACCAACGGGATGTTCGACATTTTGTTTTGTTAACAACCGTAATTGTTAATCTTTTTTACACATTTCACAATTTTAACGTCTAATTTCTATTTAGGTCCAAGTTTTTCCCTTTTTTCGAAGTCAAACTAGAAGAATTTTGTCTGTTTAGTCAATGATTAATCTGTTTCTTCGATGTCAAATACGATTTTGCATAGCTGCGCCTGCGAACGTCAACACGCGCATTCTACGTAAACGGTACCGGCTAACTAACCGGTAACCGCAGCCGCATTAACCGCCGCCTGTTTCGACACCGGCCAGCGACGCTTATTATTACGTACTTAAAACTGTATTTTCACTAATCAGTGTTGATTTGCTAATTAATTAATATAAGTGAAATTATATTATGAAAATCATTATATTATGAAAAAGAAATATAAGTGAAAATTAAACTAACGAAATCTTAAGTTACCTAAAGTTACCACATAAAACAAGTGTAACTATGACAACAAGTGTAACTGCTTTTGCTATGAGTTATGACCAATTTATTCATTCTTTCATTTATCTCACTTTATATCCCAACCTATCGCTGGCCGACTTCTGGGCACGGGTATCCTCAGAATGAGAGTGGTGTAGTAGTCCACTGCGATGGCCAATTCAGATTGGTAGACTTCGCACACCTTTGGGAACTATGAAGAACTCTCAGGCATGCACATACTTGCATAATATTATATTCTCCTCACCATACCTATTTTCCTTCACCGTATGTAAAGCAAGTGATATTTAAATTGCCAATTTTTGAATGTGGCCTTTCTTTTCTTTAATATAATATTTTTGCGTCTAATTTGTTAATTTTTAACCGATTTCAAAAAGTAGGTTCAATTCGACGTGCGTTTTTTAATTTTTATTAATATTTTTTCTTTATTTGCAAAGGTTGGTCACATTTAAAGGGGTTGTTTCAAATATATATGAAGCCTGCGTCAGGTCTTTTTACAGTCTTTCAAAATGTTTTGGGGTCATGAAATAGTGATTATTTTTTCTTTATTTCTTATTAAAAGGTCCTTTTTACGAGGTACAATGCGAAATTATTTTGCAAAATAAACGCGCAACAACATGGCGTTCTTTTTGACAATGACACGTACTTACACGAGTCATGATGATATTTGACATAAAAATAACCACAATTGACAGCAATTGACATTTGACGTACCAACAATTGACGTTTGACAATTGAAATAACATTAATATCACGTAACGTCATTACAAACATAGACAACAAAAGCAGATGGATGCACTCCGGGAGTTGTCATTAACAATTTTATATTTGTACCTCCTACTCACTGTAATACTACAAAAAAGCCAAAAAAAGCTTTATTTCAGTGTCTAGGTTTTTATATTATTTTTTGGTATAGCGTACAAGTACCTGGCCCAAGATGAAACAACCCCTTTGGTGAAGATCTGATGAATATCTTCGGTGATGGAGGACGGAACTCCTCAATGAATAAGAGCAAATCGCTCACGATCAGAGAATATAAAGACTGTTCCTACGAAGCTACACTATAAAGCATAAAATAATAATATAAAAATTCTTTTAAAAAACATATACTTTGAAGGGTGACTTTTGAAGCCGGTTTTATATAGAAGGAATTTTTATATATTACTAGATGATGCCCACATGACTTCTTCGGTTTTTAATTCCCGCGGGAACTCTTCAATTTTCCGGGATAAAATATAGCCTATGTGCTATTCCCGGGTATGAACTATCTCCATTTCAAATCAGACAAATTCGTTCATTTGTTGTGGCGTTAAAGAGTAACAAACATCCATCCATCTATATACATACTCACAAACTATCGCATTTATAGATAATACTAGCTGACCCAGCGAACTTCGTACCGCCAACAAAAATATGTTGGTCACCCTTATCACTTAGGGGTATGAAAAATAGATAGTAGCCGATTCTCAGACCTACTGAATATGCATATAAAATTTGGTAAAAATCAGGAAAGCCGTTTCGGAGGAGTAAGGTAACTAACATTGTGACACGAGACTTTTATATATCAGATAAGTAGGATTATTGATGCGCCACATTGGATTTTGGATGACGTCAAAAACCTTTTTTGCTACTTCATTTGTATTAAAATACAACATTGGAATCGTTTTTTCCTCGTTCCATCGTGACACAACTTTTTCAAGTCCAATAATCCGTGACATTTTTAGGGTATTGTGTTTTTGTGCCGCTCGCGTATTCTGCCGTCGAATCGGTCCGTCAATGGGCTCGGGTTTTGTTCACAGTTTGCACTTTTTTCCATTAGTTCTATTGTTGGCGCGAACTGTTTTTAGAGTTAGGGATTTTGCAGGCAAAAACGGATCCCACACAGATCTGCGCTTTTCGTCACGATCGGTTCAGTAGTTGAGCCGTAAATATTTAGTTAATATTGTACCTACAGACATTCGTCACCGAAACCATGCGCCTCCAAAGCGAAACGATGCCTATAAAATGCGATACCAGACTTTATTATGGAGTAGGTATGGATAACCTATTTTTCAGGATAGGTTGGAATTCTATTGTGCACTACGTTTTCACAAAAATATTAAAGTTTAAAGTTTATTTATTAGAGTTTCGTAAGGTTGGCAATATTTTTTTTAATTGGAGTTTACTCCTTAAGAATCGATTTTAGGCGCCCGGTATGAGAAAAACTGCTCGATATTTAAACATCAACTGCTGTAACTCGTAAAAAATCAATGAAGCAGTAACTTTAGGACTTTCCTAATAACAGTATCAAATAACGCTTAGTTTGATAGAAATATGTTGCAAGTTTCAACTTTCTATCTTTATTAATTTACGAGTTATGATTTTTTGAAATAGTTTTTTGGCTTTGGTGTAAAACTGGATTTTTCGAGATACGCCAGTTCCGCTTTCTGGCGTCGATATATTCTGTGTTATTAGTATAAGCATAACTAATAGGTATAGATTTGGGATGGAGTTTAGAAATTTTTCTCTTATGCTGAACGCTGATCTTGCTTCTAAACCTGTCTTAATTGTACAACCTACGTCAACCACATTACCTGCTAATTTAGTCTAACAAAATAATTAATACGGGTGAGTACGGTAATGGGGTACATTACCGTCTCGCTACACTGGCGTGTCGGTCACTCTTAGGACGTAACTTCGGTAATTGCCCCGTTTACTCAGTATTGTCTGTTATTACGCGAAGGACAAGCTGTCACACCATTAACTTTATCACCGAGATGGAACGGCTGTAGCCATAAAGGCCCAGTCAGACTAACTGCATCTGGAGACCTCTTTTTAATCCCCGACAAAAAAAGAGGGGTGTTATAAGTTCCACAGATACACATATCTGTATGTCTGTCCGATCCCTCGTAGCAGCCTCGTGATGGACCGATTTGATGCGATTTTTTCTGTTTGAAAGCTAATGTAATCGAAGTGGATCTTAGCTATTATTATGAAGATCAACTCTGGCGTTTGCAGGTTATCAGCTCATTTCCTACTTGATCAAAGGGTCAGTACTTGATTAAAGGGTCTTACAAGCTTTCACTGGTGCGATTGATTTGGGTGTTTTATATCGTATTTCGTGCTGAGTTTCATGCTGAGTTTCTGGTTTATTACTCAAAGTGAGTTTCTTGCCGGCTCTTCTTAGCAGAATCCGCTTTCCGAACCGGTGGTAGAGTCATGAGTTGTCATGAGCCACAGGTTGGCCTACGTGAAATAAATAGGTTTGAATTTTGTTTTTTTTTGAATTGGCTTATCACCGCGCTTCTAAGCGTAATAGTTCTATGACTATTTCATTCCAACATTTCACACAGCTGGCGCATTTAATTAGAAACCACACACTAAAATTAAACACGCATAACTAGTTAATAAAATCACGTAGTCTAGACCAATGTAACATATTTATTCCCACCGCTAATGAGTAATGACTCAATTAACTCACTAACAAACTAATTTCAGCTAATTTTGAGCACATCATTACTTACGGACGTAATATTACGGTAATAACGAAATATGTATTTAAGTACCTACAGACTTGTTGTAAATTGAAAATCCTTATTATATATAAAAGCGAAAATGTGTTTGTTTATTGGTTTGCCCTCCAATCACGCAGCAACAGGATAACGCATCGACGTGATTTTTTGAATGGGTATAGTAGAAGGCTTGGAGGGTGACATAGTCTACATTACTTTTTTTTGGTATAAGTGTAAATTAAAAATTTAAAACACCCCCGACGTGTGAATCTATGGCGGGCGATATACTACATCCTGTTACTTACCCAGTTTTCTGCTCCGTCATCAGATCCTCCTCCTCGATCCTCAATCATCATCTATCTAACATCTACTCTAATGAGCCCAAACACACTATATCTGCTGTAAGTTGCTTGAGGAGGCTGCTACGAGGAAACAGATATACAGATATTCTGAATACACAGGTACACACGTCAAAATAACACCCCTCTTTTTGTGTAAAAACAGAGCATTCCCGCAGGCTTTTTTTGAAACCTTACTCCACGCGGATGAATTCTTGAGCAAAAGCTAGTAAGATAAATAACATCGTCGTAGTGAGGGGATAAATTTTATCATTAACCTCCTTCTGCACGTAGGATTTTTAACTCTATCGTGTCTCCATAATTATCATGTGCCATACCCCTCCCAAGTTAGCCCGCTACCATCGTCACTTAACATCTGGTGAGATTGCAGTCAAGGTCATGGAATTAAAAAATAAACCTCATATTCAGCGCAAGAGTGAATAGGCGCTTAGCAATTAGGCTGAGATCTATAGATGGCCTCTCACTCAGCTCAGACTCAAGACTGAATTAAAACGAGACAGATTTATGTCAGGACATATTTGTGTCTCATTTTAACTCTTATCTTGAGTCTTGAGTAAAGCCAGAATGTGATCCATAGTTTTCAGCCTGATTGATATTATTCTCAAAGCCGTTTGATATTACTGGAAACACGTACTTTTCTTCACGTGTTCGTAGTGGATATCAATGTAGATTTTGTTTACATTTCACCCGTGTAAAACTCTCCCGTTCTATAGCTAAGTAAATAATAAATTATTTACAATTCATTATACAAATATTGAATAATGAAATTCGCTGCAGACTACAATGTTAAAGTAAATTTTAATGAAGTGTGAGCATTCGTCAGTCCATTATTAAAATTTAATTGGGTGTTTTGTTGTAGTATTTACCATATTATCGATAAAATTTATACATTTTTATTACTGTTGTTGATATAATATTGGTAGATATAATATTATGTGCTATATATCAAAGGTATGCTCATTAAAAAAGATAGATTAAACCCTGGATTAACACATAGGCTAACATAAATGTATATGTTAGACGGAAAATTAAAGGTTTCCCGCGGGAATTAGAAAGTATTTTATTTCTAAAAAAAACCTTTTTTTACGTGAATAATTTGTGAGGGTAGGTCGTAAAGTCTTGTGTTTTATAGCGTCATGGACGGTGACATTAGCCTCGCAATATAAAGGACATGCGGGTTCTATCTGAGGGACATAAATCGTCGTGGTGCCGATCAACCCTACTATGTCCAATTTAACATCTTTACAGGGTTATATAAACTTTTTATTTCTTTAAATGAGTAAGTAGTTTTACAAATTGGTTCGCAATTCAAAAATTGCATGAAACAGCTGCCTGAAAATCAATTTAAAAAAAATTGGTTGTCTGTAAAGTCGGTTTATGGACGATAGTTTTACGTGATAACGTCATAAAGATGACTGGCGGGCGGCGGCGGGCGCTCTAAGCCAACGCTCGGGCCGATCGTGCCTCTCTATCGCTTGTTCCGTGCTCTCGCTTGCACACTCAGGCGGGCGGAACGTGACACTTTTTCGTGCGTGCAGCCGGTGTTCCTCGATTTATAAGACGTTATCACGTCAAAAATTGGTTGTCTGTAAAGTCGTTTTACGTGATAACGTCATAAAGAAACATTGACGATGACTGGCGGACGGCGGCGGCGGGTGCTCTCTAAGCCAACGCTTGGGCCGATCGTGCCTCTCTATCGCTTGTTCCGCGCTCTCGCTTGCACGCTCAGGCGCAGTGGAACGTGACACTTTTTCATGCGTGCAGCCGGTGTTCATCGATTTATAAGACGTTATCACGTCAAAAAAAGCATAATTTCCCGCAATGCAAGGGACAACAAAACAGCGGATTTTTTATTTTTATTAGGTAAAGGTACAGTCGACGTCAAAAGTCCATACATAGCTTAAAGGCTAAAACCGTGTGCAAGCAATGCTGTGTATCACTCGCATGCTCACTCAAACAAATAAATATTATCTATCAATAATCAACCTTAAGTCAACATCATAAGGTTCAAACGATTTCAGTTCAATACTACAGTATAAAGTGTGTGAGTGACAGACTGCATGCAAGGCAACTTGTTTGCTTTTTCTATATGGACTTTTGCAGCCGACTGTACTTCGTTATTTTATGCTATCTATACATATCAGTAACGATAGAGTAGGTAGACTTCTAGGTACGACGTAAAACGTGAAGTAAAAAGAAGCTACTGCCTGATACTGTATAATAAAGTCCGTTTATGCCAACGTATTCGTATTATACAAAACGACACAAGGCTCTATGTGTATAAATGACACGCGGGAACGCGTACATGATCCTCTGGGAAATAAATCTGTATTAACTTTGCTTTTTTACGAACACTTTATTTGGCGTAAAATAGTAACATCGTTATTTGTATAAAAAATTAAAAGATAAAGATATACCTATAAATAGTTTTATTTGCTTTAAAGACAAAAAGATAAAGATAGAACATTTTCGTAAAAGCATGGAGTTCTCGTATGTCCCACTTGGTGACACTTGAGGCATCATAGCATTTGTGACGTTTAATACATTTAGCAAAATATAGCCTGTGTGAATGCGCTTTTGATGTTGGTACAGCCTGTCAGCGGGCTCCGATTATTATCATTTTGGTCTGCAGCTTGCTACTATTTTCAAAGAAGCTCGGGTACCTTGGGTCCATTTTGAATACACGTGTTATCAGAATACAAGCTAAACAGCAGTTTTCTCGTAACATATTTCAGAGTAAAAGCAATAAATTCAGTTTTATTTCTTACAATGCGACATGATTTTGCTATGTAAATGACATAGGTACGGGCGCGTCTCCGGGGAAATAATATAGCTATCAGTCTGGTGGTATACACGAACATCGCATCGTTATTACTTTGAATAATGTTTCGACCGCCACGTTGGTTTTCTTAACCATTTCATTATACTTACTTATGCATCGACCCAAATAAACCTATTTGGGTCGATGCAAAATATAATATAATATGTTTATAATATAATAATTATGGTCGAAAATTCTATGATAGCAGTTATAACATATTCTTTTGTTTGTCTTGTAATCATCATCATCAAGCAACACATCAACGGCTCACTACTGACCATAGATCTCTCAGAGAAGGGTTATAGGTCATAGCTCTCCACACTGGCCCAATGTGAATTGACGGACTTCACACACCATCGAGAACATTATGGAGAACTCTTAGGTGTGTAGGTTTCCTCACAATGTTTTCCTTCACCGTTGAAGCGTGTGATATTTGCGTAAACGCACATAACCCAAAAAGTCAGAGGTCCGAATTTGCCCGGGATCGAATTTGCGACCCCCGAATAGGAGACCACAGTCCTAACCACTAGGCTATCACTGCTTATCACTAAGACCTTGTCAATATTGTATAAATCAGTATAAAAAATAGTAGAAAAAGGTAGTTACGCCTTTATTGATAAACTAGCTGATGCCCGCGACTTTGTCCGCGTGGATTTAGTTTTTAAAGTCCCTCGGGAACTCCTTGATTTTCCGGGATAAAAAGTAGCCTAGATGTTGACCCGAGTAATAAGCTACCACGGTATAAAATTTTGTAGAAATCTGTTTTTACGTGAAAGAAGGACAAACAAACAGACAAAAATTAAATAAAAATCTGTTTTGGGCTCAGTATCGATAGTAAAGCATCCCCCAATTAAAATTTTCAAAATATATTAAATGTACAGAAATCTTCCAGTTAAAGTTTTATTATATGTATAGATTATGTTTTTCATGGATAGGTGAGTATTTGCTCCGTTATAAATGTAGGCGCTGAGGAAAATATTATTATTATTTTGTTATCTATTGCAATATGCAAATTGGAAAGTATATTATCTCTCTGTCTGTTGTCTTTTTACTGCTCAAATGGTGTATATGCTGACGAAATTTGGCACAGAGGTACAATTTTTGAGGAGAAACTTTCCGCGAATAGAAAAATATTATAATATAATTGTTAAATATAGGATTTTTAATACCTTAACACAAATCTATAATCTATAGCTTATCACAAATCTAAAATAATATCTTAATTCACTATTTTTAATAAAAGGAACAAAGCAAATTAGAAATCTAATAACACATTTCGTAGCCAAAGTTATCCGTAAACGAAACAATATAGTGAAACACAGCGAATTAAATTACCTATTCTGTTTATGAACTATGTACATCTACTACTTAACTTTTCTAATATATGAGTTAGGGGGTTAAGTTCGAAAATCCTTCTACTTTAGCCTGTTTCTAACTCAATTTATTTTGTTTGTTTTTATAATACTAAATAGCTTTGATTTTCAACAAATTAAATTTATATACTTACAATCAAATACCTACTACTCACGTAAATGATTACCCAAATATCTGATGCAAATATGTAAGAAATTCGGAATCACTTTATTTTATTTAACTCAAATTTACGAGTAGGTACTTGTAACTAGAACACTGAAAGTGGGAACCAAAATAATTGAGATATCCGTCAATTAATTTCAGCCGACTGATCGCAGGTGTCAGAGCCAGAAAATCTTGCTTCAAGAATTAATACGCCCTTAGAAAAGATAAAGCATCCAGCGATACGGTAAGAGTTGACATCAGTCTCATCCAAGAAGCTGGTATTAAAATTTCTGATATTTTAAGCCGTGTGAAGTGGTCTCATGGTCTGGCAATTAATCTGGCACTTAGTTCAATCAAAACTTGGACTGACCGGGATTGAAACCAAAATTCAAAAGTATGAGATATTTTGGGATCTGATTAATGCACATATTTCAGGATAAACAAGCTTTTTAGTGTAGCTTCATAGGATCAATCTACATGTTCTCTGATCGTGAGCAATTTCCTCTTATTCGTTGAGGAGTTTCATTCTCTATCACCGAAGAAACCTATTCATCAGCTGATCTTCAGCGAATTTAAATGGGAGCAACCTGAGGGTATGTCAGTTCAAATATGCAAAAAAATATTGAAATCGGTTCAGATTTGACGGAGTTAGAATAGAATAGAATAGAAATGTTTTTTATTCAAATAAACCTTTTTTTACAAGTGCTTTTGAATCGTCGATGAGTCTACCACTGCTGGTTCGGAATGACCTTCCTGACGAGAAGAACCAGCAAGAAACTCGGCAGTTGCTTTTTTCAAAACAAGTTTACAATTCAATAGATACCATGCTATGTATGCAGTGTTTCCACAATGAGGGAAAGTTCCACAAAAGCATATCTAATTATAATTCAACACATGTTAAGACGGGCAGACAGAAAGTATTCCCTCCGGTGTCACCCGTTCACGAGCATGACGCATGGTTGCCGCAGTTATGGAGTAACATCGCAAAAAAAAACAATACCTACGCGACAAATTGAGAACCTCCTCCTTTTTTCAAGTGGGTCAAAATTCAAAAATAGTCTAAACTTTCTTGAACACACGCTACACACGTTTTACTACCACTGTTTTAGAGGGCAAATTGTTATTTGTAGTTCCTTGTCTGCATGTTTTCACTGCTTATGGTAAAGGCCGTTTCGAAAGTTTGCTCCACGCTGCGCTTGTCTTTACTCGATCTCGACTTCAGAAAGCAGTCATCGGCTCTGCGACAGAATATACCTTCCTACTATATTTCAGCTTATTTGTTGACCAAGCGCTCCCGTATTTTGACAGACAGGAACGTTTGCTTACGGTTCCTTCCCCACGAGTCAAGCGATCGAGACTTTTGAGACAAAGGGTCGTTCGGCTGTTATATTTTAATTAGAGAAGCGCCGGTATTAAAATTAGCAAAGGGTGGGAAGCGGCAAGCTGTTTAGCCACAAGTGAGAGATTTTCAACGGAATTACTAAATTAAATTCTTATTAACGACGTCGTTTTCTTAATTCCGAGTCCGAAATTAAGATAAAGAGAGATTTTTTAAATTGACACAGATTTATTGTGACTTATTTCTGTAATATTTAAAAAATGAGAGGTAGATTTGAGTTCGCTGTACCGTTTTTTTTTCGGTGTCCTGAAGCTTTTACTCCATGTTAGTGGAGATAAAGTTAGTCAGAAACATCGTAGGTTTACAAAAATAGGTCCATCAACTTAGAGTACTCACAGTCTGACTATAAGGGTTATATATCTATTAAAATAATTTAAAATATATTCATTGAGACGTTTTTACATAATCCTACTTCCTACTAATATTATAAATGTGAAAGTCAGGATGAAAGTGAGGATGGATGTTTTACACTTTCACGCCCCAACGAATGAACTGATTTGGCTGAAATTTGGAATAGAAATAGCCAATACCCAGGATTAACACATAGGCAACATTTAATCCCGGTAAATTAAAGAATTCCCGCGGGAATGAAAAAAACTCAATCTACGTGAAAGAAGTCACGGGCATCATCTAGTAAATAATGAATTTTTCAAAGGGGCATACAAGATAATATATAATATTTTGTTATATTATGATGAACGAAAGGTGGCCACAGGCTGTCCCCAATTGGGTATTTGATTGATATTTTTTTATTTATTAAAATAACGTTTTTAAATATTATAACACAATGGCATTTCTCTTTTTTAAATATCTTTAGTATGTAGCTGCTGAATTGTGACATCCACATCACACTTTAGCGCTCTTTCTGTCTAACAGGAAACTTTAAAGCTCTATAACTTATTTGTTTTAGGACCGATTTATTTTCTGTTTTTATTATATAAATGTTATTCTTACATGTTACATTTTCGACTATAAATAATGAATTTTGACTACAGTCAAATACCCAATTCACGATGAAGAATTAAAAAATGAACATGGAGTCAAATCCGCAAACGTTTGCTTTCCTGGCAAATACCTAATAATTACACAGCAGGGTGGATTTGTAAAGAGGTAGTAAAACTGGCTCAAGAAAATTCTAGGTCGAAGAATGTCGCGTGTGAAACTGGGGCAAATAAAGCTTTTCTGAAAACAAAAACACAGCAGTGAAAAACTTCTAGAAAGCTTATCTGCACGAGCTCTTTGAAAGAAAACCTGTCTCGAGGACTCATTGAAAAAAGTAGGCAAGCGTTTTGTATTGGAGTTATGCAGCCTTGTAAATGTAGGCAAGTACACTACATCAAGCTGCAATGTAAACATTACTTGCTTTTGTCGAGTATTTTAGTTAAGTGTGTGTTATTTTGATTATTACATAAGTAGGGAGGGAAAATTGTGTTTGTTAGTAGTTGAGGACCTGGAGAGTGACACACTATTTCCTAAAAAAACAGGAAAAATCTGAAGCATTTTCCTCTGCATATTGTGCCTCTCGCTGGGATAGCGTCAACAAAAAAAAAAAATTCGTTGAAGTGACTTGATATTGTAGCTCATAAGAATAAGGGAGATGAAGTGATAGTCTTTGGTTAGGTCATGTCTATACTGGAAGCGACGGTAGCTGGGGGAGATGTTTTTTCACAGATTAGAATGGATACTACGTATTGTGTTTTGGAGTGCCGACCAGGTCGGGTGCATGCCGGTGCAATGTCTAGTGTATGACGACCTCAAATCCGCTGGGTCGATGACCTCAAGAAGATGACAGCGGAAGGTAGCGGGAGGACGAGATGCTGGGAAAGCCTATGTCCAGCCGTCGATTGCTAGAGGCTATTGGAATGGAATGGAACATAAAAATTTAAGGCAAAACAAACAACGTATATTTATATTACGTAGTATGAAATATTTTGGTACACTGGTTTTTGTAAATGGAACAAGTAATTTACAAGACAATATGCGCTAGGGTGGCCCCTAAGCAAGAAATAAGGAAATAAGGGGAAATTTACACGGCGTGTTAACGTGAGAATTATGTTCGGGGTAATAAGATGTCAGGTGCTTCTTTCCGGCCTTTTTTTCATTATAATTTTAAAAGGTTTCTTCTACTAAATTAAAATACTGGATGAATTACATTTCGTGATCGAAATATGGGTCACATTAAACACCTTTTTGTAAACGTCGTGATTTATATATTGAACTTAGTGACATCATTAATGAGCCAACGGTTGTCCAGCCCATTAAAAACGCAAGATGGACATGTGCATTGTGAGGCAAATGGATAAGTATATTATATAATATTCGGCCTCCAAAAAAAAATTAATATCGTGATACCCAAATGGTCTAGAAGTACCTATCGGTCGGCCAAAATTTCGTTGGTTGGATGAGGTTCACCAAGATCCAAAACGAATTGGTGTAACTGTAAGGAGCTGGATGACGAAAGTGGATGATGGAGATACATGGAGAAAGCTTCTGGAGCAGGCCCGGTCCTATAAAGGTTTGTAGCATCGCTGATGGTAATACCTACCTATGTAAATCAATGGAGATTTATAGGGCTTGCGACCAATTTATTCAGGGTAATATTTCACCCAAAAACGTCATTGGCGTCCTAAACTGCGTTTTAGTTCCGACAGATTTGTCGTTTGTCGGTATAAACGTCGGATTTACGATTTATCAAAAACTAACAACAGTACAGTCAATTTGGGAATAAGCTACAGTTACGCGTTCACGTGATAAAAATATTGTATATTGCCAGTTAAAATAGATATTATTTTGTAGGCTCAAAGCTTTGAGGTGGAACGAAATTTTAAAGATCATACTTCTTCAATTCAAACCATATAAACTTACCTACCTAACTTTTACACGTAGCGTTAAACTAAGCTAAGCTTAACGTTAGTGAAGCGTAGGTAAGTGGGTGGGTATCTAAATTAATACTCTGGAACTTAGTGTAGCTTTTCAAGTTAAGCGTGAGCTAAGCTGGCATGACATGTAATCTTCTGTCACTAAAAATTTAAGTTTTTTATTTTACGTCAGGCTTAGGTAAGGGCGATTGGCCTGTGACTCCAATAACAAGCCTAAACTCTACCATGCACCGGTTTAAAAACAGATTCTGCTGAGAAGAGCCGGCAAGAAACTCAGTAGTTGCTTTTATCAAACAAAATGTTACAGTATTTATATAGCTAATGCACTTCTATTTATTTCTCCAACTTTGTAACTAAGAAATTAATTGATACTATGATGTATGATATTTTACACATTTTTCAAATTTCGCAAAGAGCAAAGCTAGGATTGATTTCCTTCAGTCTATGTTAAATCTTCAGCCTATCGATTCATTTTAAAACACATTCAGATTGAATTAGAGTAGGTACCTACCTAAGTACAAAATATTATTTTGTTTTTAAGCATAAAAAGCACTCGTAAAACCGATATTATTTTAGAAACAGTATCTCGTTGGGAAATCTTATTAAAATCACAAATCAACAGGACAATTCAAATATTTCAGAAATTAAATGCGATCTCACACCAATTTAAATTATTAGCACCATTAGCACTTTGAAAGGGTACTTAATTACGATTACACTTAATTACTTTGAAATTAACTCGCTTCAAGTAAGTGCTTGTTACTTACAATCTATTCTGTATTTAACTAAAGTAGCCAAGAGTTCCGATGTTCTTGGAATTTTCTCGGCGTTTAGGAAGTAAAACATTAAATTTTTATCATCGTTATCATCATCAGCAACTCGTCAACGGCTCTCTACAGTCACTACTGAGCTAAGGTCTCTCGGAGAACGGTTATAGGTCATAATGGTCCACCACGCCGCTGCACTGGTCCAATGCAAATTGCCAGACTTCACACACCTTTGAGAACATGAAGAACTGTCAGGTGTGCAGGTTTCCTCATGATGTTTTTCATCACCGTTGAAGCTTAAATTCTTTTAATTTGTGCCATACGGGTGTGATATAGTGCCATAGCCATTTTATTCCAGAAATATTTAAATTGTAAGTTGAAATCTGGCATAGTGGCAGAGCCGGGCAGAACTTTTCAGGATCCGGATGGTGCGTAGAAAGTAGAAACCGATTAAGGGTATAGTACTCCTTTCAAATGAGCCCGCTATCATCTTAGACTTCATCGTCACTTACCATTAAGTGAGATCGCAGACGCAGTCAAAGGCTATCGAATAAAGAAAATAGGTAAGGCCTCTTACTAGGCCTATCTCATTCAGTTCTAAGTTCAGACTGGGTCTGGTTTCAAAAATATGGACATAGCCACCCTACATTTATTTTAATACAGTTGTGTCATATTTATTGTGGACTGTAAAATTTAATAACCGTTGGATAAGACAGCTGAAATGAGTCTACAAAGGGCACGCTCGCAGTAGTCACCCGTTCAGTGCTAGTGTAATAAAATGCTGTGTTTATGTGCTAGTGACATCTGTGAACGATCGATGGAGTATAATACTACAATAATAGCCCTGGCGCAGTGGTGAATACTAAGTCTTATAAGTGGGGGGTCCCGGGTTCGATTTCCGCTATGGACTATGAAGAATTTCTAATATTTAGCCTTATTGAGGTAACGGCCCACCGGTTAAAGATGCCGATTGAAAAGTGAAAGGTCGCCGTTTCGATCCCCACCATTTGCACTATTGTCGTACTCCTAACACAAGCTTTCCACTTAGTTGGAGGGGAGAGGGACATATTAGTCAAATGGCTAATTTTTTTATAAAAAAATTGGTTGTCTGTAAAGTCGGTTTACGGACGATAGTGATAACGTCATAAAGAAACACTGATGATAAATGTGTCACAAGCCAACGCTTGGGCCGATCGTCCCTCTCTATCGCTTGCTCCGTCCTCTCGCTTGCATGCTCAGGCTCAGGCGGAACGTGACACATTTTCGTGCGTGCAGCCGGTGTTCATCGATTTACAAGACGTTATCACGTCATAAATAGTATTAAATCATTTCTGGTTTGCTCTTGTGGAAGGCTTCGGCTGTGGCTAGCTTCCACCCTACCGGCAAAGACGTGCCACCCAAAAGATTTAGTGTTCCGGTACGATGCCACGTAGAAACAGATTAATTTGCCATTCTTTCTCTTTTCATTCGATACAAGTTCGCTCGCTCCCAAAATTAGCCCCAAATTAGCGACTTGAAAACCTCCTCCTATTTGGAAATCGGTTAAAAAGATTATATAAAAATAATTAATTAAGTTCTAGAAGAAGATGTAGTTAGGTAGTAGGTCGATCTGTGTACTTGCTTTGCAGAATTTTGTTTGACATATTTTTAGGGTTCCGTAGTAAACAAGGAACCCTTATAGTTTCAGAGACTATTGGTACTAGAAATCTGTAATTTGACAAGGGTATAAATATCAATCACGCCGACAAAGTGGTGAAATAAAATTTTGAAAAATAATTTTTTTTAGGGTACCTCCCCTACATGTAAAGTGGGGATGAATTTTGTTCTTCTCGACTATCCCATAGTGTATGGTGTCGTTGAATAGGTCTTTCAAAAATATTGTAGGCCAGCTAAATAGTTGTATATAGGATACAAAAAAAAATTACAGCAGTAGTATATATAATGAATTTTAAAGGAAAACTATCACGGCTAAGTAGGGTTCATTAGTTAAGGAGTTATATCTGTTTTTTCTAAGTTAGATATTACACGTAGTGTCAGTTGCATATTTTGTAGTATATTGTAGTATTTAAACCCTGGAACTCAAAATGTATTCAATATTCATAAATAAAATAAAAGCACTATCCTAGGTCAGCAATAATATTTGAGACTTTCAACTACGGAACCCTACACTGCGCGTGGCCCGACACGCACTTGGCCGGTTTTTCCTTTTAGTTATTGAAACAAAATATATATTTTCAGTAGTCAGACATTAATCTCTTTAAGAGCTAGCAATATGAAGAAAAACTTGTAAAAGACTCTTCGTGAATATTTTTTTAGCTTTTCGCTTTTCCTTTATTTACTTCTATTTCTCGGTATTGATAATCAACTACAATTGAAGTTTAGGATTGGAATGAAGCACGCAAAGGTAGTCTCGTGTCTATGGAAACGATCTCCTCCAGACGACCTTTCTGTGAACAAGAAAAAAGATTTTTTTAATGTGTTTCGGCTATTTTTGTACTCCGACATGATGATTGATGATTGGAGATCCTTTATAGCTGACTTGGATTCCTTTTTTAGGGTTCCGAAGTAAACAAGGAACCCTTATAGTTTCGCCATGTCCGTCTGTCTGTCCGTCCGCGGTTTAGCTCAGAGACTATTGGTACTAGAAAACTGTAATTTGACAAGGGTATAAATATTATTCACGCCAACAAAGTGGTGAAATAAAATTGTGAAAATTAATTTTTATTAGGGTACCTCCCCTACATGTAAAGTGGGATGATTTTTTTTTCTCGTCTATCCCATAGTGTGGGGTGTCGTTGAATAGGTCTTTCAAAAATATTGTAGGTGTGGGAACACCATTTTTCGATTCAGGGATCCGTTTGTGAAATATGATATTTTAAAGTACTAAATTTTATTAGAGTCAAGTGCCCCCCCCTCTGCTAGCTAAATGTTTGTTTAAAGGATACATGAAAAAATTCACAGCAGTAGTTTAAATAAAGAATTTTATGGGAAAACTATCACGGCTACGTAGGGTTCATAAGTTAAGGAGTTATATCTGTTTTTTCTAGGTTAGCTATTACACGTACTATAAGTTACATATTTTGTAGTATATTATAGTATTTAAACCATGGAACTCAAAATATATTCATAATCATCATACTAATATTATAAATGCGAAAGTGTGTTTGTTTGTTGGTTTGTCCTTCAATCACGCCGCAATAGAGCTGCGGATCGATGTGATTTTTTGCATGGGTATATTTTGGGACCTGGAGAGTGACATAGGCTACTTTTTATCCCGGATTTTTTTTTAACGCTGGGAAATGGTCAGCAATAATATTTGTGACTTACAACTACGGAACCCTACACTGCGCTTGGCCCGACACGCACTTGGCCGGTTTTTAGCATATCATTTTGTATATTATGTTACATAATATGTTTTATATTGTATAATAATACGCTATCTACTTAGTATAATATAATATAAAATATATGACATAAAAAAATATTGAATTAAAAGTTTCTTGCCGGATCTTCTCAGCAGAATCAGCTTTCCGAACCAGATGTAGACTTGTCATAAGGTTGGCCTAAATGAAATAAAGATTTATAATTGAAAAAAATACACATGTCCTTTCTAATTCTTTTGATCCTTAATTATACATTCTTATTTTTTTCCTAATAACATTTTAGTCTTCTTTCGTGTCTTTCTAAACTTATATTACTTACCTATTTTACTGGTCTTGTTATTTCTTCACAAATATTTACAATTGTGGAATTACTTTATCGTGTCAACATTTCAATACTATTTACTAATAAAATACGACAAAATTATTATCATATTGCTAGTTGATGCCCATGTACTTCGTCCGCGTGGATTTAGTTTTGAAACTCCCGCGGGAAATTTTTTGATTTTCCGGGACAAATAGTAGCATATATCACTCTCCAGGTCCTCAACTATACTTCAAAAATCACGCTGATCCGTAGCTCTTTTGCAGTGCAAATCAACAAACACACTCTTGCATTTATAATCTTAGTAACGATTTATAAGGATAGATAAGTAAAAATGTAATGATTTACTCCTACAAGATCATAAATGGTGTGTACGTAATACATTGTATTCAAAAACTCTTCAAACAGTCGTGAGGATAAACTTGGAGCAAATATACAAAGTTGTCGAATACGGAGCAATGTTGATTTCTTCACGTCTCAAAGTGTTCTCGAGACAACTTTCCTTGTTCGTGAAGCTTTCACAGATGAGGTATTTCAGTGATTTTTGCTGCTGTGTTTTTGAAAATACGTGAAAATTGGTTCCATATTTTTTTTATTTTATTCCAATACATCTCAGTATTACCTAAGACTTAGGTAGGTACATCCTAACTTCAAGTACTCGTATATAACTTGTCAAGTTAAGAGCGCGTGTAACCCCAAAAAAAAATCTGATTTCGCGATGAGATAAAACATAGCCACAATGTGAGGCGCGACAAAAGAAAGCGTTTTGCGCGGAATAGGAGTGTAGTAAGCGCCAAATACTTTGTAACTCGTAAAATATTCATTTTCTTTTCAATTCACTAGGCTACTATCTTGATAATATCAATCGGAATTTAATGTAAAAATTTTGGCTCTGTAATATGCAACACATTGAAAATAAATGAATATTGGTTAAAAATTAGACCTAACTTCGCGATTTTTTATTATCGAACAAATTTCATCATTTTATGTTTATGCCCAAACACGTCCCTTGGCAGTATGATGTAATTCTTGCGTGTTTTTTTTCGGATACTTGAAACTTGATCTACTACTGTAAAAATCAAATCTGTTTACTGCTAACGAGCGCACACCCACTCTTAACAATAATTATTATTATTCAATAATGTTAGGTGGAAAGCTTTCGAAAAAAAGTATTATGACACCGCCGCCGTACTAAGTGATACCTACTTAAGTAAAGATTAATACCCAGTTAAAGTTAATCTGAAAAGTTACGCTCTCTAAAGACATAATTAATTTAGCCAGAACTTCTTTCAAGGAAAATAAAATTATATAGTTGCAAAAGAAATTTTTAAGAAGTAGTTCTTATTTTTACTTTTATTTTCAAAGCACATGCGATGACTACTTAAGCTAAGTTAGGTTAGGGTTGACAGTTTTCTTTTCACAAACCACTGGAGAACAACTTAAATAAATAAAGGCTATAATGAAATAAGGTAAGTGGCTGCTGTAAATAAGGGCTATGTAATGTAAGTGCTTCTTAAAGAGGATGATTTTGTTACAGTTGGTGTAAGCGTGAAAATTATAGAGTAGGTATAATATCTCAGTCAAACATATTCCCGTGGTAAAACATGGTAGAACTGCACTAAATATGCTTGCCCGTAAATAGCTGGAAGACCACAGAAATAGTCCGCGCATTTGGTGGCCATAGTGCTTTAGATAGCGGGTTCTAACTCGGCACCGAGCAACGTAAATAAAAGATCTTATCATTCTCCACTTTACGGAAAAGTAGTTATTTGGCAACGCTTAGAAACTTACCTATAGAAAATATGTTATTAGTTTTGTTTCGAACTAGCTTCGCTTCGCTCCCGCCAAGTAATTCGAAGTGGTGATTCCTATACAAAATTACCAATTATGACTTTTTCGATTTTTGAGCTGTTCTTTTGAGTTTTCTCTGTTTTTTTTAACCACGGCTGTATTAGAGCGAACAAAATAAAAAAAAACTCCAATTCTTCAAGCCGTTTTTGTGTTTTAGCCAGACTAACGGGCAGAAATTGATTTTTATAATATAATTTATGTATAGACTATACTATAGTACTAGACTATACTATAGTACTATAGACTATAATATAGTATAGAATAAATTATGTATAGACTAGCCAATGCTAGTGGCTCCAACCGCGTGCTGGATTTAGGTTTTAAATTCTAAAATTAATACAATTTTTCCAATAACTGAATGAACCAGTACGAACTGACGGACTGAAAATCAAAAGGTTGTCGACGGTTCGAACGCCACTCATCACTCATGTACATAATGGCTTAATAACTCCTCAGTCCTAGCACAAGCTTTATGCTTAGTTGGACGGGAAAGGGAAATATTATTAGTCAGCTTCAGCAAGAAATGCCGTATTACTTACCTACAGTATTAATCATGTCTAATATTGCTTTAGGGCAATAGAGTCCAAAAAAAAATCAAACACCTTTACATTTGGTGATAGAAAGCTAAAGTGTTTTGCGCAGCTCCATAGGCTCAAGCCTACTTCAATTCAATTCAATATCTTTATTTTTTGGTTTAAACTTTTTACTACTATTTTCTTTAGCTATAAAACGTTTTATAAAACGTTACCACCTAGGTAAGTATATAAGCTTTACTGTAACATTTGAATTAAGTAAAAAAGATTTTTTTATATCAAAAGATACGTTTAATTTGACAAAATAATTGTTTGAGGCAGGCATTTAAATTAATTCGACGACTGTAAACAGCTACCCGTATGCGCACGGTTCGTTGGCCATAAAATTGCAACACTCCACACAGTGTTGAAGCAGTTGTAAATGTTTTAAAATTAATGGATTAAAAGTAGGCAGAGTTTTCCACTGCCTGTAACAAGCCGCAACAATGTTTTTAATTTATAAGCGGTTTTATCCAACGGCTGCGAAGCAATTGATGAGTAATGTGTTTAAAACAAACCTCATTAGCTCAACGAGCAAAAGAACAGAAGTATTAGAGGGCGATGCTCTAACCTCAACCGTTGCACAAAGCTTAGCCTGCCTTATGTTCTTTTAGTCCTCGTTTTCTGATTTCACAGATTCCCCTATGATGTCCCATTTCACCGGTGACATTGCGTGCTCTAATTCAGTCTGCTGCCCCCGTGGTGACCGGCCATATTGGGCGAGCTTGTTTTGTACTATGTTTGGTAGTTTGTCTTACGGTAGAGTATGTGTTAGAGTCGTGGGTGTTGCATGGTTTCACTGATTGCTATTAGACGAAGTTGTCCAGACAACCGAAGGCAGCTGGGAAGTGGCGTCTCTTCTTTGTACATTTATTATAGACCCTTGCTCTCCCGTATTATTTTGTTCTTTTTCGCAGTTCGATGCTTCGGTGTTGACTCGGAGCTCGAAGAGGAATTGTTTGCCACTGAATGAGGCGGTGTGCTTTGTAGCCCTATTATTTGTAAGAGAGTACGTTCTTACCGCACTGCCAGTTGCTATCATGACACTTACAAGTGAAAGACCAAACTAAAGAACACGGCAAGCACCCCTCTACCACAACTGTGCCTCTACGCATGTCGGTTACGCGTTTCTTGGATTATAGTCCGATCTTTGCTGAGCAATAGGATATTATAAACTAGCTGATGCCCTCGACTTCAACCGCATGGATTTAGTTTTACAAATTCCACCAGGAACTCTTTGATTTTCCGGGATAAAAAGTATGTCTAGATGTCACCCCTCACGGTCCTCAACTATACCCACAAGGCGATCCGTTAATCTGTTGCGGCGTGATTGAAGGACAAACCAACAAACTTTAGAATTTATAGTATTAGTGAGGCTTAGCAAGGATAGTAAAGAAGTAAGGATTGGCAATGTTGCCCACATCGAAAATCGAGCCGGGACCAACTCCAAACCAGGACACTACGAATGTGTTTAGCAATAATGTAAAAGATTCAATTTGGCGTCAAATAAGCAACAACAACGATGCCACTAAAACACCACTTTGTCGTAAAATAGAACGAGTGATAACATCTTTTATTTATGCGGCACTTTGGTCAGCGACTATCGCCGCGGTCTCCTTACTGCAAATATAATGAGCCAGTTAAACTTGTCGAGATTCTATGAAACGAAAAAAAAATCTATACTATAAGTATTTCCAAAAACTTTAAGAAGCGACAAAAAAATCTGTATTGGAACGTAAGTTCCTTATCTCGCGGTGAGGAAGGGGGCTAGACGGAAAAAATTAAGGAACCGACACTCGACACATTTTTGAAACCGACACTTTTTTGTTGAATGTGAATTTTGCATTGTGTTCGGCATTTTGTGGCTCCTGGCTTGTGTTTTGTTCTTCTAGTGGCTCCGGCAGTCGCTTAACAGTTCAAAGTCGATGGTTCGAATCCCAGCTCGACAGACTGAATTTTCTATTTTCAATTTTATTTTAAATAATTTCTACATGTGGAATTTTTCCCTAATTTTTTATAACTTATAAGTTCCAAAAAATACCGGAGCCACTAGGCTACGGAGACCCAATGTTGTACCGCGAAAATACCGAACACAATGTAATCGAAAGGAACTACTTTCCATCCGGGTGTCCCTTGACACCTCTGAAGTTTTTTTTGTAATTATTTTCAAAATCATGCTAAAATACACGCATAAACAATTACTCAGCAATTACAAACAATTACTTATTATACAAGCAAAAAATTATTTATTTAATAAAAATAGAGCGGTTATCAGACAGTTATTAATTATTTATTTTGTACCAGAACACAAAAGAATAAATAAAACATAAACATAACAGAAGTCCTCGAATGTGAGAACATGCTTTGCTAACATGAAACATAGGTTGATGTTTTATAATTATTAAAAAAAAACCAATAATAATCTATAAAAAATTCTACACATGCACAATAGTAGATAAAAGTACAAATATTTACATATATAATTATTAAGTTTACAAAGTGGTAGTTTTGTTAATGATATTATAAAGTTGCATGAAAGCAATCGGCTTTGCTTCACCTGTCCACAATATAGGGTATAAATTTTTTTTATTATATTGATAAGCTAAATATTTTTCATCTCCCCATCTCGGAAAGAGTATTTTTGCTCTTCGATATCGGAGTGCAAAAGCCGTTTTTATCCTCTAGAGGATAAAGTAAATTGAATTTAGAACATCGTGTGCACTAAGTTTGTGAATTCAAAACATCATTAAACCTATTTACTTCTACCTCCATGGTGCCGAATTTATCATACAACCTTTTTTAATTTATTAAAAACTCAGACTTGGAACCTTCTTGGTGTACTTTTTTTTAATTTGCTTTGCGCGCGCCTTTTTCTTTTCACGTCATATTGTTTGAATGGGGAGATGAAAAATTACGTGTTGCACTCGAGTGCAAAGATTTTTCACCTCGTGCTCTTTTGATTCCCTCGCTAACGCTCAGGATTCTAATTTTTGAATCACTCGCTGCGCTCGTGCTTCAATTTTAGAATCCTTCGCTTGCTCGGTCATCAAAACTGAGCACGCGGTTAAAAAGCAACTTTGCACTCTTGTATAACAAATAACTATTAACACTTTCAACCGACTTCAAAAAAAGGAAAGTTTATCAATTCGTCTGAATATTTTTTTTATGTATGTCCACCGATTACTCGAAGACGCCTGAACCGATTTGGGAAATTCTTTGTTTGAAAGGGTATGCTCCCCAGGTGGTCCCATATAAATTTTATCGAAATCGGTCGAGCGGTTTTTAAAATATCAACAATAAATTATTTACTTTGTAAAGTGTGTGTGTGTAATGAGTTAGTTTAAGTCGGTTCTTTAAAAGGATTTTTATATTAAACTTAATTTTGTTATAACAAGAGCAACTGCTTAGTTTATTGCCGGCTCTTCTCCTCCTCAGCAGTGTTGACTATGTCGTCGTCTACATAAAATAAATCTTACTTGCGTTTATTATACAGCTAATAAAAAATAGAGGTGCTGACTTTGCCACTTTGTCGTAAAATAGCACATCTTTAATGTACGGCCGAGTGTTTTGGAACTGTTATCTTAATCTAGAGCAGTTTGATCTGAGAAAGTGGATACGCGGTTTTCTTACTGCAAATGGAATGTGCCCGTTATACTTGAGCTTAATACATAGAAATAGTTAGTTAAACGGACGCTAGTCTTCTTCTCAATATATAAAAGGAAAAGGTGACTGACTGACTGATCTATTAACCTACAGCTTAAACGACTGGACGGATCGGGCTGAAACTTGGCATACAGATAGCTATTATAACGCAGATATCCGCTAAGAAAGGATATTTGAAAATTCAACCCCTAAGGGGGTAAAATGGGGTTTTGAAAAATCAAACTTAAAGTGAGCGAAGCCGCGTACTTGAGCTAGTTATTCTACATAATATAAACTAATCACGAGCGTAATTTGTTCGAATCCTCAACATAGGTAGGGTTGTAGTTTGTCATGGCTTTGTTGGATTTAGGATTTGTAGAGTGGTTGATTACGTTATAAGTGATAGTGTAGAGTTTAGAGCAGTCGCTATTGAAGGAATATTGCTGGATAAAAAAAATTGAAATACATGTATTACTTGACATGACATTAAATGCAAAAAAAAATCTTTTATGATCTTACACGCGTAGAAAAATTTTACCTCTGCCTACTTTTGCTTTTTAGGGTTCCGTAGTAAACAAGGAACCCTTATAGTTTCGCCATGTCCGTCCGTCTGTCTGTCTGTCTGTCTGTCCGTCCGCAGTTTAGCTCAGAGACTATTGGTACTAGAAATCTGTAATTTGACAATAAATATCAATCACGCCGACAAAGTGGTGAAATAAAATTGTGAAAAATAATTTTTTTAGGGTACTTATCTCCCCTACATGTAAAGTGGGGATGAATTTTTTTTCTCGTCTATCCCATAGTGTGGGGTGTCGTTGAATAGGTCTTTCAAAAATATTGTGGGTGTGTGAACACCATTTTTCAATTCAGGGATCCGTTTGTGAAATATGACATTTTAAAGTGCTAAATTTTATTAGAGTCAAGTGTCCCCCCCCCCCCCCCCTCCCAGCTAAATGGATACAAGAAAAAATTCACAGCATTAGTATATATAATGAATTTTAAAGAAAAACTATCACGGCTAAGTAGGGTTCATTAGTTAAGGAATTATATCTGTTTTTTCTAAGTTAGGTATTACACGTAGTGTAAGTTGCATATTTTGTAGTATGTATATTATAGTATTTAAACCATGGAACTCAAAATGTATTCAATATTCATAAATAAAATAAAAGAGATGCTAGGTCAGCAATATTTGAGACTTTCAACTACGGAACCCTACACTGCGCGTGGCCCGACACGCACTTGGTCGGTTTTTATTACTTTATGAAGTCTCAAACTAAAAATAAGCAATCTTGCTAGCTTTTTGTTGTCCTATATTATTGTGTTCAAAGTCCCAGCGTCAATACAATACGAGTTTGTACGATATTCCCACAATCGGTTCGATACAGTAACAGATGCCGCGTGTAAACAACACGTTTTATGAGGGAGCTATAAGTCGCCTGGGGCGAAACTACCCACCATTTTATTGAGAATCGGAAAGAGTCTGTGAAAGAACCAAAGATAATACAAGTTTTCAAAATAAACTCTACAAGTTATTTCTTTATTATACCTATCCTTTTAAAGTCATTTTCTTTAGCATCTTTTTAGTATATTTCTTTAAAATGTTGCTACAGATTTTCCAAGATTTTTCATAAACTTTTACCTACTGCGGTGTTAAGTATAATTCCGGGATTTGAATTTATTTTCATGACACTACAGTATCTAAACAAACTCCTGAATACAGAATATCCACATTAGAATAATAATATAATACCTAATAGACGAAGAAGAAAAGACAATTTAATTATTCAAAGTCCATTTTTTTCAAAACATTCATTCTTTAGCATCAATTTTCTGTATTATTTTCCAATTCAAGATTTTGCATAAGCTCCTACTGAGAAGTTAATTATGAGATTTTACACACGAACCTCACACGAATCATGCGTTCTGCTTGTGAACGGGTGCAACCGGCCGGAATTGCGCTACTTTCTTAACATGTATTGAATTGTAGTACGCATTTTTGGTACTTCCCCTCATTGTGGTAATATTGTATTCTATTCTATTCTAACAAAGTTGCATGGGTTAAATCGGCTTGGCATCTAGCTGCCCACAAGATAGTATAAAAACTTATTACAATGTAATTAGCTACAGAATAAAATTGTAAAATGATTATTTTGAAAAGAGCAACTGCTGAGTTTCTTGCCGGCTCTTCTCAGCAGAATCCGCTTTCCGAAACGCGCGGTGGTAGATTCATGACGTGTCATAAGAGCCACAGATGGCCTACGTGAATTAAATACACACATCAAAAGTGTCTAGGGATCAACATATATTTTTGCAATAACTTTTCTCCTGATTGATATTAATTAAAATTTTCTTTAGGGATTCATCAAATAAAGTGTTTTCGTTTGTCACAGTAACGATAAACCAAGTCACCTTTGCATTAATAAAGAAATTTGCCATTTTCCTAATAAAGGGATTTTTGACATTTGAACCACTAACATTAAAGTTCGAAAAAAAGACTGAAATAACAGTTTTCTTTAAAATTTTATTGGGTAACTTAAACAATTAATAATCCGTGTTTCTACCGCGAACACTAACAACACAAGAACATTGGTTTGGCATACTCAAAATGAGTTCATCCAAATCACGCTGTGGAATGGCCGCCCATGTTCGTTGCAACAACAAAAAAAGGTCTTGTTGCCACTGGATACCCTCCATATTCGGCAGAGCTCTTCTCTGTAGCATATCCCATGCATGCTCAATCGGGTTCAAGTCTGGCGACTGAGCAGGCCAGGGCAGGACATTGATGTTAGCTGCGGCGAGAGTCTGTCTTACAACTCTTGCGGTGTGCGGTCGTGCATTATCATGCATTAACTGAAATAAGGGACCGATTTGCACTTGTAGAGGAAGGATGACGTCTGATACAATCGTCTCAGCATAAATTTGAGCGTTGAGGTTGCCTCTGATCCAAATCAACTCAGTTCTTCCGCCGATCCAAATACCCGCCCATACCATGATGGTTCCACCACTATAAGGATGGACTTCCTGGCAGGATTTTAATCGCTGATTATGAAATTATAAAATGCACCAAAAAGGATCCATATAAATTTATAAAATCATAAATTTATTACAAAGCCACATCTCAATCTCAAGAAATCCGCATAAAAATGCTTGATCCCTAGACACTTTTGATGTGTGTATGTTTGAATTTGATATTGAATTTGAATTTTCATGACAATGCAGTATGTGGTTGATTTCATATTTCCCTTTTCATTCGAGAGGAGACCAGCTGGGCCCTGTAATGGGTTGGTGATGGGTTGAAAAGATGGTATGTAAACTGCAATTTTTAACTCTTCAAATTTTTACACTAAATAGAATATCACGTT
The DNA here is from genome assembly GCA_029955525.1 of Oeneis ivallda. Classification (NCBI taxonomy): domain Eukaryota; kingdom Metazoa; phylum Arthropoda; class Insecta; order Lepidoptera; family Nymphalidae; genus Oeneis; species Oeneis ivallda. The sequence continues at coordinate 6,558,160 of JARPMR010000010.1, read as the reverse complement.
ATTTATTAGACAAACAAGAAAAATACACAATTTAATTATTAAAAGTTGGAGAATTAAATCTCATTCAGTGTAATAAGATACCTGCTACAAGAAATTAAAACAGACAAAAACTTGTGTTTTTCAGCAAACTGCTATTGCAGCAAAAGGACTGTTCAATACCGAAGAGTATTCAGGGAATGTCAATTAAAGTCGCTCAAAGGAGATAAAAAACTCCTCAACTGGACTTTCAGCAATAAATGCGAGAGCTGTCAGGAGAGGAATAAAGCCATGTACAAAATATATCAACAATTTTGTCTTAAATTCAATTTCATGTTTATATTTTGCTGTAGAGATATTTTTGTTTACTTATTATTGTTGGAATTTATTTTTCATTTTCAAATTAAACTCTCTTTACAAAAATAATATTGTTTACATTAGGAAGGATTGCCTGTGCTTTTCTCTCAAATGTATGTAAAACTTAAATTATTATTTGGACTACATAATAAATTCATACTTCACAGTCCACCCAGTTTACTCAAACTTATTGGTATATCCTTACTTATATTAAAAATGCAAAAGTGTGTTTTTTGTTGGTTTGTCCTTCAATCAAGCAGCAACAGAATCGGAGAGTGGTAACCATGGTGAGGCTACTTTTTATCTCCGAAAATCAAAGAGTTCCCACGGGATTTTAAACTACTAAATCTACTCGGGCGAAGTCGCGGGCATCATCTAGTACTACATAATATTGTGACACTTGTTGTTTTGAAAAGAGCAACTGCTGTGTTTCTTGTCGGCACTTTCCCGTAGAATTTTCTTCACCAACCGTTGGTAATGTATAACATGTTACGTTAGCCTATAAATAATTCTGAATTTGAATTGGAATTCTTAGCAAAGATGAAGCCAAAATTATTATATTCATCTAAGGTGGGCGGAGGTAATAAAAAAATGTACTTCTATAATTTTGGACTAAAAATAGCACCTCTCCTTCATAAACAACCTTCGTACATACCTACTATGCTAGACGCCTCTGTAAATGATTTCATATTTCACAGTTATTAACTTAATATTAAAGCCCGTGCCGAAATTGTTAGTAGAATTAGTAGGTATAGAAACCCTTTTGATAAGCTATTGAACTTAATCTACGAATATTATATGGAACAAGATTGGAGCTTATTGCCCGAACATATTGTATTTTTACGATGTTTTGCATAATATGTTACTTTATAGAATCCTAGTGGAACGCCCGGTTTCGCACGGGAAGGATTAAGTTTTTCTTATTATTTATATTATATTATTAAGTATAAATTGAATCTCCCTGTCGAGTAATGTTTGTCTGTGCACTTTAATCTTAAAAAAAATTAAGTGGTACTCGGGGACTGCCGCGGTAAAGCTATTGCATAGCATTTTCTATCAACTTATGCAATTATAATATTTATGCAATATTTTTTTTGCATGATAAAAATTATGCAATAAAACAAAAAAAGCGCACTTTCACTACTTCGCAAGTGAGGTTCGAACCTGCGACATCTAAAGAAAGCGGTCGCTCGCCCACTGCGCCAAACAGAGCTAAATGTGAACCTCTAAAATGTTGAACGCTTACTGAACGACGGTCTTAGGTTTTTTTCGTTACGGAATTTCTTGATTCGGTCGCCGCGCTCAAACTGTTTGTCCTAGTTCAAAGCCCGCGATAAAAGCTATGCAATAGCTTAAAAATATTCAAGAGATTTTAATTCTTTTGTCAATAGAATAGTGTAATTTTTAAAGTTTTAATGTATATTGGAGCAATATTATACCCTAGCCGTATTTTTGCTGACTTAATCGCCAATAATCACCTTAGATGACTGGATTTATTTTTAAACGTTAGCATAGCATTTTTGTACTGAAAATAGCACTCACTTAATTTTTATTTTAGGTATAAATTATTCGCGTACATGCTATTTTTGTAAAACACTTATTGCAAATTTCCCACGGGCGCTATGCAATAAAAATTTGCATAAAACAGTGCGATATGGGAATCGACTGGGAATTCCGAGTTATAAAGGAAGCACTAACTTTACCTTGTCACCACTCAGTTCTATTTATGTTGGCGCACCACTATTTTCAATTCAGCAGTTGGATGCAAATATTGGAAACTTTGATATTAAGTATTATTCAAACTAGTCAATTTCTTGGCACAAACTACGAATGCTTACCTAAGTACTTCTGATTATGTATTTTTTGTCTACAACGAAAATCTAATGCTTTCTTTCTTTCTTTTTATCTTTAGGGCTTTGTTGCATCATCAACCATAGATACTACGAGTACAAAGTACTACGGACACATACGTTTACACATACGTTAACGCAAGCTTGAAAAATTACACTAGATCCACTGAATAATTAGTGTAAAAACCCGTGAATCGAGCTAAATAATTTGTAGTTCCGAATTTCGCTATAATAATAAATTATTTCTTATAAAATAATATTTTTAATCGACTTAAAAAAAAGAAGGAGGTTCTCAATTCGACGAGTATTTTTTTATTTTTTTTGTCGATGTTACTCCTCCGTCAAATCTGAACATATTTCAATAATTTTTTTTATTTGAAAGGAGGTTAGTCTCATTTAAATTTGGTGAAGATCTGATGAATATCTTCGACGATGCAGGACGGAATTCCTCAATTTTTGTTGATATTACTCCATAACATCGTCAAATCTGAACCGTTTTCAATCATTTGTTTTATTTAAAAGGACATACCGTCAGATTGGTCCCATTTAAATTTCGTGAAGATCTGATGAATATTATCTTCAGTGAGAGAGGACGGAACTCCTCAATGAATAGAAACAAATCGCTCGCGATCAGAAAATATGTAGATTTAACCTATGAAGCTACACTAAAAAGCTTAAAATAATAATATATAAAAATTCTTTAAAAAAAACCGACTTCAAACGCGACTGAAAAGTATAAAATAATTTCAGTTTGTACACGTATATTGAAGTTGAACGGGCCTTAATAGAGCTATGAAACTGCAACGGGTTTTTAAAAGATTTTTTATTTTTTTATATATACATATTATAATTAAAAAGAATTTTTAATATTAAATTACTAAAAACCTACTTCAAACGCCCGCGCCAATACAAAGTATATAATTTTTTGTTGATTATTTAAAAACCGCTCAACCGATTTCGATAAAATTTGAATGGGACCACCCGGGAAGTATATACCATTTCAAACGAAAAAAAAATTCCAAATCGGTTCAGGCGTCTTCAAGTAATCAGTGAACATACATAAAAAAAGATCCCGACGAATTGAGAACCTCCTCCTTTTTTTAAATCGGTTAAAAATGTGATGTAAGAAATAAGCATTATGAAATTTAAAAGTTTTTTAACCAACTTCCAAAAAGAAGGTTCTCAATTCAGCCGGTATCTTTTTATAGATTTAATTCATAAAGTTAGTTTGTTCTCTCGCACAAAATTAGTTGATCACGGTTAAACTAACGTGCAAAGCAATTTTGGCCCGCTTGCAGAAATGCCGAGTTATCTTTTTTACCCAGAGTTAGCTGCTGCTTTGACAGATTTCGTATTAAGCTTCTGTCAAAATTACAAAATTCCTGGGTTAAACCTAACCCGGCGTCTCTGCAAGCGGGCCTAAGTACATAATATATTGAACGCTGGTGTAACAATACGTCAAAAAATTTAATTTAACTTAACTAAAGTTTAAATGTCACTGAATACTGTGTAAAATCACCCAATCAAATAATCTACAATAGCTACAGAATGCCCGGAAGGGTTCTAATAATATTATGAAGGGCCTGTGAAATATTATGACACTACCTTCAAGGGCGGGTGATAACGTAAGTGAATAAAGGGAAGGTTTGTTTATAGAGGGAAGGTGGCAGTATTATTCGGTGAGATTATCCCTTTACCCATTCACCAGTTATTGTGCGCCAACTTATGCTAAATTGCACAACTTAAGTTTAACTTAAGAAGGATTCATAACTTCTTAACGCACTAGATAAGTTTGCCAATTCGCATTGGCATTCTTCCCTTCTCTGAGAGAAGACCTGAACTCAGTAGTTAGATGTTTATGGGTTGCAGATGATCTGATGATCATCATCATAAAGAGCTTTTACACGACTTTTATATGATGGCTAGATAAAGACACAGTACGTATAAAATCTCTATAAAAATTCCACCGGAACTGTCTGAACCAGTGTGTTTATTATAATATCCTACATCCAAGCGAAAATGTGTTCCTTTGACAGTTTGTTAGTTCGTTGGTTTATAAGTTTCTTAGTTTTCCATCAATCACGCAACAACAGAGCAACAAATCAAAACAAAAATTCAAAATTAAAAATTATTTATGTCACGTAGGCCAACCTGTGGCTCTTATGACACGTCATGACTCTACCACCCACCGGTTCGGAAAGCTGATTCTTCTGAGAAGAGCCGGCAAGAAACTCAGCAGTTGCTCTTTTCGAAATAATTGTTTTAACTGTTTATGCAGCTATTACATTATAATAAGTTTTTTATACTATCTCGATGTAGGTATATAATCGATGTGACTTTTTGTATATTATGTGTAACTAAAATTGTGGATCTGGAGAGTGACAGAATACGGCGTCAGTTACACAAGAAGAGTTACTCGAATGCGAGCAGCAAGATACCGTATGCAATTGTTCTATGCGATACCTCTCCACAAAATTCTCGCCCGCGATTATACATTACATTACATTATTATTAACTAGCGGTCTCCCGCGACTTCGTCCGCGTAGAGAACTTTTAAAGGGGAACAATTCTGTCATAGATGATTTTTGCGAAACTTAAACCGTTTACGCAGCGCACGCAGCGGAAGCTCTCAAAAGGGAAAAAAACCTGATTTTAAAACTATTGGTCCTAGCGTGATAATATAGCCTTCCTCGATAAATGAGCTATCTGACACTGAAAGAATTTTTCAAATCGGACAGTAGTTCCTGAGATTAGCGGTCAAGCAAACAAACAAACAAACTCTTCAGTTTTATATAATAAAAAGTAATAATATAGATTATGACAAAAAATCATATGAGCAATAGAAATAGAATAGAAATGTTTTTTATTCAAATAAATTTTTTACAAGTGCTTTTGAATCGCCGATGAGTCTACCACTGGAATCGGAATGCCCTTCCTGCCGAGAAGATCCAGCAAGAAACTCGGTGGCTGCTCTTTCCAAAAGAAATTTACAATACAATAGATACAATGCTTTGTATGCAGTGTTTCCACAATGAGGGGAAGTTCCACAACAGCAAACCTAATTATAATTCAACACATGTTAAGATGGGCAGACAGAAAGTAGCCTCATCCCCGCCGATGGCACCAGTTCACGAGCATGACGCATGACCCAGCCATTGCTTCACTCAACCATATTTGAGGGAACATAACAACCCGCATCACACGACACCACCGCAGAAATGTGCAGAAATGCACCTTGGGACCCCCCAACCCCACCGATGGCACCCGTTCACGAGCATGACGCATGACCCAGCCATTGCTTCGCTCAACCATATTTGAAGGAACATAACAACCCGCATCACACGACATCACCACAGAAATGTGCAGAAATGCACCTTGGGACCACAACGATTAACGGCTCTTTGAACTATGTGCCCCACCCATTTCCACTTCAGTTTCCAGTCGCTGAGCTATGTCGGTGACATTCGTTGTCCTCTCCTCAAATCACGAATCGTTCAAATCCAAGCCAAGGTTATTTGGAAACTACCGTCAAAAACTCTGAAAATATCCTAAATATCCTTAACTTCTCCCCAAACGACCTGTGAAATATCAAATAACTTCCCAAGTTCACTGAGATAATGCGGGGGGAAGTTTGTTTATATAAAGGAAAGGTGCGTTTATTAGTCCAACAGATTATGCTCTCCCTATTCGCTCGTTATGTACAGATATAGGCCCAACTCGCTATTGTCTCCGTCGAACAATCTTATCGTCATTTTACCTTAATTTAACAAGTATTAGCCACATCATACTTTAATATTATAAATGCGAAAGTGTGTTTGTTGGTTTTTTGGTTTGTCCTTCAATCACGCCGCAACAGGGCTACGGACCGACGTGATTTTTTGCATGGGTATAGTTGAGGACCTGGAGAGTGACATAGGCTACTTTTTATCCCGGAAAATCAAAGATTTTCCAAGGGACTTTAAAAACTAAATCCACGCGCACAAACTCGTGGGTATCAGCTAGTTATTCATAAAAATCGGTATTTGGATTTGTAGGTAGGTATATCTATCTGCTGTAAGTTGCTGATGGGTTGGGTATCCCGCAGACTACTTGATGCTGCAGCATCAGCTCAAGATTACTATGTCTTGGAAATAATGCGAAGTAACTACACCAATCGCACCTGTGAAAAGTAAGACCCTTTAATCAAGTAGGAAATTATCTGATATTCAAACGCCTGAACAGATGTTCATAAATTATAGCTAAGGACTATCTCGATCACGTTAGCTTTGAAACAGAATAAACCGCATCAAAATCGGTCCATTCGTTGGGGAGCTACGAGGGAACAAACAGACACACAGATACACACGTCAAACTTATGACACCCTTCTTTTTGCGTCGGGGGACGAATAAACATTATTAATAATTTAGAACAAAAGATTACTTGGATTTCACCACGAACTAAACAAAATGTTCTTCGCACTTTTCCTAACAAAAAGCGATCGTTTGATTTAAAAAGAAAATCTCCTGAGGATGTGACGGTGGTGAATGATGGTAAAACGTGCGTTGACTTTGCGATATAATTTATTTTTGATAAAGAAGAGGCAACGAAGCGATTATAATAATCAATCATGCTTATAATACCTACCTCGTTGTTTCGTACTGGTAAATAGCTGCCTGGTTGGTCTAGTGGTTATCATGTTTGACTGCGGATGACGAGGTCACGGGTTCGATTCCCGGGTCGCGTCAAAAAATGTATTGGGTTTTTCGTAGGGTTTTACGAAATACTCAGCACTAGCCCGAAGTTCGAGAGTTAGCAGAGTATCACCCCCGTGCCTCGGAGAACCTGCCTGCAGATCTCTGAGAGAGTGCACCTGTGTTTGCGCGTACACATACGCACTATAATATATCCCGCGCAGATGGCTAATCTCTGAAAAGGTTGAGCGCCGTGACCGGATTCGGTCGGGAGGACATTATTATTATTATTTCTCTATATATTATGACTCTAACACCCGCATACAAAATATATAGATATAGGGCCAAAAAGTTATATTATAAACATAAATATATACACACAGATAAATAAACTTACATATAGATTACATAAATAAATACTTGTAGCGGGCGGAGGATTACGCCCCGGCAGGGGAGACCAGACGGCCGGGGGTCAGGGCGACAGGCTGAGAAACCGACGGACTATCCTAGCCGAGTCTAGCAACACCGCTTTCTGCATCTTGGCCGCGAGCGAACTGCCACGGAACCCCAGTCGCCACAGATTATTGGAACGTAGTTCCTTATCGCGCGGTACGGAAGGGGGCTAGACGGAAAAAATTAAGGAAACCGACACGACACATTTTTGAAACGTCATTTTTTGTTGAATGTGAATTTTGCATTGTATTCGGTACGCCTTAGAACTCGGCGTCTGCATGGCCAAGTGGTTAGGAGAGTCGCCTCTAAATTCAACGTCGATGGTTCGAATCCCAGCTCGACAGACTGAATTTTCTATTTTCAATTTTATTTTAAATAATTTCTAAATGTGGAATTTTTCCCTTATTTTTTATTGTATAAATTGAATAACGCCATCTGTGAAAAAACAGTAACTCCACCAGAGTAACTCTTTGGTATTGTATCAGTGCAATAGACATAAACTAAAAATAATTCATCGTAGTTAATCAATTTAATACTAGATGACACCACTAGTTTATTACAATTTCTTCACTTAAATACTACTACTAAGGTACTACGTTCCATCCGGGTGTCCCTTGACACGTCTCTTTTTTTATTATTATTATTAATATTTATTTAAAAAAAAAGTTAACATCCATAATTATCATAATAAACATTGCTTGTGAAAACAGAGGTGCCAAAGTTATCTGAAGGGGATATTAGCAGTATACAAAACACTTAATTCCGTCAATATGAATTTTACATGAAAATTGGATTCAAGCGAAATAGGTAGGTAGACGTGCGTATATACATAAAGTTTCGTAATAATTAATGAATGTCGCAATTTCTCGACTTTGATCCGTTTTGATTTAAGAAGTTTGAGCAAACGACGCAAGCATATCTATCAATACTAACTTTACGTAGATAATTAAGGTTTCTTCATTAAACTAGCGGCACGCTATGATGGCCGGTTTGACACATTACAATAGTGATGTGGAATGTCAATTTATTCTCGAACAAAAAACAATTAAGTTTTGTTTTTGTACCTGATTAAATAGGTTTAATAAAACAAAAATGTATATGTTTATTTAATTTATTTGAACGAACTGAATATTTGAATGAAAATGAATATACATACTTTATATGCACACAAGAAACATATGAATACAAAAGATACCAAAAAAGGTGCCACAAAAGGCCATAATTAATCAGATTCGTCCATACTACTATTTTCACTGTCGTCACTGCTATCATCACCTACATTAATAATTATATGTTCGTTTTCTATTATATTATCTATTTTCACATCTCTTTCATAATCTTCCCTTATTAATTTAACAGTTCTATTCACAACCTTTTCCCAGTCTCCTTTAGTCACATGTTCACAAGCTTCTTCTAATAATTTTAGCATTTTTTTTGTGGTAAATGGGGGTTCTGTATTGTGTCTTGCAGCATATCCCTTAATTTGAGCCCACACCAACTCAATCGCATTATACTCACAATGGTAAGGCGGTAACCGTATAACTCTGTGCCCATGTTCTAATGCTATTTCGTCAATGACGTATCGGATCTTGGTTGGTTTGTTTTCTTTTAAAAGACGTACTAATTCCGCTTTTAACATATTCATGTTTGCATCTACGCCATTTTTACGAAGCCATGCGACGATATCAGCTTTCTTTTGGGATTGGGCAGGTGGCTTGTCAATTTGCATCGAGTGGTATGGGGCGTTGTCCATAATTATAATAGATGGTTCAGGGAGACTACACAACATTGAGGTAAACCATTCAGTAAACTTTTCTCCATTCATGTCTTCATGATAGTCTCCAGTGGTTTTTGACGCAAAAGCCATGAGAGAACCTTCGACAAACCCGTTGATGGTTCCGGCGTGACAAATTATAAGTCGCGATCCTTTTCCTACAGGAACTTTGGAAGTAGATGCTGCTGTGTCATCGTTCCAAGAACGGCCTACAGTATGGTTAGCATTAAGCCATGTTTCATCCAAGAACACAACATTTTGCCAATTTTTGATTTCTTTCACTTGCCGTAAAAAAGTATACCTTGCCATCGCTATATCAAATCTTTCCATCAATATTTTGCGTTTTTTACATTTTTTGTATCGAAATCCAATGGTCTTCAAAATCTTCGTTAAAGAACTTTCCCCACCGAAGAATAATCCAGCTTCCTTCAGTGAATGCACCAACTTTTTTCTTGTTGGATACTCCTTCTGTAAATAGTAGCCGTAAACATGTCTTCGGATAGCATCGGCATCAAAGCTATCGATGCCTACGACTGGTTTTGCTCGTTTTCTCTTTTTTGGTGTGTGAAGTTTATTTTCTTCTGTGCCAGTCTCGCCATATTTTTTTTTAGTTATCCGTCTAACAGTTCGTTGTCCAATATTAAGCGCATCAGCTACGCGTTCAACCACTGACGTTATAGGTAAAATTGGCCCTCCATTTTGAGCTTCACGATCGAAATAGTTACGAAGGCGTATTACGAACTCACGTGTCTGACTATTTAGAACAGTTCTCTGCGTACGTTCGGTCATATCGACGAAATCCACAACAAAGGGCTTGAACAGAGTCCAAATTAACGAGCAAGGGTCAACAGTAATGCAGTATCAATATTTGAAATCCAAAGCCAGGTCAAAACTATATCACAATCGCATTGCACTGACAGTTTATACTTTTCGAAGCAACGTCAATTCGAAACTGCTTTGTTTTGCATTGAGCATTGACGCGAGTTTGCCGGAGGTAGTAGTTGTGCTAGCCAGCGATCCTATGTGACGATCGTATTAGATTCCATTTTTAAAAATTTTCAATTTAGAAAACCAAATGCCGAGTTGTGGTATATATCATATAAAAATAAAAATTTTACCTTTTGTATGAAACAGCTGATATTTTTTTGCGATTTCAGAGGTTTGTCCACATAGTGAAAATTGTTCATATTCACAAGTACATTCACCCCTTAAATGGTGCAAACTGATTTTTCTACACTTGTATACATTTTAGAAATCAATTTAATAAATAAATTTTGAGTCCTAAACCTAAAACTACATTCGATAAAATTTATGAATCTCTGCACATCACTATCGTCAATAAAGTAATACAATTATTTCCTTCAAAGTCGTTATCAATTAATACGGAACTTCATGAGCGGACAAACGTCAAACCGGCCATCATAACGTGCCGCTAGTTTAACATGCTTTAATTTAGGAAAAGTTAAACCGATTTCAATATATCTACTTAGTACTTACCGATATAAAGAATAACTGAAAAGGGAAAAGTGTCCATACTTATCTTGAAAACTACTGATCCGTTTTTATGGAACTTTTACTAGTCCCTCAGTTGAAATATGCAAATAAAAAAGAATAGTTTCGGAGAAATGCGTGGACAAACATACATACAATTACAAAATTTTGTATAATATTTGTTTGGAAGCCCTAGCTAATAAATTATAATAATGCAGTTCCAATACATACACTTACGTGTCGAATTGATAACCTCCTTTTTTAAGTCGGTTAACAATTACGTGTTATTCTTTGATTTTTGCGCGCTTGTCTAGAAGATATTCAAGTGTCAGGAAACACGGAAGTCGGAAGAGTACACCTATTTCACAATTTAGCGGGTCTTTTACTTGACTATGGTAAAACCAAAAGGAATTGTTAAGATTTTATTTTAGTATGTAGTATGTGTCTGTATGTTCCACCGTAGCGCCTAAACTATTGAGCCTATTTTGATGAATGAGGTGTCAACCGATTCGTTTATTTATTTATTTAATCGATATGCCAGCGATAAATTGCAAATACATTTAAAATAATTCGATTTTCGATTCGTTATTAAAGGCCGGGTGACATAGGCTTTTTGAGTAACATCAATACATGCCGGATGTTATATCAAAATTTTCCTAGTCGGGTTAAAGTTTTTAAAGTGGAAGTAACAAGGAAATTTTAGAAACATGTTCTGCAGATAGTAGGTAAGTAAAAAATAACAATAACAATGATAATTGTTTCATCGTTTCTATTTAGGCCCGCCCGACTTCAACATACATGTACAAATAAAAATTGTTTTATACTTTGTAGTGGCGTTTAAAGTTGGTTTTTTAGAAAGAATTTTTTATCATTATTTGATTATCCCACAAACGATCAAAGTTCGTAGTTATATATCTGGTGAACTAGTGATATTTTACTTAAAGCTTATAAATTAGTGGTTCACCCCTTCCTATTTTTTTTAAATACAAAAATACAATGTATTCGTCAATATAAAACTTATAATCTGGTTCTGTGCTGTGATGTCATTTTTGTCCGTAAAATACTCGCAGGAATTGACATAATCCCAAATACGATATAAATATTCAACGTGAAATTCTTCTCTTCCGGCATTTCATGGGTTATTCATTTTTAATTAGTAAATGTAAATGTCGGATTGGATATCTGTGCGCTCGACCAAATGGTCAAAGCCAGATTATGTAAAGACTGTTTTATGAATAGTCTTATACTATTAGTACTATAGTAATTTACTAGATGAGGATTTTCAGTCCTCATGGATGAAATCACGGTTAAATAAATGTTGCTTAGGAGGGAACCCTAGTCCCAAGGTATTTGAAAAATAGGTACCTATTTGAAGAAACTATTGCCGTCGCGCTGCGTCCTACCTGCCCCCGTAAATTACGAAAGGGACAACTGCAGCTCAGGCTGATTTTACCTACAAAAACCTTGACCAAAAGACATTTCGTATTCTGCTGTTTCCTTCTTCAAAACTGGACGGATCTCAAAAATTCTTATTTAAAATTTAGAAGAAAAGTATATCTATGCTTCTATTATTTTCTTTTTTGTTAAAAACTTATCAAATTATTTTTCATCATACCTATTCGAAAAACGACTATTGGCTTCAGAGGATAGCGGGAGCAAAATTTAATTTTAACCCCATGGGACTTTTCATTTCTCTCTTCTGATTGGTCCGCGTTCGTGCTTTAGTATGTGTCGAAATTCAAATATGTTTGAGAAGCTGTTGTCACGTGTGAGTCACGTGATCAATTTGTCGATCGGATATACGCCCAGTATGGGCATTTATCCGATTTGCGTTTATCCAACATAAATATTAATGTTTAATTATTTAATAATAATTTATTTGTGTTTTATTTAAACTTTCAATATACGATGTCTATACATAGTAGGTTGATACTCCTAGCTTTTTCTCATAGGTAATGATGAAAAATAATGTGTGTCATTCGGGGCCAAAATTTTTTTGTTCTCGGGCGGCGTATATTGAATTCCTCGCTACGCTCAGGATTCTACTTTAGAATCCCTCGCTGCGCTCGGGATTCTACTATAGAATCCTTCGCTTCGCTCTGAATTCAAAATAACGCCCTCGGGGAACAAAAAATTTCTTTGGCCCCATATAACACAAATAACTATTGTCTGATAGTCGTCTGAACATGGCGGTAAAAAAGGTTTTTTTTCGGGTTTTTGGATTGTCATAATATTTCTTTTAGTGATTATGTTTTGGAAAAAAGGAAATGATAGGAGCACGTATTAATTAAACCTAGGTTTTTTGGAAATAAGTCATTGCTCTAGAGGCATTATCCAAGAAGAATACAGCAGACGGCATTTATATGGAGAAAAGCCCAATAGAGCCCTCTTAATAGGTACATAAATAATTACCATCCGACAATCCTAAGTGTACCTTACTCAAGGAATATATTCCTCCGTCTCAAGCTAGGTCTCAAGTCCCCTAGTTCACGCGGTGCGTCATCTGTCAATCATTCAGTTGTACGCTTTAAGTACAGTTTTTATGTAAAGTTTGGTTGACCGCAAGTAAAATATGACACACTTTATATTTATAAGTATAAAACTGTGTATGAAGTAAGAAGTACTTAGGTGTGACAAAAATGCAACAGGTGGGCTCAAATGACCTTTTGGATTTAAATCTACCGTATTACCCATTGACCTATAACTATATCGACCGCAGAGATTTAAAAAAATCCTAGAGTAAATAAAGTTCATTCGCGTGGATTTAGGTTTTTCGAAAATCCCTATCATTTTCGGAATATAAAGTATTCAATCCGTCTCCTAGATGTCTCCTATTTTATGGGTGGTTGAGCGGTCGAGCCTTCAAAAGTAACAGACATACAGAAACACTGTAGCATTATTAATATTACTAAGGATTTGAAAAATTTTGACTATAGAATAGGTACACAGGAAATTCTCTCTTAGCCCCTTTTTCAAAGCACAATTTTATTGGTACAAATTGTGTTATTATAAGCGTATGAAAATACGATCGCACGTTGTAACCACGTTTTTGTAACCGCATAAATTACCATCTTCAACGATAATCATCCACCATCAAAGAGATTTAACGTATGGTAGAGTGGCTTTTGTGATTGTACACTAACTACAAAAAAAAAAACTTTGCGATTATTTTTGGTATGACTTTTATTTTATAATAATTTTGAATAATTATTAAAATGCAAAATATATTACAGATATAAAAAAAAGTCTGAAGTGAATGCTTATAATATTATTAAAATTCATTTCACATTTCTTGCATAAATGAAAAAGTTTAAAACATTTTTGGACATAATATTATGTTACGAAGGAGACATTAATAGTAAATGAAAATAACTATGTTTTAAGAAAATTAGGGAAATAACTTACAATCTAGTAGGTAAAACGAGAATATGCAGAATGGACAATATACAGCCCACCTGCTACAACGCTTATTCGTCGGAAAAGGAAAATGTAATCACAATTCCTGCATCTGTATTGCAGTGAAATGAAACAGTCAAAATATTTTATTGTTTCACATCGATCCTTTGTAGACTGTACCAATGATCTGTACTAAAACTATATTTTGACATAATTGATGCAGTGATTTAATTATTGATGCAGCTCATACACAATCCAATAATTATAATAATAATTTATTATAAGACTAATTTCCATATTTTACACTACTCAATTTCAATTATATCTAAAGTCATAATAATTACACACATTGAGTAAATATCAAAAAATAAAAATAATATTTATCTACAAAAATGTCAGGAAAAGTTTGTTATATGTGTCACACCTAAATTCTATTGGATAGAAGCAGGCGTTAAGATCATGATTAGCAAGAAAAGGTTAGAATTATTTTGCTATAATCCGCCAACATAAAAAATCTGTATGGTCAAACATGCAGTAAAAAGCTAAGTACCGCTCACTTTCCCAAGCAAGCAAGAAAGCAAAGTTCCCAAGCAAGCAATGCCATCACCACTCACATGCACCACCACCCAAGACTTTTACACTAATCACGAGGCACGTTTCGCCCCAACACCGGAGCATCCTCAGGAGATCTCGACTTTACAATGCATGTCTAGACAATACTGCAATTATTTTATTGATTAATTTAGGTGTAGCAAACACCTAAATTCATCAATAATTTTACAAAACTAAAACCTCATCGGCACTCACAATTGCAGGCTGTAGATGTGTGTTTATGAAAAGTTGCTAAATGGCCTATTAGTTAAATCAACTTTTCATTTTATCCCATCTGTCGCTAATGAGATATTTGAGATTCTCCGTCCAACAGCATCGGACCGCGAGCTGTAACAATAACAAATTGTAATTTCATATCTGAATTATTCATATCCTATTTGAACAAATCGACGCCGCGTCCCAATTCGGAATATCCTTCGTGGTAGCTACGGCTCGGTGATTTTCGCGTACGTGAGCGCGGTTTTGTGAATAACGTGATATTGTACAATGTACGGGTAACTATAGGATAGTACTACTAGATTCTTCCTCTTCTTCTTTGTCCACTGCTGGACATAGGTCCCTATAGACTTCTAGTTGACTCTGTCTGTGTCGTTTGTTGTCGTTATGAAGCTCTCTCCATCATCGCCCGCTGAAGGACCCTGAGTATTCTTATTAGACCCATAGACTAAGTACTTACTAATTCATATGACTCAAAAACGTCCATATGTTTCCAGTATAGTAACGATATGTCTTGTTTTTTTACCCGACTGCGGAACGCTCATATAGTTATGTGTTCATCGGTCTATGTTTGTTTTTTCCTTGCAGCGAAGCTACAGCCTAAACGCATGGACCGATTTTTTATAGATAAATAAGGCAAGTATCGGGTAAGGCGAGGACTGAAAACAGGAACGTAGATGGTACAAACAGGATGTTGGAGTTGTGTTTCTGCATATACAGTAACAATTTCTGTTAAAGGCTAATTTTTATTACCTACTTGCATTTTGAAATAAGTAAAATATTCACAAAATCTGCTCGAACAAAGTAATTTTGTTAACAACAAAATCTGCGCTGCTCCGGGTCTCATGTTCCAGTGAATGCAAAAGTTTTAGAAGCTAAAAGCTTAGAAAACCGCACGAATGCTCTCACCTTCAATTTGCGTAGGTATCCCCTTTGTTTAGATTTTTTTTATTTCACTTGACTGCGATTTCTACTTTCATACCTCCTATATCTGCTGCTTCTCTTTACTGCTGAAAAATGCATTGTGTTCGGCACATTGCGTAGCTCTCTCCCCTCCCTCCCGATAATAATATGATTAATGTTACATTCGTACAAAGTACAAACAATATCCGTATTCATAACTGTACTTTTTTATGATGCCTATATTTTTTCTTTCCTTTATTATGTTTTATTTCTTTCAATAGAAAATATACTTAAATTAATTATTATTTATCTTAAAATACGGAGTCGTAATTTCGCGTTAGAGGTATGAATGCCCTCCCTCTCATTCGTTGTATAGAATAAATTTCTGGCAGTCTACGGGTAGAAATTTATTAGCCATAGTTGCTATTTTAGAAAATTTCTGAAGTGCATTTCGCAGCAATCTGTCTTTCCTGAGATTTTCACCTTGCTCGTACATAACACGAAATTCCTCGCAAAATCTCTTGCAACAGATGACCGTGTTTATTTTGCCACGCTATTCGTATGACTTTCCTACATGACGCGAGCTAAGAGCTGAGCTTGAGCTGAGCAACGTCTGCGGTAGACAATACAAAGTGTGAGTTGTGACATATGCGAAGCTGAATTATCTCTGATGGACGGCCCTCGGTTTAGGGGACGAGGCAAAATGTTGAGCTAATGTGTGAAACCGGCGTTGAAATTGACTATGACCTAGTTTAAGTTTACGCTAAGTGAACTATATAACTAGAGCAGGTACGTGCGCTTTAAGCAATAATAAATCATCATCATCATCATCATCATTAGCAACCCATCAACGGCTCACTACTGAGCGCAGGTCTCTTCTCAGAAAAGGGTTATAGGCCATAGTCCACCACGCTGGCCCAATGCGAATTGGCGGACTTCACACACTTTCAAGAACATTATGAAGAACTCTCAGGTGTGCAGGTTTCCTCACGATGTTTTTCCTTCACCGTGATATTTAATTGCTTAAACGCACTTGACTCGGAAAAGTCAGAGGTGCGTACCCGGGATCGAACCTGCGACGCCTCGAATAGGAGACCACAGTCCTAACCACTAGGCTATCACTGCTGCTTTAAGCAATAGTAATTAATAATAATATAAATTAATTATTAATTTTTAATTTAGTTAATAATTTTATAGCAATAATCACATTCCAAATATTCCTCGACATTGATACACTATAATAGTAAGGTAAATAATTAGTTAATAGTTACCTAATTAGCAATAACTTTTATCATTTTCATTTTCGCTAATGCCCGCAAAGTAATTTGTCCGCGTGAATTTTTCTTTTATATTTTTTATACATAATATATTATGCGCTTTAACGGTGAAAAAACACGTCATGAAGAAACCTGCAGGTGTGACATGAACTCTGCCATTTCGTACTTGAATTGGTAAGCGTGATGGACTCTGATCTAATCCTTTACCCAGTAGTGGGCCGGTTATGGTTTGAAATGAATGAGTAAATGAATGTTCTGGATGTTTTCTTTGTTTTTAATGTGAAAGTCATTTAATGAAAATGTTAATATTTGTGTTGTCATATATTTGACCAAATATGTACATGTACCGCTATAATGTAATTTGTCATGTTTTGTGCAAATAAAATGAATTTGAATTTAAATTACAAAAATGTATTTTATTTCATAATTATTATTAGATTGGACTATTTCATTTATTAAATTCTGTTTCGACTGACGCTGTCTGGGTGTAATCCTGAATTGGAGTGCATTCAATTTAAACCAATAAATGTTACAAGCCAAATTGGAATGTTCCATTTGTGGTTGACGATTATGGGAATTGCTTTGAATTGCCATAGATTATATTGTGTAATACGAATTATTGAGGAACGGAACTATTTGCGACAGCTCATGTCAGGATGCGTTGGGTAAGCAACGTTGATTCAAGTCGATAACTGGATGGGTCATACATAGTTTTGGCATCTTGTAGTAAGTATGTTTTCGCCTTAACCCAAGATGAAAAACTAAAGAAACAGTAAGGTGAATGGTAATTAATTAGTTAATAGCTACTTAATTAACATAACTTTTATAATTTCCATTTTCACTAATGTCCGCGAAACATAGTCGCTAGCTATAGGCCTCATAAGAAAGCTCATGATCACTCAGCGGGCGATGGAGAGCTATGCTTGGATTATCCCTACGAGATCAAATCCAAAATGATCCATAGGAGAACTTAAGTCACCTGTTGAGGCCAACGGCTTGGCCAACGAAGTCAAGACCTGGACTGCTAGATTCAGGGGCCCATCAGCTGTAACCTGAGTCCAGGGTCGTTGCCCTAAGGGCCTTTCTCCGCGGTCAGATTTGGTCTCTCCGTAACTTATTAGTAGGGTTGCACTTACCTTCTTCGCAGCAGTCAATCCTTGTATAGGGCTTGAGAGGGTATGATAGAGTGTGTTGTAGTATATTGTGAAGTTGAGTGTAATGTGGGTGTGTTATGTAGGTTAGATGTAAAGGTTAGGCCCAGACCGCTAGCAGCGGCAGACAGGCAGCCAGCTATGGCCTGCTGAAGACGCTGGACTGGCGTTGCACGGTACACTGGGTTGGTCACTAGTAAGGTCCAACTGAAGGTGTTCAGGTCACTTTTCCACACACACTTCCGCCGACCGCGTGAGCGAGCAAAACCGGCGGGTTCTAAAGATTCTTTTGTCACAAATAGTTAGGTCGACACACAGACCTCTTGACGGCGCGACAAAAACCGTAAAATAATCAAATGTAGGCACTCAAAAAGGCAAAACGGGCGCGAGGCGACGCGAAATTTTCCGTGAACACGTATGAGCTGTCAAACGGAACAAAGGAACTTGCAAATCACCCAAAAACGGCGGGAAGTTTACCTTCAAGTGTCATCTGTCAACTTCAATTCCGAGCCAAAGAGAGGTTGCTAGCGTCACGACCATGGAACTAGGAATTATGGCGGTACATGGCGCGAACAACCCCCCGCCCGTGGGCGTAAGGATTTACGTCCACTTACTAGTAAATGGGTAAACGTGATAAGGAGCAAACAGCTCGCTGCAAGACAGAGTCTCCGACCATTACCTCGGCAACCCTGGGAACCCCATCAGACCCGTAGATCAGCTTAAGAATGCGCCCACGGCGCCAGTATAAAGGCAACAAATTAGGTTCCTTAATCAACACTAGGTCACCAACTTTGGGTGGATCAGATTTGTCAGCCCACTTAACCCGCTGCTGCAAAAGATGCAAATACTCTAGTGACCAACGGTGCCAAAAACTCTGAGTCATCTGTTGCAGCAGCTCAAACCGGGACAAACGTGAGACCTTCACGTCCCTGAAGGGGTATTCGGGTAGAGCGTTAAGGGGCTGACCAATCAGAAAATGACCGGGAGTTAAGACCTCCAGGTCATTTGGGTCAGATGAGAGGGGACAGAGTGGCCGAGAATTGAGTACAGCCTCAATTTTGCAAAACACGGTGGCGAGTTCTTCAAAGGTTAAAACAGTTTCGCCTATAACGCGCCGGAGATGAGTCTTGGCCACCTTAACCACAGCTTCGAATATTCCACCCCAATGAGGGCAAGCTGGGGGGTCAAACTTCCAGGTTACCCCCATCTTGGACAATGCTGTACTTAATCTACTCTTATTGCTAGACAGGAATTCGACAATTTCTTTTAAATATCTATCAGTGCCCTTATAATTGGTGCCGCAATCCGTGCGAATCAGGTCAGGCAATCCTCGACGAGAGACAAATCTACCTAGCGTGGCTACAAAGGCTTCAGTGCTTAAGGCACTCACAAGTTCTAAATGTACCGCCTTGGTAGCGAGACATATAAAAACGCAGAGGTAGGCCTTGAGCGATCTGGCGTTGCGGAGGTTAGAGCTCTTGATGGCAAACGGGCCAGCAAAATCAGTGCCAACCCCAGCAAAGGGTCGAGTGGCTCGAACGCGGTCGGAGGGTAGATCACCCATCATCGGCTGTGAAGTATTAGCCTTCAAGCGATAACACGGAATACATTTGAAAATGACGTTCCGGATGGTGCGTCTCCCTGCCAGAATCCAAAACTCGCGCTGTAGAATAGCCGAGAGTGCATTACAACCAGCGTGGGCATTTTTAAGATGGTAGTGTGTCACTAGCAATTTGACAAAGGTGCCGTCCTTAGGTAGCAAAAGGGGGTGGCGAGCACCATAGGGCAGATTGGAATTCTTGAGGCGTCCTCCAACGCGTAGCATTCCGTTATTGTCCAAAAAAGGGTTTAGGCGAGCAAGAGGGCCCTTCAAAACTAAACCTCTCTTTAGGGTGTCAATCACGGATGAAAAATGCTCCACCTGAACTACACGCACCCAGTAGTTCCGGGCGTCTTGGCGTTCAAGAGGGGAAAGCACAGGACTCAAATTTTTATTTTCTGAATTCCGCCCATTATGGATAAAACGTCGAATCCAACCGGTAACACCAATTAGTTTATCAAGGGAACTGTAACGGTTCAAAAGAAAGTTCAAGTCGGGGATCTGTTTATCCTCAACCACTCCGACTCTTAAGCCCGGCAATACTTCGGGAGCGGAAAACCTATTTTGAGGCCAAGTCGTCTCGGATTGGGATAGCCAACTTGGGTCCCACCAAAGGTGATGGTGGACCAGTGAAGAGGCCTCACAGCCGCGGGAGGCGCAATCAGCCGGGTTCAGTTCTCCGGGTACGTGTCTCCAAATCACCGGTACTGCAGAGCTCTGAATTTGGGAGACCCGATTCGCAACAAAGACCTCTAAGTTGTGAGGCGCGGCTCGTAGCCAGCAAAGGACAATCTCACTGTCCGTCCAAGCATAAACGTCGGTCAGATCGACCGCAGATGCCAAAGAGGAGCGGACGTGGTTCAAGAGGCGTACCAGAAGGGCGGCGCCAGACAATTCTAATTTCGGGATAGTTAACCGTGACCGAATAGGGGCCACCTTGCTTTTTGCCAAGACGAGATGCGTCGCGACCTCACCGGCGACATCGACAGTCCTCAAATATACCACGGCGGCGTATCCTCGTTCGGAGGCGTCGCAAAACCCGTGGAGACTGGCATGACACCTTCCTGTTGGTAGGAAGCGTCGAGGCATGGCAATTCGGTTAACTTCAGGAAGTGAAGACACAAGGGAGTTCCACTCCTTCAATAACTTCCCAGGGAGTGGTTCGTCCCAACCGAGTTCAGCAATCCAAAGCTTCTGGAGAAAACATTTAGCTAAAAATATTACGGGAGTGATCCATCCATTGGGATCGAAAGTGCGAGCAACCGTAGACAATACGGAACGCTTAGTCCAGACCTTAGGAGGTGGGTCTAATTTGACCCGGTAGGTGAAAACGTCTTGGACGGGCTGGTACTGTATTCCAAGGACCGTCAGCAAATTGGGATTTTCGGGATTTTCAAAAATATGAGGATCCTGCTGATCCTTTCCCGGAAGATCCTTCAAGACGTGAGGGGAGTTGGACAGCCACTTGCCCAACTCATAACCTCCGGACTTCAGTATTGCAATTAATTCATCGCGAAGAATCAGAGCTTCCTCAACGCTCGAGGCTCCCGTGCAAATATCGTCCATATAGACTGACGATTCCAAGGTGGCTGATGCGCGAGGGTAATTCAGTCGCTCCCGGTTAGCTAGTTCTAACAAGGTCCTGATAGCAATATAGGGGCTTGACTTGAGTCCATAGGTCGTGGTGTTCAATTCAAAGACACGCATTGGCTCATTAGGATTTTCGCGCCACAGAATCATTTGGTATCTCCGATCATCGCGATGTACCACCGACTGTCTAAACATCATCTTGATGTCAGCTACGAAAACAATTTGATGCCGGCGGAAATGCGTGAGGATATCGGAGATATCCTTGATCAGCTTAGGACCGGAGTGCAAGCATTGGTTCAAGGTCACCCCGTTGGATGTGGCCGCGGAGCCGTCAAAAACCACTCGAATCTTCCCCCCAGGGGTCTTCAAGACGGCATGGTGGGGTAAGAAGTAGTGCTCGTGTGCGCGCCAATCAAAATTGGATGGTGACATATGCCCCAGGCCCTCGTACTCGCGCATAAATTCAACGTACTTGGAGCGGAAGGTGGGGTCGCGCCGCATGCGCCGTTCCATAGACAAGAGCCTCTTTTCCGCCAAGGCCCGCGATTGACCAAGCGGGGGGCGAGAAGCGAGAAAGGGCAAGCGAGTTACAAATCGCCCATCGACACGGCGGCCTGTGTTGTTTTGATAAAACAACTCACATTCCAGGTCAAGAGGGTCAACTCGTGCGGCATGCGGCGGCTCCTCAATTTCCCAAAAGCGCTGGACCACGTCCGACAGCGTCAAGCCGGCTGCTTGCAATTGGTCCAGCACCGGTAGGTCCGAAGACCATAGCACGGGTCCAAAAAAGCTAGAACCGAATATAGTGGACATGGCACATAGGCCGTCCTTCTGCAAAACCCTAATTTCCCCTGACAAGACCAGGCCCAACACGTCGGAACCCAGCAAAAGGTCCGTAGGACCGGGTTCAGTCCAGTGGGGGTCAGCTGGGCTTAGGCCTGATGCACAGGACACCGCAGCGTCAGTTATTCGGACCTGCGGTAGGGGACCTAAGATATTGTCAGGGACTGACACCTTGACCAAGACCCTAAAATTGCCCGTAACGGGGCCAAACATTAATTCCGCTTCCCCGGTAGGAGTCGAGGGCTCTATACCCCCGATACCTATCACCCGTCCTGTTCGAGGACTCCAGGGGAGCCCTAGCTCACCCACCAAACGAGAAGAAGCAATACAGCGCTGTGAACCCGAATCCAAAAGGGCGCGAACGATTAAAAATTCACCCTTCGGGTTGAATACCTTCACTGAGACAGTCGGCAAAAGAATGGTCTGACAGACAGACTGCCGGAGATTCAAGGTCTCAGGAGAAGTTGCTGTGGTGGGGGCTAGGGCGGCAACTACCTATTGGTGGTCGTCCTCATCAAACCCGTCCTCTGACCGGGGAATCTCATATTGAGACTCAGGGGGGACCTCCAAAGGTGAGGGGGACAGACCTCCATTTGGGTAAACCCATGCGTCATCTCGTGGCGGCAGCACGGGCCTAGTCATACGGGCTGAGGTCGGTAGGACGTAGTAAGGCTGTCGACCCGCTCGAGGTGGGCGGCGTTCGAGGCGTGGCCACTCATGAAGCGGAGGTGAATAGCGGGTAGGTCGAACCGTAGACGGGGCCGCCACAAATCTCCCATCAGAACGTCGAGGGGGGTTGGCGCCCCCCTCACGGGGGGGTGAAGCCCCCATAGGCGGGGTCGAAATCCGGACGCGTCGGGATTCATGGCCCTGATCAGGGGACCGACGCAAATAATCCGGGGAGCGATCGGTAAGAGCGCCCCCGCCCGTGCGGGGCGCGCCCTCACTCTCCACCTGGCGGCCAACACCATTCTTGTTGGCGCACAAAATCTCCAGGTGGTTACCCCTACAGATTGGGCATGGCCGTTGCTGTTGGCAGTCCCGTTGCATGTGAGCTCCCAGACAGCTATAGCACCAGTGGCGGTCTCTTGCAATGCCCCTCCGATCCTTGATCCGCTTAGAGAGAAACTGGGGGCAAGAAAGCACCCGGTGGCCTGGACGCCTGCAATAGTTACAGGGGGCGGGTTCAGTGGCAGCAAGTCCAGTGTAAACGGGCATTGGTCTCCGGTCGGAGGCCCTTTTACCAGGGACGCCAGTGTGACCCCTTTCCTTCCTCAGCTGGGCAGGCTGCTCTGGGGTCCTTGAAGGACCAGCAATACCGGAGTTATCAGCCTGCCGGCACTCTTCCTCAAGGAACTTTAAAAGGTCCGAAAAGGGGGGCAGGTAGCTGGCCCCGTCCCCACCATACCTTTGCTCAAAACGCAGTTTCAACTCGGAAGGTAGGCGGGACAACACAATGTGTAGTAAAAGGAAGGACCACTGGTCCACGGGAAGCTCTAAACGCTTAAGAGCGTTACAGGCTATAATCAGTGGATTTAAGAGCGATTCTCTTAAATGAGACACCCCATAGACACGTGGCAGCGCTAGAATTTGTGCCACGTGTGTGTCTGCTAACCGGCGCACGTTGGCATACCGCCGAGTCAGTAGTTCCCGCGCGGTGGTATAACTCTCCTCGGAGAGGTCTAGGTGGCTAACTAAACCCAGAGCCTCTCCCTGCAGGGAAGAGAGTAAATAGGCCAGTTTCTGGCAGGGAGACAGGTCCCTTCTCGCGTCCACCAGGCTATCAAAGAGGCTGAGAAAGCCTAGCCACTCGCTCAGGTTGCCAGAAAAGTGGGGCAAGTTTATTGTTGGCAACTTGCCCTGTAACGCAGGCTGCGTGGTGGGTCTAGTGGGAGACTCAAGAATAGAGCTCATTCTCGCCTCCTTCTTGAGCCTCGCGGCCTCCTCCACTAGACCGTCTGTCAGCTCAAAGAACTGTTCGTAGTCCCGCACTGAGGACTCCAGCGATTCCGGAGGTAGCTCCAATGCCATGAGGTCTCGGAAGGCCCCTTCGACGACTGCCTGCCTGGTCCGTACCTGCTCGCACCGCTGGAGCAGTGCGGATGCCCGGTCCTCCCGGCCTACCAAGGCGTTGGCTGTAGCAGCCCAACGCAGCTCTGATTGAATTTGCACGCTCAATTTTTTGTGGGCTGCCATCTTAGGTAGGTACAAAACAACTTAAATAACAGTAGTTAACAACTTAGCTAACAGTTATTTTAATAACAGTTAAAAAACATAAAATAACAGTTATTTTAATAACAGTTGAAAACCATAAAATAACAGTTATTTTAATAACAGTTTTTAATAACAGTTAAAACAAAGTTATTTGTTACAAGTTATGTTTCAACTTCAACCCAACAAATTAATAATCAAACAAGAATTACCCACTTTAAACACAAACAAATTACTACTTAAATACTATTTATTAATTAGAATTATTTACTTTAAAACAAGAATTATTTATTTTAAATACATCAAACAAACTACTTTGTTACCTAACCAGGAGGGGTTTTAGTAAACAAACAAAGTATTTGTTGGTTAAAAGTTCTAAAAGATACAAATTAAGCTATCAATAATTTATGTTAAGTCAATCAATAACATAAATTAAAATAAAAGAAAAATTAAGTTTTTAATTACCCGTACTAAGCCACTAGACTCATACTAGGTACTGCAAATTACAAATTGGCTTGGTAAGAACCCTACAATTATCAAATTATATTAATATTAAGTTTATTTATTTACAATCTACATCTAACTGTTGGCCAGTTAATCAACAAAAATTAACAAAACAAAACCCTAGAACGGCTAAGTTAAGTCACAGTAATGCCAAATCTGTCCGCGGAATCAATTCAACCGCGCTCTGTCTACCAAATGTTGAGGCCAACGGCTTGGCCAACGAAGTCAAGACCTGGACTGCTAGATTCAGGGGCCCATCAGCTGTAACCTGAGTCCAGGGTCGTTGCCCTAAGGGCCTTTCTCCGCGGTCAGATTTGGTCTCTCCGTAACTTATTAGTAGGGTTGCACTTACCTTCTTCGCAGCAGTCAATCCTTGTATAGGGCTTGAGAGGGTATGATAGAGTGTGTTGTAGTATATTGTGAAGTTGAGTGTAATGTGGGTGTGTTATGTAGGTTAGATGTAAAGGTTAGGCCCAGACCGCTAGCAGCGGCAGACAGGCAGCCAGCTATGGCCTGCTGAAGACGCTGGACTGGCGTTGCACGGTACACTGGGTTGGTCACTAGTAAGGTCCAACTGAAGGTGTTCAGGAGGCCGATCGCGCTATTTGCATTGTCAACGAAACGTTTACAGTTCAGTTATGGATCAGTTGCGATTGTGGTGCAACTACAATTCAACTTTAATATAAATAAACACTACACTTGTAAACACTGTATTGAACTGTTGCGATCGAACTTCAACTATAAAAAAGTAGCGTCTATTGAACTGTTGCAAAAACGTTCGTTTGACAGCAGTTGCGTTCCAACTCAAGTTCAACTGAGTGTCACCTAGCTGTCAAATTGTTAGCGCGATACGAAACGTTCAAAAAGCGGTTGCGGTTCGTTTGCAGTTCAGTTACGTTTCAGTCGTAAAAAATAGCGCGATCGGCCCCCAGGTCACTTTTCCACACACACTTCCGCCGACCGCGTGAGCGAGCAAAACCGGCGGGTTCTAAAGATTCTTTTGTCACAAATAGTTAGGTCGACACACAGACCTCTTGACGGCGCGACAAAAACCGTAAAATAATCAAATGTAGGCACTCAAAAAGGCAAAACGGGCGCGAGGCGACGCGAAATTTTCCGTGAACACGTATGAGCTGTCAAACGGAACAAAGGAACTTGCAAATCACCCAAAAACGGCGGGAAGTTTACCTTCAAGTGTCATCTGTCAACTTCAATTCCGAGCCAAAGAGAGGTTGCTAGCGTCACGACCATGGAACTAGGAATTATGGCGGTACATGGCGCGAACATCACCGACATAGCTCAACGAGTTGCGAAACTGAAGTGGAAATAGACTGGGCACATAGATTGAAGAGCTGATGGTCGGTTTTGTCATGTCCCAAGGTGCTGGAGTGGCGACCCCGCATCAGGAAGCGCAGTGTTGGCAGACCCTCACTAGGTCGATCAGCAACATCAAACGAGTTGCAGGGAGCCGCTGGATGCAGGCGGCGTAAGACCGAGACCTGTGGTAGTCCATGCAAGAGACCTTTGTTCAACAGTGGATGACTATCGGTTAGAAAAGAAGAAGAATGCCAGCGAAGTGAAATTGTGCGCGTGAAATTTTCTTTTTCAAATCCCGATAATTAATTATCATTGTATTCCTGAAATAAAAGTATATTTTGTTCGTCAGCAGCTTTTTTTGTGTCAGATTTCATCAAGATTGGTTCACTAGCCGTAAAGGTAACAGGCAGACAGACGGACAGACAGACACACTTTCGCAATAAACAATATAATTTGTAAAACCTTGGAATAAGTACATTTTTTGCACGTATTATCATTGAATATGAAATATGGATTCAACGAAGGTGCGAAGAAATAAATTCCAAGGTTTTACAAACAAATAATAAATTCCCCGACTCAGCTTAGAGACAGTAAGTTCTGCAAAATAAAAGCTTCGTAGAAAGAACAAAGTAATATGCAGTTTGGAACAGACTCAGGGAAATACATGGATCTGTTACGAACAAAATAATGTTTTTATGAAAGTGACCAGCTCTTTTGTTAACTTTTAGTTTTTATGTTTGGGCCTAACAACAAACTTGCATATGCAATTAATGCGTTACTTGCAATTGTAGTTGATATCGTATTTTTATTTTTATTTTTATTTTTGTGTCTACAAAAATCAAAAAAATCCTTACTTACTAATCAGCAATCCATGAACGGCTTACTACTGACCGCAGGTCTCCTCTCAGAGAAAGGTTTTAGGCCATATTGCACCACGCTGGCCTAATACAAATTGCAGATTGCTTTGTGTTTGTTTGTTTGCTGGTTTGTCCTTCACTCAAGCAGCAACGGAACAGACAATCACGTTGACCAGTTGTTTAACTAGTGAACAACGTGATTGTTTGCATGAGTGTAGTTGACGACCTGGAGAGTGATATAGGCTACTTTGTATCCGGAAAGACAAAGGGTTCTAGCGGGATTAAAGAAAAACTAATCACGCTGACGAAGGAAGTCCTGGAAATTACCAACCTATATGTATCTTATAGTAAGATAGGGCCTTCGCGCTTCAGACAGTCAGCCAGTTCTAGACTAATTCCCCGCGAAAAAGAGCCAACCTTTTTTGTGACCGTGAGGAAATATAACATCGTTGCCGTGAGGTTACAATATTTTAAGTCATACTGGTAGAAAGATAACAACTCAGTTACTTTCATGTGTCATGCACATTAAAAGCTAGTACAGGTTACACTACAGATCAGTTATTTTCTCCGGAAATGTTTCATTTCTTGCTGTTCCTATCTTTTTCTCCGGACTGTGATTTAGAAAAGAATATTCTTAAGACGCGCTTGTAGAGTGCCATCCTGTAGCGTCCGGTCCACGATATTTTGCTTTTTTAGCGTTTTGCTTTTCATTTTAAAACTGTATTTTGTAGCCAAGTTTTCTCTACACTTCTATAATCGCACTGAAAATTTGAAGACTGAAGTGTATATTTTTCATAGTTTGTTGATTGCATTGACTTACTTTTCTGTAAGTCTTCTGAAAAGTAATGTAAAAAATACAGTAATAGCACACAGCTATTATTTTATTTTGTATTTATTTATATTTCGTCGATATTCACATCGAATGAAAAATATTACCAAAATATGTGAAAAGTTTGCGTTAAAATTGTTTTAAAAGTAAACACAAGTCTTATGCTGAGAAGGTGCTCAGCTATTGAACTAGAAATTTTTGGAGCGACTTTATAGAAATTTTTACGCGTTTTAAGTCAGTGCACGTTTAATTTTATTGTTCTGATTGACGCTACCTTAGGACGCTGGTGCTGGTGTCTCAAGGTGCTGGAGTGGCGACCACCCAGGTCAGTAGCTCAGTGGTGTTGGCAGACCCCCACTAGGTGGATCGACGACATAAAACGAGTTAAGGGCGCAAAATCGAGATGCGGAAGTCCATGCAAGAGAACTTCCAGCAGTGGACGTCTATCGATTGATGAACAAGAAGATGATTTATGCCATGCGCTTTGTATTATATGTTTCTATGAGTCACGTGTTAAAAGTGTGCATCCATGTTTATAACAAAAACAAAAAACAGAAAAGCAAATCTAAGAAAAAGCCCCGAAGCCTTATACAAAAGGCAGGGCCCACATGAACAAGATTAGTTCTGAAGAAGTTTATTTATAAGCTTGAGAAAATTCAATCTCCCTATCTCGCCGAGCCAAGTTAAGACCCTCTAGTTGAAATGAACGTACAAAGTCCCTCTCAATAAGTTAGGAGGGATATTAACGCGGATGCGAACTGTTTCAGTGCCGTCCACAGTTTCGCAATCATACATTTGGATAGTTATATTTTTACCTAAGAATGAAGACCGTTAAAGTTTGGCGTTAAACGCTGTGCGTTTCGTATATTTTTTTATTATTTACCTGTGAAACTACCTGATCGATTTTGATGCGAATTTTTGCATTAAACACGTATCGCTTCTGGGCAGGTTCCTAAGTATGTTTTTTCATTTTCCTGAATAACTATTTGTATTTCTATACTTATGGCAACTTTTTCCATTGCAGCAGATTCAGAGATATATGCATTAGAGTTATATCACGTTATGTTAGTTACATATCCAGTTAATTCACTGGAGTTACTGTATATTTGTACAATCTTTAGGTAGTGTTTCTTCTCTGTCTAGTATTTATTTTCTTTCAATCGATAGACGTTTATTGCTATACATAGGTCTCTAGCATGAACTTCCACAACTTGTTACGATGTTTTCCACAGACCTCAGTCTTGCACAGCCTGCATCCAGCGGCTCTCTGGGACGGACAATTAAAAATCTACTCATCTTTCTCACCAATACTCTTCTCAACCTCATTTCCCAATTACCCCACTCTCTCCCATTTCCACACTCAATCACCCATCATATTCAGCGTTGTCCAACTGTATGGTTGCCAAACTATGGTAACTTGCAGAGGTATTATGCAAATAAAATGTGCACAGGCGAGACCGAGGGATTTAGTAACGTTATGCTAACCGTATAGCTTGAGTCTGTAACTTGAGGACGTATACGCAATTTCACATTATATTTCATTGCCTTGACACCCTCAGAGGATTAAGAGG
This sequence comes from Oeneis ivallda, assembly GCA_029955525.1. Classification (NCBI taxonomy): domain Eukaryota; kingdom Metazoa; phylum Arthropoda; class Insecta; order Lepidoptera; family Nymphalidae; genus Oeneis; species Oeneis ivallda. The sequence continues at coordinate 6,528,711 of JARPMR010000010.1, read as the reverse complement.
AGTTTATCTGTAGCGTCTCCCATACAAGCAATTAAACTCTATTGTTGTTTATATTATGTGTGTCAATAGGTAGACATATAAACATAGAGAGTTAAGACTTAAAACTAATTGAAATGTAACTGAAACTAGCTTTGAAATTCAGCTTTGAAACTCTTGAAACTACACAGTGTGACGGATATGTGACGTCACAGACAAAGATATTAATTTAATTACTACGGTAGTAAGTATTACTTACTATATTTACTTACCTATATAATATATATTTTTTATTTTGACTGGTTAGTATTCAAACTACGTTTGTATGGAATGCACTTGGGAGCGCTCATAGATGACTTATAATTATTGCAAAGATTCAGAAATTCGGACTAAAATTCCCTATATACATTCACACACACGTTGGAGAACATCATGGAGAACTACCATGCATGCCTCAGGCTTTCTTTGCGATATTTTCCTTCATCGTTAAGGCAAGTGATATTGCAATAAGTTAGGTCGAAGTCTCAAATAAGTTCTTAACTAAGTTAACAGCCACAGGTAAAAATAATATACCTACTGTTTTTTTACCTACTTAATAATGTACCTACGGGATTCTATAAGCCAACGGGTATATTAGGTATTGTTTTTAAATGGAAAATTGGTGAAAATGTCGAGTTCAGTCCAAGGGGAATTATTTTGTGTTCAGCGTCAGCGAAAACTTGATTCAGGGACAAAAAGGGACTCAGATTTTGTGTGGAATTTTCTTTTGTGTTATACAGGGTCTGATATTGAGACGGGTCAGTATAAATCAGTATGGTCAAGTGAGATAGAGAAATGTTTCGTTTGAAGTGTTATTTAATTGACCCGTAATAAGAGGATAGAGAATGCACCTGTGTCATTGCAGTATCATCGGATATGTGCATATACTCGTACTTACTTAGTTTATTTTTAACCTTTCAAGTTGATTAGAAAAAATCGGCCAAGTGCGAGTCGGGCCTCGCTCTTTTAGGGTTCCGTTAAAAAAAATTAAATTAAAAGATTTCCATCTACCCACCTACCCATTTTAATTTATTTTTTTTAATTAAATTAAATTTTTATTATTTGTTGTTATAGCGGCAATAGAAATACATAATATGTGAAAATTTCATCTGTCTATCTATTACGGTTAACGAGATACAGCCCGCTGACAGACGGACGGACGGACGGACGGACGGACGGACGGACGGACAGCGTAGGCTTAGTAATAGGGTCCCGTTGGTACCCTTTGGGTACGGAACCCTAATAATCTATATAATAATTAATATATATCAATTGTATAACTCAGATCTTTACACCACCAGAAAAAAGAGCTGATAGTCCTTAAAAAGTTGGAGCGATTATCATCAAGACCAGTTAAGAAAATTACCCATTTAAACTTGCCACTTTCAAATGAAAATAAATGCATTCAAATCTGTCTCTCATATAGCGATAGATATACAGACAGTTAAAAGAGATCAAACTTATAACATCTATAAACTTATATTTTCCGTGGGGGGTTTAAATGTAGGCATTTTGCTTACTGAGCCTTGATTCTCGAAAAGTGTTAAAATTAAGTGAGTGAGAAACTCTTAGCTTTTAACAGTGACACATTTGTCACTCATAAAAGGGGGTGCATAATATTAAAAGTGTCTCTTGATATGACATTATATTAAATAAATTTCGTAGTATTGCCCCGGATTCCGCCAAAATGAGGTCACGATGTTTTAATTTAATATTTAATGCTGCTCCCGCGCGACAAGGAACCAACCGTATCTACTTTTCAAATAATGTTTCGCTTCTGAATGTTAACAAGAATATCCATTCATCTATCTATCAGTTTGCATATTTTGTCCTCATTTGGACATATATATGCCTTCCATCCACCAGCTTTAAGCTGCCTGTCCATTGATGCGTAATGGAGCGAGGTGTTTTGTGGACCAATCAGGTCAGTACGCGATAATTTTAACACGTCCTCTCTTAACAATATCATTGGTCCACAAAACACATCTCCTCTCCACTCCGCATCAATGGACAGGCAGCCTAGGCAACCTTTTCGATGACCTCCCTGGCTCAGTGGTGAGCGATGTCGTCTTATAACAGTGAGGTCTCGGGTTCGATTCCCTGCGGGGTCAACTTGGGAATTTATAATTTCTGAATTGTCTCTGGTCTGGTCTGGTGGGAGGTTTCGGTTGGCCGTGGCTAGTTATCACCCTGCCGTCAAGGCCAAGCGATTTAGCGTGCCGGCACGATGGTTTGTAGAAATTAGACTGGAACGTCACTTACCATCAGGTGAGATCACAGTCAAGGGCTATTTTGTCATCACCCTGAGAGTGAACATTTTAAATTTCCTCTAATGAGATCCTTGAGTAGACTAAACTAGATTTTCATATTAGATATTAAAGATTTATGAAGCAATATAAAGACCTTTTATTAAATAAAAAAGGAAATCGGAGCAAAAAATCATTTTACGCAATTGTAACTTTATGAAGCCAGTAGTCATGACGAAAACGTTATATTTCCGCGATTTCGGCTGCCTTGAGATGATAACGGTATGAAACCATAAAATCAACGCACAAATTTTGAGAATAGACGTCGTTCGCGGTAAAATTAACAGTAATTTCAGATCTGAAAGGGAAATCATATTTTCGTTTTATGAATGCAATGAGAGCACCTTTAATATTATTTGATATATTATATTTTCATGGAACGCAAATAAAAGAAATAATTTGATATGGTATAGTTGGTGGTGGTATGGTATGGTTTAATATCATAGAATAGAATAGAATAGTTTTTTTCAAATAAATTTTTACAAAGTGCTTTTTCAAGCAGTGATAGCCTAGTGGTTAGGACTGTGGTCTCCTATTCGCGTGGTCGCAGGTTCGATCCCGGGTAAGCACCTCTGACTTTTCGGAGTCAAGTGCGTTTAAGAAATTAAATACCTATCACTTGCTTCAACGGTGAAGGAAAACATCGTGAGGAAACCTGCACATCTGAGAGTTCTTCATAATATTCTCGAAGATGTGTGAAGTCCGCCAATTCGCATTGGGCCAGCGTGCAGCGCGAGCGTGGTGGATTATGGCCTATAACCCTTCTCTGAAAGGAGACCTGCGCTCAGTAGTGAGCCGTTGATGGGTTGCTAATGATGATGTGCTTTCGAATCAGTCACTAACATTCTTCAAAAATCCCTACTTACTTATATAAATGTAAAAGTGTGATTGTTGGATTGGCAACTCATCATTTCCGAGATAAGTGGCGTTTGTAATATAATATCATTAGAGGCATTAAGTGTGACCTACTCACAAAGTTTTCGTTAACGTGTCTCTTACACTCGGGACTGCGGGAATTTTGATATGAAGTGTGGATTCAGGAAATAACTGTGTACAGAGTGATGGAAGCGGATATTTGCACATCCATACCTTAGACGCGTTTAACGTTAAACAAGTTGCGTGGAGAGCTTACACAAATGTGGTGCCCTTATGAACTATAGATATATAATAACCTTATAACCTACTAGTTTTTCTACATGACTTCATCCACGTGGAGTTAGGATATTTTAAAACACCCACGGGATATTTTTTTCCTCGGTATAAAAACTATTCTATGTCATTGTCACTCGCTAGCTCTCTTTTTAACTTTGAAAATCATGAACTTGACGATTTTTAATATACTTGGCGTCATATGGGTGTTGCTTGTATAATAATTTTGATGAAGCTCCTGATAATTCAACACTGGACAGACCTTTGTATAACCTTTTTTATTAAAAGATAAATGAAATGTTTTGCCACGCATAAAAATATTACTATCATAAATTTAATATGACCCACTCGTAAGACAAATGACTTGAAACTAAAATAAAACGCTGCATCCATTGCTTTTGATGTTGTACTTAATATTTTAAAAGGGTGTTTTTTAATTCATCATGGTTTTAATTGGTGCGCAGAGAACCCTCTGCTCTCAACCAGTCTCTGCATTAATGATGTCCTCTACGCTCCGACAGCTGTAAACTAACGAAACGTCATCCCAAAGCATCGCTTTTGAGGCGTTTTGTTTATTAAAAGCGAGATATTTCTATTAATTTAACTCGGTGCAATTTTTTATCAAGTTTCATGAGTAAGTTACCTTCAGGGAAGCATGACTAAGCAACATTCTAGACAATCGTGCTCCAAATTCAAATTTATTTATTTCATGCAGGCCAAGCCAACCTGTGGCTCTTCAGTTTGGAAAGCAGATTGTGCTAGAGCCGGCAAGAAACTCAGTAGTTCATCTTGTCACCCGACTGCGCGACGCAAAGGAGTGGTAATGTGTTTATCAGGCTATGTATGTATGTATGTATATTTGTTTGTTCCTTTGTGGCACTCTAGAGACCAAACGCGTGGGCCGATTTTGATAAGTGGCACGTCTTTAGATTCGCCATGCCAGCGTGAGTGTTAATGAGAACATAAAAATTTGAAAAATTGAAAATGGCCGATTTTGGACGCCATAATGTGGGGTTCAAAATTTTTTTTCTTCAAATTCTATTGAGTGGGGTATCAAATAAAGAGTGATTACGAAAATATATTTTCATTTATTTTCTCATAAATTTGATAATTGATATTTTCATTGATATTCTTTGAAGCAGTCGGGTTTTTTAATATTTTTTAATATTTTGCTTGTTGTTCTAAATTATTCTGGATTTTGGAGGATATCTTTATTCATACTAAAAGGTTTTTTCACCTACAAAAGTTAGTTAGGAGATAATCTGCAAAAATGTAGCCAGGTTTTGGCGTCGCTCCAAACGTGCTCATATTTAAGACATGCTAAGTAGGTCCTAATTACTATACTCAACCGTACTTAACGTAGTTGAGGAAGCTTATAAATAGATTAGCTCGTGGGAACAAGCTTAGTGTATATAAAGGATTACGAAAATAATAAAAATGCAACATTTGCTAAATTAGGTAAAACTTGAATTCCGTGATGTCATCCGCGTGCAGTTTCTGTATTACTCGTATTACTAGACAAAAAGTAAAGTAAACAGTCATGTTTGACGTCTGCAATAGGTATGACAACTTGTTTGTTGTTTTAAACCAAAAGTTACCACTTTTCGCGAACTTCGCTTTTTTTCGAACAAAATTTCGCGTACCTCTACCTAACAACAAGAGCATCGGAAGAGCAAGATCGAGCGTACGGTTTTCGATCGGATTTTTGATGAACACAAAGAAGAAACAGAAGAAGAGTTTGGAAGAGTGCTCAGAAACAAAGTTCTGAACAACGTTAAAAAAGTCAAATCGTAGGATATGTCGAAAATACGGATATAAGTCGATCCATAGCTTTGTTGTAGCTTCATTGAAGGATATATTATACCAATGGATTATTAGTGCAGCGGATCATCGTAATCTTTGCATGGGAATAAAGACGTGGAGAGTAACATAGCCTACTTTTTATCTCGAAAAACAAAACGGTTCCCGCGGGACTTTTAAGAAAAGTAACACTACGCGGACGTAGTTCCGGGCATAAGCGAGTTAAAAAATTGGCTTTGCAATAAGCACTTCAGTCAAATTTCAAGTCCCCTCGCTAAGCCCAACGAATTCCCTATATGATATGCAATGAACGTTAGACGTCTCCCGAAATAATTTAGACGGATACGAGCGTGAATGCAAACTGTTTCGGCGCCGTGCGAGGGTATTATGCAAATAAAATGTGCACAGCTAAGCGGCTGGATTTACTAACCTTATGCAAATCGCAGAGGCAACATTTACTGACTTAGATAGGTACCCAGTTTTAAATTATTTGGAACTAGCTTTCGCCCGCGACTTTGTACGCGTGTAATTTTTCTTTTTTCTTTATCATCATATACTGGACAACGGTCTTTTGCATGGACTTCCACAGGCCGCTTGTATGCAGTGGCTCTTTAAGATTTGTCTGATGTCGTCGGTCCACCTAGTAGGGGGTCTGCTAACACTGCGCTTCCCGGTGCGGGGTTGCATCTCCAACACTTTAGGACCCCAACGACCATCAGCTCTTCAAATTACGTACCCCGTAAATAAATATAAGTAAGTGTGCGTGTAAATAGGTTTTTAGAAATCCCGCGGCAATTTTTTGTTATTCCGGAATAAAAAGTAGCCTATGTCACTTTCCAGGCCCTCGGCTAAAGTACCCATGCAAAAATCACATCGGTTGGTTTTAGGTAAGGATTCTGTATTGCGTTTGAATCTGCAATCGTTTTTAGTCGGCGTTAGTATTCCTTACTAGGTACTACCAGTAATAGGTACTGTATGTTGTTGGTGGTGATGGTAAAAACTGCTGGTGTATTTGTTTAGTTTAAATCTCAGATCCCTAGATTACGATCTAGCAAAAAGTTATAATAATTCAAATAAATGGTTATATGATTCATAGTAGATCTTTCATGTTCTTGTTCACACAAAAAATAAGCTAAAAGACACTAAAAACCATTCCAAGTTCAGTTTGTTTCAACACACCGCGATTCATACTAATTGGTGTGCAAAGAATCCTCGGTTGAAGTCAACAAGTCGTTGAATTTAATGATCGTTAGCCCCTGCCCGCCCTGACAGCTGCAAACTAACCGACTTTTACAGCTTTTGTGAATTTTTGCGTGGAAGGATAAGGGATTTAGGAATGTTAATAGGCACGTAAAATCACTTGAAACCTTACTACAGTAAAGCTTTTATATGTACAGATACACTAGTTTTTAGGGTTCCGTTGTAAACAAGGAACCCTTATAGTTTCGCCATGTCCGTCCGTCTGTCCGTCTGTTCGTCTGTCCGTCCGTCCGCGGTTTATCTCAGAGACTATTGGTACTAGAAATCTGTAATTTGACAAGGGTATAAATATCAATCACGCCGACAAAGACGTGAAATAAAATTTTGAAAAATAATTTTTTTTAGGGTACCTCCCCTACATGTAAAGTGGGCATGAATTTTTTTTTTCACGTCTATCCCATAGTGTGGGGTGTCGTTGAATAGGTCTTTCAAAAATATTGTGGATGTGGGAACATCATTTTTCAATTCAGGGATCCGTTTGTGAAATATGATATTTTAAATTGCTAAATTTTATTAAGTGTCCCAGCTAAATGGTTGTATATAGGATACAAGAAAAAATTCACAGCTGTAGTATAATGAATTTTAAAGGAAAACTATCACGGCTAAGTAGGGTTCATTAGTTAAGGAGTTATATCTGTTTTTTCTAAGTTAGGTATTACACGTAGTGTAATTTGCATATTTTGTAGAATATTATAGTATTTAAACCATGGAACTCAAAATTTATTCAATACTAGCTGATGCCCGCGACTTCGTCCGCGTGGATTCAGTTTTTAAAATCCCGAGGGTACTCTTTGATTTTCCGGGATGCTTTACACTCTACAGGTTCTCAACTGTACCTATCCAAAAAATCACGTCAATCCGTAGGTTTTTTGCAGCGTGATTGACGGACAAACCAAAAAAGACAAAATTACGTTTAGCTGTCATTTACGTTTTGTTATTCCACTGTCATTTGCGTTTTGTTATTCCATGTCAGATGCGTTTTTGTTATACCACGTTTATATAGTGACTTGACGGAAACGCGGTCGAACGGGATAAAAAGTATCCTATGTCCGTCTCCTGGTTCTAAGCTACCTCTTCACCAATTTTCAGCCAAATCGGTTCATCCGTTCTTGAGTTATAAATAGTGTAACTAACACCACTTTCTTTTATATATATAGATTCATAAATAAAACAAACGCACTATCAGCAATAATATTTGAGACTTTCAGCTACGGAACCCTACACTGCGCGTGGCCCGACACGCACTTGGCCGGTTTTTTTGTTTTATTTAAAAACACCAAGTAGTTATGACTTTACATGCATTCAAAATTCGCATAAATATAGAGTCCCGCTAACAGTCACGTGACTGCGTGTGGCGTCATTTTCCAACGTTCCGCTTAGTAGCAAGTAGCCAGCTGTAGTAGCAGTTTCGCGTGTTAGCCATAGACTCACAAGCGGAACTGATCACTCATAAACTAATCACACCTTAAGAGAATACATCTCTTAAAACGCTGAAACCCTTCCTATAGCCATCTCCTCCACCCCTATAACGGCCCTTTTCCTCACATCTAATCAATTTAACCACAAACACGACAGACAAACACCATCTGAACGTGAGGGTAGTTATCAAAAACATTTAAATATCAATTAATCAATAACACTAATCTAAGCGTACTGGCAATATTTAGTCGATTAGGGTGCGATTGCTATCGCAATCTCTCAATCGAATACAACGACCTAGACACGAAAGATGCTTTCGTTATTATTAGTTATTATTAGTTATTGGAACTACTTTACTGTTCAGAAGCAGGCCTTTATTTCTGTACCAAATATCTATCACAAATTATCAAATTAACACTAATTACACTAACTTTTCTGCAAAACTTATTTAAACATTAATTATTATCACTTGCGCGACAACTCAACAGAGTTAAGCGTACGCTTTCACGATATAACCGAACTGAGAGCCTTCAGCCTTTCGTCTTTCTTTTTGCTTTTTATGTATTTCATTTATCAAATGGCGGTACCTCCCACTTCTTTGACGAACCTTTGAAATCATTCGTCCAATCGTTGGGAGAAGTCAAATATTAGTCTATTTAAATTCTATTCAGTCAAATTTCAACAAAACTATCACCTATATTATCTCTTACATTTAAAACTATTAGATATGATATACACACTACTTCTTGTTATTATTCATAAAAGCTATTTAATTTAATCATGTATCTGACACGCGGATGGAAAATTACTGGTTTTGAAACCAATTAAATAATGAATTTAGTTTCCTTTTTTTAAATGCGTCATTGGCTTGGGCTTGAGGAAAATAAATGATCGAAAGCACTGATGAGGTCTAAGTTGGAGCGCGTTGGCCTAGAATATGCCTATTCATTTTTGCTTTGAAGGTACTCAAATTATAGGTTGCAGGAAACATGGACGCCAGAAGAGCGTTTCAAACCTAAGCGGTTCGATTCCTGTGATTAGGTTGGATGTGTGGTTGAACTACATAAGGATGCCAATGCTCAAGACTTATCGCAGTTCTTTTGTTAGAACGGTGGTTCAAGGTTATGGAGTTCCTGAGCTCACTCTCCAAAGTATTTTAGCCTGAAAGCAATAAAGTGTCTTCATAGTTGGTTCTAAATTACTTCTGTCAATAAAGAATAACATATTTGAACAAATTGTTATAAAATACTATATAGTACGTCGATTATGGAATGTCAGTAAATGTCCGGAACTCCGAAATATATCGAGGGTACTGCGATACAGAATTATAATAAAAAGCGTCCCTTATTTCACACAACATTGAACTGCCTTCCGCTGACCGGATCTAATGGGGAACTACTTTGAAAATCACTCGGGTGATTGGAGTCGCAAGGGCTTTATTAATTTTGCTTCAATCCGCTTTGGGTTTGGTCTCATGGTTCGTAAGTTAATTTAATACTAAAGGCTAGCGGTCCGCTTCAAACTGTAACTAACTAGTTAGTTCCGCTAAAACCTTTGTATGGGTACTTCTAAATGCACTATTACTATGGGTAAAGGCAGTTTTGGCATAGGGAAGTTCTTGCTAGAAAAAGTGTATTTATATTATTTGTTTCTTCTTCATCAACCGATTTATGTCCATAGTTGGATAAAACTCTCTTAAATGGACTTCCACATTGAAAACTTTAATCACTATGAAAGACAGACCGAGCTACTGTCACTTGTCAGTCTGTTACCTTTTCACGCTAAAACCGAACGTTGAATTTGGCAAGGAGGTAGTATTCATCCTGAATTATAAACACGTAATTTTTGGTCCCAGAAAAATCAAAAAAATGAAAAAACCAGCCAAGTACGAGTCGGTCATGTTGGGTTCCATAACAGCGTACAAGATTTAACACAAGCTGTTATTAAGATTGACCAAAAACAAAAAAAAAAGGAGACTCTCTTTGATTTTTATCTTTATTTTGTCCCGCTGTTGGCACCCTTTGGGTGCGTGACCTTAAAAAGTCTTTATTTTTAAAAACCTAAACCCATTAATATGAGTACATACAATCCACATATTAAAGTAGCTGATGCCCGCAACTTCCTCTACGGGCATCAATTTTACTATTTATTACGTAACATACCTCTGTATCGTTGTATTGCAGATTTGAGTCCATTTAGTTTTATTTAGTCTTAAGTAGTAGAAACTAACACTCATCACTGCCTCGTTTTATGTGCCATTAGAGTACGGGAGCAGTGTTCAGTTGTAGTAACTGTGTCTTCTGCAAGCTGTTTATAGACGCTTCATTGAATTTAGCTGCAATGTAAACTTTGCTTCTAGGGCGAAATAGTTCTCTTTGAAAACAGTACTAACTAAATAGTTGTTCAAAATTGTGTTCTATTTAACTGTATTGTTGTTTATTTGAACACTTTTATGTTATCCTGACTGAATTTCATCCATGGCAATCAAAATCAACAAATACTAAGCAGAAGATATTATAGGTATGAGTGCACAAGTGTGTACAAACAGGTACTTTCTGTACCGATACTCACATAATCCGATGGGATGGAAATTCAAAACGTCCGTAGAGAGATTGGCCGTAGGCAGGCTTACGTGCTCTCATCGTCATCCATAAACAACCCATAAGCGACTTAGTATTGAGAAGATTTTAAGCAATAATCAACCACGCTAGCCCAATGCAAATTGATGGACACACATTCGGGAACATTATGGAGACCTCTCAATCGTGCAAATTTCCTCACGATATTTTCTTTTAACGTTGAAGCATGTGATATTTAATTGCTTGACACTTTATGGCCCGCTTGCAGAGACGCCGAGTTCGGCTTAACCCAGGAATAAATTTGTAATTTTGACAGAAGTTTTATACGGAATTTGTCAAAGCAGCAGCTAACTCTGGGTTAAAAGGATAACCCGGCGTTTCTGAAAGCGTCCATTAGAAATAAAAAAGAGGTCACGCCTTCGTTCAACTGTTGAAGTGTTCCAAGCAAACTAATTTCTGAAAGTAACTGGTCTGATAATGACTTCTGCAAGAAATTGCGGTAAATTATTAACTTACTGACCACATGTTTAAATCCTTCACAAAACTTACCCCAGATGAGTCTAGTTTAAGGGCTTATTTTACGACTCTCAATGTTATCTTGGACACTTGTAATCCTTAGTAAGGGTTCACGGTTAATAGAACTTGGGTTAATTATGTTGTAGGGAGTTAGTTTGCTCCATTAAGCTAATGAGAATGTTTTTGTTGTACTGTTCTTTTTTTATCTATTTCCAGTACTTATTTTTTTATTTATTTAGTACTAACTGACATGCCTGTCTTTGTATGGGTGGGTTTCTATTAGTTTAGGCAGCTTTCGGGTAGCCGATTTAATTTTTATATGCGCGCTAGGCTAAAGAACTACTATAGAGATTTTCATTCTGTTTTAACTAATGGATAGCCTGATTTTGCGAAACTGGATGAGGAAGTATACGCCAGAAAAACTCTCAAGAAGCTCTATTTTCGCTGATCACCCTTAAAATTCAGCTTATTTACAAATGTCATTTTATGAAAAGCTTCTGCTCTTCTCTTTAGAATCAGCCCCCCTAGCCCAGTTACACTTCGTTGTATCTATTCTCTTTCTATGATCGTTAACGCTTTACAGCAGGGGCTCCCAAAGTTTTTTTATCACGCCTCCCTTCTGAAGGGATAGGAGGTGTGATAAAAGCTTCAGCAACTCCTGCTTTAGAGGAAGCGTGTATTCGTGTGCATAAGCGTGTATCCGTGTACGTTATATAATATATAAGCGTGTAGCGTGAATTCTATTCCGTGGAGCGAAGGAGCGATCAAGAACGTTGTGTCTACTTGGCTACCAGTAAATAATTAATCGTTTCTAAGATCGCTTCCTCTAATATAGGGGTTCGCAAAGTGTTTTATCACGCTTCCTATCCTTTCAGAAGGGAGGCGAGCTAAAAAACTTTGGGAGCACCTGCTCTAAAGCGTTAACGATCATAAAAAGAGAATAGATACGACAATAGATATGTAATATGGCTAGGGGGGGCTGTTTTCCGAACTGATCGCGATGTCGGTATCATAATATCATATTATTTTATTCAACCTTCTCACCGATTTGGTCAGAGCATTTATCTTTGAGCCAGTTGTTTACATCCTCGTTTGTTGTGATGTTGTTTTACCGGAAACTAGAATTATTATTAAAATACCAAGTGATTTGCACTTGTGTGTTTAAATTAACAAATTATCACACTTTTAGCGTTTACGTTATTTTTTACTGAATGCTACAATTTTCCGCCTTCTACCCGTGATGATGGAAGCTCTGATCTGTTCATTTGGTATAAAATGCGATTCCACCGTTTTATTATGGAGTTTTTATTTGTATGTCGGTAATAATGCATCGCTTGGTCGTTGTCTTGATCGGTGTGGTTGTTTTGGTAAGCAAAAATTTTTTTTCTTCCTCTTAGTCGTCTCCTCATGACTGAGTGTCGTGACCCAGTTTGCTTATCAAAGCATATCAGGCGGTTCGATCTGAAGTTCTTTGAAAATCCAGGATGTTGGTGGTTGGTGTTGGCACACGAGTATTGGTGGATGCTTGGTGATAAAATTATTGTTTGTCCAACGAAATCAACAACACTCTTCCTCCACTTCTCTTGCCGTCTACTCGGTCGGTTACAAAGAGGCGTTCCAGATTATCAGATATCTTGGTTTTATTAACAAGAGAATCTTCTGCTCTTCCAAGATCGACACGTTTAATAAATAATATTCATTTACATATACCTATTGCGAGTATCATAGAATTATTATTAGTCTAAGGAGAGTATAATTTTGTGGAGGCTTATCCGAGGGCCCGCTCTGTGACCCAGGATTCCTGACAAAAGGACGAAATCAAAGAAAGTTCGTGCATTTGGTGTGGACACACGCAACCTGACTTGCCTATCTAATCTATCTATCTATCTATCTATTTAATCTATCTAATATCTAAACGAGCAATTCTTATATATATATATATATATATATATATATATATATATATATATATATATATATAATCGATCTAGCTAAGTTTCATTTTTAGAAAAGGTCGTTTTATCCGTGTTTTCAGACAATGAAAAACCCCTTACGATATCATTAGAATACGAAGGTAAATTTCGCCATCATCTATTAATTTCCGATAGCTCGGTAAGTCGGGCCCGAAACCTGAAGACGTTGATATCATCTAAACCTAAAGTTGATATCATCTCCCTCCCAATAAGCGGAATGCTTGTGCTAGGAGTGGGTACGACAATAGTGCACGGGTGGGGTTCGAACCTGCGACCTTTCAGTATTCAGTACGCACCTTTAACCGTTGGGCTATTAAGGCTTTTAATACGATTAGAGACATCTGGTGACAGAAAGGCTGGTTCATTTTTTGCGCAAAGGATCAGCCTGGCTGTCCAACGCGGAAATGCAGACAGTATTCTTGGCACCATTCCATACATGATTCCGGACATGATTTGTAGAGTAATTAGATTAGTTAAGCTATGAGTTTTATTGTAACATTCTTAGATTAATGACTCAATATTCTAAGGTAACATTAGAATAATTAAAAAAAATTTGAAGACGCTGCTGATATCGATTTTTTTCTCTTTTCAGGTCAAAACAGACGTTGATGTACGACGTTGCTTTGAAACAGCTGCGGTGAGTTTTATTTCTGTTTTATCTGAATTATGTAAACATTTGATAAAATATGGATTGTCTCTTTCCAGTTCAATGGAGGCTGTTGCCAGTTCAACATTAGAGAAGAAAAGATTGCAGTGATAAGGGAATGCACTGAAAAGTCCAATCGTGATCCTCAGTCCGTAAGGGATTTCTTCTTTTCTTTAAAATTTATCTTTTCTTTGGAGCCTTTTTCATCTTCTTTGGCTATTTTACTTCTTTGTAAAGGTCTCTTACTTATTACTTAATGAATTCCTCTTAAGAGATCAACTACTAATAATAGTAATAATATTAAACTTATTAATGAAGCCGCTACTTGATAAACAAATCCTTGGATTTATGTTTGTTTGACTGCCGCTTTGAGTACTAAACCAACAATACTCAAAGGACGGCCGTCGTCTCAACGCGCACAATTGCGTTGTGAGCCTTGGTGGCGCTACGCAAACTATTTCATAAATAGTTTCAAACGTTTTGAATTTGTTATCGTAGCTAATCTTTACATAATGAATTCCTTTTACTTTTGGAGCTCTAATAAGGTCTGAATTTTCTTAATAATGCTCGCGATTTCATCTGCGTGCATTAAGATTTTTACAAAAGCCGTAGGAATTATACTTATTTTGATTTTCCGCGCTAAAAAGTATCCTATATCACTCTTTTGATCTTTACAAATACCCTGCTTTCGTAGCCTCCTCAGTTACATTGTTAAGAGATCAATTGAGCTCTGCTTTTTCCCGTGACTTCATCAGGTTTTTGAAAATCCCGCTGAAATCAATACAAAAAATCATGACTGAAGGACCAACCAAAAAATCAACACACTTTGAATTTTAATAGGTATTAGTAAGGATTAAGTATGACTGAAATGTTTTTTTTTTATTATTTTTAGTGCGCTTTCGAAACTTGTTATGGGGAAAAAATCGGATTTCTCTTATCAAATGGGACTGTTGATAAAACCTCTTTGGAAACAATGATAGAGCAAGACTTTGAGAACCACACCGATATTATGGAGATAGCTAAGCAGAAATGTTTGATTGACAATCTAGGCTTCTACGGACCTCCGCAAATGTGTCAAGTGAAGAAAGTTGGAAATTGTTTACGTGTTCATACTGTATTGGTAAGAATAGACACAAATATTATCTATCTACTATCAAAAACATAAATTAAGTTGCTTGTCCACTAAAGCGTAGTGCAGTGTGTTCAGCAAATCAATCAGATTATTAATTATTAGATAGCCTTTGGCGGGAACTTTGTCCGCATGGATATATTTATGTCCATAAAAGTCTCTACGTCACTCTCTACTCCATGTCACTCTTAGATCTTTTGTATCCATACGAAAAATCAAGTCGATTGTCGAGCATGCAAAACCTACGTGGTTTTGGCTGGGAGGCATAGTATTAGTTATAGTAATTATAACCTTTTTTTGTATAATAAATATTAAAAAAAAAAGCAAAAGATTTCTGCGGGATTGAAGGGCGAACCAACAAACAAAGAGAAATTATTCTTCTTTGAGTGCCTCTCGGATAGCAGTCAGCTTTGTTTAAGGTGGATTATACGTGTCTGCCCGCGAAATTCAAATTTAATTTGGTTTTTCGCAATTTGTAAACTAATACGACAAAAGTAGGCTTATGGCATTCTAATTGCGCCAAAGGCAGTATAATCTTCACAGGTTTACATAAAAATCTTTACTTGAAAGGAAATTAGTCAGAATATCGCCTAATTTGTGAATAGCTCACGTCCAACTCGATATTCTGACTAATTTTTTAAACTGGACACTTTCAAGTAAAGATTTTTATGTAAACCTGTGAAGATGATACTGCCTTTGGCGCAATTAGAATGCCATAAGACTACTTTGTCGTATTAGTTTACAAATTGCGAAAAACTCAATTAAATTTGAATTACGCGGGCCGACCCGGTATATTCCACCTTATACTCCTGCTTGTGCTGCGCGAGGCGATAGAGTTATCTGCACTCGTGATTCCAGTCCATCTCAGATGTTAAACTTTTCCCATCATCAAGATAAATTGTAGGTGCTCGTACCTCTCGTGCCTAAGAATAATACCTTTAACTGTTTCTATTTTCAGAACTGTCCTCAATGGGCTGATACGGAGCACTGCAACAAAGTAAAGAAGATAATTACCGAATGTGAAAGTGTGTATCCATAAAAATCGCACATTTTTACAAAATATTTAAACATACTTTTAGTAGGTTGCACCACGCCGTAATCAGAATAAGATATTTTTACTTTATTTGTACTTAATACTATGTTATAATAAAATAATAACCTACACAAATAAATAGATTTTCTATCTGTGATTTTCAAATAACTGCCTCTAATTAAGGTCATAATAATATGATTAACAAATTAAATTAACATAATAAGGATTAGCTACACTGAACTTGACTAATATTTTCCAATCTCCTCCAAATAAGCGGAAAACCTGTTTTATCTACTCCAGCATCGAAAAGTTCCAATTTCGAATTTGACAGCTGAATCGGAATGAACCCTCTTTCGGTTTTGCTTCTCATTTCGATGCAGCTCGTTGTATGAGAGCTGCATCTTCATAAAATAGGATAACTAAAGCTAAGAGGGTCTGAGTTCTGGCACTTTTGTATCGTTCATATAAATGTGTTAAAGTTGGTACCCAACCCACTCTATGGTTGCTACTGCCACTCAATATTAATATCAAACCTAGAAAAAATTAAATAATTAAAAAAAAAAAAACTACGCGGCAAACGGATTAATTTTGCAACTAGTGCAATTTGTATTGATTTGACTTTTTTATTAATCGTAAAGGAAAGTAATAAATTATAAAGACGACGTAATTTTGTTAATGATTTTATTTTTCTTATCGTAGATAAAATCTTGTATGCAACTGTACGTAATTAGACATTTTAATTCTTGACTTGACAGCACTCAAGGCGAGGCAGCACTTGATTTAAAATGACCCTCATTACGATGCAGTTGCATAAATAGCTATTATATTATGTGTGTACTACAATAGTGCAACGGGTGGGGTCTGAAAGGTCGATCCTTTCAGGTTTCAGTCCGCACCTTTGGCCGTTGGGTTATTGAGTAGAAATTAATTTTATTATACCGATTGAATGTTAAATTGGTTGGCAGTGTAACGACTGCAATCACCACTGATTGCCGCGATACTCTTTCGCTCTTGGCTAAAATAGGTACATTATTGCCTATTATTGCAGTAAGAATGCCATAGATTCTAGACTCTGCTGGTCTCAAATAAAAATATTATAGTGGGGTATATTTTTCACTTAATCTTATTACAGATAAAATACATTCTTAGTGTCTGGGTATAAGGGTCCGTTACATGAGCATCTCTCATGCAATTTAAATTAGCAAGTTTGTAAACTGGATTCACAAAGTTAAATGGATTTAGAGCGCAAGCTACGGACTGGTAATGAATTGGATTTGTTTCGGATGGTGGATGAATTAAGTATACCTACATCATGAGGAAATCTTTCTTCCTCATTAGAAATAAAAATCAATGTTTGTATGTTTGTCCTCTATGCGTTCCGAAAGCATTGATCAGATTGTGAAGAAACTTTGGAAGGGTGCTCTGGGGATTTTTAAACAAAAAATAGCTAAATGAAAAAGGAACTAAAAAAAAAGGGGAAAAAAATAATCATTTGGACTCGAACCGGGGTTTCGGGACCGCCCGATATCCCACCTGAGCTATTATACCTTGTAGATGGTGGCGAAATTTACCTTCGTATTCTAATGACATTGTAGCAGTTTTTCATTGCATGAAAACACGGATAAAACGACGTTTTCTAAAAATGAAACCTAGCTAGATCGATTTTTTGCCCCGAAACCTCCTGCATACTGAATTTCATGAAAATATCAGAATAAATTTTATAAACACATATCAAAAATTCCGAAGCCAGCGGGATTCGAACCCACATCTCTTGGGAAACGCGCCCGAGTGTGTTAGCCACTTACACTATAGCCACGGTCGAACTACCCGTCCGCATCGAAATTAGTGATATGTATCTACTTTCTCAGTTTAAGCAACTGCTAGCGACATCTAGTAGCAACACGTTACAGTTATTGATCTACTTTCCAAGATCCCATATTACAATGGAGCTCGTTAGGAACTAGAGATGCCACATTGCTTTTTTTACTATTTTTATTTTTATTAAAGTGTTTACCTACACTTAAGGAAATATCAGAATAAATTTTATAAACACATATCAAAAATTCCGAAGCCAGCGGGATTCGAACCCACATCTCTTGGGAAACGCGCCCGAGTGTGTTAGCCACTTACACTATAGCCACGGTCGAACTACCCGTCCGCATCGAAATTAGTGATATGTATCTACTTTCTCAGTTTAAGCAACTGCTAGCGACATCTAGTAGCAACACGTTACAGTTATTGATCTACTTTCCAAGACCCCATATTACAATGGAGCTCGTTAGGAACTAGAGATGCCACATTGCTTTTTTTACTATTTTTATTTTTATTAAAGTGTTTACCTACACTTAAGGAAATATCAGAATAAATTTTATAAACACATATCAAAAATTCCGAAGCCAGCGGGATTCGAACCCACATCTCTTGGGAAACGCGCCCGAGTGTGTTAGCCACTTACACTATAGCCACGGTCGAACTACCCGTCCGCATCGAAATTAGTGATATGTATCTACTTTCTCAGTTTAAGCAACTGCTAGCGACATCTAGTAGCAACACGTTACAGTTATTGATCTACTTTCCAAGACCCCATATTACAATGGAGCTCGTTAGGAACTAGAGATGCCACATTGCTTTTTTTTACTATTTTTATTTTTATTAAAGTGTTTACCTACACTTAAGGAAATATCAGAATAAATTTTATAAACACATATCAAAAATTCCGAAGTCAGCGGGATTCGAACCCACATCTCTTGGGAAACGCGCCCGAGTGTGTTAGCCACTTACACTATAGCCACGGTCGAACTACCCGTCCGCATCGAAATTAGTGATATGTATCTACTTTCTCAGTTTAAGCAACTGCTAGCGACATCTAGTAGCAACACGTTACAGTTATTGATCTACTTTCCAAGACCCCATATTACAATGGAGCTCGTTAGGAACTAGAGATGCCACATTGCTTTTTTTTACTATTTTTATTTTTATTAAAGTGTTTACCTACACTTAAGGAAATATCAGAATAAATTTTATAAACACATATCAAAAATTCCGAAGCCAGCGGGATTCGAACCCACATCTCTTGGGAAACGCGCCCGAGTGTGTTAGCCACTTACACTATAGCCACGGTCGAACTACCCGTCCGCATCGAAATTAGTGATATGTATCTACTTTCTCAGTTTAAGCAACTGCTAGCGACATCTAGTAGCAACACGTTACAGTTATTGATCTACTTTCCAAGACCCCATATTACAATGGAGCTCGTTAGGAACTAGAGATGCCACATTGCTTTTTTTACTATTTTTATTTTTATTAAAGTGTTTACCTACACTTAAGGAAATATCAGAATAAATTTTATAAACACATATCAAAAATTCCGAAGCCAGCGGGATTCGAACCCACATCTCTTGGGAAACGCGCCCGAGTGTGTTAGCCACTTACACTATAGCCACGGTCGAACTACCCGTCCGCATCGAAATTAGTGATATGTATCTACTTTCTCAGTTTAAGCAACTGCTAGCGACATCTAGTAGCAACACGTTACAGTTATTGATCTACTTTCCAAGACCCCATATTACAATGGAGCTCGTTAGGAACTAGAGATGCCACATTGCTTTTTTTACTATTTTTATTTTTATTAAAGTGTTTACCTACACCTAAGGAAATATCAGAATAAATTTTATAAACACATATCAAAAATTCCGAAGCCAGCGGGATTCGAACCCACATCTCTTGGGAAACGCGCCCGAGTGTGTTAGCCACTTACACTATAGCCACGGTCGAACTACCCGTCCGCATCGAAATTAGTGATATGTATCTACTTTCTCAGTTTAAGCAACTGCTAGCGACATCTAGTAGCAACACGTTACAGTTATTGATCTACTTTCCAAGACCCCATATTACAATGGAGCTCGTTAGGAACTAGAGATGCCACATTGCTTTTTTTTACTATTTTTATTTTTATTAAAGTGTTTACCTACACTTAAGGAAATATCAGAATAAATTTTTTTTATAAACACATATCAAAAATTCCGAAGCCAGCGGGATTCGAACCCACATCTCTTGGGAAACGCGCCCGAGTGTGTTAGCCACTTACACTATAGCCACGGTCGAACTACCCGTCCGCATCGAAATTAGTGATATGTATCTACTTTCTCAGTTTAAGCAACTGCTAGTTGCTTAAACTGAGAAAGTAGTCGCTAGCAGTTGCTTAAACTGAGAAAGTAGATACATATCACTAATTTCGATGCGGACGGGTAGTTCGACCGTGGCTATAGTGTAAGTGGCTAACACACTCGGGCGCGTTTCCCAAGAGATGTGGGTTCGAATCCCGCTGGCTTCGGAATTTTTGATATGTGTTTATAAAATTTATTCTGATATTTCCTTAAGTGTAGGTAAACACTTTAATAAAAATAAAAATAGTAAAAAAAGCAATGTGGCATCTCTAGTTCCTAACGAGCTCCATTGTAATATGGGGTCTTGGAAAGTAGATCAATAACTGTAACGTGTTGCTACTAGATGTCGCTAGCAGTTGCTTAAACTGAGAAAGTAGATACATATAACTAATTTCGATGCGGACGGGTAGTTCGACCGTGGCTATAGTGTAAGTGGCTAACACACTCGGGCGCGTTTCCCAAGAGATGTGGGTTCGAATCCCGCTGGCTTCGGAATTTTTGATATGTGTTTATAAAATTTATTCTGATATTTCCTTAAGTGTAGGTAAACACTTTAATAAAAATAAAAATAGTAAAAAAAGCAATGTGGCATCTCTAGTTCCTAACGAGCTCCATTGTAATATGGGGTCTTGGAAAGTAGATCAATAACTGTAACGTGTTGCTACTAGATGTCGCTAGCAGTTGCTTAAACTGAGAAAGTAGATACATATCACTAATTTCGATGCGGACGGGTAGTTCGACCGTGGCTATAGTGTAAGTGGCTAACACACTCGGGCGCGTTTCCCAAGAGATGTGGGTTCGAATCCCGCTGGCTTCGGAATTTTTGATATGTGTTTATAAAATTTATTCTGATATTTCCTTAAGTGTAGGTAAACACTTTAATAAAAATAAAAATAGTAAAAAAAGCAATGTGGCATCTCTAGTTCCTAACGAGCTCCATTGTAATATGGGGTCTTGGAAAGTAGATCAATAACTGTAACGTGTTGCTACTAGATGTCGCTAGCAGTTGCTTAAACTGAGAAAGTAGATACATATCACTAATTTCGATGCGGACGGGTAGTTCGACCGTGGCTATAGTGTAAGTGGCTAACACACTCGGGCGCGTTTCCCAAGAGATGTGGGTTCGAATCCCGCTGGCTTCGGAATTTTTGATATGTGTTTATAAAATTTATTCTGATATTTCCTTAAGTGTAGGTAAACACTTTAATAAAAATAAAAATAGTAAAAAAAAAGCAATGTGGCATCTCTAGTTCCTAACGAGCTCCATTGTAATATGGGGTCTTGGAAAGTAGATCAATAACTGTAACGTGTTGCTACTAGATGTCGCTAGCAGTTGCTTAAACTGAGAAAGTAGATACATATCACTAATTTCGATGCGGACGGGTAGTTCGACCGTGGCTATAGTGTAAGTGGCTAACACACTCGGGCGCGTTTCCCAAGAGATGTGGGTTCGAATCCCGCTGGCTTCGGAATTTTTGATATGTGTTTATAAAATTTATTCTGATATTTCCTTAAGTGTAGGTAAACACTTTAATAAAAATAAAAATAGTAAAAAAAGCAATGTGGCATCTCTAGTTCCTAACGAGCTCCATTGTAATATGGGGTCTTGGAAAGTAGATCAATAACTGTAACGTGTTGCTACTAGATGTCGCTAGCAGTTGCTTAAACTGAGAAAGTAGATACATATCACTAATTTCGATGCGGACGGGTAGTTCGACCGTGGCTATAGTGTAAGTGGCTAACACACTCGGGCGCGTTTCCCAAGAGATGTGGGTTCGAATCCCGCTGGCTTCGGAATTTTTGATATGTGTTTATAAAATTTATTCTGATATTTCCTTAAGTGTAGGTAAACACTTTAATAAAAATAAAAATAGTAAAAAAAGCAATGTGGCATCTCTAGTTCCTAACGAGCTCCATTGTAATATGGGGTCTTGGAAAGTAGATCAATAACTGTAACGTGTTGCTACTAGATGTCGCTAGCAGTTGCTTAAACTGAGAAAGTAGATACATATCACTAATTTCGATGCGGACGGGTAGTTCGACCGTGGCTATAGTGTAAGTGGCTAACACACTCGGGCGCGTTTCCCAAGAGATGTGGGTTCGAATCCCGCTGGCTTCGGAATTTTTGATATGTGTTTATAAAATTTATTCTGATATTTCCTTAAGTGTAGGTAAACACTTTAATAAAAATAAAAATAGTTCATGAAAATAGTTGATGAATTTCCTAGATTCAGATTATATTATATATACATAATAATATAATATACAAGAATTGCTCGTTTAAAGGTATTAAATAGATAGATACCAAGGAACGAGCATTTTATTATAATTACTCATCTTCTTCTTCTTCTTTATCAACCGATAGGACGTCCACAGCTGAACAAAGGTCTCTTGCATGGACTTCCACAATTCTCGGTCATGCGCCGCCTGTAACCAGCGGCTTTCTGCTCCTCGTCTGATGTGGTTCACTTATTAGGAGGACTGCAAATAACGTATCCCGGTGCGGGGTCGCCACTCCAGAACTTTGGGACCCGAACGACCATAATATGTGCCCATTTCCACTTCAGTTTCGCGACTCGTTGAGCTATGTCGATAACTTTGGTTCTCCTACATAATATTGTTCTTAATATTGGAACGTAAGTTCCTTATCGCGCGGTACGGACGGGGGCTAGACGGAAAAAATTAAGGAACCGACATTCGACACATTTTTGAAACCGACACTTTTTTGTTGAATGTGAATTTTGCATTGTGTTCTTAGAAGATTGACATTGTGTTATAGAAATTGTTTAAAATAAAATTGAAAATGGGAAATTCGGTCTGTCGAGCTGGGATTCGAACCATCGACTTTGAACTTTGAACATGCGACTGCCGGAGCCACTAGGCCACGGAGACCCAATGTTGTGTCGCGAAAATACCGAACACAATGTAATCGAAAGGAACTACGTTCCATCCGGGTGTCCCTTGACGCCTCTCAAGTTTTTTTTATCTTCATTGGTTGGTATTTATAAAGATTTATTATATAGATTTATATTCGCTCGAAGTGATCAGTCATAAATACTAGATCCTCGTTCGACAATTAATCACCGGTTGCCCGCACAATCACGAGCGTGGAGTGTCCGAGTATGACACATCTCCCTCCGTGATGGATGGAGATCTCCTCACGACATGATTACTCATGTTCACCCATATTCGAAGAGGGCGAGCTTAATAATTCATAATCGTTTTGCCAACGTAGGGATGGACTAAAACGTTTATTTCCTCTTAGAGACTATTTAGCTTTAATCTAAATATATAAAAGGAAAAGGTGACTGACTGACTGGCTGACTGACTGACTGATCTATTAACGCACAGCTCAAACCACTGGACGGATCAGGTTGAAATTTGGCATACAGGTAGTATGACGTGAGCATCTACTAAAAAAAATTTGAAAATTCAATCCCAGAGGGGGTAGAATAGGGGTTTAAAAAATCTAACTTAACGTTAAGGAAGCCGCGGGCAAAAAGCAGTAATATTATAAACTAGCGACTGGCCCTGGCTTCGCACGGGTAGCACTAATTATTATCTACATAATAATATAGGTAGATTCCTAGTCACAAACAAAACACCAAAAAAATCCTGCAATTGATCCGTTCGCTAGCAAACTTCATAGGATCACCCGCTGGGCTAATCTAAAGATTGCTTGAAAGTTTCATCAAAATCCAGCCATTTTGGAGTCCACGGGGAACATGCACACATATACACGTCGATTTTGAATTTATTAGATGTGAAAAAGCGTTTGTCTCTTGGTTTGTCCTTCAACCACGCAGACGTGATTTTGTTTATGGGTATACCCAGTTGAAGATTTGGAGAGACATGCTATGCTAGATACTTTTATCCTGGAAAAAAAATTTAAAGGAGGGTTCCTGGGTGTTAAAAACCAAACCCCAACTCCAAGTCGCGCGGAAAAGACGTTCGTTAGATTTTAGGGTTTGTTTCTTGGAAATATTTGTACGTGTGTAGTAAGTGTCCCTCAACATTTCTTATGGACAATCGTGTAGCATTACCTGTACGCTTATTCTGTCGATGTTAGTCTGAGATTTAATGAGACAACTTCAACTTTCGTATTGTGTTCGTACAAACTTCTCACAGCGTTCTTGTTATTTAATTCTCGATGGTGACGTCTTTCGTATTGTAACGACTAACGATGAAGCACTGGGAAATACTCGAACACTTTAAGTTCGCAATGTTTCCGCTTGGGGCGTTGGCTGTAGATATATGAAGAAGCTCGAAACATAGATTCGATGTAGACGGTAAACTTTCAAAACTTCAATCCCACTGAGAATTTAAATACGCAGCTTTCATTTGTAGTACATATTACACGTACCAGGTAGATTCACGTAGCTTGAACTACAGTTAAGTTTTAAAGAAAGCAAAGTATAATGAGTACAATAAAATAATAATATTAACATACATATATTTTAAAAGGCTTATTTCCACTGGACGTGCTTTATCTTTGAAAAAGATAATCTTTCGATTAAATGAAAACCATAAAATTTCAGGGAATAATGTTGTGTCACGGCTGCCAGTTTATCTCTGTAGATAAAGCCGAAGGTCAGTAATAACCCCCGCTTTCAGTGTCATAACTTTCAGGATAAAATAACGTATTTTTAATAAAAAGATTTAAAGGATATTGGAGTATATTCCCACGCAAGAAATACGTATGTAACAAAAATCGGCCAAGTGCGAGTCGGGACTCGCTATTTTAGGGTTCCATACATATGACCAAATCACTTTTTTTAAAACTAGATACATAGCTATTTAGATATCTGAGTTCTTAGATAGTACTAAATTAGCATATTATGGGGAAAAAATGCTCATTTGTTTTGGTCACAATTTTGATTTCCCCATTTCTTCGTTTTTGAAGTTAAAAAATAATAAAAAATATATTTGAACTCCAATTGATGAGCTCTAGATAATGACACCCTACATACCAGGGTAAAAAAAATTTCGATTCCTTTTTTATGTATTGTATTTCATAAAAAATAAAGGTCTCCCTTTATTTTTTAATTTAATTTAATTTTTATTATTTGTTGTTGTAGCGGCAATAGAAATACACACTCTGTGAAAATTTCAACTGTCTTCCTATTACGGTTTACGAGATACAGCCCGCTGACAAACGGATGGACAGACGGACAGCGGAGGCTCAGTAATAGGGTCCCGTTGGCACCCTTTGGGTACGGAACCCTAAAAACAAACTAGCTAATGTCCGCGAAACCTGAGTGGGTTTGAGTTTTTTTAATCCTGTGAGGCTCTATGATTTTACGTGGCAAGCTGTTAGGTAGGTACTTACACCCGTATTCAGGATGCAGTATGCATTACAATCCTACTATATAATATTACTAGCGGCCCGTCCCGGCTTCGCACGGGTAGACATAAATAGGTACAGATATTTAAGTTATAAGCATGCTAATTAAAACGACGATGAATCACTAAATTAGAAAAAAATTGTATGCTTATTTTAAAGCCTCCCTGTACACTACGTTGGCTGTGGACTGTGGTATTTGTAGGTGGCAACAAAACGTATTGATTTTCAGGAGATCCTACTCGAGAAAGTGCCACATACAATTGCCCGTGGGAAAAGCACTCTTTCCTTAAGTCGATACCAACTATGGAAAAAGTTTGTCCCTGGGATTTATTTATTGTTAGGGCAAAGGATATTTTTAAAGGGAACTGTAACCTTTTAAAAGATATGGGCAAATCAGTTGGTATCATCGGGATCCGCGGAACATGTGCGAGCTGACCGGCCGCGGGACCCGTAATGATAGTTGCTACTATCACATTATCTCTTAATTCTTTGACCAATAGTCTTGTACCATTACACATATTGGGAGGGCTTAAATTTCTTAAAAGCATAACAGGCGTACCTATTTTTAATTTTTGTTCATGAGGTGGCAAGCCAGCAGGATTGAGGGAATTTAAAAATTCCTGTGGGTAGTGCACTGTATCTTCGATGTTGCACACGGTGTCAACAGATTTGTAACATTTAAAATCACCTGGTACTTTTTCAATAATAATTTTGTTTATCTCATTTACTGAGTCGTTTCTGGGTGACAATATCGCTCTCGAACAGAGCCAATGGAAATTTCTTACTGTAAGATTGTTGATGTCGGGATAGATTGTGTCTATAAGGATTTCTAGACTGTGAACAGTTTGAGCCAATTCAATATCCAACAGTACTTGAGAGCTGTTTGCAATTGGAGTAGTAAATTTTCCGTCTCCTAATTTAAGTATATTTAAAGTGTGATTCCTAATACTAAAACTAAGTAGCTCTGAAAAGAACTTTTTAGTGAAGCATAAAAATGTGTTAAAAAAACTCGAAATATTCAATGTCGCTTGCGTCCACTGCGTAAGGAGCCGACCGCGCGAATGTGCCGCGCGGCTACCTAGTTCATAATGGTGCACCCCCTTCTCCCGCACTGCCCCTCTCACGAAGAGTTAGTTATAGTTACTCGATGCGCTGCGTGGCGTCCCCCGCCGGCATGTATTTTTATTTTAATTTCATGATATCTTTTGAATGGAATGTCCGATTTCAATAATTCAAAAAATAATCATCAGGTATTGAGACAGTCTTGAATATTAAATTATTTATTTGGATAAAAATTTATAAATGGTATGGATAACACGGTCTGATTTTGATCTGCTTTCTATCAATTTGTTAAATGTAAAAAAGTAGTTATAGTGACGTAACTACAATAGTTAGACACATGGTCTCGCGAAGTTTTTTGTAGATATTGATATATTCTATAATAATATTGTCGAACATTTTTTTGTCCTATCATTAATACTCTTCGCAGCGTATGCGATGAAAGACATTTTATGGCTAATTTTTTTACACCTTCGGTTGGTTTTAATAGGAATTTCTAAAGATTTCTATAGTAATCTAGTACTAAATATAGCCTATGTTACTCAGTGATAATGTAGCTTTCTAATGAAAAAATAATTATTAAAATCGGTCCAGTACTTTTTGAGTTTATTCGTTACATACAAAAATACAAAAATACAAATCTTTCCTCTTTATAATATTAATAATAATAATAAATAATATAATATAGTGTAGATGTAGATAAATGTGAAAGTTTGTAAGGATGTATGGAGGGATGGATGGATGTTTGTTACTCTTTCACGCTACAACGAATGAACCGATTTGGCTGAAATTTGGAATGGAGATAATTCAAGTGGGTCTGCCAGACTCTTCCGGCCAAAAAAAGGGGTTTGCGTAATTTTTTTCCTGAAAGAGTCAGACATTTTCTATCGAATGCACTGAAAAAAATCAAAATCCGCGATGAAGGTAAAACATTTTTTAATTTTTGAAAAAGAAAATTTTTCTTAACATTGTTTCGGCTTTTCAAATTAATGCACACCGAGAGTATTATAAACTTATAATGTTTAACTATCAATTCGAATACAAAATTTTCGAATCCGCGTGAGAGGAGTTTCAATGCTACCAGCTCCCGGTATATACTCGTAAGTACAATAATGAACGTAAATCTTACTGTTATCATTAAAATTTAGACAGAAAGTACTTACTCGCAAAATCACTACACAATAGCACATTAGAGTTTCAGAAATATTACGAGATTTTGATAAGGTATCAAACAGCGATGCTTTTGTAGGCGAAATATTTCAGACCCTCTTAGAATCCACTTTGCACTGAAATTAGAAAGATTAAAAGTCGTTAGAAAGTAATTAGGCCGATTAACTTGAATTTGTTGATTCCTTGACCTAAATGCTTCCGTACCCTTTCTTCGAAAATGTATTATACGGATTTGCGAAGTAGACGGAACGTAAACTTTGCTTGAACATTAGTTTATTGTTGTTTTCGAAACATTTGTTGTGTGTTTTTTGAATAGTGGATAATAATATAGTTTACATTGATATATCATCTAAATCTATTTCTGGCCCACTACTCTACACAAGTGGGCACGGATCTTACCTCAGAAGGAGAATGGCTTAGTCCACAACTCTGGCTGAGTCATCATCATCATCATTATCAACCCATCATCGGCTCACTACTGAGCGAGGTCTTCTCTCAGAGAAGGGCTATAGGCCATAGTCCACCACGCTGGCCCAATACGTATTGGCGGTGGCTGGCTGAGTAGGTACGGACTGTTTGTTGTGGGGATTTGAGAACCTACAGATTGATATCTAGTCTTTTACTTAGATAATATCTGTAGTGTCAAGGTAAAAGGGGATGAGTCTAAAACACAACTTTTCACCAGGGGTTAATAAAGAAAACCAACCTGTGGCTCTTATGACACTTATAAAGAAATTGTATGTAAAAAAAGTATGTAATAAGAAGATGACTACACATAACTCCTTTTTACTATAATAGGTTTTGCTATTAATTATAAATAGACTCTATTGAGATTTGTTATTTGAGATTCACGAAATAAAAACCAACCAAGTGCGTGTCGGGCCACGCGCAGTGTAGGGTTCCGTAGTTGAAAGATACTGAATATATTTTGAGTTCCATGACTTAAATACTATAATAAATTACAAAATATGCAACTTACACTACGTGTAATACCTAACTTAGAAAAAACAGATATAACTCCTTAACTAATGAACCCTACTTAGCCGTGATAGTTTTCCTTTAAAATTCATTATATATTCCGCTGCTGTGAGTTTTTTCTTGTATCCTATATACAAACATTTAGCTGGCAGAGGGGGGGCATTATTACACTTGACTCTAATAATGAATTGAATAATGAATTGAAAAATGGTGTTCCCACACCTACAATATTTTTGAAAGACCTATTCAACGACACCCCACACTATGGGATGAGAAAAAAAAATCATCCCCACTTTACATGTAGGGGAGGTACCCTAAAAAAATTATTTTTCACAATTTTATTTCACCACTTTGTCGGCGTGATTGATATTTATACCCTTGTCAAATTACAGATTTCTAGTACCAAATAGTCTCTGAGCTAAACCGCTGACTGAAGGACAGACGGACAAACGGACAGACATGGCGAAACTATAAGGGTTCCTTGTTTACTACGGAACCCTAAAAATGCATTCTATTATTGACTCATTTACTTTTTACAGTAGGTAATACATGGTAATATATTTTATCTAACTGTGTAATTAACTCATTTTACAAAACTTCTGAATCATCCCTTCTTACCTTGACACCACAGATATAATTTGGGATTAAATATAGCGACCACCAAAAAATATAATGAAACCCTAAGCTTTCATTCGAAGACCAGATGTAGTAAATGGTCATCAAATCTTGTTTAACAAGTACTTACTATATTTGTCAAAATTTTAGGTTAGGTTAGGGTTAGACATGAATATTTAGGTATCCTTAGGTTCTATTGGTTTAAAATACCTAACCTAAATGTTTTTTGTGCGATTAAAGTTAGAATTATATTAAAATGTGGTTAAAATTTTGGTAGTCATTGACTAATTATACTGGTGATCATTTACTATTTCTGATAATCAGTTAAAAATAAGCCAAATTATCTATACATATAATAAAACTGTAACTAGAAAATTTCTGTACAATTAATATATTTTGAAAATTTTAATTGGGGGATGCTTTACTATCGATACCGAGCCCAAAACAGATTTTTATTTAATTTTTGTCTGTTTGTCTGTTTGTTTGTCCTTCTTTCACGTAAAAACTACCGCACAGATTTTTATAAAATTTTATACCGTGGTAGCTTATTACTCGGGTCAACATCTAGGCTACTTTTTATCCCGGAAAATCAAGGAGTTCCCGAGGGACTTTAAAAACTAAATCCACGCGGACAAAGTCGCGGGCATCAGCTAGTACTTAATATTATAGAAAACCAAAAAATCCGCGTGATTTTTAAATATGTACTAACTCTACGCAGACGAAGTCGCGGGCAAAAGCTAGTCAAGAAATAAACTTAAAATGCAATATTACAAAGAAAATTTCCAAGCTGATGCATTATTTTTGATTCCGGAATAGACAAGCAATGAATATTATATTTTCCAACTTGCGAGCTTTAAATGCAGATTTAGATGCTCTAGTCTGATAGAGCTTTGTTTTAAACAATGTAGCGATAAAGCTCCCCGAACAAAGCCAAAATACGTTTTATGCCCTTAACGAGCGTTGAAGAGGCTATTATGAAATCGCCATAAAATTTGTAAAACATTACAGTTACAGTACAGGAGCTGGAGAATGAATAGTTATTTATTTTGTACGAGTTTTCGCGACTTAAAAGTGGCTTAAATATTACTTTCCTTATTTACGTAGTACCACGCTTACCTAGACATCCTTTAGATTCCTATCCTATGTCCTACTATAATATTATAAATGCGAAACTTTGTGAGGATGGATGGATGGATGTTTGTTAATCTTTCACGCCACAAGGACAGAACCGATTTGGCTGAAATTTGGAATATAGCTCATACCCAGAAACACATTAACACATAAGCTACATTTTATCGCGGAAAATTAAACAGTTACTGCGGAAATTAAAAAACCTTAATCCACGTGGACGAAGTCACGGGCATCACCTAGTGATTAATATGTACGCAAGAATAGGTGAACCCGGCGTAAAATTGTTACCTACCTGTGTTAAATAATTTAATGTATGCGTCAATTAATCCATCAATTATCATCGTCCAATATCAAATAATATTGTTTGCCTACAACCGAAACATCTGTTCCATTATACTAATGTGTCCATATGACCCAGTTCTAACGTTTTCTGTTACGTATGTAAGTAGTATGAGTTGAAACGTCTCGATAAGGTTAATAGAGTTCTGGAACAATACAAAGCCAGAGTAAAATGAAGCTGAAGCTTTATGTTTTTAATGCATTCCGCACTTCCGATTTGTGCCAATACCTATTGTCCTACCTGTGGCTAGCTAGTACCTAGCTGTGGCTTAAAGATCCATATTAAGTTAATATTTGCTAACTATAAGAACGCTCAGTGTCACTCAGAGGACGATGTTAAAATCTATGCTTGGAATATCCCTGCGTGATCAAATTACGAAAGAATAAGAGTAACCCAAGTTACCGACAGCTCTTCAAGCCGCGAATCTGAAGCAAAGGGCGGGAGGTATTACTCGAAGAACCGATTATTAGTATTGCTGTCAAAAGGTTTTGTAATAGTAACCTCACAAAGGAAAGCGCATCAGACCCCCCTCGGTGAACTAATGACATTAAACGAGTCGCAGGGAACCACTGGATACATACGGCATAGGACCGTACTGTGTGGAAGTTTCTACAAGAGAAACACAAGAAATTAATATACCTATCTGTCCACAATCAAAAGACTGAATAGAATAGAATATAAATGTTTTTTATTCGAATAAACTTTTTTACAAGTGCTTTTGAATCGTTGATGAGTCTACCACTGGTGAAATTGAAATTGCACAGAATTTTTTTTTCTCTATGCAATATCAATTCATTCATCAGCTTTGCCGTTATGCATTGATATTCGATATCTAACAACGTTATAGAGATAACGTGTAGACTTGTACTGAGGGTTTTCTTATCGGGCTCCTAATTTGCAGTAGTTTCGTATCTCCACTGCTATTTTACTATACGAACGTTCCAGTTGTTAATGATATGACCCGAAAAGCATTTAGGCAGATTTTGTTACCTCTCCTAAACTATTCAGTTGTAACATCAGTAGGGCAACTATTTTATTTAAAGTCTGAACGTTTCGGTCCGTTGCAATTTTAATAGGCTCGTATTTTCGGGCATTAATAATTCTTTGAAAATTTGTTTGGAGGCAAATAAAATCTTTATAAAATACATATATGCAATCATCGTCGCCTCTATGAATCTATGCATGGAACAAAGAGTATAAATAATACAGAACTTCTATGTTTCAAGTGTCGAAAAAGTGCTCCAGTTAATTTTTAGGGTTCCGTACCAAAAGAGTGCATACGGGATTGGAAATAGGGAAGAAGATACAAGATTAACTAGTGTGAGTCCAACGAATAATATATCAATTATTGTTAATTTTCTCTTTGGTTAAATTGGATATTTTTTTCATTTCAATTTTTGGCAGCTTTGGTTACAGACTATATCAAAGAATCCCTATAAGGAAAATCAGATTTTTCAATTCCACACCGAAATTTCTTATCGCAGAATATTATTAGAGAACATTTCCTGAATATTATATAATAATATTAAGATTGCGTGTCTTCATAAAACCTAATGATTTCGTTATCCGATTTAGAATTACTCGAAACGTTTCCACTAGGATGCTATATCACAGAGATATCTCATAACTAGAGGCAGTATTGTTGCGAAAAACGGTCTAAATCTCACTGGTGTACAATAGCCAATAGTATATCTTCGTGGGTAAAGCTATACTCATATAAAATCATCTTCATATAAAGTGGTAATTTTAAATGGATTCAAGATTTTCAACAAATATTGAAACTCGACTGTTTCGCTTAAAATACCAACATGAAAGAATGATTCATTTAATCTACGTATTTAAATTATGTACATAAATATTTTCGCAATCAAAATGCCATTTCCTAATATTAAATTAAGATGAATCTAATGACATCTCACATCATGATAAAATCGGTCAAACCGCTTAGATTACAAAGTGTGCAAAAGAAATAGACATAATTCTATTCTATGCTGTATACAAGCTCGCTCAAATAACTTTAGTCTCATTAATTCAGGCAACTTTTGTTGTTAAATAATAGCAGTTTTAAAAGGAGAGTTTATCTTAATTAAACATTATCAATCATCATCAATAGCCTATAACAGTCCACTGCTGGGCTAAAGGCCCCTCCCAAGGGGAGGGTTTGCCCATAATCACCACGCGGGGCAGACGGGTTGGTGATCGCAGTAGATGGTAGTAGTAACACAGAGGACGCTGCTGCCCGTTCTCCGTTATATTCCCTTAGTCGATACTAACACATTTGTAATCTTTAGGAGTGGGCGTGTTTTTGACGCTTGATGTTTGAAGTTTGCTTCTCCAGTAACACCACTCGGCGTTATATTCTCAATTCCTCAAAATTGATGTTATGACGTCGTATCGTTATCATCTAGTGGCAGGCCGGGAATTCCGTATTCCGTTTGCTGGCACAGATAAAATGCAATTGTGTGCTTAACGAGGGAAAAGGTTTCGATTTCGTGCTTTTATAAGAGCGAAGCTAATATAAAGCCTTTGCGGATATTATTTATTCATAGTCAAACCGTGCCAGTGTTATGCAAAACAAAACTATTTCGAAAGTGTAGAGTCGGGCTATGTCCAATACTCTTTACTCCATCTCTCATTGACCATAACGTTCACTTCAATATTGTATGCCCAAAATATGGATCCAATGACTAGTTAATTCCATAATCTGTGGTGTAGATGGACAAAAAAGACGAATACAAACGTTGATAGTTGGCCCCCTCCTGTTTCAGTATTTCAAAGAAGTTAAGCAACAATTGTATTCTAAGCTTGGCTTTAGATTTATAACTTGAGATCTACTAGAAAAAATCGGCAATCTGAGGTGAGATTGTCTAAAGTTATTCCATTGATCGTAATCATATTCACTGACAATAGCGTCAAAGTAAAATAAACCATAACAGTATAGAATTAGAGCTCAATTTCGTGTATGCATTCTTATACGTCTACCTATGTACGGTAAGCTCCATAACGCTCCATATTTAAATCAGTTGTACTAAATTTGTGACTTTAAATCAATACAATCAAGGATTATTTTACTTTTACGCTAATGTCATCGAATACGAATACGATCAATGGTATAACTTTTAGACAATTGGTACCCTGAATATAACCGCTGATATATCGGCAACTCATTGATATCTTACAACTACAACGCGAGTCATCCATTATAGCGTCCGCAGAACGTAGCGAAGGCAACAATAATAACAAATTGCAATTTCATATCTGAATTATTCATAACGTATTTTATCAGAGATATTTAAGAATTGATAGCCGGCCAAATTGTTCATGATCTTTTGTAATGAAGTGGTAAAAATTAAATAGGGTAACCTATCTGCCTTTAGCTATTTTTTAATTATATTTTAGCCATTATTTATTTTACTCAAGTAAGTATTTTAGATTATGAGAAGATAATAATAACGTAGATATTATTATCTTCTCATAATCTAAAATAAAAAAATATTTTTAAAAAAAGACTTCAAACGCCAGGGCAACTACTAAGAATATAATCTGTGATTAATGTATGTATATTGTATAAATTGAAGTATACCCTTTGAAACAAAAAAAAAAGAATTTTCCAAATCGGTTCAGGCGTCTTCGAGTAATTGGTTACCGAATTGAAAACCTATTCTTTTTTTGAAGCCGATATCTGTCGACTGTCTCTTTGTGGATTTGTAATATTTACTACTGGGTTCTGTATGAAATTGCTTATTACCAATATCCGCTCTATTATTTAAATCTGAACGTATTTTAACGATCTCATGTTCGGTGTTCAGTTCAACATTAACGTATGACTGAATGATTCTACTAAGTTCTACCTCCCATGTGTATGTGCTAATGTTATGGATGTGACCCGCGCAGGGGTCGCGGGTTCAATCCCGGGCACGCCTGTGACTTTTCGGAATTATGTGCGTTTAAGAGCGCGTGTAACCCCAAAAAAAAAAACAGATTTCGCGATGAGATAAAACATAGCCACAACCTCATGTGAGGCGCGACAAAAGAAAGCGTTTTGCGCGGAATAGGAGTGTAGTAAGCGCCAAATACTTTGTAACTCGTAAAATATTCATTTTCTTTTCAATTCACTAGGCTTACTCTCTTGATAATATCAATCGGAATTTGATGTAAAAATTTTGGCTCTGTAATGTGCAACACATTGAAAATAAATGAATATTGGTTAAAAATTAGACCTAACTTCGCGATTTTTTATTATCGAACAAATTTCATCATTTTATGTTTTTGCCCAAGCACGTCCCTTGGCAGTATGATGTAATTTTTGCGTGTTTTTTTCGGATAGTTGAAACTTGATCTACTACTGTAAAAATCAAATCTGTTTACTGTTAACGAGCGCACACCCACTCTTAAGTAATTATACATAATATAACGTACGTACTTCAACGGTGAAGGAAAATTGAGTGAAATATAAATCATTTAACCAATAACATTACCTACGGATCATCATGCGTCACAGGCGTTTATAGTTCTATAACAATATCAGATTTAACTGTTTACAACCGTTGCCTATAAAGTTACGGCTTTACCACGAGAGCAAATAGCTGATTAGAAGCAAAACTCCACAATACTGATTTATACCTATTTTGGTAGGGTTGTCACAGGAGGATAAGACTCCACTCAGTCAGTCCACTGCAGGACTCAGGCCTCTTCATCAGCACACCATTATACATGTTTGATTATTACACAAGGTCAACAAGTCTGAGCTAGACGCGTCGTCATATATGAAAGAACATATTTTAAAAATTTAATACTTATAAGAATAATATGTTAACGGTTGTTTTACAAAAATCGTGAAGGAAGAAAATACAACTCGTATCTGACAGAATCTGAGCTTGTCCACTGGTCGAGCTGGCAAAAGCCGGGTGCGGAATTGTCTAAAAATTATTGCTACAGAGTAACAATCGAAATCACCGCTGATTGGCCTACATACTGAGCTTTTGGCAAATATGCATTATTTTGCAGCAAGCATTTTTTGTCTTTTCACAGCGCGTAGATATACGCGACGATTACAGTGTAGGTACCTAACACAGCACGGTTATCTGAAACTTTGTCTCTGCTCGGTTATTTAATCATGTCCCTTTACGCTTCACGTAACCTAAATTCAGTGAGCTTACTTCCCCCCAACCAAGTGACTTTGTAATAAAGTTGTCAACACACACACATCAAGCCCCCCAGTTTTCCACCCCGGCTTTGCGAGTTTCCAGTTATTACCAAGTTTTTGGGTCACTTGACATTTTATTCGTCGAAACATGTAAATTGAATTCAAACTGAAAATATCATTGTCAATAATAAACAAGATAAAGTTATTAAGACAGAAACGCAGTCTTTGAAACTATTGAATATCTTTGTATTAAATATTTACATTTAAAAATTCCTTAGCAAATAGACATTTTTTGATTTTCCGTCATAAAAATAGGGATCCTTAGCCCGTCTCCAGGATACAAGCTACCTCTGTGCCGAATAATATATGTTTATACAGGTAAATAAAAATATTAATAATATATTGTATTTTTAACGATAAAGATTTTAATAAGATAGTGCACATTGTACGTATAACAAAGGGTACGTTCTAGCTATTATAAGTAGATACCACGCTACATAGGCCAGTAAGTAATAAAACGTGTAGAAAATAACATGGGCACATAATGTCGCCCCTTTGAACTACCGACCCATACATAAGCTGATTGAAATCCGTCAGCCAAACAAAACACTGCGGCGATTAACGAGCGGCCCAGTGACACGACATTATTGCTCGTTGGGGTTCCGTAGCGAAATAGCGGAGCGGTGCAGATAGCTTGGCTATTAAAACATCGGCCTCCTCTTTGGGAGATCAGGGTACCAATTGTCTAAAAGTCATTCTATTGATCGTATTCGTATTCGATGACATTAGCGTCATAGTAAAATAATCCTTGATCGTATTGATTTAAAATCACAAATTCAGTATAATCGATTTTAACATGGAGCGTTATGGAGCGTATTGTGCATACGTAAACGTATAAGAATGCATACAGGAAATTGAGCTCTAACTCAATGCCGTTATGGTTTATTTTACTTTCGCTATGTTATCGAATACGATTACGATCAATGGAATAACTTTATATAATCGCACCTCTGAGGTGCGATTATATAAAAAGCCGTCGCGAAACTAAAGCAATAAAACGGATCCGAACGGATAAATAGGGACTTATAGCAAGATTATAAAAGCGAACGTGTATTGGTTTTGTTGGTTTGTCCTTCAATCATGGAACAACGGATCGACGTAATATTTTACATAAATATAGTTTAGGATTGAGTGTATTGACACTCAAGGATTATATTTTTACTTTGACGCTAATGTCATGGAATACGAATACGATAAATGGAATAACTTTTAGACTATGGTACCTAGATTTGAATAGGTAAATAATAATAGAAAAACGCACAAAGGTAACTCGGAAAAGGTTAATTAGAGGTAGAGCTCTAACTTTTAGGAGTTGCCTTTGCGTTCGAGTCTCGCGCCGGTCCAAAAAGTAGTGGGATTTGCTGCCAAGAAATTCTCAGTACTAGCTATCCTAGTCAGTGACTTAAATTGTACTTTTGTACAGTGCTGGCCCAATAGGACGATTCTGTAAAAAGTTTTAGCCAATAACGAGTGAGTATCGGCCACTCAGAGGTGATTGCAAACCACAGTGATGTAATCATTTTTAGAGAATCGTACCACTGAATTAGTATAGGCGGTGTGTCACCCCCGTGCTTCATCGAGCACGTACAGCCGTCGGTCCTGCGCCTGTCGCCCTCCGATCGTGTCAGATTGTGACTATGAGAGTGAGGGAATAGATTTCACTTGTGTTTGCGCACACACCTGTGCACTATACCATCTCCTGCGCAGATGACTAATCTCCTTGAAGACAGGCCGCCGAGGACTATACTAACACTCATCAACGAATAAAATCAAAGAATTATAAAATACAAAGTCCAAGAAGCGCAAAATCATCTCTAACTCCTATGAATTATTTCATATAATTAGTATGCGAAAAATTATAATTCATAACGATTTAGAACGACCGCGACCCAATTTCCCCGCATCCAGCTCGTACTCATTTAGCCGAGTGCTCAGCCTCACAGTCTCACTCGCTACTGCCTACACACACCTATTCATACTTGTCACTGGCTCTGCAAAGGTATTTTTTCCATTTGCACGGTTCTTTTAAACAGATGCTATAGATGGGGACACAAAAGGGTTTTTTATTTTTGAAACCAAAATGCAAGAGAAACTCTTTCCTACTAAGGATCACACGATCAAAGGAGGAATGTAAAAAATGCAATTTTGCACTACTGAAAATGACGTGTTTGACCTGATCAATCAGCATCAGGTTCATTCAACGTAAAATACTTATCCTGTCTTACTCGCAAAGGTATTTTTAGGTTTACAAATTCTATACAAAGGGGTACGAAAGTGTTTTTAAGAGTGTGCCTTAACGCCGCTAGGATTGGATTTCGTGCCCCTCTTCGAGTGGGATGGTTAATTATTGTTTTCTCATGAGTGAGAAATACAGAGCGATAGACGCGCAACGTATTTTTGACGACGTAAGCGCCAAAACTGCTTATTACAATTGTAATTATTATTACAATTGTAATTAACAACACAACACAACAATACAACCAATCGAAAAATTACAACATGTAATTAAAAATACTCCTAAGTTTCTTGACAAAACAAAAACCCAACAAAAATAGTTTGCTCCTCCTGAGATAAATAGCAAAATGTGTGCAAAACATGTATTTTTCAAAAAAATATTAAACCATCGAAAAAATTTTCACCAATCGTGTTTTTAAAACACGTAATCCAAAATAAAAGTTCGAAGTATCATTTCCCCAAATGTTAGGTGTTAACTTTAACAAATTCTGAGATAAATAACAATGACAAAATACCAAATTGCATATTATGGACTCTTTAAGCCAAAATGAAAGAGGAAATTCTTGCCTGCTAAAAGATATTCCACACAGCAGCCACAAACCTGTAAGGTTTACTTACTTAGCTTACTACAAGTTGTAAATGCTTCTGTAAGTATCTTTAATGTGGTTTACAACGGATTTACTTATGACTACTACTTTTCAGTAGGCCTATTGATACAGACCACTGAGTTATACATAATATTACCGTGACTCAGTCACGGTAATATTATGTATACAGTATTCCAACTTCATACAAACGGACGAAGCGCGAGCTATGCCTACGCGCCTCGATCTCGGTAAGCGCTCGGTCGCAGACAGTCGCGACTGTGCCGCAGTGACGAATGGACGGTGTTATGTTTCTTAACAATAACTGCGCAATTTTTTAACTAAAAATAAGTTCAAGTACATATTTAATATGACAAGGAGGATATATTGTGCTGTTTTTGGTTGCATGAATTCGTCAATAACGCATTCGTCAATAGTTATACCGAGTGGGGCATCATATGAAAGGTCTTTTCATGTACATTCTAAAACAGGTTTTTATTTATTTTTAAATATAATATTTTTTGAACAATTGGGCAAAATGTCGAAAAAAATACCGTTCCCCCCCCCCCCCCCTTATCTCCGAAGTTTACTAATCTACAAATCTGAAATAAATATAATATGTTCAATAGAGGTTTACGTATATTTTACAGGAAAAATAAATCCAACGTGAAAATTATTTTAGTTTAATTAAAAAACGGGGACAATCGGGAGTTTGAAATTTCAAAGTAAGATAACTATACCGAGTGGGGTATCATATGAAAGGCCTTTTCCTGTACATTCTAAAACAGGTTTTTATTTATTTCTAAATATAATAGTTTTTGAATAATCGGGCAAAATGTCGAAAAAAATACCGTTCCCCCCCCCCCCCCCCCTTATCTCCGAAGTTTACCAATCGAAAAATCAGAAATAATTATGGTCAATAGAGGTTTATGTATATTTTAAAGGAAAAATAAAACCAACGCTCTAACTAGCATAGTTTTTTTTTATATTAACAATAAACCTCCACAAACAAAGTTAACGATTAATAAGCAAATTTATATAATATTATCGTTTTACTTTTACTTCTAGAGTACGGAACCCTCGGTGTGCGAGTCCGACTCGCACTTGGCCGTTTTTTTTTAATTAAATCTACCAATCAAAAAACAACACGCATTTTTATTGAACACTTCCTATTTAATTCACAAAGTATTTTATTTGTTTATATAAAAAAAAGTATATTTACAATCACAAAACTAAATGGAAACACAAAGTAGGTAAATGTAATTAAAATGCTGGAGGCGGGCAGCCCTATCGCATGTTTACGTACCGCGCGGCTGTAGGCATTTATGTCAAAGATACGGCCGAGTTACAATACTGTATACATAATATTACCGTGACTGAGTTGAGGACTCTTTGCCTTACCTTTTTATATGTAACTATTAATAAATAAATAAAATTTTCATAAATAAATAAATAATAAAATTAGGTTGCCCCAGCAACTCGAAATGTTTTTTATTCTATTATTATTATTCCAAAAACAAGAGAGAATAGAATAGTTTATCTTTTGAATGAATGCAATCAGTTTTAATTGACCGAGCGAAGCGAAGGTCTCTGAGTTTACTTGAGTGAATTTGCACTTGTCCGTCCGTCCGTCTGTCAGAGCCTTATAACTTCTGAATTACTGAACGTAATTACTTCAATTTTAGGTATAATATGTAAACCGATGGCCTTCAGCCGTAAATAGCTTAAAAAGTTATAAAAATCTTTATTTCAGGGGGGCTCTCATAGAAGCGAATGCGAAGTAAAATATATTTTTTTGCGTTTCATAGGGTTGCAGTACCTCATTTTAAAGATAATTTGGAACAGAGTACAAAAGTATTTTTTTTTTCAATTTTTTCCCAAAATTGACGAAATGGGGGGCTTTCAAAGTGGAGATTAAATTCGAGGCTAGATCTCTAAAAGCACTTTATTTTAAAACTTGAAACTTACAAATAATTTGAGTCTATACAGTTTTAAAGATTTCGTACAATATTAAACAAATATCACAGGCCGCAGCTCTATTTTTATACCTGAATCGTGAGCGTTTCAATATCAAGTCTACAAAATAAAATATTCTAGTCTGTTAGTGGAATTCAATGGAGCTATAAGAAAACATTCTTTGGATATAAAAGTCAAGTTCTGTCGCTTTCGTTTTGCACCGTAGTTTATTTAAGTCAGTCCCATTGTGTACGAGAGCATTTTCTGTCTCAAGTTTTGTTTCCGTATGTGTAAAGCGTTATCTACACCAGCGAGAATACCGGTGCGATTGAGTACGTGTTCACGTACAACATAAACGCTCGTACGATATCGTTGAACTGACTTGACTTTAACAAAAAATAATAATTATGTATTTTTAGGCGGTTAGTACATTTCCGCCGCAATATAGTACATACTCGTAGCAGTGGAAGAAAAGTCAAATATCTGTCATAGAACATGTAGTTTCGCAAACCAGAGCGAATTTG
Organism: Oeneis ivallda; assembly: GCA_029955525.1. Classification (NCBI taxonomy): domain Eukaryota; kingdom Metazoa; phylum Arthropoda; class Insecta; order Lepidoptera; family Nymphalidae; genus Oeneis; species Oeneis ivallda. The sequence continues at coordinate 6,487,578 of JARPMR010000010.1, read as the reverse complement.
CCTGGTCTAACGCAGACATCTAAAAGTCTAACATATTTCTATTGTCTTGTAAGACTATGGCTATGCTCGTTTGCAAAATGCAAACGAGCATACATAATATAGCATGTCTTTTACATAGGTCAAAGACACCGCATCGTAATGTGAAATGAAATAAAAATAGACAGAGGTTTTAAGAATTATGTGATTACTTTACTCATTTATAATTATAAACATAATAATCAAAATTACAAATGAGCAGAATTCATTCAGTTTGAGGCATAAAGGCTCAAATTTGTTAGCCTTAGCTATCAAATATTAAATCGAGCATCATTGTGATCTACGTCACTATCCCTTAATGCTTTGTCTATTCAACCTCAAATATAATAAGTCTATGCTTTAATGTAGCTCAAAATGCACTTCCACATTTTGAAAGTTGCAGTGTCATGCTGGCGAACACATTAGCCACTTTAACGTCATTAATTTCACTTAGCGATAGCAAGATTGATACGCTGCGACACTTTCATCCGTGTACCTTACTCCTTATCGAATGGTATAGTGTTATGAAAAATCACGCTAGTTATTTTCCTTTTAGTTGGCACGTATTTATGTTGTGCTTGATGCACTACTTTTATTTTGCACTAGCATACTCCCGAAACTTTATTCGTGCGTTTCAAGTTTTAATCTCAAACCTACTCGTAAATTCTTACGATGCAAGTGAATTCTATTAACGGAACTAAAATAATTATAAATACGTATAATTGTTTGAGGGTATAGTTGAGGACCAAGCAGTGATAGCCTAGTGGTTACGACTGTGGTCAGGAGACCACCGAATAGGAATTCGGGGGGGTCGCAGGTTCGATCCCGGGTACGCACCTCTGACTTTTCGAAGTTAAGTGCGTTTAAGGAATTAAACCGTGAAGGAAAACATCGTGAGGAAACCTGCACACCTGAGAGTTCTCCATAATGTTCTCGAAGGTGTGTGAAGTCCGCCTATTCGCATTGGGCCAACGTGGTGGACTATGGCCTATAACCCTTCTCTGAGAGGAGACCTCGCTCAGTAGTGAGCCGATGATGGGTTGATAATGATGATGATGATGATGATAGTTGAGGACCTGGAGAATGACATAGATTAGGGAGGACTTTTTATTTAGGATACATATACGAAGGTGTGTGAAGTCCGCCAATTCACGATGGGCCAGCGTGGTGGACTATGGCCCATAACCCTTCTGAGAGGAGACTTGCGCTCAGTTGTGAGTCGTTGATGGGTTGCTGAAGATGATGATAGGTAATGAACTCCATTCGGACGAAATCCCGGACAGAAGCTTGCTATCTATATCTATAAAAATATTAAAACTCTATGTATGCATGCGGATTTTCATCCTTACTAATATTATAAATGCGAAAGTGTGTTTGTTTGTTGGTTTGTCCTTCAATCCCGCCGCAACAGGGCTACGGATCGACGTGATTTTTTGCATGGGTATTGTTGAGGACCTGGAGAGTGACATAGGCTACTTTTTATCCCGGAAAATCAAAGAGTTCCCGACAAATTTTAAAAATTAAATCCACGCGGACGAAGTCACGGGCATCAGCTAGTTTAAAATAATTTCACAAAGCGAAAATAACGCGGTCATGCGTGAAACGATGTAATTGCTTGTGTTGTGTTTATAATAACAAGCTGCATGTTATTTTGTTGGTTAAACATTCATGTAGATATCATGTATATTATGTTGAAAAGATGGTTAGTATTTCGAACGTTTCGTTATAAAAGCAAAGGGGTTTTGGAGTATGCTTGGGGAATCAATATGGGTATTTTTAGGATCTCTACACCTGTCTCACGCATCGATAATGTTTGTTGCAACATGATTCTAGGATTTGATGTCTTGTTATAGTCTATTCAATGAGTCAGTTAACTTGGGAAATTTTTCAAATTACCCATGTCAACTGACTTATTGAACAGACTCAAAGTAGGTAGGTTTCTGTTGTATTGTTTCATCATCGTCATCATTATTTCAACTGATATACGAATGTCCACTGCTGTACATAGATCTGCAAGCCCCCCGAATAGGAGACCACAGTCCTAACCACTAGACTACCACTGCTTCTTCTTTATACTGTTAATTAATCCACTAAATATCAAGTGAAATTCATTCACTCACGTCGAAAGTTACTCTCGAAGACCTGACGAAACTAACGTTCTATAATTTCTACCAGACAATCCAATTACGAGTAATGGATAGGTACCTATTTTAACAAGGAAAGTTGGTAATTTTGTAACGAAACATAAAACATAAAGGACCGTTCTAAGAACCAATATTACTTCCAACAAAGTCTTACTTACAGTACCCGGCGATATATATTGCACATCGGCCTTTGGAATAAAACGCTATTTCTATTCTATTGCAAGGAAAGCTAGCCAGAAATTCACGTAGTAATTACTTAAATCTCTTCACAATCGGCGAGCATGTCACGTAACATATATAAAAAAATGCAGTCGAACTGTGAATAGAATAGAATAGCGTTTTATTCCAAAGGCCGATGTGCAATATATATCGCCGGGTACTGTACAAAGTGATTCTCAGAGATACAATTTCAAAGCCAGAAATCAGAATCACTTGCTACAGTAGGTTAAACTGTAGGATTCCTGTGCGGAATTAAATTAATTATAGTAATTAGCTGCTTTCGTTGTTCTCATGCTCTTCTTCTTCTTTATCAACCGATAGATGTTCGCTGCTGGACAAAGATCTCCTGCATGAACTTCCACAGGTCTCGGTTTTGCGCCGCCTGAATCCAGCGGCTCCCTGCGACTCGTTTGATGTCGTCGGTCCACCTAGTTTGGGGTCTGCCAACACTGCGCTTGGCCAGTTTCTCATAAAATAAGCACAGATTTATGGTGGAATACGACTGCGCCTAAAAATACTACTTTTAATTATAAAACTAAAACAAAGAACATAAGAACAGAACATAAGAACAAAAACAAAGCATTTACACGTTTATATTTTAAACGTGCAAATGCTTTATTTTTGTTCTTATAGCGCACACGATGAGGGTAATTAATTGGTGAGACAACTTTGGGAAGCTTTTTTTGATTGCTGTCACGCTATGTTGAAACAGTGTTTTGTTAACTTTAAAGAGAACTTTGAAAACCCCGCGGGTAATTATTACGCTATGCATTTGCAATAAAATTGAATATTGTAATAAGGCCGTCGCGAAACTAAAGCAACGAAACGGATCCGAACGGATAGATAGAGACGGTACAATATTATAAAAGCGAACGTGTATTGGTGTTTTGGTTTGTCCTTCAATCATGGAGCAACGGATCGACGTAATTTTTTTACATGAATATAGTTGAGGATCAGAGATGCGATTGTCTAAAGTTATTCCATTGATCGTAAACGTATTCGATGACATTAGCGTCAAAGTAAAATAAACCATAACAGCATTGAATTTGAGCTCAATTTCGTGTATGCATTCTAATACGTTTACGTAAGTATGATACGCTCCATAACACTCCATATTAAAATGGTTTGTACTGAATTTGTGACTTTAAATCAATACAATCAAGGATTATTTTACTTTGACGCTAATGCCATCGAATACGAATACGATCAATGGAATAACTTTTAGACAATTGGTACCCTGGAGACGGTATATAGAATAGAAAAGTTTTTATTCAAATAAACTTTAGTGCTTTTGAATCGTCAAGTGAATCTACCATTCGTTCGGAACGCCGTTCCAACCGAAAAGAACCAGCAAGTACCAGAGGTTGCTGTTTTAATAAAATAAAATTTAGGTAAAATATTATGTTTTACTCAGTTTACGGTTATTGCAGTTTCATGAATTGCTGCAGTGAGTTAAATCCACGCTTTTTTATCATTTATAAATAATAATCTTAATAATTCCCGGAGAAGAGTTTAGAGAATTTTTCAAGAAATATTAAGAGAATGAATAACCTAAAACGAAAATTAGGACAGTAATACTAGACAACCACACAACCACAATAAGAGCACATTAGACTAATGTATCCCAATGACACAGATATTTTAGAAGCAAACAAAACAATTTGATACCAATATTGATGGATTACACGTTAGGTAGCGAGCGGCAAAATTAATTAGTTCATTATTGATTGGTTGTATACTCGTATAGCGTTTATTATCGTGTGTATGTACTATTTCGTAAGGTATATTTACTTTGGGATCATAATACAGTAGAATCTCGTTAATTCGAAAACCTCCAATACTCGAAAAAATGTTTTGTTCCCTTCCCTTCAAGCCCCAAACCCTTGATTACTCAAAATATCAACCCTCTAGAAGGGTGGATTTCCCAACAGCAAAATTTACGCGGCATGTATGAAATCGGTAGTGCAGACCGTTACTGTACAGTGCTTATATTTTTTTCTAGGCAGAAGAGTATCTTATCTTTATGGAGCCAGTAAATATTTCTCGATAAAGATTGCAGTTTAGGAATAAAAAAAAATTTAAACCCCTAATTTTTCATTTCGGTGGCTGTCCTCACAACATTTTACAGTGTAATTTCCCTCATAAAACAAAAACTATTGGTTCTTTTGGCTTATGGCTACTTTTATTTAAATCGTTAATAGTGTTAGTATTATCACAAAGTAATTTTATAATAATATCTACCCAGATTAAGAACTGGTAAGTAAAAATGCATGTGTCCCAGAAAGTCCTTTCATTTCGGTGGCTTAAAGTTAATCAAGAATATTTTTGCATAGAACAACTCTAGCTCCCCCCTTATGCGTTTAGAACATACGTAATAGTGGCCTCTAGGTGTTTATCCTGTATGGAAGTGCGCTGATTGCCTGCTTGTTCCCCAAAAAAACGTTTGTATGTCATTTCGGTGACGTGCGACATATTTCATTTCATTTCCGTGTATAGGTATAACTTGTCTTGCAATGAGCTAGTATACTTAATTAAATACTAATGAATGAGATATTGGTAATATGTTTATTTGTGTAGTATTCCTTATATCCTATAATAAATACTTTTTTAGTTATGCTAATTTTTACCCTTGGTTTTCATTTCGGTGGATTCGGTGGCCTAAACTGGCCACCGAAGTGATAAAAAACCCACCGAAATGATAAAAATTCTCATTTCGGTGAGCTTTTATCATTTCGGTGTATAATAGTTTCATTTCAGTGGATTGTTTTATCATTTCGGTGGATTATTATTTCATTTCGGTGAAAATCCAACACGTGAATTTTTCAAAATATTTGTTTTATTTTATAGTATGTATATATTATATGAAAATTTTAATAGGAGGACGCTTTATTACCTATACTCTGAAACCACATTTTTATTTTAGTCTGTCTGTCTGACTGTCTGTGCGCGCATTACGTGAAAACTACCCAACGGATTTTAATACAATTGGTATAGTAGGTAGCTCCGGGTCAACATATAACATATAAGATAATAGATTTTATCCTCATAAACAATAAGGTTCCTCCGGGATAGGAGATGAAAATTTTTGTCTATTTTACTCCATAACTCCGTGAAAGTAAAAAGATTATCAATTTAGGTAAGGTTGAGGTGAGCGTGTGCTCAGTAGAAAAGTAATATTTTGTCTGTCTGTATACGTTTTCGGTGCATTTTAATTTCGGTGGACACATTCTTTGATTTCGGTGGCATCCAAATTTCAGACACGAATTTACATAGGTTAAATAGGATATATTTTTATGGCATTACATAAGAGCATAACCTATATCAAGAAGTATAATATACTACAGCTTAAATAAAAAAAAACTTATAATACGAAAGTTCACCGAAATGAAAGAAAAAAACCACTTTGTTGAAATTGTCCCAGAAGTCGAAACAATCAGGGAGAATTTCGAATCAACGAAATTCCATCTCGAACTTAGCAATGTATGATAATAAAAACCTCTGCAACTCGAAGAATTGAAACTAATTACCTCTATAGCTCGAAGAAAACCAAGTTACCGAAGTTAAGAATTTGCCGATAATGCACGTAATTGTTTCTTAGAAAATAATGTAAGAGTACAATAGGATTACCAATTCTATGAAATGATAAATGAATTTATTTCTGAGTTAAAACATGCTTGTTTACTTTTTATTTTTATTGCTATATTGTTAGAGTTAGAGTTATTTAGTTTTATTATTAATATCTGGGTGATATTTTTTTTTGGTAAATCGGTGTTTTTTGGAAATTATATATTAAAAAAATAATAAATAAAAAAATAGTAATATAATTCATAGGGGAAAATATAATCGTCTTGGACTCGAACCGGGGTCTTCTGGTTTCGGGACCGCCCGACTTACCGTCGAGCTATCGGGAATTTATAGATGATGGCGAAATTTACCTTCGTATTCTAATGATATTGTAAGGGGTTTTTCATTGCCTGAAAACACGGCTAAAACGACCTTTTCTAAAAATGAAACCTAGCTAGATCGATTTATCGCCCCCGAAACCCCCCGCATTCCAAATTTCATCAAAATCGTTGGAGCCGTTTCCGAGATTCAGATTATTTATTTATATATATACAAGAATTGCTCGTTTAAAGATATTAGATTAGATAGATTGGTTTGTATTTTGAACTTTAGCGAAGCATTTCTTTTATTGTTAGAATGAGTCTTAACCTCTACAAGTCGAATAAAGTCTTCTTAAGTCGAAAACTCTATAACTCGAATTTTTTGGCGTGTCCCTTGAAGTTCGACTTACCGAGGTTCTACTGTAACTGGCTTTTACCTGCGATTTCATCCGCGTGGAGTTAGGTTGGTTAAAAATCCTTCGGGAATCCTTAGTTTTTCCGGGAAAAAGTTAGCTTAATTCACTCTCCAGCTCTAGCAAACCCACATCATTTAAACCAATTAAATATAGCTATGCTTCAATGGCTTCAATCAATGGTGAAGGAAAACATTGAGAGGAAATCTGCACGCCTGAGAGTCCTTCGTAATGTTCTCAAAAGTGTGTGACCAGCGTGTTGGACTGTATCCTAAAACCCTTCTCTGAGAGGAAACTTGCGTCATGATGGGTTGTCAATGATGATGATGATGATGATGATGAAACCCGCACCATTAAATAATTAATAGAAAGGTATTCCTAGTTATATAGACTGGACATTATTACAATGGTTTATTTATCTGTTTGTCTAATTTCTCAAAGCCATGTAGCAATTTTCAAGTTACAAAAAGAAAGATAATATTATTAAACGCTCAGTCACAATAAAGATGATTAAAACTGAAATTAGAAAGGATGAGTTCAACTAAAAACCTTCGTCATTTTCTTTAAACTCTTTTTGCGTAGCCGACAATTCCCTCGTTTATTCGCTTTGTGGAATTCTTTGCATTTACCTTTATCTAGACTAGATTCACTAAAAGTAAAACTTTTACTTTTGGTCTTACCACAACAAAGCGTCAAATTATTTATCAGACTTGCTTTCAATACAAAATATTGTCTAATGCTTTGAGTATTATACCAACGTCTAACGTCATATTTAGTCATTAATTAACCGAGCTATTAACCATTTGTTAAAAATTAATCAAGCACATTGATCAAAACACTCAATAAAAAAAATGTCTCAGCTGTTTTTCATCACTCATCGTCATCTCCTCCCCTGCTGCGAATCGAACCCGGGACTCTCAAGTACACCGCGCTGGAGGTTGTCTTTTGCTTTGAGATATTATTAAGTCTTCATTACTACGAACATTATCTTATTCTTTATGAAGACTTATTGTCCTTAATATTGCACAGAATTTCACACTTTTTTACGGCTCTTCAGTTTCAGTTTTTCGCTACTTTAATTAAAAAATTCAGTTAGCAAGGATCGTATTTCATCTGTAATGCTTCTTCTCTTCGTTTGCTTGTTGTTTCTCACAATGTTTTTGTAAATTTTTTGTGTATGCAGATAATTTTAATGTTGCACTCGTTTTAGGCTGTTTCTGACAACATTGTTAAAATTGTTGTTACTACGTTGTTAAGTAAGACGTGTAGAAGTTGCTTACATGTTTGTTGGTATTTTAAAATTAACCTATTTACTATGAAAAAAATAATTATGTTGTCGTAGTCAACCGATAGACACCCAATCCAGAACATCTTATATCTCTTGTAGGGACACCTCTAAGACTATGCGACACATCTAGTAGTCTGCCAACACTGCGTACTTCGTACTATGTACCCTGTCGATTATTATTTCAGCATCGTGACTCGTTGACCTATTTCAGTTACTTTGGTTTTATTTATAAAACTCATCATTTCTGATTAGTTCAGGTTGAATGGAGCTTTTTTATGAGATTTGTTAGCTTATAAACATACTATTACTTACTTCAGATAGCCATAGATAGCGTGTCTGTCATAGTTCTGTGTAATCATACTAATATTATAAATGCGAAAGTGGGTTGGTCTGTTGCTTTGTCCTTCAATCACGCCACAACAAAGCAACGGATCGACGTGATTTTCTGCAATAGTATAGATGAGGACCTGGAGCGTGACCTAGGATAGTTTTTATCCCGGAAAATCAAAGAGTTCTCGAGAGATTTAAGAAACTAAATCCATGCGTACGAAGTTGCGGGCATCAGCTAGTGTGAGTAGTGTCATTATAATTTTGTCATCGTTGAAAACATCCGCTGGTATTAAAAATAAGTAAGGTAATACAATTTCATTGTAGGTTGCGCTCGAGCCGAAAATATCACCAATAAAAACTGTTAATAAGTAAAATGCAATAAGAAGATCAATTTACGGGGAAAACAATCGTTAATTCGTGCACCGGGTGTATTCTTTAACAGTAAATTTCCCATTACGTGCGCATCCACTGGACAAATAATTACGTAACGCTCAAATTGAAAAGGAATTAACCTGAGTAATGAAAATTCGAAAGGTAAAAGAATGTGTAAGCTTTAATTCAGACTATTTTTAACCAACTTCAAAAAAGGAGGAGGTTCTCAATTTGTCGGAATCTTTTTTTTTATGTATGTTCACCGATTACTCGAAGACGCCGGAACCGAATCGAAAAATTATTTTTTAGTCTTAAAGGGTAATCTTTCCAGGTGGTTTCATTTAAATTTTGTCGAAATCGGTCAAGCGGTTTTTAAAATATCAACAATAAATTAAACTTTGTAGTAGCGCGGGCGTTTGAAGACGGTTTTTTAAAAAGAAGTTTTATCCCGGATTTTATCTGGTCTGGGTCTGGTTATTTTTGTCAGGCGGGAGGTTTTGGCCCTGGCTAGTTACCACCCTATCATCAAAGAAGTGCCGCGAAGCGATTTAGCGTTCCGGTACGATAGCGTGTAGAAACAGATTAGGTGTATGGGTTGAATGTATACTGCCATACCCCTTCCAAATTATCCCGCTACCATCTTAGACTGCATAGCATAAGCACATACCATAAGGTGAGATCGCAGTCAAGAGTTATCTTGTCACTGAATAAAAAAAAGTAATCTAAGTGGTTTGGCCGATTTAAAAAAAACTTTCTTTTTTTATTTTGCATGAACCGTAATAGTTTATATACCGAATAAAAAAAGTAATCTAAGCGGTTTGACCGATTAAATAAAACTTTATTTTTTTCTTTTGCATGAATCGTAATAGTTTTTTGTTTTTAGACAAAAGAAACACTTTTTAGTTTTTTATTAAATTGTCACTGACAGTCCTCTGTGCAGAGCCTGCATGGAGACGTTGCTTTTGGAATGCAGGGATGTCCAAGTCTAACGCAGGAATCACCTGAGATCAACAGGTAATAATACAGTCAAGGACTAATGTCCACTGCTGCACATAGGTCTCATGCAAGGATCGCCACAGAACACAGTCTTAATGCCACTTAAAATGCGTCGTTTAAGCTCCTTTGTCCACCGGGGGTCTTACGACGCGTTTCCCGATGCGGGGATCGTCATTTGGATACTAGGAACTTCAGTATCATCAGTCAGGTACCACCAGCGGGAATGGGGCTACTTTCTGTCTGCCCGTCTTAACATGTGTTGAATTATAATTAGGTATGCTTTTGTGGAACTCATTGTGGAAACACTGCATACATAGCATAGTACTTATCTATTGAATTGTAACTTGTTTTGATAAGAGCAACTCGTTCCTTGCTGGTTCTTCTCGGCAGGAAGGGCATTCCGAACCAATAATGGTAGACTCATCGACGGCATCAAAAGCACTTGTAAAAAAGTTTATTTGAATATAAAACATTTCTATTCTATTCTATTCTATTCTAGTATGTATCAGTTCTTCGAGCTATGTGCCATTTAAATAATAATAATATATACTAAATACATCTTTCATTAGGGTTGTGGAAAATTTGCTGCTACCAAGTTTCCGCGTCCCAATTTCCCCGTATCTAACTCATATTCATTTACCAAAGTGCTTTCTCAACTGCATCCAAGGCATTCTTAAGATTCTATTCAACTTTACCACTTAGAAGATGAAAAAAAGTGAGACACTTTCCTCATATTATTATTTTTGCAATTTTGCCGCTTAGATTTTGTACGGGTACATTTTAGTTCCAAACTCTTTTAGATAACTGAAACGGCTTTTTTTTAATTAAATTAATTTCAAGAAAGGATATTTAAATACGTTTGCTTCTGCCGGGAATCAAATCCGGGAACCGCCACTTAAAAAGCATACTGATTCTTCAGAAGTACAATTCGATGCTTACAGCACATTTCTGCAGCAAACCGCTGAAGTTCCGGCATTAGGTGCTTGATTGACCGTTGTTTTCTTCCAAATATTAAGCGAAACTGCCTGTTCTAAGGCACATATTTTGACTTTAGAGTGTTAGAAAAGTGATAAACTTTTCCACGCAATTTCTATTTTCTCAGATGCTTTTCACTTATGATATCCGCGTACAGTTTCACTGTTTTTGTGTCTGTGGCATCGCCAAAATCGCGAAATCTATAGATTCATACCTACCATACATGTATGCCTAAATCTCTTCCATAGAACTAGCGCTAGATCAGAATATATGGAACGAATCATGCCGAAGGTTCCACGGTTTCGCTTTAAACATTTTGCGGCAGAGGTCTACTATAGGCCTCATATTAGTAGGTGATACAAATAGAAAAAAATATGATAAATAAAAAATTGGTATTCTAGACTGGACGATTTCTTCTTCTTCTTCTTTATCAACCGATAGACGTCCACTGCTGGACAAAGGTCTCTTGCATGGACTTCCACAGGCCTCGGTCTTGCGCCGCCTGAATCCAGCGGCTCCCTGCGACTCGTTTGATGTCGTCGGTCCACCTGGTGGGGGGTCTGCCAACACTGCGCTTCCCGGTGCGGGGTCGCCACTCCAGCACCTTGGGACCCCAACGACCATCAGCTCTTCGAACTATGTGCCCCGCCCATTTCCACTTCAGTATCGCGACTCGCTTAGCTATGTCGGTGACTCTGGTTCTCCTACGGATCTCCTCATTTCTGATTCGATCCCGCAGGGACACTCCGAGCATAGCTCTCTCCATCGCCCGCTGAGCGGTCCTGAGCCTAGTTACGAGTATGAGGCCCTTAGTTAGCGACCATGTCTCGGATCCGTAAGTCATCACTGGCAACACGCACTGTTCGAAGACTTGAGTCTTCAGGCTTCAGGAGTCTTGAGTCTGGACGATTTATTATTGCGTAAAAATGTCACGTACAGAAAAGCTGTGATTTTGGATTAAAATAAAATGGCTTAAACCCACAGCCGAATATAGTGAATTTTAGAAGTAAAAATGCTTTTAAAATGTGACAGTTTTGTTTATGCCCTAGCAATTGAACTTGGGTTCATAGCATAGCATTTTATTTAAGAAAACGTCAGCGAATATAGAAATTCTTTTCTCAATTTTATTTATTGTATAAGAAAAGAACAATTCTATGAAATGCAGCTTAACCTTTATTTGGAACACAAACTAGAGATACAACCAGTCGTCCCTTGGAGGCGTCTAGACAGAGCATTTGTTCGGGGGTGATAGAGAGGAGTCTCGGATGGAATGTGTCCGGAATTTTCATTTATTTTTGTTAGGCGTTTATCCGTTACCTGTACATATTATGTACCTAGGAATTTTGGTGATTTATGCAATTTCTACTTTGAAATAATTTCGTTGGAGGTTTTTGTACAAAATGTAAATAAATAAATTAAAATTGTACCTACTTCTTAATATGTAAAGAATAGGTCAGGATCCAAATTAAGTACAAATCAAAGATGTCGTATGTTTTTATTAAAATTTAGTTATAAAGTTGTCGACGTAGCAATGCGTAGCCGTGCGGCGCTACACTGAACAATACAGAATGGAGCCAGCCTTAGGTGCTACGACGGAAATGTCGGCGGTTCCGCAAACATCAAAGGCATTGTAACACTGTATTTAATTACGCTGTGCTTGAAACGTTCACTATTATTTCGAATTTATGCATAAAATAAAATAGCACCGAATGAATACAAGTGAATTCTTGAGAATATTTAACAATTTTCTAGTCGCAATATACATTATTATACAATAATATGTGATTTAAATAAAGGATACAGTAAGATCACTTGAATAAGTCACATCATTATTTTATATTCGTTAGTGCGGAAGGGAATAAGTCTCCGACTAAAAATGCCTGTGAACGCCACTTCTGTTTGTCAATCTGTGTGTCACAACCATTATTCAGAAACGATTTTAAAGCCTTTGTAAATAATTTCTCACTAGTAGTAATAGAGGTTACAGAAAAAGTTTTATCGAAATTTATCTTATTTTGATACTCACTATAAAACAATTATCGAGAATATAAAGCAATAATTCATGTTCAATATCCCCTAACAACCGCCAAAGTAAACTTTTGTCGTCTAATTGAACTTCAAACATTGCATATTGCAATTGCATAGAAAGCATTTGAGTACCTATTTTCAAAACGGCTAAAACACGGCTCAACCCCACGAAATATGCTTACGTATTACACGCTTTTGTTCTGAACTCCATCTACGTTTTCTAAGCGAATAAAAGGCTGCAGTTAAATTGAAATATGTACACATTATGTGCGAATTTACGTAAGACTTTTAGCTTAGCACTTGGGTCTTTTCCACGGAAAATCTTTGTAAACTTAACTTCAAGTTATTATTGTTTGGGTGGTTTTAATTGGTTTGTACTTTTCTACTGGTTTGTAAGAAAATTGCGTACTTAAAAGATTTTTTATATGTTCATTCAATATACCTACCTAATCTTTAAAAATAAATAAAATTGAAATATCTGCCTATTATTTTAAAAAAAGCGTCGCTTATAATAATAATTGATTTTGACGAACAGTGCGTGTTCCCAGTGATGACTTACGGATCCGAGACATAGTCCCTAACTATTGGCCTCATAAAAAGGCTCAGGGTCACACAGCGAGCGATGGAGAGAGCTATGCTCGGAGTATCCCTGTGAGATCATATCAGAAATGAGGAGCTCCGTAGGAGCACCAACGTCACCGACATAGATCAGCGAGTCGCGAAACTGAAGTGGAAATGGGCGGGGCACATAGTTCGAAGAGCTGGTGGTCGTTGGAGTCAAAACGTGCTGGAGTGGCGACTCCGCACCGGGAAGCGCAGTGTCGGCAGACCCCCCCCCCCATAGTACGTCGTTTCTTTAATGATTTTCTATGACCACCTTCCAGCTCCATCATCAGATCAGACCCTGGTAATCATCTTAAAACAAAGTACTCGTCAATACGAATCAAACGAGCCGAAACTCGATGGGGTTGCGTCGTTTCATTACAGAGTTCCTATGACCACCTTCCAGCTCTATCATCAGACCCTGGTTACCATTGAAAGACAAACTACTCGTCAAAACGAATCAAACGAACCAAAGCTCGATGAGGTTGTGTCGTTTTATTGCGAAGTTTCTATGGCCACCTTCCAGCTCCATCATCAGATCAGCACCATAATATTGCATTGTCACGCGATTTACACAGGTATGCGAAATTTCAGCTCAATCGGTAACCGGGAAGTGGATCAAATTTAATTATCAAGATTTGATGACAAACATCGTTGATGTCAAACATCGGGACAGGTGAAACAAAATAAAAATTCTTTTCAAAAAACCGACTTCTAATAGTACGAGATCCGAACATAACATCGACCTTCACCCATCTGTTTACCGAATGAAACATTTTTTTTATAAAATTCCATACATAGACAAATACGTCTTGTATGTATTGCCTATCAAAATATGTTCATGGCTATCATTAATTAAAAAAATATTAATTATTTTTTTTTAGCGAGTTTCACCCACTTGTTTACCAATCAAATGTTATTGAATCTAAAAGTTTTAAACATATAGAATAGGTCTATGAGGTATTGCCTACGTGTTTATGTCTACCTGGCAAGCAGGTTTAAACAGGTAAGTAAATATAGGTGACTGCACCGATCTGTTTACCAATCAAAATATATATAAAAAAAAAGGTTATTTAATAACAAACGCGATGATATAGTATTGCCTGCAATAAACCGTTCATGAAATACTATTGCCAGGATTTAAAGTTTAAAAATCAAAGCAAGTAAAATTGCGCAAGAGAGAAATCCGAGCGTCTTATTTAGTGTAATAAAGAAGGATAGAGCATATTGGCTGCGAGCGACGCCTTCGTTGAATAGAGTACGCGTATAAACTATACATACTTCGAAGAAGAGAGTACGCATGCTGTTTTTACATATTGTTGAGAAAGAAGCATAAAATTTTTAAATATTATTCTACATCTGAATCATCACAAGTTGTATCAAGATCTTCGGGCTCAGATAACTCTTCGTTTTTGAAAAAAAAAAATGAGATTTACCAAAAAGTTTTTGCATCGTTACTTGATGAAGCTGATATTTTTATTAATGAAAAAATGGACGCTGTTCAGGAATTTACAGCTAATATTTATGGCATCAAGCACTGCACCAGTGTCAGCATCAGGCTTGAGGAGTTGAAGGTGAACATTTTATGGGACCATTTCGCAAACATCCTCTGTCGATTAAAAAAAAATCACGCGAATCGGTCCAGTAATCCCGGAGAAATCGGTGGACATACATAGAAAAAAAAAAAAAAAGATACCGGCCGAATTGAGAACCTCCTCCTTTTTGGAAGTCGTTAATAAAAGCTTGTAAAATAGAGCTACTCATGAGCATAATAAGAGAATGTTATATTTGACCGAGCTAAGCGAAGGTCTCTGAGTTTACTAGAGCGATTTGCTCTTGTCCGTCCGTCCGTCTGTCACAGCCTTATAACTTCTGAATTACTGAACGTAATTACTTCAATTTTAGATATGATATGTAAACCGATGGCCTCCAGCCGAAAATGGCTTAAAAAGTTATAAAAATCTTTATTTCAGGGGGGCTCCCATACGAAATGGGGGGCTTTCAAAGTGGAGATTGTATTCGAGGCTAGATTTCTAAAACCACTTTGTTTTAAAACTTGAAACTTAAACATAATTTGAGTTATATTCTGTACTTGAACAACAAATACTAAGATTAGATAAATATTATAAAGAAACGAAATTATTTGAGTTTTAATGGGCATCAATGTTTTTAACAAAACTTCACTATACTGTTACTAGATGGCGCTGTCTTTAATATTGTAAATATGCATCCCATCCACGAAAGCAGATGACGATTGACGTCATCAGATTCGGCGCGTTTTAATTACAATAATAATGCCTCAGGGAAGCTGCCTGTCGCCCGTCTGCTACAGCAGATACACGGACGACATCCCAGTCGCTGACGGCGCCATGCTAGCGCTGTATGCCAACGACGCGGCCTTCATCACAACCTCGATCAAGGTCCCGCATGCAGTGCTGAAGATGCAGCGAGCACTGGACGCACTTCCCACATGGCTGGAGAACTGGAGACTCAAGGTCAACGTGGCGAAAACTCAGGCGATTTCCATCGGGCGGGCGCGACTACTGCCGCCCCCGATGACGCTCATGGGCGAGACCGTCGAGTGGTCGCCGAAGGCCAAGTACCTCGGCGTGACCATCGACAGGACCCTCTCGATGCGGCCCCATGTCAAGAATGTGGTCGCCCAGACGCGCGCCGCACGGAACCTCCTCCGACCCGTGCTGGCGTCTCACCTGCCTCTCCGTACGAAGCTGTGCGTCTACAAGGCGTACGTTCGCACGCGACTCACTTACGCGGCACCCGCGTGGTACGCGCTCACAAGCGAGAAAGACCGCAAGTCGCTGCGAGCACAGCAGTCGCTGTCGCTCCGCACCATCTCCGGAGCACCTCGCTTCGTACGGAATCAGGTCATCTCCAGAGACCTGCGCATGGAGAACCTGGACGACTTCATTCGCCGCCTGAGTGCCTCTATGTTTGCACGCGCCGACGGAGCGCGATCCCAGCAACTGCATGG
The DNA here is from genome assembly GCA_029955525.1 of Oeneis ivallda. Lineage (NCBI taxonomy): Eukaryota > Metazoa > Arthropoda > Insecta > Lepidoptera > Nymphalidae > Oeneis > Oeneis ivallda. Next base: position 6,471,319 of record JARPMR010000010.1, on the reverse strand, counting down.
CATCGCGCCATACCATCGACGACCGCCGGACATAAGAGGCCTGCCACGTGACCTAACTCCCTAGGACACGACCACTTCCTCGCCGCTGGCTGATGGGCGCTCACCGGTACGCTACCGGCGGGCTCGACCTCGCTGAGCGGCGGGCGAAGCCCACCACGGACATACCACCCTGCCGCAGTCCGCAGATCGCCCGCGACACTACGCGGGCTCGATCGCACTGCGACAGGATACCACCGGATTGACACCCCGGATTTTACACCACGGACCAAGGTCCCACCCAGTGCCCCGCCTGTAGTTGCAGGCGGCATCGACACTACTGAAAGGGGCCATCGCCCCGAACAGTCACCCCGAGGCCTATGAAGGCCTAAGCGGAAGACCCCGGACCTTAATTACAATATAATATAGTTAAAACTACCTTATGGGAATTATGGGATACCGCGAGGTCTCAGTTCGGGGCGAACCACTAGTATTATACACAGCGCTTGTGTATTTTCCCTAGAAAATTTTGGGAACTTCAAGTTATTACGAAGTTTTAGAGAGAAGAAATTATAATTGGGTATATTTTTGTATACGAGTGGCAAAGTTGTTGATTTTTTATATAAAATTATAATCGTCTGTACCTATAAAGCAGTACTCTGACATTACGCTAAAAAGTAATATGGTCTAAGATCCGAACCTAAGTCGACCTTCACCGGGGTGATAATAGAATGAGACCTATTTTATAATAAATTTAGCCTATTAAAAATGTATTAAAAATGGGTTTGCTGGAAAATCCTGGACAGGATATTTTTAATTAATTATTAAAAACCCTATATCAACGTGTTCACAATAAAACAGCGCTTATGCTGATACAAAATTTAAATTTCAACGCGTGGGGAAATGAGTGACAGAGAGATCCGAGGTAAGTATACCATGTAATAAAAAAGGACCGAGCATAAGGATTTTTTAATCTTATATATATAAAAGAAAGTGGTGTTAGTTACACTATTTATAACTGTCGGTTATTGTAATCGACACACGAGGGCCTGATTAGCAGGTCCTCAAGAAATGTAGGTCCGAAGAAATGAAACAGCTGCTTACAGTGTAGTCCAGCGGAGTACTGGTTATATTTTTGAATTTACATAGGTAATTTCTTGACAGTGACAACTTGTCGATTGACGTGTGTGTAGTGATACTGGCACTGTCATTACATTAAAAATAACAAATTATGTAAAACGGAGTGGTTTACTCGTGGACATAGATTATCTATCGATAAGTACTAGTTGGCGTAGACATAAATTCCCCCTTCTGAAACGCTAAGCGTTTAAGAATCAGGCGAAAACAATGGGCAAATGCGTGTCAATGATCTTCGTACTACTCCTCTAACAGTAAGGATATCCGCAACGCGGGAAATTCCATCAGCGCCCGGGTGAAGCATAGTGACTGCCTAGGCGCCAGTTGAGGGGAGCTACGTTGTCTTCTTGAATTAGCACGAGATCGCCCACACGCAGCTTCTCGTGGCTTGTGCGCCACTTGGTGCGCTGTTGCAGCTCACTGATGTAGTCGCGTTGCCATCGGCGCCAGAACTGCTGGCGCACCTTCTCCAGACGCTTGTAGCGGTCGAGGCTGCTGGAATTGAAGTCCTCGAAGCTCGGTGATGGCAGCGCAGTCAGAGGCCGAGCGATCAGGAAGTGCCCTGGGGATAGAGGGAGAAAGTCGTCAGGAGAGGATGACATTGGGTACAAGGGACGACTATTCAGTATAGCCTCCACTTGCGTAAAAAGTGTACTCAATTCTTCGAACGTGAAATTGTTGTTTCCTAGATATCTTTTAATATGATGCTTGGCGGATTTAATTCCCGCTTCCCATAGCCCGCCGAAGTGAGGAGCGTAGGCAGGTATAAATGAAAATTTAATTTGCTCGTCAGCTACAAAGTCAGATATGACGGGGTTGTCTTTTAGAAACTGCGTTATTTCCTTGGCCGCGGCAACCAGATTCCGGCCATTATCGAAAAAAATTTCCGATGGCTTTCCGCGCCTTGAAATCATTCTACGGATCGAGAGGATCAGGGCATCCTTTGACAGATCACTAACTGCCTCCAAGTGCACACATTTATAACGAAAACAAATGAACAAACATAAGTAGCACTTGGTAGTTTTTGCGCCTCGACCCTTTCGATTAAATATCGAGAATGGACCCGCGAAGTCAATTCCAACCGTCTGAAAGGGATAGGCAGGCATCACACGTTGCGCAGGTAAATTTCCCATTACGGGGGTCATAGTTTGACCTTTATGACGCCTACATGTTATGCAATCTCGAACTGTTCGTCTTGCTAAAGTCCTTCCCCCCAGTGGCCACACAGTCTGTCTAATAGAATATAGTAACGCTTGCGGCCCCGCATGCAAGTGCAACAGACGCTCGAAACGAAATAACAACTTTGTTAAATGATGTGCATCGTCAAGTATGATCGGATGCTTCTTTTCGTACTCGTACGCGGACGAGTCGAGCCTCCCGCCTATACACATGACTTTACGCTCATCTAGGAAAGGGCTAAGAGATGATAGCTTACTTTTTGAGCTAATGGGTAATCCCTTCAATAGATTGTTGTATTCGTCTTGAAAAGAGCCTTGCTGACTTAAGATGACGAGTTTCAAAAACGATTCATCTAGTTCTGTTAGCGTTAAGTTACCCGTGCGTTTTGTGTTAGAATTTGCACAATTGTATAGAAATCTTATTACGTACGCGAAGCTGCGTTTTAATCTAATGAAACTTGAAAAATTTTCGAATTTGATCAAATCCGGCTCAATTGTGGCTGAGTGTGTTTTTAATTCGGGCAGCTCCTCGACTACTTTAGAATTGATTTTAATAGGCCAATGATTCTCATCCATGAATAGAAAATCAGGACCGTTCCACCATAGCTCCGAATTTTTTAACTGAACTGCATCGACACCCCTAGATATCATGTCCGCAGGGTTCAAATTCAGGGTAGGTACAGGATGCCAAGATGTACTTCGCGTATTCTCGCAAATCTCTGCGACTCTGTTTGCTACAAACATTTTTAATTTATTAGGACTAGTGTCGAATGTGTTGATCCATCCGAGTACGAAGCTCGAGTCACACCAATGCACGCAGTTCGATATAGTTATGCGAAGTGAGTCTAGGCACGCCACGCAAAGCCTGGCGGCGGGTAGCGTCGCGGACAATTCTAGTCGCGGAATCGTAAGAGGCTTTCCGACCGGAGCTACTCTCGACTTCGAGCACAGAAGATTAACGCTCGACCTACCGAACGCGTCGATCGCCTTCAAATATATGCACGCGCCATACGCGCTCATTGAAGCATCGCAAAACGAATGAAGTTCGACCTTAACGTGATTGTCACAGAGTACATATCTCAGGATTTCGATTGTAAACAAAATTTTTGTATTAGCTTGCATGCGCTCCAAAAATTTAGATATTTGATTATTTATGTGATCGTGGCGAGGCTCGCTAGATGCAAAATTGCAATTAGTTTGTTTCGATTCATAATTTAATGTGATAGGACCGGAGATAACCCAACCAAATTGTGACCTACACAGATATGGTTTCCCTTCACCTAGGGGTTTAATGGTGTTACCTATCACGTCCCAGAATAAGTCTGCCCCTATTAGCGCGTCTACAGGTCCAGGGCTGTAAAACTTGGGGTCAGCAAGTTGAATGTTATCTGGAAGACAAAAATATTTATAGTTTACATAGGATTTTGGAATGTTTCCTGTTAATTCTGGCATTATAAAACAAGATAAATTAGCGTAAAAGTCGCTATGTAATTACTTGAGACTAATTAGACATCTCTCCGTAATAGAATTATTTGAATTATTGCCTATACCGACTACGGTAAGGCTCGTGGGTATCGCCTTTAACCCCAAACTTTCTTTGATACGCTTAGTTAAAAAGCTAGACTGGCTTCCGCAGTCTAGAAGCGCTCGAATGACTTCGGTTTTATTGTCGAGTGGGTTCTGAACTTCTAGCATTACCGTGGACAGCATAACGTGTGAAACGGACTGCCTAGATAGGTTTACACTAAGGTTTTCAACGGGAACCTGAACAGAAGTTGAACTATCCTGGGCCGTTGGCGCAGGATCCTCTGATGCAGCTCTGTGGAGCAGTGTGCTGTGCCGTCTGTTACACTCACGGCACCTACCTCCGAAGCACTGCCTGGTCCGGTGGTTATTTTTTAAGCAGTTCATACAAAGCTTAAGCTTCTGAGCCTCAGCTATTCTGAGTTCAGGAGTTTTAGCTAAAAACGTAGGGCAAGTGTAGATTGGATGATCACCACTACAAACCACACAACGAGCGCGATGCCTATCTGGATTGTTGAAACCTGATGAAGCAGCGTATGAAAATGATTTATTCTGTTTTGAATTTTTATTGTTGGTATGCTACCGCTCGCGATTGGCGCGGCGCTAGATGAAACTCGCTTATTTTGAATTTTATTTTTATTATACGACTCTAAAACGTCGGCACGATCCTTAAGAAACTTATGGAATTGATCTAAGGTGGGCATATCACTTAAAGAGTTGCGATACTCCTCCCATTTCATACTAGTCTGGCTGTCTAATTTAGAACTGACCGTGTGAACGATAAGCGTATCCCACTGGTCGGTTGGCTGGCCTAGACTCGCTAAAGCACGTAAATTTTTGTTCACATTGTCATTTAACGCACGCAATGACTGTTCCGATTCGCGGGACAGTGACTCGATGTTAAATAAAGCGTTGAGGTGATTACTAATCAACTGCCTTTTGTTGTCGTATCGCTCACATAATAAACTCCAAGCCTTGTCGTAGTTCAAAGCACAAATTTCGAGATTGCTAATAACACGCGCGGCATCTCCCTCTAAATACGAGCTTAGATAATGAAATTTATAAATCGGTAATATGTGCTCGTTATCGTGAATAAGTGACCTGAAAGTATCTCGAAATTCAAGCCAACGGAAAACCGTTCCGTCAAATTTCGCGATTTGAATTAAAGGTAATTTAAACCCGATCGCGTGTGAGCCGCCTTGACTTTGATGACAATTCAAATTACCTTGCGCGTCCTCAAAGCACGGAACCTTAGAACTATTACGCGACAAAATGTCTTGAGCTAATGACGTTGCACTATCGATTTCATTTTCGATCTCTTCGCGAATATCCAATTCGTCCTCCAACGTGTCACCGCTCAAAGACTCGATCTGACCTTGAATGTCACTGAACTCGCTAGCTAAACACTCGAATTTACTTAATTTAAGTCTTAATTCGCCTAATTGCAATGAATCTAACGCTGAAGGTTTATTAATCTTAGAAATATAGTTTTTAAATTTGGTAACACGTCCCTTGACGCTGCTACGTTTTAAAATTAATTCCTTAAGAGACATACTGAAGCGCAATAACTCAGCTGTAAGCGAACGTCAAACTTGTTTCTTATCAGTTTTACCGTTAGAATAGGTATGCAATTACCGACGCTCCTTACTTCAACGTATGACAATTGCGTTTGAGTGAACCGGTTTTCAGTCGCCCGCGCAGTCGATGCAAATGCGCGCGCTGCTGAAATGAATAATTTCAAACTACTGGCTAACGGATGGATTTGAAAATGACGTGCAAATTTTGAATTATGATTTGAAATGTGAACTAGTGGATGACTATATGAACAGTGCGTGATATATGGATGATTATGGATCGAAGGATGTGGGATTGATTGATCGTGAGATGGATTTAGGGATGATTGGATGAATGTGATGTGTTTGTAATTGGGAAAGGACACTTATCTGAATTAGTCCGGCCTCGACTACGATGCCGGCGATGAGTGCTTCCTCTGCCTGAGCCCGATGCTGTGGTCGATTAGCGTCCCGGCGTTGGCTTCAGACTTCTTTTTGAGTTGTGCCGAATGCTGCGGTCCGATTGTCGTCCCGGCGATGGCTACAACAATCTTTTGGGATTTATTTTGTTGGGCGCGGTCAGATTTTCGTTCCCGCGATGTTTTTTCGACTCTCGCTGGCTTAGCAAGCTTCTTTCTTCGTCCTGTCACGGTCGCCACTTTTGTCGGTTATTGTAATCGACACACGAGGGCCTGATTAGCAGGTCCTCAAGAAATGTAGGTCTGAAGAAATGAAACTGCTTCTTACAGTGTAGTCCAGCGGAGTACTGGTTATATTTCGAATTTACATAGGTAATTTCTTGACAGTGACAACTTGTCGATTGACGTGTGTATAGTGATACTGGCACTGTCATTACATTAAAAATAACAAATTATGTAAAACGGAGTGGTTTACTCGTGGACATAGATTATCTATCGATAAGTACTAGTTGGCGTAGACAATAACTAAAGAACGGATGAACCGATTTGGCTGAAAATTGGTGGAGAGGTAGCTTAGAACCAGGAGACGGACATAGGATACTTTTTATCCCGTTCGACCGCGTTTCCGTCAAGTCACTATAAAACCTGGTTATTAGCCTGGTATTACAAAAACGCATCTGACGTGGATTAACAAAACGCAAATGACAGTGGAAAAAGAAAACGTAAATGACAGCTAATCGTAATTTTGTCTTTGGTTAAGTATGGTAAAAAATTTGACAATTATAAAAGTGTTATAATAAAGCATTACTGATATTATAAATGCGAAAATGTGTTTGTTTGTTGGTTTGTCCTTCAATTACGTCAGAACAGAACAGCGGATTGATGCGATTTTTTGCATGGGTATAGTAATGGATGTAGTAGTGGTTCCTCAGACCGGGAGAGCTACTTTTTATCTCGGATAGTGAAAGAGTTCCCGCGGGATTTTTAAAAACTAAATCCATGCGGACGAAGTCACGGGCATGAGCTAGTAATAAATTAAAAATATCCTGTCCAGGATTTTTCCAGCAAACACATTTTTAATACATTTTTTAATAGACAAAATTTATTATAAAATAGGTCTCACTCTATTATCACCCCGGTGAAGGTCGACTTAGGTTCGGATCTTCTACTAATACTATGTTTATGGTCCTGACTAACAGACACCACTGCCTTAGCCGGTGGTCCTAGAGATGTGAAATGATGGATGGATGATGGATGACCCTAAAGTTTCACTAAAGAAGGGTTTTTGAAATTCTATCCCTAAAAGGTAGAAATTAAAAAAAAAACCATGGAAAATCTTAGTGAATTTCTAGTGTGAGAAATTAATTAAGGTATTCGTATGCGGCGTATATGTAAACTTAACTTGTTTTATGAGTATTTTTTTAATGTTAGCTACTGATTTCGCAAGGCTTCGCATTAAATTGATGCAAAAATATTAGGGAAAAATAAATAAAAGCAGAGAGCTGTCTTCTGACTTTACTTTTTAACATAAAAATGGCTGAAATTGGTTACAAATTGGCGACAAAACCTATTGGAACGAGATTGGACCAGTTTAGCTCTACAAAATTGAATGTATATTTGGGAGGACGTTCCAACTTTCGTAACAACAAATTTTCGGAATTTCAACAACTGTTCACAAATTTCAAAAACCCAGATAAAACAACTCACAAAGTTTGTTAACTTTGGTGTTGGCAGTCGAATTGTTTTCTTTCTTTTGCAAACTTTTTTCGTAAAACTCAAAGTAGATATACGTAAATGTACTAAGAAGAAAAGTTTTAAATGATTTCATGGGAAATCTTTGTTTCAGACCTTCAATTTTCAACTGTGTTTTTCTTTTACCCAAGTTACGGATTGT